>CM075670.1:257711241-258341241 GCA_037962975.1 Clitoria ternatea | reverse complement strand
GAGCCTTGATGGAGCTTGGTGGAGTTCCTAGCCGTTGCATATGATGGGTGTCTGAGAGATATGGAGAAATGAGTTGGTTTCCCACTAAAAACACTTTCCACTAATTCTGGCACGACTGTAATCGATTACGCCTCGAGTTGTAATCGATTACACTTTGAAAACTTCAGTGTATTTCGTGCTGTAATCGATTAGGGTACACTATGTAATCGATTAGGTGTGACACAAACACTTGGTAATCGATTACTGTTTGCCTTGTAATCGATTAGTGATGGCACCTGATGCATTTAATTTGGTTACGCAGCTTGGTAATCGATTGTGCCTTGTGTGCAATCGATTAGTGCACAAACAGTAGCCTTGTAATCGATTAGTTGATATGTTGTAATCGATTAGGTGTTATTCCAGAAGCCTTGTAATCGATTGTAGAAGTCCTGCAATCGATTAGCATAAGTACCTGATGCATTTAATCTGATTTCTCAGCTTAGTAATCGATTAGGTCTCTTGGTGTAATTGATTAGTTGACAAATAGAACCCTTGTAATCGATTAGGCTGGTCTGTCTAATCGATTAGCTGGCAAAACAGAAGCTATGTAATCGATTATCTGGGACCTCATAATCGATTAACCTGCGTGTTTTTGTAGGTCTGATGCTGTTTTCTTGTTTTCTTCAAGAGTTTCTTCAAGAGCTCTTTGTCATTATCAAAATCTTCAAACCTGAAAGCATATTCAAACACATTAAACAGGCTTTTAAACGGGTCAGGCCTTCAAATAGGCCAGACCAGGCCTTTAAAAAAAGCCTATAATTGGCTAAAAGGCCAGGCTTAGGCCTTTCAAAGCCTGACCTGACCTAGCCCATTTCTATCCCTACCTATAATGTTCAAAAATTATTCTAGCAAATGTAAAACGTGGTGCAACCTTCACTCGATAGTCCATATGTTTTCATTACCTCTATAAACACAAGACGTGTTAAAAATTGATTTTGTTTTCAAAATTAATTTTAAGATTTTTTTTAAAATAGATTCTAAAAATAAGAAATAAAAAAATCTGTTAGCCCATATAAATTTTAGAAACTATTTTAAAATTTTAAAACAAAAAAATATCGTATAAATTTATTTTGAAAACATAATTTAAAAATACAAGTTAAGTTTTTTATTAATTAAAAATATAAATTCATTATTTAAAATATTTTAAAATAAATAATGGTTAAATTTAATATGTAATCTTTTCATAATTCGATATTTAAAAATTAATTAGAGTAAACCATCATCATCATCACCATCACCATGCCTACCACCACCTACCACCAAATCTATAGTCACCACTATTGTCACCACCACCACTGTCATTCCCACCATCACTATACCCTCCACCACCAGCATCATCGCCACGATTTCCACAATCACAACCACCTTACAACCACACACCACCACCGTTACTACCACCACCATCATCATCGTTACTCTCATCATAACCACACCCTCCACCATTACCATTATCATCACTATCACAACCACAACCACCACTGCTACTGCCTCCATGTTAGTAATTTGACAAGTGTACCAAACTCTTAGCAGTTTTGATAAGTACTAAGAGTTGTTGAATCCATAAGAACTTGTAAGATATTTAACAACAACGTAATAATCGCTTGTAAATCATAAAGAAAATATTCACAATATGTTCAAAGGTTTGTTCATAAGTTGTTTGTTGAGAAAATGTAAAGTTTCTTGAAAGGAGAAACAACAAAACAAAGTGAATGATAACTAAAGACTTTGGGACCGGACTCATCCTATTTGACCTATGTCATCGTAATCCTATTATGCATGTTTTATACATTTAATCAAGTTATTGTAGCCTTGAAGTCATTAAATCTAATCCCTCAGCAAATAAATATTAAACCTTAACATCAAATATCAATCCCTTGAATATTCAATGATAAAGTTTACATTAAGAGAAAAACCTTAACAACTACTTTATAATCCACTTTATCGTGAGATGAAGAATATAATGGTTATTTCACCCCTAAACCCGTTTGAAAAAACCAAATACACACATATAACATTCTTTTATTTGATATACACATTAGGAATGAGAAATGAATTACTAAAACTAATAAGAATGCATAAAACATACAAAATATTCAATGCAAAGTCATAGGAGAAAATAAGTTATGTCCAATCTCAACTAAAAAAGGATTTAGCAATACATTGTCATGATGGCCAACCTAAAAGAAATTAATAAACTAAGAGGAGAAAAGAATAAACCTTAATATTAAGCTCTATGAGGTCATTGGATAATGAAGGAAAACCCCAAAAGCTCCAAGCTTAGCCCCTTTCTAGTCAAAGATAAGTAAAAAAAATTTTCAGGGCTTTTAAGTAAGCCTTGTTGCGTTAAGACCGCTCGATTGGTTGGGCAAAATTCTAAGGTAACTACTTAAGCGGTATCTTGACTGCTCGAGCAGTTGGTCATTAGGGGCCAATCTTCAATTCCTTCCTTTCAACTCTCTTTTCTTACCTAAAACTTGTCATAAGAAACCCAAATCACCCACTAGTTGACAATTTAAGTGTTTTTTAAAAAAGGTCAAGATAAAGACATTAAAATGAGTTAATTTAGTGTTTTAGTGAAAATAGAGGTGAAATTTATTAGGAAAAGATCCTAAATTTAGCAACTAACAACTACTCCCGACTATTCCTAACTTAGCACTTTGCTTATGCTCAAACAAACACTCACAAAAAAGAGATCAAGGGACGAGATGAGCACAACAAATAAAGTGAAAAATCCTAAAATTTTACCTATAATTTACCAACCATTTAATGAATTATCCTCCTAACAGCCTAAGTGAGCCCAAAACAATGCCTATATAACATTTTAATGCCTCACATAAATCTTCATCACCATATTAATCATATCATTCATTGATCATCCATCATCATACACACATATCAACTCATCACACAACCTGTCCATTTATGCAATGCAATAATTTCCTGGTCATCAAATGCAATGCAACATAACACATGGATCCACCCATGGTATTCAACAAATAATATCACTTAATTACAGTTCTTGGCCATATCAAAGCATCACATATGTATGGTGGGACCATCTATGGTCACCACACCCAAACATCATCATCAATATCTATATCATCTTCGCATCATCATATATATATAACCAAAATAAATCTAGGCTTCCAGTTGAAGCCGTTAGCTATATAGATCCACTACACAGTTATATACACAATATCAAAATGGTTATACACAGGAGCCGGCCAAGGCTACATCACAAAACAATATCTACAACATATACGAATATATGCATGATCTTCCTCACAGCTATGGTGACATCTCACCAATCACCATCACGACCTAAGTCCATTGAAAATATAGCCACAAAATAGGGGTGAGCACAATACATGTTAAATAACAGTTATTAAATCAGATCAACCTATTCAATTCTCTAACACATAACATAATATCACAACCAATCATCATATTAATTGTCATTCAACACAATTCATCATTCACTAGATATTCTCAATATCATAACATCAGATGGCTATTACAACCATGTTATTCCCAATAACATTTATCAATGCATATACATATGTATAAATGCAATCACATTCACAATTTGCATCTCATGCAATTCAATATCACATTATGAACAAGAATCACTTCAACAAATAATATTTCACAGATATCACATAAAGCGGGGTATTTCTCAATTATCTCATAACTTAAAATACGTCAATCATCATATTTCACAATTACATAACACATAACATAGCAATATACCCTGAACCCATCAATAAACCATGCATTTAAAATATAACAGCTCCCCCTACCTGGAAATAAATGATCCAAAAGCTCCCCGAGCTATCCAATGCTAATAGATCGCCAATCACAAGTCTCCAAAAATCCTAAAACATAAGTATTTTATTTTTAATAACCTACACGCTATCAAATTCATACTCTGAAGTCTATAACTGACAATATCTTTGATATTCAGTAATTATAATTTACAGATAATCATTATCAACCTCCGATACTCATTTCTGATTAACTCAAAGCTCTGAAATACTTCCAAAATAGTTTCTAAAACAGGGATATTTAATTTTTACTAACTTCTACGATGTTAAAGTCACACTCTGAAACTAAAACAACCAATCAATAATTATTTTATAAATTAACGGCTTACCGAGCTAAGCCGTCGACTCCAAAACTCTATTTTGGAAAAACCTCAACGTTGCCCGTTACTTGAATCGCCTCCAAAATGGTACCTAAATTACCAATAATTCAAATTAACGCTCCAAACTGTTAGGGAATCCTAGTGCATGAGCAACAGAAATATAAGGATTCCCATAGGATTTGCAAAGCGCCGTGTTTCAAAGCACAAGACAAACACAAAAAGAAAATATTGCGTTTTAGGATTACCTCTTGAAGAAAATCGAATCTAATCGAAGCAGTCATAGTCTCGTCCTTTAGGAGTCCATACAAGTACTCCCACTAGAAACGCTACACCTTCCAAATACTAGTTTGACCGCGTATAGCTTTTGTAACTTTTGCATTTTATGTATCTTTTTGGTTAGCCGCCTATGAGCATCTTATGCTCTATTTATAGGCTTAGGTTTAACCTAATTTGCTCCCTCTAAAGAGTGGGCTCCTTACTCATTCCAAATAAGTTAGGCCTAATAGCTTTATTTTAGTCCAACTAAAATAAAAAGCTATTTTCTGATGGCCTTACTCTATGTGTGTGACCCTATAGGTAAAATGCTTAGTTATATTAATAATAAACTATTTTATTATTAATATAAAATAAGAGCGGCATCTAGCAATGCATCATTATGTCCGAATATTATTTAATATCAACATAACCTATAAGTGATAATTATTTTATATGTTTGTTCCTTTTGTCATGATATCCTAATTGGGCCCAAGGCATGGTCTTGTCATCCTTATACGGCCCAATTTATTTTACTCGACATCGGAGTAGACTTTATCCAAATAAATATCCAATATTTATTCTTTCTAGCATGACCATGCATTTTCTTAGTCTCACTCCATCAAGTGGCCTATAGATATCACTCCTGTCACATAGGAGAGACAAATCCTATCTACATCACTCACATCCCTCTGTATAATTTATTCATTGCCTAATCACAACTTTTTATAGTCCTCTTATTACAGAAGATGTTTGATTGTATTAAAACAATAAACTCCTTATGTAGGAATCGTAGTGACTTCAGGTCGAAGGACTACATATACCATTATCACATTGAGAATCGTTTATGACATTCATGTAATGATCCATGCAACGTTCTCATGGTGGGTGTGTCCAGTACATCATTACTCTTAATGTGTACCCATGTGAAGACTTGATATCATCTATATCCATGATCTATGAGATCAGATCATCAGTACACTCACACATTAGTCTTAATGTATTTACATGTCCCCACGTAAATACTTGACTAGAGACATTTTAGGAATAACTCCCATATGACCTATTACTCCAAGGATAAATAAAGGTTATTAAACTATTTAACAAAAAAATGCCTTATACAAGATGATGCATCCTATATAGGCTCTTAGTGCATATTTCCAACACAAACATCATAAATTCCACATTTTAAAGCTTAAGCCATTAGTCCATAATTTTCTCGCTAACTAATAACTTATCAATTTAAGCATCGACCTCTGAAGCTCGATTCTAAAGAACCCCAAAGCTGTCTGTTACTTTAAACTACTCTGAAATCACCTAGTTTCATAGAAACAATTATTATCAAGCTCCAAAACTTGCGTAAACTAAGCTGAACCCCATGGGTGTTATTACAGCTTACTAAATGATGAAAAGTGGAAGATCCTTTAATGCCTAATGCTATCCGAACCGATATAACAACACTAATCCATTCTAAATTCATGAAATTGAAGGGATTAGGGAATAATTTTTAAGGTTTATCTAAAAATTCAAGGTGGGTTTGATACTTACCACTTGAGAAATGTAATTTGAAGCTTTCCCTTCATGCCTTCATGGCTGTCACGAGGGAGGGAGAGAAGAGAGTTATGAACTTTTGTTTTTGTTGAAGCAATTGGAAGAAGCAATAGTGGAATTCAAAAATGCTATTCGCAAAGGAGAAAATCCATGAAGTTTTCCCTTTCTTTGCATGTAGCCCACGAGAGAGAGAGAGAAAGAAGAAGATGGAAATATGTTTTCCCTTCCCTGTTGTGCACGTGTGAAACAAAGTAAAATGAAAATGAATTTTATTCTTCTAGAATTAAAGGGGCAATGAGGTGATTGTACGCGTTTAATAAATTTTTAAAACCAACCGGGTAATTAACGGTTGCCTGAACCTTACTCCGGTAAATTCTAAAAATTAACCCAACCACCTGGGGATAATTTAACTCATTAAATTTAATTATTTGGCCAATATAATTTACCAAAAATTGAATTCTGGATGTTACATAAAGCACATCATAGAAAAATGTAATGGGTCCTCCATCTTCTCAAAATGGAGGATATTTACAAATTGGAAATGCTTAGGCAAAGCGTTATATCCAAAGTGATAAGAATTTGATCCATGTGTATCAAAAGCTTAGTGTAAAAAGGAATCACAAGCAAGTGCAAATAATCAAGAGAGCTCAAAAGACCATACCTTACAATGTATCTTTCATCAACATGATAAGGCTACTATTTATCTCACTCAAGCATAAAATAAAGGAAAAATTCCGTTGATTATTATTTCCTAAATGTCACCGCACCAAATTCACAAGTATCACAAGTTCTTTGAAGGGTTGTAATGAGGTTTGACTACAAGAATTAATTGTTTTCTAGATACCAAAACACCTAATGTTCCAAAAGAGCATTCAATATTGCAACTCTCATGCATATGCATTAATTCAATGCTTAGGTGTTTTCTGGTACCAATCTCACTTCTCTTTGATTAACTCATAACTTAGTTCTTTCCTTTCTTTTTCTCTTTTATTTTTACATATTTTTCTTTTTTATTTTTAACAAATTTATTTATATGTTTACAAGATTACCCATGACAACTAGAAAAGGACTAAGTTACATAAAACGTTCCCTCATGATTGAAACACAAAACATGCATGCATATGACATGTGATTCTTTTTTAACCTTTAAGTAAAGGTAAAGGATCATGTTTCACAAGTATGCAAAGGTATAGGTAAATCACAAAAAATTCCCAAACTCAAATCAGCTAGCAGGGGATATATATATCATGGCAAGTTATTTGGCCCTAGGTTCAAATTTAAATACAAAAGATACCTTGTTTGATTCCTTGAGTCTCAAGTGTGGTAAACAAAAAGGAGAATAAGAACAAAAAAAATTGCAAGAATTTGTGTTGACACTCATATATAAAGGATACTCACAATTCACTAGGTTCTAACAAGCTAACTTGGCTATACAAAACCATGAGGTTCTTCAAAAGTCCTACTCTAAGCATGCACAAGTATCAAAATCGAAACCTTTTAATCAAAGAATTATGCCTCACATCTAAACACTCCTAACTTAGGATTTTAAAGAAAAAGTGGATTTAAGCTTTCTAGATCTAAAACATATCTCATGCATATAATAAAATGAGATACACAATGAGATTGTTTAATCAAAACAATGATATGGTAAAAATACTATGTGAAAGTCAATATATCCAAAACAAACACACAACCATTCAATGAGTCTACCAACAAAAAGGTAAAAAATCCAAAGCAAACCGAAGTAAAACCCATCAACAAAATGGAAACTAACATAATTACTAGCTAGTAGTCAAAATAATCTAAACTACTAGCTCCAAATTCCAAAGAAACTATTGACAGCAATAAAAGAGATGAATAGATAGAAAAATGACTTAAATATTATTGTCATGTTGTTGGTAGTCCATCTGCTGCTCTTCATCCTCATCATGATGCTCCTCATCCCCTCATTTAAAAAAGGGTATGTCCCCAAGCCAAGCAACTATAGTAGTGAAAGCATCATGAGATGGCCATATAGAGCATCATATCTTAATGGTCAACATAAATGGTTTACTAATGAAGAATCTGGTCTTGGGTCTATTGAATGCATGTAAGTTGAGTAGTTTGGGCATCTATGAACTCAGAGAGGGATATCTTATCTCCTACAGTAGTTAGGATAGAGCAATTGGAAGTGTAGGAGCAGAGCGTGTATGAAGGCAAAGAGAGGCATCCTCTGGATGCTTAAGAAGTCCAATGTAAATCTTGAAGTAGTGCTAGGTGACGGTCAACTCCCTGGCGATCTTGAAGGCAATAAGATCATATTTCCTACAAGGGATGGTAATCCCATGCTTCCTAAGAAGGGGAAACACCAATGAGAGAATGGAATGAGTTAGGACTACGCATCATTGAGGATGAAATAGTGAAGTTACTTTGAGATTAAAGTAGTAATGTCAATCCTCTTCCTTATAAGGATAATATAGACAAGCAACATGCCTTCTATTTAAGACTGGAAGGGTAGGAGTTTGGCATAATGTTTTGGTTTTACAGGTATATCTATAACTGCCCCAATATTTGTCTTCTCAGTACCATCTTATTGGTGTTGAAGCCAAACCTCAACTTGCATATATAGCAAGCAACCACATCTAGATTAAAATAATCAGATTCATTGGGGGTCTTCCTACAATGCACCCTTCAATAGCATATATCATCTGATCCGGTCTTAATACCGGTATCCGATCTGCAAGATATATTTCAACGTCTTTGTCAAGACCTCAACGTGTAGCTAGTGTCATCGGTATACATCCGGACTGTAATTCCGTATCAGGCGTTCTCCCTATACCGGTTGTTCAGGATAACACCATGACACCGGACAACACACACGTCACTGTGCTAAAGACAAGGAACATTGCTACAGGGATCGATCAATAATTCCCTGCACTACGAGCCAAATTCTGCTCACGGGGATGGTCAACTTGTTCCCTAATCCTAGTCTATATTCTCCATGCTCAATATAAAATAGCCACTTGACCCAATCATGCTGGTAAGTGCGTAATAAAATAATGCTAATGGGAGTTAGTGGTTCCCCACTAACGAGTCCTCGTAAAACGAGCCAATCAGGTATATGAACTCATTTCATTAATGAAGTGAGGGATCTTCAACTGAATCCATGAACGATTACTCTTTGAAATACATTCCTTACTTGGAATATCATCACTGACTTGAGCGTCGGAGAATCTTTGCAAGTGACACCACCATTTGCCCACTTCAACGCGTTAGGTCGGTGTGAAGGATCTCCAGGACGCCCAATCCGCTCTCCTCACTCAAGGACAACGGATATTTACACCGGATACTCATACATCCGGTCTTCCACACAGTATTCGCATACTATTTGTGATTGACTTGAGTCCGGATCTCTAGACCCCGGTTCAGGACAGATCATCATCCTCATCATGTTGACCCATATGTCCTCAAGATCCCACAGGTGGACTAACAGATCGCTAATGGTGTCTCGGTCATATGGGATCACTTTGTTCCTTGCTTAACTTTGTCTTTGATTATCCTCTAAAATGTACATTTTTTACTAGCTTAACATTAGAGAAAAATCATGACCACCACCATCGTCATTGCCACCACCGCTAATGTCATGACCATAATCATTGTCATCATCACTGGTACCACGACTATTGTTAATATTGCCACCACTAGCACTAGTGAAGATTTATTATTACTATTATTATTATTATATTGTTATTGTTATTATTATTTATATGTAAAGTAGTTTTGATTATAATTATGAAACTTTTACAACAACTTTCTATATAAACTAAAGCATGAAACTAAAAACTAAAAACAAGAATCCAAAAACAAAGTTTTTGATTTTTAAAATTTACTAAAAACCAAAAACCACTCTAAACAGGGCTTAAGCTTTATATGTTTGGTATGTCCTTTTAAAAAAAACATCATAGGAAACTAAGGGCTTGTTTGGGGTGGTTGTAAGTTTCTAATTTTGGTTTTTAAAAGCCAATTTGAAAATAAAATTTGTTTGACAAAAAGGTGCCAAAGTGAGTTTTTACTTATTTCCAAACTGGTTTTTAGTCAATGTTAAAAATGATGAAAAATGGTTTCTTATTTTTGGTTTTTAGTTTTATAAACTTCTAACTCTCATTATTCACCACCACCAACACCACATCATTACTGCCACTAACATTGCCACTATCACCATCACTACCATCATCGTTATCACCCCTTACACCACCATCGTCACCGTCACCATTACCATCATGACCATTACCACCCTACCACTATCACCACTACTACAACCACCATCGCCACCATTTGTTTCCACCATAACCACACCCTCTATCACCACCACCACTATCGTCAGCACCACCGTCACAACCAGCACCTATGACGTGTTAGTGCCTGAATGTTGTTGGCTATTTGGCAAGCCCACCAATGTATTGTTCCAGTTTTCAAAAAGATATCATTCCCTCAAGGATTGAATGTTTTCAGTATGAAACAGTAATTCTTATTTACTATGGTAAAAAGTATTAAAATTTACTAACAACAGAATATTTTATACATAATTTGTACAATATTCACAGATTTAGAGATTGATTTATACATTGGGTAGAAGATTGTAAATTATAAAACTATCTAGAAAATAACTTTGAATAGCTTTTTAGAACAAATCCAATACTTGGGACTAAAACACAGATTAACAAACTATGTTGGAATTAGGATCCCTGCACTAAAACATAATGAAGTAATAATAGACATGCATATTTAATCATCAAGTTCATGTCATTGCAGCTTAAAATCATTAAACACGGTCCCTCGGTGAATAAATTCTAAATAGTTACCGTAAAGTCTGATCTCTCATATGTTTTCTCAGTAAAAACTTGTTTTAAGTGCTAGCCTTAACATAACAATAATTACCAACTCTATCCCTAGTAATTGGTATATTAAGGGTATTTCAACTTTTACTTTCATTAAAGTAATTTTAACACGCATGAAAATCATTCTCCCATTTGAAGTACATACTAATAAAAGATTGAAATACTAACATGGAACTTGAATCATAAGCATGCAGAGGTTATAATCATAATATCATATTCATAGATTGGTTCACCAATTCTAACATAAACAGATTAATTATACATGGTGAAAGTAAAAACATAACTTACAATTGATGACATTATGAACACTTGATCACACTTCACGATACGAAAAGAACACGTTACAACACAACACTCTCAAGTATATGGAAGTTATTCTATGATGCTAACTCAAAGGAAGCTCTGGAAGTCAGAATACGAGAGAATTCTCGAGAGATTGATGATCAAAACTGTGGCAAATGACCCTATTTATAGAGTTAAATTGAGGTCCCGACACTACATATGAGGCTGGTGCTACGCGTCAGGCCTCTGACTCAGTCTCTATTAAATTCCATAATTTCAGGCCATGATTTACTATTTTTTAATCCAATGATCAGCAAACATATCTCTTTTGTCTCCCACTACGTGTATAGGCTCTGGATTATAGTGGATTGGCCATTATTTGGCCTTTTTCTAAGTGCAATCCTACCTGTAAGTGGGATACACGTAGCACCTTACGTTACGCATAGGCATGACGCGTAGCGTAAACACCAAAATCTTGATGTTGAGCGTGGGGTTGATGGTACGCGTTAGCCCTTCTTCTTAAAATGAGTTTTCACCTTAAATCCTTAGCTTTTCACTGTAAAAATGGAAGAAATGGGTCACGCCAAGTCAAATTTAATAGCTTTTATTATTTTAAATAAAACCTAAATTTATTACTATTTAAACTATTTTTTGTTATTTTTAACACACTTCTTATTATGAAAATAACAATAAATATGAGAACTAATAATTACCCCCAACTTAGGAAATTGTTCGCCCTTGAGCAAAACAAATTAAAACTTCAACAAAATCTTTTTGAAATCAAATTTTTTGAAAACTTTGAAAATTTATCACAAGAAGTAATTCACAACTTACCATTTGAAATGATCAATATAGATGATTTGTGCAAAAGAGGCTTAAAAATAAAACTTATACAATCTCATGTCAATAATTCAAGCTTATTTCAAGGCTTACCTCACAAGTATTTATCTCTGTAAAGTGTTAACCTGTTAGCTCAATCAATCATAAAATCAAACAAATTTAAGTTTGATTTTCATCTTATCAATTGTCATTCATACAGAATCAAATAAGAGTCACAAGGTCTTTTCAAGGGTTGTAATGAGGCTTAGTTACAAGAATTAATGATTTTTCTTGGAGAGCAAACACCTGAAATCATAAAAGAGCATAATTTTAGGGTGTTTTTCTTGACCCAATATCTCACTTCCCTTTTTGATAAATACCCCCAACTTAATCCTTTTCATTGTTTCTTTTTTGATTTTGCATATATAATTTCTTTTTCTTTTCATTTTCATATTTCATATGCATAACTGATAATTTTTTAAAAGAACTAAATCTATAATTTTCACTCCCTCTTTTGTAAGAACACTCAAAATATTTTTCTTTTTGATTACAATGCTCTTTTTACTCAATCAGATAAAGAGAATGGTTGAAAATATTTATGGGCTAGAGGTGTCGAAGAAATTATTTTTAAGGCTCAAAATGGCTTATCAAAGGATAAATATATTTTACCATGGTAAGCTTTTTGGCCATAAGTTCTTGTGTTTACCAAAAAATATGCCTCGATCATGCTCTTGGGTCCTCTATATAACAACACAAATCAAAGAATCAAGCAAAATCAATTTAAAAGAAATTATGTCGAAACCCTCAAGTGTTTAAAGATCTCTCAGCTCACCAGGTTTTTGACATTAGCTTGGTTATTAATAAGAACATTGTAATTTGTTTTATCAAAATGCCTTAATTGCAAAAAGATCATTATTTGATTAAAAGTGGCTTATTATGTAAAACTTCAAGCGCATTAAAATTTTTAATTTTTGAAAATTTGATTATTTTATTTTTAGAAAATCACACTTGTTTTTGCTTTTTTAAAAATAATTATAATGCATAAAATTACACCACACAAAATAAAATCAAACCATAAATATAAATCCAAACTAAATATCCAAAATATCAAAGTAAATATCAAAGTAAACTAATTTGAAAGCAGTCATAAAAATACAGAAAAATAAATGAGATGGTCCTCAATCGTCATCCTTCATCTGATCATCATTATCCCCCTCCTCATCAGCATCAGCCTCAGTATTGGCAGTGTCATCCTGAGCTCCAGATGGTCCTCCTTCCTCAGGGTATATGGGCTGGTCACCTGGCCAAGCTACATGAGATGCAAAATCGACCATTGTCATGAATGGTCCACCTTTTCCCTGAATCTTATACTGATAAAAATAGTCATGTAAGTGCACTATGCCCTATGAGAAGCCGCCATCATCTGCATCATATGCTGATGCTCAATACTCATCCTGGTAAATCCCAGGGTCATAGCATCAGTAGATGCTGGCTGTGGTGGTCTCCTCCTCATCTGTCTGGGCTGAGCCTCCTGCTCAAGGGGTGGAAGCTCACACTATTGTATAAAGTAATCTCTTTTTACTAGAACTTTGGGTACTCGCCCCGAGGAACTAGTAAGCTTAGGTGAAGGCACATGCACCCCATGCCTCCTCAGTAAAGCAGATATAATCAGTGGGAAGGGTACAGGGTGATTCACTTTATACCCAATGGCATAATAGTGAATCTGCTCAGATATGAGAGTGGCGATGTCAATAGTGTAGCCCTGCAGAATAGAATACAGCAAGTAGCAACGATCAACAGGTAAAGTAGAGAGATGAGTCACCGGTGTGATGTTATGGAGTATCGAGTACATCTATGCCTAAGTTATCGGGGTCATCTAGGTCTTCTGTAGATTGGAGGGAGCTTTATTAACCTTGCTAAGGTTAAAATAGACTCCATCCTTACTCAAGAAATGATCAACCTAGTCTAGGAAGTATCCTATATCACCATCCTCTGTAGCAACCTTGTTTCTGTTCTCCATCCAGAAACATGTATCACCCTCAGGAGTGGGCTCCTAAGGGTTACCCAAAAGGTGACTGATGGTATCTCTGTCATAAATGATGTGTTGGCCCCTCACCCAGCTGGTCCTCATCTCCTCAAATGTTGGGTGAATCCTAGCGAGTCCTATAGGCATTCTCATAAAATTCTATCACTAGGATGGGATATCCCTTAGTGGGTAGTGCAAACAGTATTCCCCACCTTCTTCTCTGGATCTTTCTCAGCAGCTCTGGGTAGTCAACTACTCCCAGATCTAACACTCTCTCCCAGATCAATTTGAATCCCTTGATCTGGTGGAACCTGGCCCGTTTAGCATCAATCTTCAACCTAGTAGGATCACGAGGTCCAAGATGCTCCTCCTCAGTATGAGTATCAAGGTCCTTAAAAGAAGTATCAGTAATTCTTCTTCTTTTTGGACTAGTGATAGGGATGGATTTCTTTGGAGTCATCTGCAAGAAGAATAATACAATTTAAACAAACAACATTCATATATACAAACGATCCTAAAATATTTAAAACACTTAAAAATAAAAAAATAGAAACACACAATAAATTAAAATCACAAATATAAACCATACATACAATAATTTTTTGATTTTTATGATGTTTAAAACAAAATAAATTAATTCACACCACAAATATATCACACATGCATTATACAACAAAATAATGTGTTTGACTTTTTATGATATTTAAAATATAAAAACAAATTTAAAATCACACATTTTAACAATCATGCAAGAAAGTATAACAAACATTACATAACAAATATTATATTTTTGATTTTTTAATATATATATATATATAAAAATTGTACAACAAACAAATTAAATTTCATACAACTATACTATAAAGATAAAAATTAAAAATTAAAAACAAACAAAAATTTATACACATACACATTAACAAGAATAAAACACATGAAACTAGTAAATTTTAAAATAAAAACAGACTATTAAAATTCAATATTAAAAACAAAACAAAATATTAACTATCATGCAATATACAAATTAAAAATTAAAACACAAAAATTAATAAAAAATACAAAACAGGAAAACTGGAACAGGGGCCTGACGCATAGCGTCAGCCCTGTTCTCTCACGCTACGTGTGGGGTTACAGTTCTTGAAACTCAGAATTAGGGTTGCGCAGAAGCAACCCCTATTTCACACAATCAATCAAAAACATTAATCTAAACAGCACATGAATCTCAGCGGTCTTCTAATATACCCTAACCGCATGGATTCTAAGAATTAAAAACGCAAAATTAAAAAGAAAGAAGATTGAACACTTACTTGGAATGTTGATGGAGAAGAGAAGAATGTGGGATTTTGAGAAAATTGGGTTTAAAGAAAGTATGTTTTGGAAGAAAGATGGAGGCAGAAAGGGAAAAATTTAGGTTTAAACTTTGGAATGGGCCTCCATTCTAAATTGGTTTTAGTTTTTAAAAACTGAACACAGGCTCTGACGCTACGCGTGGCTTAGACGCTATGCGTCAGGTCTAAAAATTTGACCACACACTACGCGTGGATCAGACACTATGCGTGGGTGTCCAGTTTTTATTTTCTTTAATTTTTTATTTTAAAACCCAATTTTAAGTCTTTTTAAACCCTTTTTTATTCCTAAAAATTCTAACTTAACAAAAAACACACTCTTTTCCCTTATATATATATATATATTAAAATTTAAAAAATAACACAAAATAATGGGTTGTCTCCCATTGAGCGCTTGGTTTACTGTCTCTAGCTTGACATCCTGCACATCACAAATCAATTAAATAACAGATGATGGTGAGTCTGTTAATTTCACTACCCAGATATAGTTTTAACCTTTGTCCGTTAACCATCCCACTTCTTTTGGAAGTTGGGTCCTCAATTTCCACTTCTCCATATGGTTTCACTTCTTTGATCATAAATAGGCCTGACCACTTTGATTTCAATTTATCAGGAAATAATTTTAATCTTGAATTAAACAATAAGACTTGTTGACCTGGTATGAAATGCCTTATCTTCAAATTCTTATCTTGGTAAGCTTTCACCTTGTTCTTGTAGCACCTTGATGATTTATAAACATGATTCCATATTTCCTCTAACTCAAATAATTACAAATTTTTTTGTCAGCTACAGCAGTTTGATCAAAGTTGAGGAATTTCAATGCCCAGTATGCTTTATGTTCCATTTCAACTAGGAGATGACAAACTTTTCCATAAACCATCTGAAAAAGAGAAAGGCTAATTGGTGTTTTAAATACAGTTCTATAAGCCCAGAATGCATCATCAAGTTTCTGTGACTAGTCTTTTCTTGAAGAAGATACTGTCTTTTCCAAGATCCTTTTCAATTCCCTATTTAAAATTTTAGCTTGACCATTGGTTTATGGATGATAAGTTGTGGTCATTTTATGTCTTACACCGTAATGCTATAACACCTTTTGCAGGATTTTGTTACAGAAGTGTGAACCTCCATCACTAATCAGAGTCCTTGGTGTCCCAAACCTGTCAAAAATATTTTCCTTTAATAAATTTACCACAGTTTTGGAGTCAGCATTAGGTGAAGCAATTGCTTCCACCCATTTAGAAAAATAATCCACTGTAAAAAGAATAAATTGGTTAGATTGAGAGTTAGGAAAGGGTCCCATGAAGACGATTCCCCAACAATCAAATACCTCTACCTCTTGTATGTTTGTAAGAGGCATTTCTTACCTCCTGGTTATGTTCCCTATTCTTTGACAGTTGTCAGAAAACTGTACAAATGAATGGCATCTTTAAAAATAAAAGGTCAGTACAAACCTGATTGAAGGACCTTTACAACAGTCCTTTCTCAATTAAAATAACCACTATAAGGGGATTTATGGCAGTGCCATAACACATCATTAATTTCCCAATTAGGTACACAACGTTGCAACAAATTATCCACACCAATTTTAAATAGATGAAGGTCATCCCAAACAAAATATTTGGAATTTATGTAAAATAATTTTCTTTGCTGCCAGGTTAAATCATTTGGAAGAATTCCAGCTGCCTTAAAATTGGCCATAGCAGCAAACCATGGCCGTTTTGTTATTTCAAACAATTTCTCATCAGGAAATTCTTCCAAAATTTCATTTTCCTTAGCAATGACCTCATCATTCATTAATCTAGACAAATGATCAGCAACCACATTTTCACTACCTTTTTTATCTTTGATTTCAAGATCATATTCCTGTAGGAGTCAAATCCATCGGATTAGCCGAGGTTTAGAATCTGTTTTAGTTAAGAGATATTTGATGGCTACATGATCAGTAAAAATAATTATTTTAGAGCCAATCAAATATGATCTAAATTTTTCCAAGGCATACACTATAGCTAGTAACTCTTTCTCAGTGGTGGCATAAACCTGATTGAAGGACCTTTGCAGCAGTCATTTCTCCATTAAAATGACCACCATAAGGGGATTTATGGCAGTGCCATAACACATCATTAATTTCCCAATCAGGTACACAACTTTGCAACAAATTATCTACACCAATTTTAAATAATGAGGGCCATCCCAAACAAAATATTTGGCATCTGTGTAAAAAAAATTTCTTTGCTGTCAGGTTAAATCATTTGGAAGAATTCCAACTGCCCTAAAATTGGCCATATCAGCAAACCATGGCCGTTTTGTTATTTCAAACAATTTCTCATCAGGAAATTCTTCCAAAATTTCATTTTCCTTAGCAGTGACCTCATCATTCATTAATCTAGACAAATGATCAGCAACCACATTTTCACTACCTTTTTTATTTTGATTTCAAGATCATATTCCTGTAGGAGTAAATTCCATCGGATTAACCGAGGTTTAGAATTTTTTTTTGTCAAGAGATATTTAATGGCTGCATGATCAGTAAAAACAATTATTTTAGAGCCAATCAAATATGATCTAAATTTTTCCAAGGTATACACTATGGCTAGTAACTCTTTCTCAGTAGTGGCATAAACCTATTGAAGGACCTTTGCAGCAATCCTTTCTCCATTAAAATGACCATCATAAGGGGATTTATGGCAGTGCCAGAACACATCATTAATTACCTAATCAGGTACACAACATCGCAATAAATTATCCACACCAATTTTAAATAGATGAGGGTCATCCCAAATAAAATATTTGGCATCTGTGTAAATAAAAATTCTTTACTGCCAAGTTAAATCATTTGGAAGAATTCGAGCTGCCTTAAAATTGGCCATATCAGCAAACCATGGCCGTTTTGTTATTTCAAACAATTTCTCATCAGGAAATTCTTCCAAAATTTCATTTTCCTTAGCAATGACCTCATCATTCATTAATCTAGACAAATGATCAGCAACCACATTTTCACTACCTTTTTTATCTTTCATTTCAAGATCATATTCCTGTAGAAGTAAAATCCATCGGATTAACCAAGGTTTAGAATCTATTTTAGTCAAGAGATATTTGATGGTTGCATGATTAGTAAAAATAATTATTTTAGAGCCATTCAAATATGATGTAAATTTTTCCAAGGCATACACTATGGCTAGTAACTCTTTCTCAGTAGTGGCATAAACCTGATTGAAGGACCTTTGCAGCAGTCATTTCTCCATTAAAATGACCACCATAAGGGGATTTATGGCAGTGCCATAACACATCATTAATTTCACAATTAGGTACACAATGTTGCAACAAATTATCCACACCAATTTTAGATAGATGAGGGTCATCCTAAACAAAATATTTGGAATCTGTGTAAAATTTTTTTCTTTGCTGCCAGGTTAAATTATTTGGAAGAATTCCAGCTACCTTAAAATTGGCCATATCAGCAAACCATGGCCATTTTGTTATTTCAAACAATTTCTCATCAAGAAATTCTTCCAAAATTTTATTTTCCTTAGTAGTGACCTCATCATTCATTAATCTAGACAAATGATCAGCAACCACATTTTCACTACCTTTTTTATCTTTGATTTCAAGATCATATTCCTGTAGGAGTAAAATCCATCAGATTAACCGAGGTTTAGAATCTGTTTTAGTCAAGAGATATTTGATGACTGCATGATCAGTAAAAACAATTATTTTAGAGCCAATCAAATATGATCTAAATTTTTCCAAGACGTACACTATGGCTAGCTCTTTCTCAGTAGTGGCATGATTCACATAATTTTCATTTAAAACCTTACTAGCATAATGTATAAGCTGAAAAATCTTTTCATGCCTTTGTCCTAAAACAACTCCTACAATATAATCACTTGCATCACACATGAGCTCAAATGGTAAATTCCAGTTAAGGGCAAAAATAAAGGGAGCATAAATGAATTTTTATTTTAAAGAGTTAAAAGCTTTAAGATGTGCTTCATCAAATTTGAATTCAACATCTTTGTTTAAGAGGTTTGTCAAAGGTTTAGCAATTTTTGAAAAATCTTTAATGAACCTTCTATAAAACCCAGCATGTCCTAGAAAACTTCTATTCCCTTTCATATTTACAGGGGGTGGGAGTTTAGATATCACCTCAATTTTTTCTTGGTCCACTTCAATACCTTTTGTTGAGATCTTATGACCAAGTACAATACCTTCAATCACCATGAAGTGACACTTCTCCTAATTCAAGACCAGATTTGTATCAATACACCATTTCAGTACAGTGTCCAAGTTTAATAGACATGTATCAAAAGAGTTCCCAAAGAATGAAAAGTCATCCATGAAAATTTCTATACTATTTTCAACTAAATCTACAAAAATAGCAAACATACATCGTTGAAAAGTACCAGGTGCATTGCACAATCCAAATGGCATTTTTCTATAAGCAAAGATACCAAAAGGACATGTAAAAGCTATCTTTTCTTGGTCAAGAGGATCCATAGCAATTTGGTTATATCCAGAATAATCATCAAGAAAGCAATAATAAGCCTGTCTAGATAATCTTTAGAGCATTTGGTCTATAAAGGGTAGGAAAAATGATCTTTTCTTGTTGCTTGGTTCAATTTTCTATAATCAATGCATATTCTCCAGCTTGTGATAGTTCTTGTTGAGATTAATTCATTCTTATCATTTACAATTACTGTCATACCACCATTTTTAGGTACTACTTGAACATGACTTACTCATGCACTATTAGAAATATTATTCAAGTGGCCTCAATACTCAAGAGGGGAGTGAATTGAGTTTTTAAAACTTTGCTTGGAATGCCTTTGAACTTGATTCTTTTATCACAAGTTTAAAGATTATGCAAGTGAAGGCAAGTATAGTACAAGAAATAAAGCAAAACAAGATGTGAATATTGCTGAAACAATTTGTCAAACACTTGGTGTGTAGCGCTTTAAAGTAACTAATTCAAGCAAGCTCAAATAAGCAAATCACAATCAATCAACAACAATTCAATCAAATGCAATATATCAATGTAAAAGAGTGAGGGAGAAGAGCTTGCAAACCGAGTTAACGAGTTCCACCAACCCCGGTGTACGTCTCGCCTTCAAGCAACCCACTTGAAGGATTTCTACTATTGAAGTTTAGAGATTACAAGCTATAAGCAATTGCAGCTTCCTAGTGTCCCACACTCAAGAACTCAATCCTCACTAGCACAAGGGTAACCCACCCAATCTCTCAAACTCTCAATACCCAAAGGTTGAACCTCAACCTTTGTGACCACTCAACCTAGAGTGAAAAACCTTTGTGTTTTGTAGTGTTTACAAGATAATGACTCTCTAAATAGAGTAGACATATAAGTGAATACTCTCTCAAATTCTAACTCTCAACAAGAGAGGATATACAAGTTAAAGCTCAAGGATTTTAGAATATACAAAAGAATGAACTCACTAAGCACAAAAAGAAGGTAAGGGATGATTGCCTCTTATTTCTTGTTTTATGCTTGAGTTGGAGAGCAATTTATAGAGCCTTGAAGCTGTCCCAAAGTCCTTCTAGCCGTTGCAAATAATGGTTCCAGCTTGTCTCTGCGTATAGTGGGTTTTGGGTGCTTGGTTCCCACTTAAATCTGTCTTTTTAGTGATGTTTCCCACTTCTTGAATCAATTCACATCTTCTCGAATCGATTCAGGACATTCTGACTTGGATATTTTGGACTTCCAGGTTTGCATGAATCGATTCAGGCCTTGGTGAATCGATTCAGGCTGTTCTGTTTTATGTTCCTGGGCTGTCAGCTTCATGTGAATCGATTCAGGCTGTTGGTGAATCGATTCAGGTTGTTTTATTTTCAAATTTTGTGACTTCCAGGGTTTTGAATCGATTCATTCGTGTGTGAATCGATTCAGGCAATGCTTTTTGGTGTTTTTCCATGCCTGATGATGTTTCCTTGATGCATTTTGATCCATGGTTCCTTTCCTTTATCTTTATACATTGCTTTCTTGATTCCTTGATCTTGTGGGAGCGTTTTCTTCATGATTTCTTGAATCTCTTGATTTGATACATCAATTAAAATCATTTCATTTGTTTTTGATTCATGAAGTTCTTTTTATTCTTGTGTCTTTGTCATTATCAAAACCTATTAACAACATGCAAACACATTCTCCCCTTTTTTGATGATGACAACCAATGGCCATCTCCTAAGGTGTTAATATCAATAATTTAAAGAAGTAATGATAGGGAACTACTTGAAAAGTCAGAGTATATCTTCCTTAGTTTTTCATATCTCCCCCTTTGTTTTTCAATTAGACATTTATTTGATTCTTAAACATATGTAATATAATATCTAGTATCTATTTAACCATATCTAGTATCTCTCCCCCTTTGTCATTATCAAAAACAATATAAGCTCAGGGAAAAAGAAATAAACAATGTAAAAATAAAGATTAACAACCAAACAAATAATCAGAACATCCAAGCAAAATGATATGTATAATCATGAGACATAAAGCAGTGGTAAATAAAATCCAAAAGAAATGCCTCAGAAGGGCAACAGAGTTTAAACAAAAAGCAGAACAATCTCAAGTAAAATATAAAAGAAAGGCCAACTAAGGCTGAGGAAAATGGAGGCTGGAGATCTGGGTGGCAAGCTCTGTGTAACGTTCTTCCATATTTGCTTCAAGCTTGTCAAGTCGAGTGTTGAGATTTGCTTCTATAACATCAAGACGGCGATCCATGTGAGCAGTGAGTCGAGCAAATAAGTCATCAACAGGAGCGGGTGAAGGAGGTGGAGGAGCAGCATGTTCATCATCATCACGAGGACGGCGGAGATATTGCCATCGCCCATGATACTCAATGATATTCATCTTAGTAAGATGAGTTCTTCCAATGGGTCCTTTGGGTCTGACAAGTTCCTTGACTTCATTCTTCAAATCCACCTTGTAGTGACGCAGCAGCTTGGTATAAGGATGGCGTATGGGAGGCGAGTAAGGTTTTGAGCATCGATCATGTGATGCCTCACAACATCAATCCAATTAACTTCCTTTTGATAGAGGATAGCCCAAAGCAGCATAATCTGAGCCTCACTTAGTCTCGCATAGTTTCCACCTGAAGGAAGGAGGATTTTGACTAGGACATAGTGCAAGAAACGGTGGTCAATGCTAAGAGTTCCAACGGTGCTAGCAGGAGCAGCAAGATTGAAGAATGTTCTTGCCTCTAGGGGATTATAGTTCCAAGAAGGAGAGGGTTCTTTCCCATGGAAATAAGCATTGCTTAGTGGAAGCTTTCCTACTTGGTTCATCACTTCATTATCAAGGAGGATGGTCTTGACTTTCGCTTTGGCATAATACCGAGCATCTTCAAGGCGCAAAGTGGAGTAAAAGACACGGATTAATTTTGGATAAATAGCAACTTCCTCAAGAACCATAAATCCAACAATCTCTTGTTGGTGAAGGGTAGAAAGGAGGGAAAGGCCAGAGGATTCAAAGAACTCAATATCAAGCCAATGTGGGGAGATTAGATGTTTCTCAGAAAAAGTGTTTTGGTACCTTTCTAACTCTTTTTGAGTGGTGAAGAACCTTGATAGATCAGAGTGTTGAGGAACGGCGGCACCAGCGACATTTGCCCTTTGTTTCTTTCTAGGTTAAGATAAGGAAGCCATGGGTAATGGAGGTTTGGAGGGAAAGTTTGTAGAGTGAGAAAGAGGTGGTTTTAGAGAGAATGAGGAGGAAATTTGAAATGAGATGAAGTAGTGAGCCCAAATCAGCATAAAATAGGCCAATTTTATCGTGTGAATCGATTCAGGAGGTGCGTAAATCGATTCAAACGTTACTGTTTTTGAAGTTCAAGGGGCATCAGGGGTTTGAATCGATTCGAACTTCACTTGAATCGATTCAGACCTCACTATTTGTAAAAATTAGTGACTGATAGGTCTTTGAATCGATTTAGGGGATCTCTGAATCGATTCAATCGATTCTGTTTGTGAAGATTGGGGACAATCAGGTCTGTGAATCGATTCAGAGAGGAGTAAATCGATTCATTTGATTCTGTTTCTTCTTGAATTGCATTTTTGAGCTACTGAATCGATTCAAGGCACAGGGCAACTCTTTTGGATCATCAAAAACTTTAATTTTATGAGACTTTTTGCCTCCTAACTCAATCAACCACTTATGAGCAATATTATATGCATTATTCAGACACAATGTGATATATCTAGGATTCCTAATTCCTTTCTAATGTGAATAAATTGTTCCTTTGCGAGTGGTTTGGTGAATATATCAGCAAGTTGTTTAGTGGTTTCAACATGTTCAAGCACACAATCAACCTTTAATACATGATCCCTAGTGAAATGATGTCGAATTTCAATATGTTTGGTTCTAGAATGCATTACAGGATTCTTTGAAATATTAATGGCACTTGTGTTATCACATTTTAGAGGCATATGATCTAGCATAACACCAAAATCTAGGAGTTGTTGTCTCATCCAAAGGATTTGAGCACAACAACTACCAGCTGCAACATATTCTGCCTCAGTTATTGATAATGCAACACTCACTTATTTCCTGCTAAGCCAAGATACAAGAGAACTACCAAGTAAGTGACAATTACCACTACTACTATTTCTATCAAGCTTACATCCTGCAAAATCAGAGTCAGAATATCCAACTAGAGTGCAGTCAACCCCTTTGGGGTACCATAAACCAACATTTTGAGTTCCAACTAGATATTTCATTATTCTTTTTACTGCAGTAAGGTGTGATTCTTTTGGGCATGCTTGGTATCTTGCACACATATAGACAGCAAACATGATATCTGGTCTACTAGTGGTTAAGTAAAGTAAGGATCCAATCATACCTCTATATTTTGTGAGTTCAACATCCTTACCTTTCTCATCCTTATCCAAATAGCATGAAGTGCCCATAGGTGTGGCAATATCATTTGCCTTGTCCATGTTAAATTTCCTAAGTAACTCCTTGCAATATTTTGATTGACTAATAAAAGTGCCTTCTTTTGTTTGCTTAATTTGTAGTCCTAGGAAGAATGTGAGTTCTCCCATCATAGACATTTCAAATTCTTCCTGCATTAACTTAGCAAACTCCTTGCAAAGTGATTCATTAGTAGCACCAAAAATGATATCATCAACATATACTTGAACCAATAGTATATCATTCTTTTTGTGCTTAATGAATAATGTTGTGTCAACCTTTCCTCTTTCAAAATTATTTTCTAAAAGAAATTTACTTAATCTTTCATACCAAGCTCTTGGAGCTTATTTTAAACCATATAAAGTTTTCTTTAGTTTGAAAACATGATTTGGAAATTGGTAGTTTCCAAAACCTGGAGGTTGATCAACATATACTTCTTCTTGAATGTATCCATTCAAGAAAGCACTTTTGATATCCATTTGGTACAATTTGAAATCCTTACAACATGCAAAGGCTAACAATAATCTAATGGCTTCTAGCCTAGCTACGGGAGCATATGTTTCTTCATAGTCTATTCCTTCTTCTTGATTATACCCCTTAGCAACTAATCTAGCCTTATTTCTAGTGATTATACCATTTTCATCTAATTTGTTTCTAAAAACCCATTTAGTACCTATTATTTGATGATCATTGGGTCTTGACACTAATTCCCAAACTTGATTTCTTTCAAATTGATTTATTTCTTCTTGCATAGCCAACATCCAATGCTCATCAATAATAGCCTCATTTATGGTTTTAGGTTCAATTTGAGAGACAAAAGCCAAATGATTGCAAGTATTAAAAGAGCGACAGGTACTTACACCTTTTGTGATATCACCTATGATGTTATCCAAAGGATGGTCTTTTGAGATGATCCATTCCTTTTGTTGAGTTTCCACTTCTTGTGTTGTGTCCTTGTCTTTGATATCTTCTTCTTTATTATCCAATGTTAATTCTTGGAAGGTACCTACAATGTCATCAACATCTTCCTTCCTCGGGGAGTTATGGCCATTTTCATCAAACTTCACATGAATTGATTCCTCAATAGTGTTAGTTTGTTTGTTAAAGACTCAATATGATTTACTAAATGATGAATATCCTAGAAAAGATTGCCTCATCAGATTTTGCATCAAACTTTCATAGATTATCCTTTCTATTGTTGAGCTCAAAACATTTGCATCCAAAAATATGAAAATAAGAAATATTAGGTTTTCTTTCCTTGTAAAGTTCATAGGGGGTTTTCTTTAGAATAGGCCTTATTAAACATCTATTCATAACATGACATGCAGTATTTACCGCATCGGCCCAAAAATGTTTCCCAATGTTATTTTCATTTAACATGGTTCTTGCAAGCTCCACTAAAGATCTATTTTTCCTTTCAACCACTCCATTTTGTTGTGGAGTTCTAAGAGCTGAAAAATTATGATTGATACCATGTTTTTTGCAAAACTTTTCAAAGGATTGGTTTTCAAATTCTCCTCCATGATCGGTTCTTATGGATTCAATTTTTGAATTTTGCTCATTTTGGACAATCTTGGCTAGTTTCTTGAATGCATGATATGCTTCATTTTTATAAGCAAGAAACAAGATCCATGTATATCTTGAATAATCATCTACAATCACTAGACCATAGTAATTACCACCAAAGCTTTTAATTTTAGAAGGTTCAAATAGATCCATGTGCAAAAGTTGTAAAGGCCTTTGAGTGGAAATAATATTTTTAGCTTGAAAGGATGTCTTTACTTGTTTTCCCTTTTGGCATGCATCATAAAATTTGTTTTCAAATTTAAGCTTTGGTAAACCAATTACTAATTCCTTAGAAACAAGTTTGTTCAAATGGTCTACATGTATATGAGCTATTCTTTTATGCCATAACCAAGTCTCATCCTCTCTAGTCATGAAACATTACACATCATTTGAGGACAAACTATCAACATCAATCATGTAAATATTATCAATTCTTTTACCAATAAACTTGACTTCCTTGTTTAGCTTATGTTCAATTATGCAACAATTTGATTCAAACAATACTCTATATCCTTTATCACATAATTGACTAATGTTAAGCAAGTTGTGTTTGAGGCCTTCAACATACAATACATCACTAATTGAATTAGAGGAATTCTTACCAATGTTTCTAATACCTAGTATTATTTCTTTGGTGTTATCACCATACGTGACGTTTCCTTTTCTTTTGGGAGTGAATGTTGTGAATTTGGTTATATCTCCCGTCATGTGCTTTGAACACCCACTATCTAAATACCAATGGGTGTTGCTTGGCTTGAAACATACCTACAAAACCAAATTAGTTTAGAGAACTAGGTACCCATTTTATGTTGGGTCCTTTTAGGTTAGCTTGTGGTAATGTCCCTTTGGGAACCCACACCTTTCTTACAACCTTCGGTCCTAGTTTTCTAACATAGCAATTTTGAGCATTATGTCCTTTAACACCATAATGATTACATTTAAAGAACGATGATGATGCCTTTCTAGGTGGTACAAAGAAATTTTTATAATGTTTTTCCTTTTTGGTAGAGTTGTATCCTAAGCCAGTTTTATCAAACATACATCTTTGGTTTCCAAGTAATACATTCAAATTATCTCTACCATTTGTAAACTTTTCTAATATTCTATTTAAATCTAGGACTTTGTTTTCTAGGTCAACATATTTTTTGAAGTATTCACATGATTTTGAGCAAGTTTGTTCTTCAATAATCTTCTCTTTCAAGGACTCATTTTCCTTTACTTGCTCAATTAGATGTGTCTCTAGAGTTTCTATAGTTTTTCTAGACAATTTATATTTACTAGAAAGCTTAATAAATTTATCATACAGCTCTTCAAATGCATCAAGCAGCTCATTTCTATCTAAGTCAAGAAGACTAACCTCATCATCTTCCTCTTGATGATTTGCCATCAAGCAAAGGTTGCTTCTTCATTTTCGGACTCATCAGAGCTACTTACATCATTTTCGTCCCAAGCGATGTAAGCTTTTCTTCTTCCTCTTTTCTCCTTGTTCTTCTTCTTAAGATTTGGGCAGTCTACCTTGAAGTGCCCTTCCTTGCCACATTCAAAACAGTTTGGTGAGGAAGAGGTTTCATTAGAAATTAGTTTCTTACCTTGGGGTTTGAAGTTCTTTTGGAATTGTTTGTTTCTCATGAACTTCCCGAATCACTTTATAAACAATCCAAATTATTCTTCTTCGTCAAGATCACTACATGATTCTTCTTCATGTGTTGAAGTGGCCTTGAGAGCTAGGCCTTTCTTCTTGGAGGATTTTTCTTCCTCTTATGCCATCTTTAATTCTTTCAGCTCTTGTTCTTATTCCTGCAACTTACCAAATAGTGTGGCTAGAGACATTTCATTAATGCTCGGCGATTGTTTGATGGCGGTGACTAGCGGTTGCCATTCCCTGTTAAGACTTTTTAACACTTTGTGAATGAGCTCTTTGTTAGTGTATGTCTTTCCAAGGGTAATAAGTTGATTAATAATGATAGTGAACCTTTTTTGCATATTAACTATTGATTCACCAGGGTTTAATCTAAAGCACTCATATTGACTAGTTAATGTACTAATCTTAGAGTCTTTAACTCATTAGTGCCTTCATGGGTTACTTGTAAAGTATCCCACATCTCCTTGACGGTTTTACATGTGATTATTTGAAAAAATTCATTTGGTCCTAGTGCAAGAGTGATGAGATTTTTAGCCCTGTAATTATATTGTACCTTTTTCTCTTCGTCACTTGTTCAATCATCCATTGGTTTTTCAACATTTTTGCCATTAACAATGTGCATGGGAATAAAGGGACCATTTTCAATGGCATTCCAAACTCTTAGATCAATAGATTGAATAAAAATTTTCATTCTCTCTTTCCAAAAGGTATACCCCTCACCATTGAAGGCGGGAGGTCTATTTGTTGCACCGCCCTCGGGGAAAAGATTTTCAAAAGTTGAGGCCATTTTTCTCTTAAGCTGTTAAGCTCGATCTACAAGAGGCAAGCTCTCATACCACTTGTTATTCAAGTGGCCTCAATACTCAAGAGGGGGGGTGAATTGAGTTTTTAAAACTTTGCTTGGAATGCCTTTGAACTTGATTCCTTTATCATAAGTTTAAAGATTATGCAAGTGAAGGCAAGTATAGTACAAGAAATAAAGCAAAACAAGATGTGAGTATTGCTGAAACAATTTGTCAAACACTTGGTGTGCAGCGCTTTAAAGTAACTAATTCAAGCAAGCTCAAATAAGTAAATCACAATCAATCAACAACAATTCAATCAAATGCAATATATCAATGTAAAAGAGTGAGGGAGAAAAGCTTGCAAACCGATTTAATGAGTTCCACCAACCCCGGTGTACGTCTCACCTTCAAGCAACCCACTTGAAGGATTTCCACTATTAAAGTTTAGAGATTACAAGCTATGAGCAATTACAGCTTCTTAGTGTCCCACACTCAAGAACTCAATCCTCACTAGCACAAGGGCAACCCACCCAATCTCTCAAACTCTCAATACCCAAAGGTTGAACCCCAACCTTTGTGACCACTCAACCTAGAGTGAAAAATCTTTGTGTTTTGTAGTGTTTACAAGATAATGACTCTCTAAATAGAGTAGATATATAAGTAAATGCTTCTCAAATTCTAACTCTCAACAAGAGAGGATATACAAGTTAAAGCTTAAGGATTTCAGAATATACAAAAGAATAAACTCACTAAGCACAAAATGAAGGTAAGGGATGATTGCCTCTTGTTTCTTGTTTTGTGCTTGAGTTGGAGAGCAATTTATAGAGCCTTGAAGCTGTCCCAAAGTCCTTCTAGCCGTTGCAAATAATGGTTCCAGTTTGTCTCTGCGTATAGTGGGTTTTGGGTGCTTGGTTCCCACTTAAATCTGTCTTTTTAGTGATGTTTCCCACTTCTTGAATCGATTCACATCTTCTCGAATCGATTCAAGACATTCTGACTTGGATATTTTGGACTTCCAGGTTCATATGAATCGATTCAGGCTTTGGTGAATCGATTCAGGCTGTTCTGTTTTGTGTTCCTGGGCTGTCAGCTTCGTGTGAATCGATTCAGGCTGTTGGTGAATTGATTTAGGTTATTTTGTTTTCAAATTTTGTGACTTCTAGGGTTCTAAATTGATTCATTCGTGTGTGAATCGATTCAGGCAATGCTTTTTGGTGTTTTTCCATGCCTGATGATGTTTCCTTGATGCGTTTTGATCCATGGTTCCTTTCCTTTATCTTTATATATTGCTTTCTTGATTCCTTGATCTTGTGGGAGCATTTTCTTCATGATTTCTTGAATCTCTTGATTTGATACATCAATTAAAATCATTTCATTTGTTTTTGATTCATGAAGTTCTTCTTATTCTTGTGCCTTTGTCATTATCAAAACCTATTAACAACATGCAAACACAAGAAATAGGATAGATGATACCTACTTTAAGCAATTTTAGAACCTACTTCTTTATTACCTCTTTCACTGTGGGATTAAGACGCCTTTGAGGTTAGGCCACAGGCTTGAAATCATCTTCTAATAAAATCCTGTGCATGCAATAAGATGGGCTTATACCTTTCAGATATTCAAGTGTCCATCTGATTGCTTCTTGATTCTTTTTCAGCACCTCCATAAGTTTTGCTTCCCCTGTTTCAATTAGTGAATTACTAATGATAACAAGTTTAATATTACCTTTCTTTAGAAAGAGATACTTGAGGTGTGAAGGCAAAACTTTCAGTTTTGGTCTCTAGACTTGTTCAACGGGTGTTTCTTGGAGTTCCTTAATCTTTTTGGATTCGGGGGAAATATCTTTCCCTCTTTCAAGTTCTTCCAAATACCTGTGTATCTGTCTTTCCTTTTCCTCACTTAAACATTCAACAGAGTCAATCAATAATTGAGAGGATCAGAAATAGATATACCTTTTGATATGGAAAGGCAAACTTCATTAAGGGCATCCACTCTAAAAAAATCTTGTTTTGGGTTAGGATGTTTAATTGCTTAGGAAACATCAAAATTTACCTCCTCATCATGCACTCTGACTACCAATTTTCCATTGTCCACATCAATCAGCACTCTAACAGTTTTCATGAATAGTCTTCCAAGAATTAAGGGGACTTCAGTATCCTCCTCCATGTCTAATACCACAAAGTCAACAAGGAAGTAAAACTTGTCCACTTTCACAAGTACATCTTCCATAATTCCATTGGGTCTTTTGATTGAGCGGTATGCCAGTCGTAAAGTCATCTTCGTCCTTTGAGGATCAAGATCACCCATGCGCTTCATCATACTTAAGGGCATTAAATCTAATAAAGCCTTCCCAATATTTACACCTCCAATTGAGACGGGAATGGTGAAACTTCTTAGATCTTTTAACTTTTCTGGCATGTTGTACTGTAAGATAGCACTACAACCAGCTTCAAGCTCTACAATTTCTTTATTATACCTCATCTTCTTAGTGAGAAGCTCTTTCATAAACTTTGTATATGTTGGCATTTGTTCTAATGCCTCTGAAAATGGAATGTTTGTTTGTAGCTGCTTAAAGATTTCAAGGAATCTCGTGTATTCTCTTTCCTTATCCTTTCTTGATGGTGCATGAGGATAAGGAAGATCCTTGATAGGAGGAGTTTGACCCAAGTATTAATTCTTTTATTTTTTGGTTTTTTTATTTTTTTTGTTTTTGTTTTTCTTGTTTTTCTTTATTTTCTTCTTCTTTGTTTTCTTTTTCATCACCACTCTCTTTTTCTTTCTCTTCTTCTTCTTTCGTTTCTCTACCATTCTCTTCTTTTTCATTTTTTTTTCTTTTTCACTCTCTTTACAAGTTTTTTTACAATTAGTTCCTATAACTTTACCACTTCTAGTGAAAATAGCTTTACATTGTTCCATTGGGTTCTGGGTATTGGCAGAAAAACCAAAACTCTTCATCTCAATTACTTCCTTTGCTAACTATCTCAATTGCAAATCTGACGCCTTCCATGCGGCTTCATTAGTTTGCATATATTGCAGCAATTGTTGGATAGAATCTTCTATCCTTGTTAGTCTAGCATTTTGATCAGATTATGGTTGTTGTTGAAATTGTTTGTTAAGAGGTCTATTAGAGGGTCCAACATCTTATTTCCAGCCAAAATTTTGATTCTGCCATCCCTGTGGGTAATTGTTAGGAAAAAGATTACCAATATTGAAAGGTAAATTACCTACAGGTATTCTTTGGTGGAGCAGAAAATTGGCTTGCTCTTGTTCAGTTCCATCTGGTGAACAGTAACCACAAGGTTGTTTACCCATACAATAAACGCACTATTTTAACTGAGCAGGAGGTGCTGATGACACTTGGGCAATTTGAAGTTTCTGCAATTGCTTGCTTATTGCCTCAATTTGTTGTGTCAACAATTTTTGTTGAGCTAAAACAGCATCATTTACTCCCAACTCAAGCATACCTGGTTTTCTAGAAACATTACCTCTTTCATGTTTTGCCTGTCTATCACTGGTAGACATGGACTCCATTATAGCTATTGCCTCATCTATTGTTTTGTTCATTAATAAACCACCTGCATAGGCATCTAACGTCATCTTAAACTGAGGCAATAAACCATGATAGACGATTCTTACCTTACCACCATCATCCAAATTGTGATTGGACATTTTCTTAACAATACTTTGAATTTTTCCCATGCTTCTCCTAATGACTCATCGTTATTTTGTGGAAATGAATGAATGGCTGTCATAGCTTCAAAATATTTAGAAGGGGAATAAAACCTTTCCAAAAATTTTCTTTCGAGATCAGACCAATTTGCAAAACTACCATGTGGACAAGATTTAAACGATTCTTTAGCATTCCCAACCAAAGAAAAAGGAAATAGTCTCATGTGTACAGATTCTTCTTGGTTGGGTTCAAAACCAATTGTGCTACATTATTCATAAAAAACAGTTAGATGTTCATACAGTTCTTCATGATTTAAACAATCAAACTGATTATTTTGAATTATATTCAATGTAGCAGGTTTAATTTCCACCACAGCCATAGGTCCTTGAAACATCCCTGATACACGGGGTGGTCCATTGATAGCAGCAAACTGTCCCAAAGTTTATCTTTGTTGTTCCCCAGCCATTTTAGAATTTTCAAAGTTTTGAAAAGAAGATAAAGTTGAAGAAGAAGAAGAAGAAGAAGAAGAAGAAAAAAGAAAAAGAAAAAGAAAAAGAAAAAGAAGTAGTTTGTGTTTTTGATTTTAAAGATTTAAATCTTTTTGCAAATTTTTCAATCTCAGGGTCAAAGTAGATCCTTCCTATAGAAGATCGAGTTTGCATGCACAAACTAAACAAATAGAGTTAGTATAACAAAAGTAATTAAAAAAGAAGTAAAAGTGAATAAATGAATAAAAAATTTCCTAAGTTAAAAAGTAAATAAATTTTACCACGGTAATAAAAAATTATTGTTTTACTTAAATCAATTTAATCCCCGGCGGTGGCGCCAGAAAACTTGTTAGTGCTTGATTGTTGTTGGCTATTCGGCAAGCACACTAATGTATTGTTGCAGTTTTCAAAAAGATATCGTTCCCTCAAGGATTAAATGTTTTCAGTGTGAAACAGTAGTTCTTATTTACTATGGTAAAAAGTATTAAAATTTACTAACAAAAGAATGTTTTATACACAATTTGTACAATATTCACAGATTTAGAGATTGATTTATACATTGGGTAGAAGATTGTAAATTATAAAACTATCTAGAAAATAACTTTGAATAACTTTTTAGAACAAATCCAATACTTAAGATTAAAACACAGATTAACAAACTATGTTAGAATTAGGATCCCCGCAATAGACATGCATATTTAATCATCAAGTTTATGTCATTGCAGCTTAAAATCATTAAACCTGATCCCTTGGTGAATAAATTCTAAATAGTTACCGTAAAGTTTGATCCCTTAGATGTTTTCTCAGTAAAAACTTGTTTTAAGTCCTAGCCTTAACACAACAATAATTACCAACTCTATCCTTAGTAATTGGTATATTAAGGGTATTTCAACTTTTACTTTCGTTAAAGTAATTTTGACACGCATGAAAATTATTCTCCCGTTTGAAGTACATACTAATAAAAGATTGAAACACTAACATGGAACTTGAATCATAAGCATACAGAGGTTATAATCACAACATCATATCATAGATTGGTTCACCAATTCCACCATAAATAGATTAGTTACACATGGTGAAAGTAAAAAAATAACTTATAATTGATGACATTACGAACACTTGATCACACTTCACGATACAAAAAGAATACGTTACAACACAACACTCTCAAGTATATGGAAGTTATTTTATGATGCTCACTCAGAAAGAAAGCTCTGGAAGTCAAAATACGAGAGAATTCACCAGAGATTGATGATCAAAACCACGACAAATGGCCCTATTTATAGGGCTGAGTTGAGGTCATGACGCTACGCGTCAGGCCTATGACTCAGCCTCCATTAAATTCCATAATTTTAGGCCATGATTTGCTATTTTTTAATCTAACAATCAGCAAACATGTCTTCTTTGTCTCCACTGCGTGTATAGGCTCTGGATTGTAGTGGATTGGCCATTATTTGGCCCTTTTCTGAGTGCAATCCCACCTGTAAGTAGGATACACGTAGCACCTGACACTACACGTGGGCCTAATGCGTACGCTGAGTGTGGGGTTGATGCTACGCGTCAGCCCTTCTGCTTGAAATGAGTTTTCACCTTAAATCCTTAGCTTTTCACTATAAAAATGGAAGAAATGGGTCACGCCAAGTCAAATTTACTAGCTTCCACTTATTTCAAATAAAACATAAATTTATTACTATTTAAACTAATTTTTATTATTTTTAATACACTTTTTATTATGAAAATAACAATAAATATGAGGACTAACATGACGCCCCAAACTCAAATCATAAATCTCGAGGTAATTTTTGACACACTATAAAATTCATATTAATAAATTTTTATTCTTAAGGCAATTACCTTGAGATCCATAATCCAAGTTCAAGGATCACTTAATGATATATCCAATTTACCTTAGTATAACTATTTTAAACACTATCATCATACTTAGGCATCATGCCATGGCATTTCGCAAAGTAACATCACCTACCCATCATTATATCTGCTCACTAGTCATCATATCAAACAATACTAGTATATTTACAGCCCAAAGATAAACAAACTACTCAAAACTATGTACATATAAATATTTACATATATCACTACGAACACACATCATATACATCATCAAAATATAATCTATATGTCCATTTGTTTATAATGAGCGCTTCAAGTCATCACCAGCATATCCATGATCAAACAATAAACACAAGTAAACAGAAGAGTGAGACAGGGTATAGGATAAGTACAAAATACAATAGAATCATGCATATTCACAAATAAGATGCAATGCAATACAAATGGCAAGCAAGGTTGTTTCAATTATATAGTATCTTGTTTTTAATTTGAATGGTGTTATGATAGATCCACAACTGGTGCGTAATCATACAGTGATTAATAATCAATATTAATATTTTACCGGTACTGAACCGAAGTTCCTATTTGCAGCATCGCCGCCATCAGTGACTTGGATACACATATATATAGCTCTGTGTAACGAGCCACCTGTTAAAACACACTGCAAAGATTTAAGAGGAGTCAGGTTCTACAGGAACCATATACGCAAGGTCTATTACTCATTTAGAGCCACCCCTACCAGGCCCATTCAAAGACTCTTACATCCTTTGAGTAGTTTTAATGTAAATGATGCATGGTGCTTTAGTTATAGTTATAAAACATTATACCATCTTTAATTCCCAATGTGACAATTCATCACAATCATAAAGTCTCATGTTCCATTATGTTATAATCATAACCCTCCAACATAAGTTTAAATCAAATTCCACATGAATTGGTACACATATATATCATCAATCATCACCTACTTCTTTAATCACATATTCACATTTTGGCACAATATAATTACTAAGATATTTATCATTCAGGGACTCATTAGTACCTTGGTAACATAATCATATATTGTACCAGCTAGGAAGTGTCACCACATAAGTATATGAAGAAAGGACTATGGTTACAAGACGTTCACATTAGCAATGACATAAAAATAACCCCCTTGGCATCATAGGGGACATCATGACTATGGTAGCCATCATGGCCTAGTTGTGGTCCCCTCTGCCAAGCCTCTAAAATTGGCCATAACTTCTAGCATGATCTACGATTGTGGATCAACCCCTGATACCCATTTTCATTCATAGGATTACGGTATCCGTCATGGCCTAGTTGTGGTCCCCTTTTCAAAGCCTCTAAAATTGGCCATAACTTCTAACATGATCCATGGCTGTGGATCGGCCTCTAATACCCATTTTTATTCATTTTTTATGCAAAAATAGGGTCCACTTGTATCATCTTCCATTAATGACATACTAAACCATTTCAATTCAATTCTTACATAGTTTTATCACTAGATTTATGTCATATGTACATTACTATTATATATGTTAAAAGGCCATGCCCATGATTTCCTAGGTTTAATCTAATCCTTCAATTCTCTTTATCAATTTCATAATTTCAATAAAGGCTATCTCTTTATCATTCCAATACATTCATCAACTACACAATTCCAATCTAATGCATCAATTTCTCAATCTGAACACAAACATAACAATCCACTACACACAATCATTTCCTTGTGTAATCAATTTAACTAAACCATTCAATACAAACACATCTCTAATTTAACATATAATCCATAATAACATTCAAAATACATCATCACCTTTAGTCATTAATTTGAAAATTCAAATCATAATTCGCACAATAATCCACACACAAATACTTTAGTCTCTAACTATTTCACTTCATTATTTTCTCATTTCATTTACATATTTTTACAAACACCTGATGTGTAATTTCCTAAAGAAGTAAAATCTAAAACTATACTTCATATAAATCCATAATTCTATCTATTTCCTACCTATTCACTACACTATCTTATCTTCCTTACCTTAAGGAAGACAACCACAAGGTGTAGTGAGGCTCTTCCTAACTCTAGCTTCAGCTTACATACAAGTTGACAACCTAAACACAACCATTAACACTTACAAGCATGAAATTTGGGGAAAATGGGTTTGGTTTCAAGAAAGCATCTAATAAGTTCAAAAATTAAAATCTAGGTTAAACAAAATGAAGAGAAAAGGGTTTTTTTCATTGATTACCCTTGTGTGTGAGTAAAAGAATGAGAAGAATAAAGAAGCTCTTTCCTTTTCCTTGAATGAATGAAATAGATGATGGTGTGGGATGAGGAATTTGAAATTGTATGGGATAAGAGAAATAGGTTTTCTTGTGGGTGATGGAGGGGAAAGATAGATGACTAGGTTCATGCTTAGTGAGAGAGAGAGAGAGAGAGAGAGAGAGAGAGAGAAAGAAAGAAAGAAAGAAGGAAAGAAAAAGGGAGAAAGAGAGAAAATATAGATGGAGGGAAGAAGGGGAGAGAAGTAGTGAGGTGATGGAGGAGAACAAGATGAAGAAAAAGTTCGTTTATGTTTATGAGTGGAAAAGAGAACAAAATATAAGAGAGTGAGGGAGAGGGTAAGAACGAAATGGGTTTAATAAGGTAGGTGAAAGGGTGACGTGATAGGGAAGTGAAAAAGAGAAAAGGTGAAACCTTTTAATTAAACTAGGTTAGGTAATTGGTACTTTTTGGTTGTGGTTGACTCTATAAATAAGTCAAAACAAAAATCTAATTATACCCCTTTAATTAATTTTAAAATATTTCAACAAAATAAATTATCCCTAAATTATCCAAAACAAGACGAAGTATACAAAATAATTAAATTATAAGAATGAGATGTTACACCACCACCACCACCACCATCGTGACCACCCCTATCACCTTCATCATTATTATCGTTGCCATCATCACTACCCTACTACCAAACCATCATTGTCATCACTCTCACCACCTCTAGTGTCATTGTCACCGCCATTATCACCATTGTAAATGTTGTCACTATCGCCACAACAACATTGACCTCCACCACGACCATTGTTGTTATTATAAGCATTCTTCCACTACCACCATTGTTGCGACCACCTCACCATCGTCATTGTCGCCACTATCATTGTAGAATATTTATTATTAGTAGTTTTGATCATATAATTATGAAAGGTTAGCAATAACTTTTTAAAACTAAAAATCAAAAACCACCTCGAATAGGGCCTAAGTTTCTCGGAAAAAAATTTTAAGTTATATTTTACAAAATTTTCCAACAATATTTTTCTGAGAGTTGGAAATCTTAGTTTCCCAAGTAGGGGGAAATTTTTAGTTATATTTAAAGAATATTCCTAGGAATTAAATGAGATTCTCATTAAATGAGATTCTTGGAAAACATGATTCTTAGGAAATTAAATGTTTCTAGATACCAAACGCCCCTTTAAGGGTATTCATCAACAAATCCAATCCAATGCACACTAAAAAATCAAACTGAAGAAATTAAAATCCAAATAAACCAAAAACTAAATTAATATTGAAACTTTTTTATTGGATAGAATTGGATTTTAAATATATATTCAATCCAATCTAAACCAAACTTATATCTATATATATAATTTTATTTGTAAAATAAGCTTGTGACTGATGTTATATAATTATATATTTATAAAATTGTATTACTTAATTATTTTTAAAAATTTAATTTTAAAGTTATTATTTTTCATGAAACATATGTCTTAATATTTTGATATATTTATAAGTTTATGAGTTTTAAATTTAAACATAATTTTATGACTTATATTTATCTTTACTATGTATGTATTTTGTATAAAAGTTTACTAATGAAATAAAATTACTTAGTACTTTCTAATTAAATACCAAATAAAAATTAAAAAACCCAGCAATCTAATCTAATCCAATTTGCTTTAAATTGAATTCAATTTAAAAATTATTTCAATCAAACAAATTCAAACCTATTGTAATTTTATAATCAAATTGGATGGCTTTTTTTTCTTATTAAAGGTTTCATTCCAAAATTAATTGGCAATGGTTGGTATAGCTCAACAGATATTTAAACCATACAAAATATTATGAGGCAAACGATATAAGACTTCGAACAATTCCAAATACAAATCTAATCTGCAAACATCCTAATTTCTATGCATCTAAATTTAAAATATTACGAGATTAAAATCGAATCGACTTAAGGATCTTATCATTGGTACTTATTAATCGAGTTCACAATATTTTCTTTTTTAGCTTATGCAGTTTATAATATTTTCATGTAACCATGTTCATCTGTTCTCATTTAGATTAATTATTTCCATGTATTTCTTCTCATAAAAGTGAAATATAGTTTTTAATAATGATGGAAAATATAGTTTGAATATATTAAACTCGAATAAAAAAAATTAAACCAACTTTATATGCAAGAAAAATCAAACTTATTTGAGCAGGACAAAATACCACATAAATTTATTTTTTCATTGATAGATTTCATAAAAAAAATCGTGACGTTCATAAAAAATGCTTGATTGTGGTTGCTGCTTCATGTAGACCGGTAAAAATTGCAGAAATCATACTTGACATTCAAATTTGTCGTTGTGAGACGAGTGAAGTTATCTCTTATTTGTAGAGTAAGCTACTACTCCTTCATGCAAGTTTCTGGGAACTTCATCAAAGCTGTTGCGGGTGGTTTAGAAGATTTCAGGGCAACACCCAAGCGTGCTTCTTGCAAGCATTATCTGTTCAGGATTTTAGATTACTACTCTTTGATATTTTAATTTGTGTTAAGTATTATGTTATTTTATTATTTTAATTATTTTAATGTTTTATAATTTTTTTTATTAAACACATAATTTTTATAATTTTAATAAGAGATAGACTTTTACTGGTCTGTTAGCTAACTTTTAAAGTCTCACCACTCTTTATACGTAACGTTTTCTATCAAAATTAGTCATACCTATGTTTCTTAATATCAAATTTGATATTACAAAATCAAGATAAAATAATTCTTTGTAAACTGATTTATACGACCAGTAATCTTAAGTTGAATTATTTAGGGTGCTATATAATTTCCACTGACAGAAGATTTTGAAAAGAAAAAAAAAATCACGTTTGATTGTGAACAAGCGTTATTTCTGTTCTTCTGCTCTTTATTTTATGAGATCCCTTTTGTTTTTCTGTAGATGTGTGATAGCAAATGTTCCTTCACTTATGTTGGAAGTATGCTGCAACCTACAAATGGATGCAGATGCAAGCAATAACGAAATAGTTTAATTTTGATTATAAAATTCCACTTTCAAATCAGCAACCCAATGGCATGGGTACCCCGAACTCTTTCAGCCATTTACTTACACTGGACATTCATGTGAAAGATGGCAAAACAAACCAATAAGAGAGGCTAAGAATTAACCTATTGATGGGACAATGTGTATCATGTTTGATGACTAAGAACCAACTTCATCACAATTAAAATTCCGCATCTTCTATTTTATAGAAAACTAAACAAGAAAAAGAAATAATTTCAGCCTATTCAGAAGGAAACATGATGCTCTACACTCAAGTTAATCTCACCTACACTGGCAGATGCCAAAATGGGTCATTCCGATGAATAATGATCGTGTGACCAACAACTCTTAGCATATTGTTCAATAAGATTTGGCCCATTTAGCAAATCAGCCTATTTAGATAAGGACAAGTCGAAACAGACTATTTTTTTTTATTTTATTTGAATCGAAAATATTTTTATTATGGTATGAATTTTTTCATTTATAGGGTTTGAACTTGAGATCTTGTTTAATGAGAATTAAACATATATCATTTGAATCAATTATCTATTACTTTTTTTAGATGTAGATATAACTTAAGTATCGTATTAAACCAATCATTTATTACTTTTTTGGATGTAGATATAACTTAAGTATTTTATGTGTTATGGTGACTAATCTTTGCATCGGCTTATAGTCATCTTATTTAATATGACAACTGATTCAAAATTTTGAAAAAATGAAAATGAAACCTTCTTACACTGATTAAAAAAAAGAAAGAGTTGATTCCACTCAAGTACGCCTTCTTGTTTACCATATGTTGGAAGCTGCTTATGGTTAGGAGTATTTATGAATTAATTAGTGTAATATGCATACAGAAGTGAGAAGGACATGGAACAAGTTCATTTTTGGGAATTATATTGCTTTGTTGGTATCCTAATAAAAAAATAAAAATAAGTAAATGAGTTGAACAAATTGAGACAACCATTCAAAAAATTAAAAGCAAATATTGTGAGACAAGGACCCGTCACCTATTAAAAAAGAACACCTGTAAATATAATTGACGGGAATGATGTTGATGGGTCCATCTCATGACGACACCCCATGTCCTATCTTTGGTGCTACCCTTCACAATAATTCAAATACTATTATGCTTTCCATTTTCTGTTCCACTTTTTTATACTAGAACTAAGCAAATAAGCAATGCACCCAATAATTGAGACTAATACGCCAATAATTATTGCCGAATATGCAAACGGTTTTTTAATTCAAATAAAAAAATGTTTTCTGAATTTGGAAGTAAGATCCAGATGAATATTTTTTTATATTATGATATATTGTTGGTACGAAGATTTTTATATTATCAATTAAACATACTCGGTAATATGACTTTTGATATAATTAATCATTTATGTTTACACGACAGTAAAAACATTGAAAAACAGCATATTTTGAATAAATTATAGATCATATATATCATACAAATTAAGAAAAAAATGTTTTAACACAAAAGTTTATTAAAAAAATTAAGATGAAAACAACGTGATAAGGATATATTATTATAAGATTATTGATTATGGTGTCAGTAATATGCTAGAGATCCCAAAGGGCAGGTAATTCTGGTAAATATTTATTTCTATTTGATATTTACTAAAGGGCGGGTTATTGTATAATTAACTCAAAATATGTGTTGTTGTATTCATATAAGGGCTTTAAACTGCATTAGCAACAATTAAATATTCAATAAATTTAATACGTGTTGAATTTAAGTATATTCGTAATAGTTTAAACTGTATCATTTTCATAATGATCGAGAACCATTCATCCAACCTCTCGAGTTCAGTATAGAGGCTTTAGGTGAAGCCAAAAACTACATCGTAAAAGTAAATTTTTATACCATCCTAAAAAAAATCTTTATATCAAGTTATGAACAGTGTATTACAAGGACAACTAACCCCTTTCTTTAATCGCCGATATAAACAAAAAATATATTAAAAAACTCTTTCTTATTGTACTTTTCATTGAAAAATCAAAGTGGTCTTTTGTCTAAATTGTTCATCGCCGTAGTATTATGAGAATTCCTCTTCCATTAAAGTTTAAGTTTACTTATTAATTAAATTAATTATTCCCAACAATTTTATAATATATATTAAGATAAGGGTACTAGAGAATACCTTAATTCATATTACCAAGTCTTATAAAACAAGGAACACCTAATAGCATAACAGTCACAGTCCAATCTGTGCATTACATGTTGTATTTCCTTCAACCCCATCTTTACAGAAACAAATTGCACGTTATACCCCCTTTAATAAAAAGTAGATGATTAGCTAATTTATAAAAAGAGAATGAGAAAAACTTTTTATCCTATTTTTCAACCAAGACTAGGGTATAAGTTTTAGCCATGGTTGATAGATATGGTAATGACAATTTTATGATACCTAATAGAGGATTTTAGACCAGACTCCCAAACGGGGACTCTTTAACTTATTGTTGTTCATCATTGACAACCCTCGACCAACATTACGAGATTTAAAAACCTTTCACAGCTGTTCCCTTGGATTCGTTGTACCTGCTCATTACCCGTCCTTTGTAGTCTTCTTTATTCATTATTCATTGACCTTTTTTTTTCCACTTATATTCCTCTTCAGAGGTAGTTATATTCGTCTCATGTTGTATACTTCGATATAACATGTGAGCCTCTAAGTAGAAATTATCTATATATAAAAAATTTTAAACTTGGATCTTACTTAAACAATACTAAGTCACTTACCCAACCAATCTTAAATAACATTCATTACCCTTTTTAATCATGAGATTTCAAGATTATAAATTCTATTGATAAAAACATCACGATATTAAATAACTAACTAGTACAATTCCCGATTTTACACATGGATTATGTAATTTTATTTTATTTTTTAAAAATTTTCAACAAAAATAATAAATATGAATTTATAAAAGATTGTATAAATAATGTTAATGAAAAACATATATAACTATAATTTAATTATTTTTTATATGATTAATGAGGTATCTCGCCTAAATTCTCAGAATCAATCCCTAGAGTTTACTAAAATTAGAGAAATCTTTTCACAAATACAACAACTTTAGCGGATTAATCCTAAAACTTAAGTGACACGTGACTTAAACATAAACAGCGAAAATAGAAACTACCAGCCTGGACAGGCTTAAGGTTGGACCTACCCAAACTACAGGTCCCTAACAAGGTATCTTTCATTTCCTATATATGACGATATGAGTAAGGAATTAAGAAATACCAACCTTAGTGTTAGTGTTGTTAATGGTTTCCTTGGTTGCATTACTTATTGTTTGCTTGCCCGTTTTAGTACTGCATTGCTTACTATTGTTTGCTTACTGTTACTTTTGTTAAAGAACTAAGAACTTGGTTCTCGCTGAACTGAGCTCTAAGGACTTTTGTTTTTTTATCTTAATTTTTAAAAAAAAGAACTAAGAACTCAGTTCTCATTGAACTGAGTTCTTAGGACTTTTGTTTTTCATTTTAAATGTTTTTAAAAAGAACTAAGAAGTCAGTTATAGTCAAGAACCGTGTTCATAAATAAAAAATTTGTATGTAAAAACTCAGTTATGTCTTAAATTGAGTTCGTAGCTTTAAAAACTTGCACTAAAACATCAAAACCTAACGGTTTTGTACGTTTTTCCTTTACTTACTTGCTTAAACCCTTACGTTTCTTGCTTCCTCCATTGTGTCGGTGCTTCCATTTCCTTTCTCTTTTGTGCTTCCATTGTTGTGTTGTTTCTTGCACTTCCTCTATTGCTCTTTTGCTCGTTTAAAAGGTTAGTGTTCTTTATCTTCTCATATTGTGTTCCTCCATTGCTGTTACTGCGTGAGATATGTCATTATTGTTATTATGTTTGCTTCCATTTACTGTTACTGCATTGGTCTTGTTGGTACTTTTATTATGTTGAAACATAAGTTGACATTGGTACTTTTATTATGGACAATAAACGAGCTTGTTTTATTGATAGTTCTAATTAGTGTTTATTTTTTCTAACAGGGCTGTAAATGGATATCACAAATTGAAGGGCATCAACACAATGAAAAGATTACAATGGTTGTTCCCTAAAGTAAGTACACTTTCTATATAGATTTTATTTTTATAATCTGAAGCAAATACTAACAAAGTTTGTATATGTATTGTGCAGTATCGTAGACAGACAGGAGGCTATGAGTGCATGTACTATGCGATGAAGACGATGCAGACCATCATTAAAGCAAACATAACTGATAAATGGACAACTGTAAGTTTCGTAACCAATGCATTAATTTCAAACAAATTCAAGTATAATGATGTTAAATATGTATTTATATATACAATAACTAACACACACACACACACACACACACACACACACACACATATATATATATATATATATATATATATAGGTTTTCTAGGACCGGTCCTCATACACTACAAAAGAGATTGAGGATATTCAGGAGCAATGGGCCATATATTTGTTGAGGATTAGGGGACAATAGTGTAGGTATATGAGTATAAGTTTTAGTAGTTTGTATATGTATATATGTTAGGAAAATCTATTTTAGTTTTAGTAGTTTTAATTTTAGGATTTTGTATATATACATTTATTGTTTGGTATATACGTATACTTGTATTGGGTCAATTTTACTGTTTGCAGGTTTGGGGTTATAGAAAAACAAAACATAATTTTAAAAAATCATAACTATAGGTTCTGCAATTAACTGAGTTCGTAGGGCATTTATGAACTCGTTTGTTGTTTAAACCGAGTTCATACTTTGTTTCTGGGTCAATCTATGAACACGGTTTAAGTAACAACCAAGTTCATACTCTTTTTCTGGGTCAATCTAGAAACAGAGTATAAACACGGTTTATCCAGAAACCAAGGTCATAGATTGACCCAGAAACAGAGTATGAACTCCGTTCCTCTTATAACTAGGTCATATATTGGCTCTAAACCGACTTCATACCTTTGTTACCTACGAATACGGTTGCAACGAACTCGCTCTCGTAACCGAGTTCGTATCTCATTTTTAACCAAGTTCATAGACCTTTTTTGCACTAGTGATTTAAAAAATTTCAATATAATAAAAAAATCACAAATCACTAGTTAGAGTTTTTTTAGTTTCACTTTAAGTTTAAGTCATATATGTAATTTAGTAAGATAATATAAATATAAGACTAATACATTGAAGATTGTGGTTCAGTTTTTAGAGGTAGATCTGAATTTTAATCCAAATTGCACACCTAATGCGATTTTCTTTTACGCTTTCAGTTAGATGGGTTTTTTTTTTATTTTTTTGAAAGTATGGAACTCAGCTCCACCTCTACGGGCTCCCCATTAGCTTCAGAAAATTTGTGTGGTTCTACCCTACTTTATATTTTTCTTTAGTGTTTCTTTCATAATTTTAATAACTTAAATATATAATTTTAAATAAATATATCTAATATATTTTAATTAAAATAATATATAACACAAACATTAATAAAGTTTATGAATAATAATGTTTATGATGATATAATATTTTAAAAAGTATATAAACTTATTGCCATGCTTTAACAATTATAACTAAAATTATTAAATTAGTATATAGAGACGGGCTTAAATGTGGGGTTGGAACGTGTAATGTAGATAAACACTTATAAATCACCCACCAACAAAATCTTCACATTGATAAACCAATCTTTGTTTGTAGTAATTAAGTTATTAATTAAGTTATTAATGTGCAATCTTCACTTAAGTTATTAATTAAACCAATCTTCACTTATAAAAACCTTATATATCTACAAATTCAACTCTTAACTAATAAAACCTATTTTTGTTTGTAATTAAGTTATTAATGTGCACATTTAGTAGTTAAAGAAATATATTTAATTACTTTTTATATTGTTTTAATTAATTATTATTTATTTATTTTTATAAAAATTTAAAAATAAGTAAAACAAAATTGAGGTCTAAAAGTTACTGCTAAGATTTGGAGAGTAACCGCAAGCACCGTCAAAAGGTTACAGTATAATAGTGAAACTGTAGCCTCACCTTACTGCATTCGCATCCCCTTTGATATGAAAAGCTTTCTTTTTCTTTCTCCTTCTCTTTCGCCTTCCATGTTAACCTCACCTTTTATTTCCGTGTTTAAATTACGATGCCAACGGTGTAATAAGTAATTTAGGTCCAGAGAAATTTTAAAAGCAGTCTTTTATTTTGAAAATTTCTACATTAAATATTGCTGTAAGTGATTAACAGGAGTTATAAATCTTCAATTTTAATTAGGAAACCTCACTACTAAAGCAATAAAAAAATATCAAAATTTGGTCCTACCACTTTTTTTTAGAGAAAAAAAAAGTGATGAAAGGTATTACTACATTTTTTATTTCTTCGTTTTCTATACCTTTTATTATAAAAGACTCAAACACATTCATGAATCTGTTAGTATTTAAGTTTAAACAGTATTAGATTAAATTATTTAAACAGTAAATATTTAAATATAATAAAACATAAAACTAAATATGTTTTAGAATATATTAAAATTTTAAATGATTTAAAAATTATTATATTAATATATTTAGCTTTTAAATTTATTATATTTTTAATAAACTATATGTATTATAATATAATAAAAATATATTCAATTTAAAAGTTAAATATTTTAATATGATAAATGTTAAATCATTTAAATGTTTTTATTATATTCTAATACATATTTAGTTTTAAAAGTAATTATGTGAAAATATTTACTTTCTAAAAACAATCCCAAACATGTAAATACTTTTTAAATGACCCAAAATCAACAAATACTTTCCAAATATGCATTATTAAAAAAAATACAAAGTAGGAAAATAATAATTTTTCTATAAAAAATAATCACATTTTTTAATATATATGTTTCTTTTTCCTATCATAACAATTACATAAAAATGGCTGGAGTAATTTACTCCTATCACCTATGAACTTTCTTTTCTTTTGATTTGTTAGTTTAAATGGTCACATCATCAAATTATTTATTTTTTTAATTAATAAAAGTAAGTAAAGAAATATTAATAAATATTTTATAGAACATGTCATTGTACCTTATAAACAAATGACCACCCAAAGCTTCAATATTCTATCTTATAAAAAAGAATATTGAAAATCACAAATAGATTACACTAATGTTAATTTTGAATAAAAAGAATCTATTTTTTAGCAGTTTTTTTAAAAGAAAAACTACATTAAACACAATTTTTAATGGTACACCTTTGATATCAAATACTAACTTTCTTCTTAATATAAGAATTTCTTAGAGATTTCATTGATTCTTAGTATGCTAAAAATTTCATTAAAAATTCAATAATATTAATTAATTTTTTATCAAAATATTAGTCACTAATGAAACAAATATTAATTAAGTTGAAAGAGAGAAAGATTTGTCAGTCCCGATAAATATAAGAAGATACTTTTGTAAAACTAGTATAATTTATCAATAAATTAAATAAATTTAAATATATTAACTAATTTTTTTAAAAAATAGAATTAGTTACGAGATTCTTATATCAAAATAAGGAGATAGTATAAAGAAAAATAACTAATTTCACACATTGAGAATAATAATTAAAAATAATAGTTTTTATTAATACTATCAAATACTTGATATAGTTTTTTAAAATACTCTTTATTTCATATAACATTAGTTATTTTAGATATATATATATATATATATATATAAGAAATATATTTGATAAGCAATGATTAAGATAAAAAAATTGATTATATTTGGATTTATAAGTAACTTAAAGTTTACCCTAAAACACATGGAATAAAAATCGGTTTTTAATTTCTATTCCATCCAGAAAGAGGGGTTTAACCGAATGCCAATGAGCATATGATTTGACAAATGGCATTTGTATTTAGGTAGGTTATAATAGTCAAATAGTCAATCTGATTGGAAGGCCAAGATCTCGATTTCAGAGAACATCACGCTATGTCCAATCAAATTAATTTTTCATTTTCATGGTTATCAAAATTTAACTCAATTTTAAGCATGGAAACAAGCGAACCATAAGTGAGGTCCAACAAAATTAGTGTCACCGGCAAATCTTATACAAGATCTAGGTCTACAACTACAATTGTAAAATAGGCTTGTCTTTGGCACCCACCCCAAAATATTCTATACAATCTAGCAACATAAAATATTTTCACTTAATAATAATAAATGAAAAATAAAGACTTTTAATGAAAATCGTGTTGAATTTTATTTAGAAACAAAAGGAAATTTTATTAATTTTAATTTTAAATGAAAATTTTCATTGTTTAATTTTTTATAATGAGTAAGATTACATATGTTCAAAAATTGATATTTTAAATAAAAGCAAGGTAATTAATATTTCATTTATTTCAATATTTTTGTCACTGTGAGATTATGCACATGTCTTAACAAAAGTATTACTAAATGCAGTAATTAGTATAATAAAATGGTTAAATACTTATTTTAACCTTTTATGTTTCATATTGTATGATGTTAGACCCTTATATTTTCTAATTGTGTTGGTTAAGTCTCTTATGTCAACGTTTAGCTATCTCTATTAGACATTGAACTCAAGACTTATTATATAAAAGGCTACTTACTCAACCACAACTTCGTTTTTTACTGCTAGTTTAAATACAATATAGATGAGATAAGTGTGTATGACAAAATATAAACTCATACTATTTTATCAATTTGCATGACTTAACACATCATATTATATATTTTAAATATTAAATATATTAATATCTAAAAATATATAACTATTTATTATTAAATATATTACCATTTAATAAATATAATATTATTAACAAATATATTTTTAAAAACTATATTATTAAACATATTTATTATTTAATGAATTTTTAATATTATTAAATATAGATATTTATTAAGTGTATTTTAAATAACATATTTTAAATTTTTTATAAGAAATATAACCATAAAAATTATTTTTAATAATATTTATTATTTAATATATTACTATTTGATAAATATATTATTATTAAAAAATATATTCAATAAATATATAGGCTAAAACCCCTTTTTAGCCCTTTTAATGTTTATGGATTAGGAAAAGGCCCCTTAAAAAAACCTTAGGTTTTGGTCCTTATTAAATTTTAGGGTTTACGAATTTAAGGATGATGCCCTGAACTGATGAGGTGGCATGAGTTTGGGCCACCTCATCAGAGACAGATGTCAATATTATTATTAATTTAATGAATGACGTGCTTACGTGTGAATAATTGAGATTAGTTGTTTAAATTTTTTATTTAGGTAATTAAATAAGGTAATTAATCAAGGCAATTAAATGTTTTTTCCACAACGCTACATTTTGAATGGGTAAAGCTCTCTGAAAGTCACATGTTCCCTCCCTCCCTCATATCTTTTGTTCTCGTTCACCGTCCACCTTCCTCGTTCAGTGTCTGCTTTTCACTCGAGTGTCGCTATCAGGCAAGCGCTACTTTTGCGTGGCTGTGGAAAGGTGTGAGCGGACGTCAATAAGTAAAAGAGGGCATAATTTATTGTGCAGGTATGTTTTTAAACACTGTATAGAACCCTATTATTTTAATTTGCATTGGGATGGGATTGTGGGGGGAGGGACCACATGTTTGTTGTTGTCGTTTGTGGGTGTACTTTTATGATTAAAAAGCATAATTTAGTGTGTGTGTGTATTGTATGTAGGTATGAGTTTTAGTGTTGTGATACACCATAAGGGGAAGTTCGATGAGGGTCCACCAGTGTCGTATGTTGATAAAGAAATACATGCCATTCATAATGTAGACTTGGATAGATGGTCATACTTTGAGGCTAGGTCACTGGTGGAAGACCTTGGATATAGAGGGGAATTTAAGCTGTGGTGGAAGAAATCAAGTGAGTCTGAGTACAAGAATGTGACATGGGACACACATGCACTGGAAATGGGTAAGTATGCAGTTAATGAGAATTGTGAGGTTGACTTGTATGTGGAACACTGTGTAACAAAGACTAAGGAGGTTGTTTGTTTGGGTGAGGCGGAGAGTGTGGGCCATGAGGATGTGGTTCAAGGAGATGTGGGTCATGAAGGTGTGGCAAAGGAACAAGAAACCCAAGAAATCGAAACCCAAAACCAACAAGCCTAATATGATAACATAAATAGAAGAGCAAAGTCTGGCCCTTATGTAAGAGGCAATAAAGTAATGACCAGGAAAAAATTTACAAGAGTCATCTGAGCAGTTTGAGGTCCACTAAGGTTTGGATGCCTGCAAGCAAGGTTTTTTGAGTGGTTGCAGGCCCTTTATTGGAGTGGATGGGTGCCATCTGAAAAACAAGTATGGAGGTCAGCTTTTAACTGCAGTTGGAAGGGATGCGAATGACCAATATTTTCCACTTGCAGTTGCTGTGGTTGAGGTTGAAAATAAACAAAGCTGGAGATGGTTTTTAAGCCTACTGCTAGAGGATATTTGTGATATAAATACTAATAGATATGTTTTTGTTTCTAACCAATAAAAGGTATTATGTTAAGACTCATTTGACTTTTGGTATGTAGGGTTTGTTGTTTGATTTAATATTTACTTGACTGAATTGTACTTGTAGGGTTTGTTACAAGTCTTTGAGGAGTTGTTGGATGGTGTGGAACACAGGTATTGTGTCAGACACTTGTACACAAACCTGAAGAAAAGGTATGTGGGGGTGCTTTACTCAAAAATCTGATGCTCAGTGCAAGTAAAGCAACTTATGTTCAGGGATAGAAGACCAAAATACAACAGATCAAGGAGCTTGATCAGAGGGTATATGATTGGCTAATTGCAATTCCTACCAAGACCTGGTGCAGGCATACTTTTTCACATTACCCTAAATGTGATGTAATCATGAACAACACATGTGAGGCCTTCAACTCAGTTATACTACCTTGTAGGGACAAGCTAATTATTGCAATGCTGGAGTGGATCAGACAATATTTGTTGGGTAGGTTTGCTAAACTCAGATCAAAGCTGTAGAGCATTGGAGGAGATATTATGCCAAGACCAACTAAGAGACTGCACAGAGAAGTTGAGTTCAGTGGGGAATGGGTTCCAGTCTGGGCTGGAGACTTGCATTTTGAGATGAAACATACCAACTCAAACCATATGTTTGTTGTTGATTTAGCTAAAAAGCACTGCAGTTGTAATTGGTGGGAACTGAATGGAATTCCCTGTAGACATGTTGTATCTGCTATGAAATATAGGGGTGACACACCTGAGCAATTTGTGTTACCTTGGTACTCCAAAAGCACATATGCCAAGTGCTCTGCAGGGATTATACAACCAATAAATTGTCAGTCTATATGGCCCCATGTTGATGCACCACATGTCTTCCCTCCCTTATATAAGAGGGGACCTGGCAGACCAAAAAAACTTAGGAGGAGGGACACCTATGAAGAAGACAATCCACCCAAAAGGCCAAGATTTGTAGGCCAGTATCATTGCACCAAATGTGATGGTACTGGGCATAATAAAACTACATGTCCAAATGTAAGCCAAAATGGAACCTGCACCTATAGTATGTAACATGTCCCTTTATCCAACAGTATTACATATTCCATATGTTTTTTTTCAGGTTGCACCTGCAGATGGTGAAGCTGATGATACTGCACATGATGGGGGTCAACCTGATGCATCTGATGGCTAATTTGATATACATCATGGAGGTGAACCTGGTGGCCAACCTGATGGGCAACCTATTACAACTGATGGCCAACCTGATGGGCAGTCTGATGCACCACCTGATGCTATAGCAATACCATCTGTGAGGGGAAGACCCAGAGGAAGGCGAAGGGGAACAACAGCAAGAGGAAAGGGAAGAGGGAGGGGAACACGATCTGAGACCATGCTAGAGACTACAAATGAATGTTATGACTTCCCAGGAACCCAACAAAGTGTCAACAATTGAATTTACCTCATTCTCTGTTGTTTTCGCTTAATGTATTGCATTGGAACCTGACCAATAAGTCATTCTCAATTATATGTATATTTTAACAAACAATGACTAACAGGTCCTTTAATTTAATGGGTGTGAACACCACTTTTGGTCTGGCACAAATACCAAGAATTTAATGCCAAGCTTAAGCTTAAGCGTATTAAGCTTAAGCGTGAGAATCCAAGCTTAAGCGTGAGACTCCAAGCTTAAGCTTGAGAATCCAAGCTTAAGCGTGAGAATCCAAGCTTAAGCATGAGACACAAATTATGCCACTGTCACGATTACGTTTAAGCGTGAATTTTCAAGCTTAAGCGTAAGACACGAATTATGCCACTGTCACGATCACGTTTAAGCGTGAATCTTCAAGCTTAAGCGTGAAACACAAATTATGCCACTGTCATGATCACGCTTAAGCGTGAATCTTCAAGCTTAAGCCTAAACCATGCATAAAGGTCTCAAGCTTAAGCTTGGCTATGGCAAGCTTGAGCTTGGAAGTGCCAGCTTAAGCTTGACAGTGTAAGCTTAAGCATGAACTAATAAAAATTGAGAGCATCAGGGGCCTCACGCTTAAGCGAGACCTCCTTACGCTTAAGCGAGGTCGAGCTGGGATTTCTTTCACGCTTAAGCATGACTTGAGTTCAGACCCTAAAAACGCACCTCACGCTTGAGCGCAATTTCACTTTATTATTGTGTATTGAGTTCCAGGGTTGGATGAGTTATTGTGTGCATGGTGTCCCTAAACAAACACAAAGAACAAACCAGAATAACTTAATTGAAACCACAATAACTTCATTGAAACCACAATAACTAGATAATTCTGTTACAATACTTGTTCATTACAAAGCTAAACAGCATAAGAAACCTTACATTCAACAAGTCCCTAAACCTTAGATGCTATATGGACAATTTCCCTAAACCCTCTTTGCAGTTGTAAGGGCTTTTTCCTAAAACTTAGTCATTGAAAGGTCTTCTTCCTAACCCCTTTTAAACATAAAGTACCAAAGTACAACCCTCAATGCTTTGTTGCTACATACAACATGATCATCATCAACGTTATGGCCCAGGAAACAATTGTTACTGTCACTAACATTGAAGATTTGCTTTTCTCAGCCACCAGCTTAGACTTCAATTTCACATTCTTGAGCTGGAATTCCTCACGTAGCTTTTCAAGATCCCACTTGCAAGTACAACCCTCACTTTCACTCCTTTCAAGCTGAGTGGTAGGAGCAGTACGAGCCCACTTAAAAAACCCACAATCTTCATTCCTCTGAGACAAGAGAGTATAACCCATAAAAAAAAACCCAGCTACAACGAACCTTAATGAAAATGATGGCCACTTACCAAGAAAAATGGACACCTCCAGAAGGCCCTTCCATTGTTCTTCTTTGTTTTTGAAACAAGAAGAACAGGATGCTCCCCACATCTACATCGAACATGTTCAATCTCTATGGATGAGGAATGTAACACCCCCTTATATACACGAGATAAAAAAACTTTTAGAAAGATATACATATTTATCACTCTTTATCTCGTGTATACAAGGACGTATATACATCTGATTTCCTTTGAATATTGAAAGTAAAAAAAATTGTCTTTCAATATTTGTGCATAATGACAAAATAATTTATAGAAATCATAAGTGATAAATCATTACAATATTATATCCGAATAAAAGAGTTTATCAAAGTTTAACCTTTACCTTGTTACAATTATCTACTTGATATTGTAATAAGGCAAAATAAAATTAAACTATACCTCTACTACAAATGTGAACAAACATTTCCTAGTCCTTGAACCATCGAGTTTTTGAATCCTACTCTTGTCATATCTCTTCATCTAATCGATTGAGGATGAGACCACTTTATCCTTTTGTAATTATATATCCTTCCATCTTGGACTGCTAGCTATATATCATATAACATATATTTTGGACACAAAAATTCAAACAACAAGGAGTGAGAAACAAAATATAATATATTACAGATAAGACATAAGCATAAGGGTTTTCACAAACTAATATAGTAATATCAGTCATACTCTCATATACAATCAATTATGAATATAGGGTTTCCACATACATAACACTTATATTTTCCTTCATAACCATCCATATAGAATGTCACAATCACATGAATGTTATGTAATGCTTATGCTACTATCTCATTCAGTTTATGCATGTGGGCCCTTAAAGTTTTAGTTTGCATTGGGCCAACCAGGAGTTTACACTGTTTCATAAATTCTGGATAATAATAACATAAATGCCTTCATGGCATATGAACAGCTCAACTGGCGTGGAAACACTTAGAGACTAGTCAGACTGAGAAAGTTTTTATTGTGAAAGTACCCGACACCAGGGAGCGACCCCAGGTCACCTGAAGCACCCTTTCACACTCTCTCATCCTAAGGCTCGCAATTAAGCCTCCTCTAATGTATCCTCGGTTTTTATAATCCGTCCCCAGGCAATATCACATCTCATTTCTCTTTAATGATTCATGATGCATGAACTACTCGTATATTTAATTGGTTAAGGCTTTTAGAAACTCAATTATTAAATACCATAAAGGTTCACAAAATCATCACAATAAACTGTACGTTTCCATAAGTTCTTCTTTGAACTTCTGTTATACTGAAATAATTTAGTACAGTCTTCAAATTCAGATCTTACCAAAATTGAGTTTCCAAGCCTTAAATATCTCAAAGCTTTCTCTTAAAAATCTTTATATATTTACATAATCTTTCTCAATTTGAATCTTAACTAGATTGAGTTTTTGAAATCTCCACAAAATATTCTTTAGTTATTTCGTTGGGGAAAACTAAAATAATTTACTTTAAACTTCTAATTTCTAAAGAAAATAATTTAAAATCATTAACTAAGAATACTTAAAACTATAAAAATTTTCTTTAATTCAAGAATTAATTATCTCAACCTCTGATTTTCATAAAATAGTTTCTTTCTAATACTAGATTTTATTATAGAGATTAAAAATAAAGTTAATAAAAATTATTTATAAGAAGAAATAAAAGACTAAAATAATTATAAAATACTTTCTCTTGGAATAAAAATTTAAAGAGTAAGGTAAGAAAATTCTTACTGAGTTTTAACTTTCCGTCATGCTTGCTATATGCTCAAACTTCATATCACAAGGTCATCAATCATTCATCAACCACAATCAAGTATAGTAATCTCATCAATCACAATCAAATATCATCAATCATAATTGCATATTATTAATCACAGTCTAATATTATAAATCACAATATCATTAATCGAAATCAAATATAAATAATTATAATTAAGTCAAATCAACTAAATATCGCTTATAAATATAATTCAAATTTTTAATGGTTATTTAAATTAGTAGATTTGATTTTGAGTCCTTATAGTCCATTCCTCGCACAGGTCTATATAAGTCCATATATCCAGTCTTCGCATAGGTATAGTTCAGTCTAGACACGTCATAATGGTCCAAGTCCTTGCATAGGTTTAGTTCGATCCATATAGGATATAAAAATCCAAGTCCTTGCATAGGTTTAGTCCAGTCCTTATAAGTTATAATAATTCAGATCCATGTATAGATATTTCAGAATAAGTTACTCAATATATTAAATTTATTATAAATTTTAAGTTGAGAAGTTATTACTTTAAAATAATAATATTATTAAATTTAAAAGGAGTAGGGGACTCCTCCCTTTATTCTTATGTCTTTCATATTATATTCTTATCTCACTCCCCCTTACCTTGAACTGTTACCCAAAATAGATTTGCTTTGCGTCTCCGATTTCTAGAAATATTAATACCAATCTTATTTCAGTATAAGCATAAGACGAAGATTAAGATTACTACTTAAAACAGAAATGATAAATTTTGAATAGTGAATAGTGAATAGTGAATAGTGAATCGTGAATAGTAACAGTAAATAGTAAAACGTGAATAGTAACAGTAAATAGTAAAACATGAATAGTAACAGTAAATAGTAAATCGTGAATAGTCACGGTAAATAGTAACAGTAAATAGTAATTTACTATTTGAATAGTAATTTACTATTGAAATAGTAATTTACTATTGAAATAGTAATTTACTATTGAAATAGTGTTTACTATGCAGAATAGTAACTTAAAATAATATTATTTCCAGTATAATAACAGATTTCTAAAAACGATATAAAAATAACCTAAAAAATATAAAAGAGAAGTATTCTTACCTGAGGATTTTGGCAGAACCTTCTCTCCAAAAACTTTTCTTCTCTCTCTCACTTCCACCACTATCTCACTAGCACTACTATATTAAGAAAACTTAATCTGAAATTGTGAATTCTAAAGAAAAAATCCTTCGGTATTTATAGGAAAAAAATTTACTATACATTCTATTATTTTAATATAAAAATACTATGCATTTTTGAATTTTTTATTCTAGGTTACTGTACATCTTTTGAAAATTTCATACATGTACAGTGATTTGCATAGTAATTGTCGGCAAAATTATTAAGTCAAATAGTAACCCTTCACTCGGTATATTTTAAATATTTAAAATAAGTCCTTTTTGAAATTTAGCGATATTATATCAGTCCTCACTAATTTTATAATAAGTAATATAAAGCTAAAATTTTAAAAATCTAAAATTTTCTGTTAATAAAAATTTATTGATACGTTTCTAATTTTTTAACGATTAGAAAAAATCAAGATTTTTCTCAAACCGATAATTTTTAGATAAGTCTACTTGAAATGGATTTTAGAAAATTTTCTTATAATTTAACTTTACATTCTTGTAAATATTTTAATTTTAAGCAACTTTATATGAATTTAAAATTATTTAAAATATATTATTTTATTAAAATAATTCAAAATTTTCAAAAAATTCCAGAAAATCATAAATATTATGTAGATCAAAAAGTTCAAAAGAACCATAGTCTAATTCCTTCAAAATTTTATTTTAAAATTCTAATAAGAGTTAAATCTTAAATATGTAAAAAAAAAATATAACAACATAAAATAAAAATGGTGAATAATAAGGATATTAAAAATTCTTAATATAATTTTCTTAATTAGTGAATACTAATTAAGTCACTTTAAAATTCTCATTCAGAAATATTTTCATTTTTTATTATTATTTTAAAAAAACAAATAATAAAAATATAAATACCAAAATTTCAAAAAAAAAATAATAATAAACTAACTTATAGTAAGTATTTCTCAAGAAATATATATTAATATCTATTTCCTATTTGTGATGAAAATAGGATGTTACAACTCTACTCCCCTAAAAGAAATTTCGTCCTCGAAATTTAATATTGTTAATAAATCTTACCATAGATAAACTAACTGAACTGTTCTAAAATATATTTCTAGTTTCCTTGACAATTGTGTACATTTTCCTTAACATTGCCATTTATCTCTCTTTTTTTTTAATCTTATCAGTATTTTTTTTTCCTTAACTCAAAAATATTACTCGTCTTAATTTTGTCAACCATGCTCATCATAAATTGATGGTTAACTCTAAACACTTCAATAATTATGTTTCTCTATCTATTAAAATCTTACTTAACATAATCCATAACATCTATTAATTAAAATTCCTACTCGTAACATAGTAAAATGGACTGCTGAGAATTAATTACTGGACAACTAGCCGTTAGCAACTAGCCGTTGGACTAGCCGTTTATGACCGTTGCAACTCTCCCTCCCTTGCTTGCTTATAAATTCTCATTCCATTCTCACTTCTTATCACAACTTCAAGATTTCTTAGTTTCTCTCTTCTATCTAATTTCTTCAATCTTTTTCTCAAGTACTATCATACTATTCGATGGCCAACCTTCCTAGAAGTAAGGAAGAACGAAGTCGGGATGGACTACAGGTTGTGGTAACAAGTGCCTCACTTCTTATAATCGTTATGATTATTTCTCTAGTTTGGATAATTTTTGTATTGCCAAGACTCTTAGACCTCTATCTATGATATACTAGATGTTCTATTTTATTTTCCTTAAAGTAATCGTGTATAATAAATTATCCTAGTGAGAAAGGATAAATATGTCTTAGTCCATGTTGTACTTGTTTATCTAGTTAAATCCTTGTGGTCTTTGTTTCATGATAATCCAGGGTATGTAATCATTTCTTATTGTCTTCTATAATGAATTAAATATTCCTTAACTAAGTGATTGTACATTCCATTATAATTGACTACAACCATTACATATATTTGATAAATTCTCCAATCTTAAATGATCACAAATCACTACGTTGACTTAGAAATACTCACTTGAATTTTTTTTTTATGGGTAACTAAGACTTATGTAATTCTCTTTATAGGAAAATCAATAAGTAAAGGTTCATATATACTTCCTCATGGTTTACTAACACATTTCTTTATTTTAAATCTACAATTGTCATTACATAACAATGATTTATATCAGGTATGTATATTCGTCGAACAAAATCGATGACTAAAAAAAATAACTTGATAAACATGTATCATATTGTTAGGAATCACAAAAATATTTTATGTCACAATTTCTAAATATTAAACCAATATCAATGTCTTCCAAAGATCTATAATGCTTATTTTAGGTCATTCATTGATATATTTATCACAATAAATCAATTTAAAAAAAATTCAAAAATATATGGTTAATTACATTCGATGTCCCAATCATAAAAGTTTCATTAATTCATATATTTACACACATAACCATCATATATATTATTCAATCGTAGACATGAAAACTTCATCAAATTAAACAATAATTAACATATTTTATATGTCATACAAAAGAAGAATCAATACAAATAGCCAGAGATACAATTCCTAATATGATTATTTGTTATATCAAACAAGTTATAAATTATCATATTTCTTTCATGAAGCATACATCCACACATTTTTCTTTTCAAAATATATCACAAAAGGACAAAACTATGATTCTATCTTAAACAATTTGTTATACTAGTTTGGGATTACAACAGTTATCTACCCATTGGAATTCTAATTCACACAAGTATCTCTACAACTTCAAGGACATGGTAAGGAATATCCTAATAGAATTTATTGAGTTTATCTCCATTTCTCCATATACCACATTAACCCAAGGTTAAATTCGTTGATCTTAACATCCTTCTTTTGACATGTCTTTCACTACTTAGTGCAAATCATTCGGGGTGATCAGTCCCGATAGTTTATAACTAAGTAGTCAAAGTCACGACAGCTCCAGTCTAGAATTCATACCAAAATATTTCTAAGAATTTTCTATTGTCTTATCTCCCTTGCTGTCTCATACCATATTGTAAAACAGGAAAATGTTAGAATATTTCACTATCACATATTAATCAGAGAATCAAACACCATACAATACACTTGGAATAAAAGGAAATAACTGCATTAGTTAATTTACCTTATCATTCCATCATACATTAAGGCCCGTACTTAAACAATGTCAAGAAAGACTTCAGAATGGCCAGTTTCTGATAATCCCTGCAATAACATTTTTCAAGTAACAGGCTATAAAGTTCTAACTTATACTTCTTATGAACTTAAAATTAGTTCCTTCTTTCTATACTCCTAATTTGTCTTCACTTACTTCTTACCATTTACTCCAATAAAATTTCCTCTTTTCTCAACCATAAAATCTCTTGTCAAACTTAACCATCAGAGTACACTAACACGCTAGTAAGACCATACCACAAGCCGGTTTGGATTGAACTGCTCTGATACCACTTTGTAACACCCCCTTATATACACGAGATAAAAAAACTTTTAGAAAGATATACATATTTATCACTCTTTATCTCGTGTATACAAGGACGTATATACATCTGATTTCCTTTGAATATTGAAAGTAAAAAAAATTGTCTTTCAATATTTGTGCATAATGACAAAATAATTTATAGAAATCATAAGTGATAAATCATTACAATATTATATCCGAATAAAAGAGTTTATCAAAGTTTAACCTTTACCTTGTTACAATTATCTACTTGATATTGTAATAAGGCAAAATAAAATTAAACTATACCTCTACTACAAATGTGAACAAACATTTCTTAGTCCTTGAACCATCGAGTTTTTGAATCCTACTCTTGTCATATCTCTTCATCTAATCGATTGAGGATGAGACCACTTTATCCTTTTGTAATTATATATCCTTCCATCTTGGACTGCTAGCTATATATCATATAACATATATTTTGGACACAAAAATTCAAACAAGAAGGAGTGAGAAACAAAATATAATATATTACAGATAAGACATAAGCATAAGGGTTTTCACAAACTAATATAGTAATATCAGTCATAATCTCATATACAATCAATTATGAATATAGGGTTTCCACATACAAAACACTTATATTTTCCTTCATAACCATCCATATAGAATGTCACAATCACATGAATGTTATGTAATGCTTATGCTACTATCTCATTCAGTTTATGCATGTGGGCCCTTAAAGTTTTAGTTTGCACTGGGCCAACCAGGAGTTTACACTGTTTCATAAATTCTGGATAATAATAACATAAATGCCTTCATGGCATATGAACAGCTCAACTGGCGTGGAAACACTTAGAGACTAGTCAGACTGAGAAAGTTTTTATTGTGAAAGTACCCGACACCAGGGAGCGACCCCAGGTCACATGAAGCACCCTTTCACACTCTCTCATCCCAAGGCTCACAATTAAGCCTCCTCTAATGTATCCTCGGTTTCTATAATCCGTCCCCAGGCAATATCACATCTCATTTCTCTTTAATGATTCATGATGCATGAACTACTCGTATATTTAATTGGTTAAGGCTTTTAGAAACTCAATTATTAAATACCATAAAGGTTCACAAAATCATCACAATAAACTGTACGTTTCCATAAGTTCTTCTTTGAACTTCTGCTATACTGAAATAATTTAGTACAGTCTTCAAATTCAGATCTTACCAAAATTGAGTTTCCAAGCCTTAAATATCTCAAAACTTTCTCTTAAAAATCTTTATATATTTACATAATCTTTCTCAATTTGAATCTTAACTAGATTGAGTTTTTGAAATCTCCACAAAATATTCTTTAGTTATTTCGTTGGGGAAAACCAAAATAATTTACTTTAAACTTCTAATTTCTAAAGAAAATAATTTAAAATCATTAACTAAGAATACTTAAAACTATAAAAATTTTCTTTAATTCAAGAATTAATTATCTCAACCTCTGATTTTCATAAAATAGCTTCTTTCTAATACTAGATTTTATTATAGAGATTAAAAATAAAGTTAATAAAAATTATTTATAAGAAGAAATAAAAGACTAAAATAATTACAAAATACTTTCTCTTGGAATAAAAATTTAAAGAGTAAGGTAAGAAAATTCTTACTGAGTTTTAACTTTCCGTCATGCTTGCTATATGCTCAAACTTCATATCACAAGGTCATCAATCATTCATCAACCACAATCAAGTATAGTAATCTCATCAATCACAATCAAATATCATCAATCATAATTGCATATTATTAATCACAGTCTAATATTATAAATCACAATATCATTAATTGAAATCAAATATAAATAATTATAATCAAGTCAAATCAACTAAATATCGCTTATAAATATAATTCAAATTTTTAATGGTTATTTAAATTAGTAGATTTGATTTTGAGTCCTTATAGTCCATTCCTCGCACAGGTCTATATAAGTCCATATATCCAGTCTTCGCATAGGTATAGTTCAGTCTAGACAGGTCATAATGGTCCAAGTCCTTGCATAGGTTTAGTTCGATCCATATAGGATATAAAAATCCAAGTCCTTGCATAGGTTTAGTCCAGTCCGTATAAGTTATAATAATTCAGATCCATGTATAGATATTTCAGAATAAGTTACTCAATATATTAAATTTATTATAAATTTTAAGTTGAGAAGTTATTACTTTAAAATAATAATATTATTAAATTTAAAAGGAGTAGGGGACTCCTCCCTTTATTCTTATGTCTTTCATATTATATTCTTATCTCACTCCCCCTTACCTTGAACTGTTACCCAAAATGGATTTGCTTTGCACCTCCGATTTCTAGAAATATTAATACCAATCTTATTTTAGTATAAGCATAAGACGAAGATTAAGATTACTACTTAAAACAGAAATGATAAATTTTGAATAGTGAATAGTGAATAGTGAATAGTGAATAGTAAATCGTGAATAGTAACAGTAAATAGTAAAACGTAAATAGTAACAGTAAATAGTAAAACATGAATAGTAACAGTAAATAGTAAATTGTGAATAGTCACGGTAAATAGTAACAGTAAATAGTAATTTACTATTTGAATAGTAATTTACTATTGAAATAGTGTTTACTATGCAGAATAGTAACTTAAAATAATATTATTTCCAGTATAATAACAGATTTCTAAAAACGATATAAAACTAACCCAAAAAATATAAAAGAGAAGTATTCTTACCTGAGGATTTTGGCAGAACCTTCTTTCCAAAAACTTTTCTTCTCTCTCTCACTTCCACCACTATCTCACTAGCACTACTATATTAAGAAAACTTAATCTGAAATTGTGAATTCTAAAGAAGAAATCCTTCGGTATTTATAGGAAAAAAATTTACTATGCATTCCATTATTTTAATATAAAAGTACTATGCATTTTTGAATTTTTTATTCCAAGTTACTGTGCATCTTTTGAAAATTTCATACATGCACAGTGATTTGCATAGTAATTGTCGGCAAAATTATTAAGTCAAATAGTAACCCTTCACTCGGTATATTTTAAATATTCAAAATAAGTCCTTTTTGAAATTTAGCGATATTATATCAGTCCTCACTAATTTTATAATAAGTAATATAAAGCTGAAATTTTAAAAATCTAAAATTTTCTGTTAATAAAAATTTATTGATACGTTTCTAATTTTTTAACGATTAGAAAAAATCAAGATTTTTCTCAAACCGATAATTTTTAGATAAGTCTACTTGAAATGGATTTTAGAAAATTTTCTTATAATTTAACTTTACATTCTTGTAAATATTTTTAATTTTAAGCAACTTTATATAAATTTAAAATTATTTAAAATATATTATTTTATTAAAATAATTCAAAATTTTCAAAAAATTCCAGAAAATCATAAATATTATGTAGATCAAAAAGTTCAAAAGAACCATAGTCTAATTCCTTCAAAATTGTATTTTAAAATTCTAATAAGAGTTAAATCTTAAATATGTAAAAAAAACAAAAATATAACAACATAAAATAAAAATGGTGAATAATAAGGATATTAAAAATTCTTAATATAATTTTCTTAATTAGTGAATACTAATTAAGTCACTTTAAAATTCTCATTCAGAAATATTTTCATTTTTTTATTATTATTTTAAAAAAACAAATAATAAAAATATAAATACCAAAATTTCAAAAAAAATAATAATAATAAACTAACTTATAGTAAGTATTTCTCAAGAAATATATATTAATATCTATTTCCTATTTGTGATGAAAATAGGATGTTACAAGGAACACCTAGTTGAGACATTTGATGTTGTCATGTGTTTTTGAGTTCATTGGTCCAGAGGTTGAAGACGCAGTCTAGGGCAAATAATTTTTGTTTTCTGGTCCAAATGTTGAAGACATTTCTTAATTAGGGTTTTTTAATTTGGGGGTTTCTTAATTTGGGGTTTAGGGTAATTATTCACATGTAAGCACGTCATTCATTAAATTAATAATATTATTGGCATCTGTCACTGATGATGTGGCCCAAACTCATGCCACCTCATCAGTTCAGGGCATCATCCTTAAATTCGTAAACCCTAAAATTTAATAAGGACCAAAACCTAAGGGTTTTTTTTAAGGGGTCTTTTCCTAATCCCTAAATATTAAGAGGGCTAAAAAGGGGGTTTTAGCCTAAATATATATTAATAAATATATTTAAATATATTATAATTATTATATTTAATAATAAATATTATTAAAGATATACTTTTAAAATATATAATATGATGTTTTAAGTCATATGAATTGATAAAATAATATAAAGTTATATTTTATTATACACATTTTCACCATTCATGTTGGACTAAAATTAATGATGTGCTTAAAATAAGACTAATAAAGATATGAGCTATCATCCTATATATATAATAAATGTCATGTATATATATATATATATAGAGAGAGAGAGAGTTAAATGAAACTATGGTATAGTGGTTGAGCATGTGATCCTTTATGTTGTAGGATCACGTGCATGTTTGATTCCTATTTATGGAGTAGCCATATCAGAACTTTGTTAACATAATTAGCTAAAAAGTTAACACAAATGTGAAACACATATGACTAAAATAAGTAAACATTACATATGTCTTTGATAACAAAAAATGATTTTTCTAATGTGTACCCCTAGGCATATACTACATTTGATCTTAAATATAACCAACAAATAACTAATTCTTAGAAATGTTAGTTTATCTTAATTAATATTATTAAAGACGTGGACTATAATTCCTAAATCAATCCCATCATTAATTACTGAAACAATAATTTCTCTCTTTATTTTAAAAGTCATTCACATTATATTTCTTCATTAAAAAAAGGTATTATAGAAATTTTATCATTAAATAGAGTCTAGTTAATTAACTTTTCTTATATTTTGGACCAAAACGTTTCAAATTTTGTTGCTTATATTTAAAATCGAAAGGAGGATTAAAAAAGTTAAAACTGGATTTTTTTTATAAAAATTTGTACTTTTTTTATCAGCAAAAGAAATAAAATTATATTGCTATAGGTACAAAGGGTACCTCAACCCATATACAAAAAATAAAATAATTACAAATCAGACAAGCATAGGAAAGGTTCCCTATACCACTCCATAAAGCCTCTAGAGAAACCTTTCATACAAGAGTTAAGCCAAATCCAACTTCTGAATTGTACCAATTCTAACATTTTCTATATAGAAGCACACTGATCCCTAAAAATGACATTATTACGGACATCTCAAATCATCCACACAATAGCAAACCAAATAACAGCAAGACCTTGTGCCATAACAGAGCCACCACCGAGACCCACAAACCATTCAAAATTGGCTTTTCCCTCACCAGGTAAAATAGAGGAAACTCCCAACCAGGAGAAACAACTTTGCCATAATAAATATGACATCCTGCAAAAGAACATCAAATGACAGGAAGATTCCTTATACTCATTATAGAACACACAAAACAAAGAGGTAGTGCCCAAATTAACTCCACGAGCTACTAAATTTAACTTGGACTGAATCTTGTCAAACAACAAACACCAGCCAAAACACACCACCTTAAGAGGAACAGTTGTATTCCAAAACAAACAAATAAAATACGGTTCCCATAGCTCAAGAGCATGACAGATAATCTTGTATGCTGAAGAAACAGAATAACACTCTGAAGGCTCTCCCATCCATGACCAAGAATCTTGAATGGTACCACGGACGCCAACAAACCCATTCAAAATCTGATACAAATGTGACACTAATTCCTGGTCCCAAACAAATAATTGTCTCCGCCAACTAAAATTCCAAATCCAATGATCCTCTTCCCACTGACCCATCTTAACCAAATATGCTTCCTGCTGAGAAGAAATAGAAAACAACCTTGGGAAACATGATTTAGACTTATGTCCCCCACCCAAGCATCTGACCAAAACTGAATAAGTGACCCGTCCCCCACAACCCTTCTAACATTGTCTCTAAACCATTCACCCTCATTTGACTCTTTTAAGGCACACCCCAAATCTCTCCAGAACGCCTCCACATTCCCAGAAATAGCACCAGACCCATATTTTGACACAATAATTCTACCCCACAAACTCTCCTTACCAGCTAACAACCTCCAAACCCATTTCCCCAACAATGCAATATTAAACTTTCTCAAATCCCTCACCCCCAGCCCACCTGCTCCTTTTACCTGACACACCTGATCCCACTTTGCCTAAGAAATCTTTTGCCTCTCCTCACTACCACCCCATAAAAAAGATCTTTGCAAAGATGTAAGTAAATTAATAATAGTAATCGGAGCTTTAAAAAAAGAGAAATAAAATAGAGGTGGAGAAGATAGTACCGATTTCAAAAGACAAAGGCGACCACCAAAGGACAGATAACGCTTATTCCAGGAGGATAACCTTTTCTGAAACAAAGCAACCACAAGATCCCAAGTATTAACTCTTCCGGGACTAGCCCCCACAGGAATTCCCAAGTAAACAAAAGGCATCCATGAAATTTTACAATTCAACAAAGCAGCATAACCTGACACCTCTGCTTCCTTCAACCCCACACCCACCAAGGTACTTTTAAAAAAATTAACGTTTAATCCAGATACCATCTCAAAGCACCTTAAAATACTCTTCAAAGATAAAACATTGTTTAGAGAACACTCCCAAAAAATAGGGTATCATCCACAAATTGCAAATGAGAAACACAAACTTACTTTTTGCCCACACAAACACCTTTAAACAAATTCCGATGTACTGCCTCCCGCATTAACCCACTCAAGCCCTCTGCAACAATTAGGAATAAAAAAGGATCCATTGGATCTCCTTGTCTAATACCCCTTTTCATAACAAACTCAGATGTTGGACTCCCATTTACAAGAACCGACACCGACGCTGACATCAAACATCCCCTTATCCAACGTTCCCACCTACTAGTAAACCACATCCTTCTCAACATATAAAACAAAAATTCTCAACACCGAATCATAAGCCTTCTCAAAATCAACTTTAAAGATCAAGCAAGACACATGTCTTGACTTCACATCATCAATAAGCTCATTTGCCACCACCACCCCATCCAACATATTCCTTCCACCCATAAATGCATATTGATTTTCACTAATTAAACTACCAACTACACTCTTCAATCTTTTTGCTAAAACTTTAGCAATTATCTTGTAAAGGCACCCCACCAAAGAAATAGGCCTAAAATCACCAAGTCCCGACTGAGTCAACCCTTTTGGAATTAGTACTTAATAAAGTCCTCTCCTAATTACAAGAAAGGTAGAACATATTTTCTTAATAAAAAATTTCATTTTAACTTTCTAACATGTATTATGGGGCACAAATTTCAAAAATCAAAGAAAAAATATTAATTTTTTCTTTGAAATAAACACATATACATTGCCTCTTCTTTTTGTGATGTAATTATTATATAATTTTAATATTAAAATAAAAAACTAATGATAACTACATATTGTAACATCCCAAATTTTAATTAATTGGGACATTTTAGAAAAAATTAAACCGGGCATGTGATTTAAATTTAACGGCTTATAATTAATTAATTATTTATTTATTTTAAAATTGACAAGTTAATTATTTTAAAGTGACTCATTATGTAAGAAGGTTTAAATAGTATCGATTTTAGGAATTAAATCGAAAGGGTATTTGGTTTCAGTTATTAACCAAAAAGGTTAAATGACCAAATTACCCTTGGCCAACTTAAACTAATTCAAATTCTTTTCTCTCACTCACTCACTTCATTTCCTTTTTCCTCTACCACTCCAATATTGTCCCCTTCTCCCTTTTATTCACATGTTATTCCTCTTCCTTCTTCATCACCACGACCATTGTCTCTCTCTTTGTTTCCCTCACTCTCTTGTGCATCTCCCTCTCTAAGCCACTGCGTCATCCTCCTCCTTCACCACTTGCCTTTCCTCTCCCATGACAACTACCATATACCCCTCAATCTCACGCCATTTTTTCTCCTTACCACCACCTTATCGTGACTACTTCCCCCTACCACCAACCCATGAGCCCCTCTCTTCCACCAAGTCATGTGCCTCTCTTCCATCATTCCTCTATGATTCTTGATCTTGCTCTGCACTTTGTTCCATCTTTCTCTTTCTATCTCTTGCATGCATGCTCTAGTTTTCTATTTGCTTGGCTTGCATGAAACCCGATCCAATATGCATCGCTCTGTTTCCTCTTGCATGCATGGTCCCATCACTCGTTCCTTTTTGCATGCAATGATCTTGACCTTCTCTCTCTCTTTTTTTGCTTAATCGTGTGCCCCTTTGAAGGTATGGCGAAGATCGGCTCTTGAAAACTCCATTTCTTGAGCCCCAAGGGGTTGGGGTATGCGTTCGAGGGTCATTGGAAGGACTTCAGAACTTTGGGGTAGTTTTGACGCCCCGTCTCCAAGTTTTATAACCTTCGGTAAGTGAAACCTTTCTCAAAACTCTATCAATTTTGTGTTCGAGTCTTGATTTTAGTGTTTTGGTGAATTATGGTTTACGAGATTATTCTATTAATTTTTTGAAATTTTTAAATATAAGACATTGGCATTTGAGACGGAATCGGAGAATCGAGACTTGTTTGGAAAGTCGGATAACTTAGTGAGGTACATGTTGACATACAAAGGGGTTTACCATTCTAGTAATGAATAGGAGTTTTTATTTACCGGGCGAGTTTTAAAATTAAAAAGTTTACTTTGAGTAGTGACGCCCGAGAAATATTGATTTTTACTAGAATAAAAATATAATGATTATTTAAGTTACGAGATGATATTTTGAAACCTAGTACTTGATGTTGTTGATGATTATTTAATATCACTTCTATTGAAATGTTATTGGTTACACCCCATGACGACGTTATATGTTTTTTGAAGTCTAATGTGTTGGTTATGTATTATTGATGATTCTTGTTAATGATATGTATTATTGATGGTATGAATACCACTGGTTGTATGGTTGATATATTACTGAAAATAACCTATGTTGGTAATATGATTATGTATTTATAGTATTGATGGCTCCATGGATTTGATTCAGATTCTTTGAGGTGATGGTTATTAAGTTAATGAATATTGAAGTTAGTAGAGCTAGGCTATGATGTCTGTATTATGAGGTTGCACTCTGATCCGCACACATGCATATTACACTAACTCATGACATCATATGCATTGATACTATAGCGCTTTGATTTGCTCAACACTCAAATTTGTTGTGTGGCTCCGTCGATTATAACACTTAGATTTATTGTGCGGTTCCCAAGGTACCACTGGTTATAACACTTAGATTTTTTGTGTGGTTACCGAGATATCCACCGATTTATAGCACTCAGATTTATTGTGTGGATTATCCATTTTGGCACTCAGATTTTTCGTTGATGAGGTCGGATCTGTATTGCATGTTTTTATACATTTGAAAAGATATGATTTTGAAAGTCCATGGCATTTAATCATTTGTATCGAGAGAATAGTAATATATGATATATGTATAGGTGTAGGAAGAATTGGAGGTACCTAGTGATGTTTGATATTGAAATGATGAATTAATGACATATATGTACTTGGTGATGTATGAAATTGAATTGATGATTGATATATATCTAGTGATGTATGAAATTAAATTCATGATTGAGGTATGGCGTGTAGAATTATATGCCATTGTGTTGTGCTTATGATAAAATGAGTCATATAACCCAATGGATAATTTTTATCTATAAATTACTATTTACTATTTTGAGTGGTACTCACTCTCAACTTTCATTTTAGTGAGTTTTCAAGGTAATAATGCCGCTCGATGAGTTCATAGGCAGGAGCAATGTAATGCCAAGGATGAATTATGTATTTTACTATTTTGATGTGTTATTTAAGGTGAATATCTAATTAATATAGTTTGGTTGATATGTGAAATTTTGGTATAGCTCTTTGATTGGCTTCGATTGGTGAACATATGTATGTGATGTCAAATATTAAGTTTTGATATATATATATATATATATATATATATATATATATATATATATATATAAGGTCCATGGACGGCCTTTGGTTGGCCTAAGATGGCATACCTATATGTGTGAGGTTGATGCCTCATCTTAGTATATAGAATGATATATGGAATATATTTATATGACTCATAGTGGATAGGTAGGTGACACCTCACTGAAGCTTTAGTTTGGATCTTGCCATGGTATTATGTTGAGGATCTAGCCTTCTATATATTCAGGGACTGTTTGAAATAATGATTGTTTAAAGTTAGATGTTTGTGTTAGGTAGTGATGCCCTGACGTTGGTATTTCTTAGTTCCCTACTCAAATCATCATATATAGAAAGGGAAGGATACCCTATTAGGGACCTATATAGCTAGGGTCGGTTTATCCTCAAGCTTGCTTCAGGCTTATGGTTTTCTATTTCCACTACACATACTTCAAATTTGTGTGTCGCTTAGGTCATTGGATTAATTTATCAGGGTGTTATGTTCATCGCGAAAAATTTTCTTTAATTTTATTAAACCTTGGAATTAATTATAGAAATTTAGGTAGGACATCGCACATATAAATTTAAAATATTCAAAAATTTATGTTTCACAAGATAAACTATAACTATATGGAAAATACCACCTATGAATAAAATTATATTCTTTCAAGTACAAATTAAGAAAATTAAAAGGATAAAAATAATTTTTTTACTATATTAAAAAAATTCAAGGGATAAACTTTCCATATTGATATTAAGTACTTCGATTCTTATCTCTTACACTAATCTAGTGAGAATCTAATATTATGTTTTAAGTCTAGTGGTGACCTTAATATCTTGATGTGATTTAGTCTATTAACCATTGATATGTGAGACGAAATAAGGTGTTACTTGCAGAGATACTTCGACACTCAAGTCAATATAATATACGGTATTGGAGCTCAAGCATTAGGGTTTTGAACGTATCTCAACTATAGTATATGAGTGCATTTATAGAATGGAATGATGATCAAATACCTTGATTCCTGTGTTAGTGTTTTTTCGTAAAGTTCGGGGGAAAACTGATACATACGTAGATATTTTTTAACACAACTATAGGTGTGGACCAATATGTCCCTAGTAAATCCCCCAACCTCTATCTAATATTGATTCATCATGTGACACTACCTATTATAGGTTCTACGAGGGAGCGATATTGTGATGCTTATATTGATCCCTGATGATGTGTGTTGCTATCGGTATGCCCTCAGCATTCTCTTAAACCTCTATCTGATACCGACTCATTATGAAACTAGTTATTAAGGGTTCTGTGAAGGGTGATATTATGGTGTATACTAATACCGGATGCCATGCGTAGTTACTAGTATCCAATCTAGATCATTTGCCTCTCACCCTATTGAAGTGGCTTTTATGAGCTGACATACATAGGCTCTGTATCTTTCATAGGACATCGTTATTGTAATTTTTGCTTCTAAAATCTCCAATATATATGATATTTTTTGACTTTGAGATGAGATATTCTTTTATAGCATGAGTTTGAGAATTACACATGGCGTTCCTTGACTGGTTACGACACTATGATTTCTATGTACCTGTTGTTCGGTACGTGAAGAGTTGCACATACGTGTCCTCAAGTATATAGTTGACTTTTTATTTTATTTAAATTGTAGAGATATATTTTTGTATAATAATAATAATAATAATAATAAATTACAACAAAAAAAATAAAAATTATGTTACGTAGGCCTTTATTGCAGACTCTAAGTAGCACTTGTAGAAATCCAACACAAACCCTACGTAGCATCTGCTAAAAGCCCGACTTAAGCTTTGCATCATATTTTTTCTTCTATACCCTAAAACTAATGAATGTAGATTATTGTGTCACCATTGTTTCTTGTTATAGTCATAAATCTAACCCAACATTCTTTATATGAATATTACAATGCTAATTTCAATAACCAGCCCTAGAGCCCTGGCTTACCTTCTTAGAATACTCTAGTTAGATGGAGACCTTTCCCCAAGGTAGGTTGAAAATTAATAGTGATGCTTCTTAGAAGGATTCTCAGAGGGAAACTATTGGTATTGTCATCAGGGATTATCACAAGGATATCCTATGGCCAATCCTCTTTCATCTGGGCGCCTATACCATCCTTCAAGCAGAGGGCCTAGCCTTTAGGGAAACGATTACTCTGGCTCAAAATTTTGAATGGAAGGATATTATTATTGAGTTAAACAACTTAAATTGGGTTAGGACTTGCAGGGAAGAGTGTAAAATTAGGGAAATTGAACCTATCATTCAAGATATTACCTATTTTTACCAAGCGTTCTGATCTTGTAGGTTCATGTGGGTCAAAAGCGAGGCAAATGTAGTCACGCATGTAGTGGCTCAGCAAACTGCGTTTAACTTTCTCGGTAGGAATTGGTGGATTTCCCCACCTTTATTTGAGAAAGGCTCTTGTACAAGATAAGCGATTGATTCCTCTAGTCATGGGGTTAAATTGAAGTCTTTATGTTGTTCTGAGTCTTGCTCCTCAGTTGTCCTCCTCTATTCGTACCTTGTCTATGGTTCTCTCTTTCTCGAGGTTCGACCCTATCCAAGTTGGGTCTGAGAGGTTATGTTTGGTTTTGTGTAAGCAAGCAGGCTTACATTTTCACTGTCCCAGTTACTTGTGTCTTGTGTATTGCTTTCCTAATTTTGAGGAACTGAGTATTATTATTGTTTTTACTAAATAAATCAATCTTAGCTTCGATTCATTGTATAATTGATGATACATACTCTTCTATGGGATGACACTGGATGTTAGATCCAAACCATATTGGTGAGGCCCAGTGGCAATAAAGGAAAACATGTTCAATAGTTTCCTTTTTTCCTGAACAGATAGGACAACTAGATTCCATTAGGATCTTTTTCTTAGTCAGGTTCTTTTTCACAGGGAGCATGTTGTGAGATAATTTCCAAAGAAAGATTTGGATTTTTTTTGGGAACCTTTGAAGCCCAAATTGCCTTCTGAAGGGACACACTAGGGGAATTAGAAGAGGAAAGTCTTTAATCTTCAACCATAGAGAGCTATTTTATGGCCCTGTACCCAGATTTAATCGAATACTCACCATCTGGGTAAAGGGCCAACTCGAACATTCTTCTCCTCTACATAACCTTATAGGGATTGGAGAGTAGGCAACCAAAACTGTTGTGGCAACAAATGTCTAATTCTTGGGAAATCCCAAGAGTGGGTAGTCTAGTTGATAAGGGTAGCTAACTTAGGATCGGATTCATTTAGGTAATCATGAAGAGGATGGCAAAGAGGTCAAGTCCAAAGCCACCTGTGCCTGAAAATTGAAATTTGTCGACCATTACCTATTGACCACTAGCCAAATTTTAAGAGAATATATCTTCCTTCAAAAAGGCTATTCCAGACCCAAGAACTACTTCTTTTCCTTTGTTCTAGGAAGAACTTATCATGAAAATACTTATCCTTCAAGATCTAAATCAAAATAGCATCCAAATTATTTAAGACCTTTCTATGCTTGCTTAGTAAGATAGGTTATGTTTAAACATTGCATTTCCTTGAAGCCCAGACCCCCCCCCCCCCGAGTGTTTGTTGACAGAGAGGGATTTCCAATTCTTCTAATGAACCCTTTTTTTCCTTTTATCATTTTGTAACATCCTGGATGTTTGATAATTTAAAAATAAAATAAAAATGTGAATGAGGCTTAAAATAATAATAAATAAGGATTTTGGAGGGAAAATAAGATTTAAAATAAATTTTCAAGGGAAATGGCATCGGGGGCCTTGACGCGTGGCGTGGCACTGACACGTAGCGTCAGGTGCACATTAGTGACCTGACTCGTAGCGCCCCACTAACACATAACGTCAGCGTCATGATCTATTTTAAGAAGCTTGGACAGCTAAACCTGAGAGCATGCAAGACATACCCATTTTCCTTCTCATTCTCTTTCAAGCTCTAGAAGCTCAATTCAAAGTGATTTTTGGTGGATTCTTAAGGCCAATTGCGTTGTGGACTTGTGGGGACCAAGGTATGCTTGCGTGAATCATGAATTCCATGTTTTCTCTTTTCCCCATTTTCTCTTTACCTCTCTAGCTGTGAGGGACCCATGCAAGGGGGTCTTTCATTTTACATGTTTATGTTAAAATTGAAGCTTGTGGAAACGTGTATAATGTTGTGGGTGTTACGTAATGGATGACGGAGTTTTGTTTTGATAATTATAGATTCCAAACGAAGATTCAAGAGGTCGTTTGAGGTGGTGAAACTCAGAACCAAGGATTAGAATGGAAATGGTAGGTCCGGATAACCTTGGGTTAAAGTTCGGAAGTGTTTTGAAGTGGTGGGTCGTGGTTTCGATGATTATGGAATTAATTGTAACTCTTTCAATTTTCTTTAATTTTAATTTTAGAGTTCAGTGGATTTTAGGAAGGACCCGACAATTGATTGGAATATTTGGGAAGCTCAAAATCAAGGTAAGGGGGTGTGCTGGGTTAAGGTTAATATAGAAATGTATGATGCCTACGGCGTATAGGAAAAAGGGTATGTCACAACCACTCTTAATCACTTTAAATTAATTGAGATAATTTATGATAAATTGTCAAGTATGTGAAATGAAAATAAATGGAATCATTAAAGTAAATAAGGCGGGATAACTGATAAATTGTTAAACGGTTAAGTGGTATATTAGTATTATGCCAATGAGAGACTTGAAAATGAGGAGGTAAGGGTAAATTATAAGCCTTGAAATGATAAATAAGAAACAAATAAATAAATAGATGAGCAGGTAATAAAAAATATGGGTATAGGATAGCTTACGTGAACTAAGTAACATTTATGAAATATCAGGATATAGAGTGAAATGTGGATATGATAGGCTATGAAATATAAGGCGAGTTAGGTGGCCTAGGTACATTTATGAACACATGTATATATTAAGTGAGAAAAGTGGAACCGGTAGTGGAAAATAGGATAATTGGTAAGTGACAATATATGTAGGAATGAGAATAGTATGATAACAAGACTAGGTAAGGAGATGTGAGGTTATAAATTATAATGGATGGCTCGATAAGCAATTAGTAAAGATAAACCTATAATGAATTAATGATAGTAAAACATGAATAAAAGGTTACGGGGTTGAAAGGTAGTTTTATAATACTAATTGTTTTTGGAATTTAGTAATTGAGATACGATGATATGTATATATATATGTATGTGTAAAGTCTATAAGCATAATGATTCAATTTACTATACATAAGGATATAAATTAAATGAGCTGATACGATTAGAAGTGTGTACATAGTAATGGTAATGAGCAATACGATTGATGTTGATAGTTGTGGTGAATTGATGATTGCATTGATATAATATATTAAAGATGTGATAGGTGTACGTGTGATGAGCTGATTTATGATTATGAATTATGATGAGTATTAACGATGTGAAGTATAATGTGTATTATTTTAGTGATGCATAACTTGATAAGAATAATGAAATGGTAATTATGAAAAGGTATGCTTGTGTTTAGGCCACCCGAGTGATGATCACATGTCAGTTTCTGACATTTGTGTATGCGATTGATGATGTTTTAACTATATTAAGTTGTATATTACGGATGAAATACCCTGGATATTGTTGAGGGCGGGGAGTGATCGTCGGTACGTTGCACGGTCAAGGAGTGACTCCTAACAGGCTTCTAGTGGAGGGATTGTATGGCTATGCTTATATTTATACATGATTGATTATGTGATTATGTGGTGGAGGACGACTGACGGTATGTGTTACCCTCGTTTTCGGCTCCCGTGGTTTTTGTGCCTAATTGAGCTACTCAGTGGTCAAGTAGGACCCAATGGTTGAGGGGGAGTCAAGTAGGACTCGGTGAACTAAGCAGGGTTCACGGGGTGTCAAGTAGGACTCCCAGCTGAAGGTCGATCCTTATAGTATCCGGATACTAAGGTGTCATATTATCTATTTGAGAGTCAGTTGTGTTTTATATTCCTTGGCCTATATATATGTGTATTATGATGATGTTTGTATGATGTAATGTATAATGCTGATTTGAGCTGGTGATGGTGAATTTGTGATCTTGAGTATTGATTAATACGTTGAGTTTGTGCGTAATGTAATTGGATAATGAGTTGTAAGATAAATGATTGAACAAGTAGGTCAGTTAATAGCCATCGTAAGTAATAATGGTGTTAACTTTAGTAACAAACATAATCAAGAAGGTATGATAATTAGAATGGCAAAGAACTGGAGAATGTGAAAGACAAATGATGATAATTGGCATATATGTATATATATATATATATACTTTAGAGGGTAGCTAGATTACTCTTTTCCATTCTTGTCGGTTATTTCTATATTAATGCTTAATTCCAGTCATTCACCCCTTGTACTGTGGTTTAGTGACTATTGGCAGATATAGATGCGCACTGCGAAGGCGAGATCTAAATGAGGTCAGGGTGTAACACCTCTTTATATACACGAGATATATATATATATATATATATTCTTCTTGCTTTCAAAATTATTAGAAAGATATACATATTATTCACTTCCTATCTCGCATATACAAGGACGTATATACATCTGATTTTCTTTGAATTTTGAAAGTAAAAGGTTTTAAATTATTCAGAATGATAAAATGAACTTTCAAAAAATCATAAGTGATCAAAGATTACAATATCATATCCAAAGAATAAGGTTTATTAAAGTTTAACCTTTACCTTGAATTACAATCATCCAGCTTAATATTGTATTAAGGTAAACTAAAACTAAAGATTTAATACCTCTACTTCGACTGTAACCAATCATTTCCTTATCTTCAAAACATGTGATTTTGAATCCTATTCTTGTCACATCTCTTCTCCGATCTGATTGAGGATGATACCAATTTACCCTCTTGTAATTTCATCCTTTCATCTTGAACTGCTAGCTATATATCACATAACATATTTTGGACACAAAATTCAAACAAGAAGGAGTGAGAAACAGAATATAATACTTTATAGATAAGACATAAGCATAAGAGTTTTCACAATCTAATAAAATAATATCATTCATAATCTCATACATAATTAATTATAATTGTAGGGTTTTTATACGCATAACAATCATACTTTTATTCACAACCATTCATACCGAATATCACAACCACATGTATGACATGTAATGCTTTTAATACTATCTCATTCAGTTTATGCATGTGGGCCCTTAAAGTTTTAGTTTGCACTGGGCCAACCAGGAGTTTACACTGTTCCATAATTTCGGATAATAACATAAATGCCTTCATAGCATATGAACAACTCAACTGGCATGGAAACACTTAGAGATTAATCAGACTGAGAAAGTTTTTATTGTGAAAGTACCCGACACTATGGAGCGACCCCAGGTCACCTGAAGCACCCTTTCACACCCTCCCATCCCAAGGCTCGCAATTAAGCCTCCTCTAATGTATCCTCGATTTCTATAATCCGTCCCCAGACAATATCACATCTCATTTCTCTTTAATGATTCATGATGCATGAACTACTCGCATATTTAGTTTGTTAAGACTTTTAGAAACTCAATTATTAAATACCATCAAGGTTCACAAAATCATCTCAATAAACTGTACATTCCCATAAGTTCTTCTTTGAACTTCTGTTATACATAAATAAATTTAGTACAGTTTTTGAATTCAGATCTCACTAAAATTGAGTTTCCAAATCTTAAATATCTCAAAACTTTCTTTTAAAAAACTTCACATATTTACATAATCTTTCTCAATTTGAATCCTAACTAGATTGAGTTTAGAAATCTCAACTATAACAAAATATCCTTTAGTTATTTCATTAGGGAAAACTAAAATAATTTACTTTAAACTTCTGATTACTAAAAGGAAATATTATTTTAGAATCATTAACTAAGAATACTTAAAACTATAAAAATTTTCTTTAATTCAAGAATTAATTATCTTAACCTTTAATTTTCATAAAATAGCTTCTTTCTAATACTAGATTTTTCTAGAGATTAAAAATAAAGTTAATGAAAATAATTTCTAAGAAGAAATAAAAGACTAAAAAAATGATAAAATACTTTCTCTTAAAATAAAAATTTAAAGAGTAAGGTAAGAAAATTCTTACTGAGTTTTAACTTTCCGTCATACTTGCTATATGCTCAAACTTTATATCACAAGGTCATCAATCATTCATCAACCACAATCAAGTATTGTAATGTTATCAATCACAAATATTATCAATCATAATTACATATCATCAATCACAGTCTAATATTATAAATCACAATATCATTAATCAAAATCAAATATAGTTAATTATAATCAAATTAAATCAACTAAATATCACTCATAAATATAATTCAAATTTTAATTGTTATTTAAATTAGTAGAGTTGATTTTGAGTCATTATAGTCCATTCCTCGCACAGGTTTATATAAGTCTATATATATAATCTAGTCTTCGCATAGGTATAGTTCAGTCCATACAAGTCATAATAGTCCAAGTCCTTGCATAGGTTCAGTCCAGTTCGCATAGGTTATCTAGGTATTTGCATAGGTATTCAGATCAAGTTATAAAAGATACTCAATTTAAAATTTATTATAATTTTTTTTAAGTTAAACAATTATTATTTAAAATAATAATATTATTAAATTTTAAAAGAGTAGGGGACTCCTCCCATTATTCTTATGTATTTTCATATTATATTCCTATCCCACTCCCCCTTACCTCTTGTATACTGATTTGTTATTGAAAATCCGTGCGCGTCTCGTCTCCGAGTTCTAAAACATACCAATTTCATTTTAATATAGTTACAAGATAAAAATTAAGATTACTACTTAAAGCAGAAATGGTAAATTTTGAATAGTGAATAGTGAATAGTGAATAGTAAATCATGAATAGAAATAGTAAATAGTAAAACGTGAATAGTAATAGTAAATAGTAAATTATAAATAGTAACAGTATATAGTAAATCATAAATAGTAATAGTAAATAGTAAAATGTGAATAGTAAAGGTAAATAGTAACAATAAATAGTAATTTACTATTTGAATAGTAATTTACTATTAAAATAGTAATTTACTATTGAAATAGTATTTTACTATTTAGAATAGTAACTTAAAATAATATTATTTCCAGTATAATAATAGATTTCTAAAAACGATATCAAAATAACTCTAAAAATATAAAAGAGAGGTATTCTTACTGATCCGGTCTCAATACCGGTATCCGTTCTACAAGACATATTTCAATGTCTTTGTCAATTCGCCAACGTGCAATCGGTGTCATCGGTATACATCCGGACTCTAATTCCGTATCAGGCGCTCTCCCTATACTGGTTGTCCAGGATAACACCATGACACCGGATAACACACACGTCACTATGCAGAAGACAAAACGCATTGCTACAGGGACCGATCAATAATTCCCTACACTACGAGCCAAAATCTGCTCACGGGAATGGTCAATTTGTCCCTTAATTCTAGCCTATACTCCCTACGCTCAATATAAAATAGCCACTTGACCCAATCATGCTGGTAAGTGCGCAATAAAATAATAATTTAAAGTGTTATTGGAGGTTAGTGGTTCCCCACTAACGGATCCTCGAATATCGAGCCAATCAGGTATATGAACTCTCTTCATCAATGAAGGGGGGATCTTTTGACTCTATCAACTTATAATTACTCTCTGAAAACATTCCTCACTTGGAATATCACCACTGACTTGAGCGTCGGAGAATCTTTGCAGGTGACACCACCTTTCGCCCACATCAACGCGTAAGGACGGTGTGAAGGACCTCCAGGATGCCCAATCCGCTCTCATCATACAGAAACATCGGATACGTAAACCGGATACTCATATAACCGGTCTTTAGAGACGTAATTTCTTCACTATTTGTGACTGCCCCGACACCGGATCTCTTGACCCCGGTTCAAGACAGATCATTGGCACGCCCAGTGGGACACGATAAAGTTATTCCCACCTCTCGTTTACAAGGTCTGACTTTGCGTCATGGAAGGGAATGGAAGAAATATATCTGATGAGCATGTAAAAGATGTGACGGCCCAAGAACAACCGGCGAACAGACGCTTGGTTTTTGAGTCACCTGTCGGGAGTTCAAGGAGAATAGTGCAAGTATCTGCACCCGATCCAAGAGATGAGATGATACGAAAATTGATGGAGGAGTTAGTGGAGTTAAAACGTGAAAGACAGAGTATGGGAGAGAAATCAACATCCCAAACTGGTGGGACACACCATACAACCGACGGAGAAAAATTGACAACTCTCCAATACTCAAACATCCCCACGTTTGAGGGAAGAGAACAGACCCACGATTTTGATGATGGAGCTGCTCGAGGGAAGAGGGAGCTAATTACAGCACCCCCGGTAACTTACAAAATCAAAGTTCCTTTTTCAAGGAGGCTTATGAGTATCCACATCCCGGAACATCTTCAAACCACTCAGCCACTCTCCATTGGAAAGTATAATGGCGAAACTGATCCTACTAAGCATCTTGATGCTTACGTATTTGAAGCCATGTACTTAGGGGCTGATGAAGATGTGATGTGTCGAATGTTCCCACGAACATTTTCAGAAGAGGCCCTCGGTTGGTTTAAAGGTTTACCTTCTGGATCCATAGATTCCTAGGCTGAAATGGCAGCTATTTTTGAAACTCACTTTGTCATCTCTAGAGATGTTCCCAGGACATCCCATACTTTGGCCCAAGTTAAGCATGGTGATAATAAAACCTTAAAGGATTTCCTGAAGAGGTTTTACAAGGAAGCATCCCTGGTTCCTGACCTCACAGAATCCATTAAGCTACATGTCGTTATCGAGGCATTGCAGCCAGGATCAGCCTTTGCTCTCTCACTAGCAAAAAGTCCACCAACAACATTCGAGGAGTTCAGGAAAAAAGCCTCAAAGTATGTGGGTATAGAGATGCACCTAGAGGCTATAGCTGTGAAGAAAAAGCCACCAACACCACCTTCACAGCCGCGGAGAGATAAGGAGAAAATGAGGTCAGAACGCATGGAGAGGCCATTCAACAACCCCAAGGTTAATAACTCTTCTCCTCGATCTCGAGAAAGGCGTGTTAACTCCTTTAGCCATTATACACCTCTGTCAGCCAGGTCATCTCAAATTTTTAGAGAAGTAGGATGGCCAGCCTTCAGCATCTATGGCATCAGGAGGCCAGCCCCTATGAAGAGACCAGGGAATCCCCGTAAGTACTGTGACTTTCATGAACAAACAGGTCATTCCATTGATGAATGCCAAGCTCTAAAGAACGCAGTCGAAACGTTAATTAGAGAAGGCAAACTAAAGCAGTACCTGTTCAAAGAAAAATCCTTTGACAGGGCAGATCGGAATGAGAAAAGAGAAAGAGATCCAGATGATGGGGATGACAATAACCGTAATCCGGTTAGAAAATTCTCCGTTGTGGAGAAACAGAAAGGTGCAATGACTGATGATATAGCACACAGAGATGACATACCTCAGCATCAGTGTCAAGGCCGGCGTGAAGTCATTGATATGATCGCTGGAGGGTTCGCTGGGGGAGGAGCTTCAATTACAGCCCGTAAGAATCATCATAGAATGATTCTGTCTGTACAAGGAAAAGTTAAAGACAATCGTCCTTACAGAGGAGGGGTTGAAGGTCCAATAATTTCATTCTCTGATGAGGATTTTGGTCCTACCATTCCTGGTGGAGACAATGCTGTAGTCATCGTTGCAGTGATAGCCAACAAGGACGTCCGAAGAATCCTTGTTGACCAGGGAAGTTCCTGTGATGTTATTTTTTATAATTGCTTTAAAAGAATAGGTTTTAATGACTCAGACTTACAGCCTTACACACAAGAACTGACAGCTTTCAATGGTGCAAAGCAACCAACAAAAGGGTATCTTGACACCCTTATCTCTTTCGAAGGTGAGCCAGGGGCTAGAACGGTTAAATCCAGAGTGTTGGTGATTGATGTTGAGTCACCATTTAACGGCATGATAGGCCGCCCCACCTTGAATGCTATGGAGGTAGTCGTGTCAACTCCACACCTTCTTATCAAGTTTATCGATAAGGACAATGCTGTTTCGTCCATCCGAGGTGACCAAGAGATGGCCAGGTACTGCTACAACCTGAGCCTGAATATGACAAAGTTGGAAGCCTCCGATAAAAAGAGGAAACTCAATGATTGTGGGACAGCTGCTGGTTCTATGAGCCTTGTCGACCTGGACCCTAGGGCGGATTTACACATTGATCCGTCCAACCCATCAAAGCCCACACCGGATGGAAGTTCCAGGGACATCGTATTGGGAGATTCTCCAGAAAAGGTCACCCATATTAATGACAAGCTAGATACAGAAATGGAACAGCGACTGCTGATGCTCCTACAAGAGTTCAAAGACCTCTTTGCATGGACTGCAGCCGATATGCTTGGCATAGATCCTGCTTTCTGCTGTCATAAATTATCCGTCTACCCAGAGACGAAATCGGTTGCCCAAAAGAAGAGAAGATTGGGACCAGAGAAATAGAAAGCAGCTTGCCAACAAACCGAGGAATTGCTGAAGGCCGGATTTATCAAGGAAATCCGTTATTCCTCTTGGCTATCAAATGTAGTAATGGTCCGGAAAGCCAACGGCAAATAGAGAATGTGCATTGATTATGTGGACCTCAACCGTTGCTGTCCAAAGGATCCTTATCCTCTTCCTAACATAGATCGGATGGTGGATGATTCCTTTGGTTACCAATATCTGAGCTTCATGGATGCGTACTCAGGTTACAACCAAATTCCGATGTGCGAGGAGGATCAGGAGAAAACAACTTTCGTCAATGATCGTGGTGTCTTTTACTACACCGTTATGCCCTTCGGCCTGAAAAATGCCGGGGCCACATACCAGCACATGATCAATAAGGTGTTTGAAGGCATGCACACCAAACTTGTTGAGGTGTACATTGACGACATCATAGCCAAGACATCGGTTGGGGGTGATTATATTGAAGACCTACGCCAAGTGTTTATCCGCTTGAAAGAATTTAACATGAGGCTAAACCTATTAAAATGCACTTTCGCTGTCCCAGCTGGGAAGTTTTTGGGTTTCATGTTAACTCAACGCGGTATCGAAGCCAATCCAGGGAAATGCCAAACGATTCTCAACATGCAGAGTCCAAAGAATCTGAGAGAAGTCCAATCCCTTAATGGCAAAGTAGCAGCCTTGGCACGGTTCATGCCAAAGATGGCTCACAAGTCCCTTCCTCTGTATAAAGTGCTGAAAAAGTCTAAGAAATTCGAGTGAGGACAGGAACAAGAACAAGCATTCCAAGAGCTTAAGGAGGTGTTGTCCAAACCTCCTATTCTTACGAAGCCTGACCCCGAGGACATGTTCATCCTATACTTGGCTATTTCAGATGAAGCTTTGGGCGTAGCCTTAGTAAAAGAAACTCCTGATGGACAGAGGCCAGTTTACTTCACCAACAAAACATTACAAGGTGCTGAGATCCGGTATCAAAAAATTGAAAAGGCCGCCCTCGCTGTTGTTTGGGCCTCTCGACGGCTACGTCCGTATTTTCACGCACACCAAATCTTGGTAAGAATGGATTTGCCACTCCGCTCTGTGTTAATCAAGCCCGACCTCGCTGGTAGGATGATTAAATGGTTCATTGAACTCTCAGAGTTTGATATATCCTATGAACCTCGAGGCGCTATTAAAGCTCAGGTCCTGGCCGATTTTATTGTGGAAATGACAGGGATAGATCCAGATATACCTTGTGTCCATTGGACCATCTATGTCGATGGTTCATCGAATCAAAAGGGCTCTGGAGCAGGTGTAGTTCTCGAAAGTGACGATGGAGTACACTTGGAGATCTCCCTTTGTTTTAATTTCAAAACTTCCAACAACCAAGCTGAATATGAAGCTTGCTTGGCCGGACTACGAGCTGCAATTGACATCGGAGCCTCTGAGGCGACGCTATGCAGTGATTCACAACTCGTGATTTCACAGATCCTGGGAGATTATCAAGCTCGTGAGCCTCAACTCCAATTGTACTTAAACTGTGTCAAGGAGTTGAGAGAGAAATTCTCAAAAATGGAATTCAAACATGTTCCATGCGAAGAGAATACAAGATCGGATATACTCTCCAGATTGGCAAGCACCAAAAAGCCAGGCAGCACCACAACATTGGTCCAGAGTATACTGACGTCGCCCGGCATTCCTATTTTCCCTTCTCTAAATGCCATAATGACCAATTCCCTTTATGGTGACATATTGATGGCCCCCTACATCTGTTATTTGGCCGATGGGCAGTTGCCTACTGATGAGAAGGAAAAGAAGAGAATAAGGAGAGAACCGCCATACTTCACTATGATAGATGGTAACCTCTACAGAAGGGCACTCTCGGTACCTTACTTAATCTGTTTGAGAGAGAATGAAGTACATGAAGTAATGGAGGAAGTGCACGAAGGAAATTATGGACACCACGCCGGAGGAAGAAGTCTGATGAGAAAAATCCTCAGAGCGGGATATTGGTGGCCCACAATGAAGCAGGACTCCATTGACTTTGTCAAAAAATGCGATGCCTGCTAAAAATTTTCTAATCTTCACCACACAGCGGCATAAGAACTCTTCACATCCGCTGTTCCATGGCCGTTCTATCAATGAGGTTTGGATATTCTGGGCCCTTTCCCAACTGCTCCTGGGGGCATCAAATATCTCATTGTAGGGTTCGATTACTTCACTAAGTGGATTGAAGCAGAGCCGGTGGTGCATATTAATTCAGCCCGAACTCGTCGTTTTATGTATGAAAATATTATAACACGATTCGGAGTCCCAGCACGAGTTGTCACAGACAATGGCACCCAATTCACGGACAGAAAATTTACAGATTTACTTGAAGGGTTAGGAATAACCCAGATATTTTCCTCCGTCGAACACCCTCAAACTAACAGCCAGGCTGAGGTGGCCAACAGGGAGGTGCTGAAGGGATTGAAGAAACGTCTTGGTGAAGCCAAGGGGGATTGACAGACCAGCTGTGTCACGTCCTTTGGGCATATCGCACAACGCCTCATTCTTCCACCAATGAATCCCCATATCGCCTGACCTATAGGGTGGAGGCAATGATACCTGTGGAAATGCAAATTGCTTCTACCAGGGTCAAATACTTCTCTGAAGAAGGCAATAACGCTAACTTGGCATCAGAAATGGATGTCATACAAGAACTCAGAGAAGACGCATTCATTAGAGATCAGGCCATCAAAGCCAAAGTCGCTCTTCGATATAACAAACGAGTCCAATCAAGGACTTTCAACGTCAGAGATTTGGTTTTGAGGAAAGCAAGTGTAGGAAATAAATTCGCTCATCAAGGCAAACTAGCCCCAAACTGGGAAGGCCCATACAGGGTATCCGAGATTGCTGGTAAAGGCTCTTACCGCCTTGAAAACCTTGATGGCACTCCAATCCGAAACAAGTGGAATACCCAGAACTTGCGCATTTATTATAGCTAGCTGCTGGAAACACATGCACTCTTTTCTCCTCACTTGAGATTGTTCAACAGAGAAATCATTATATCATAATCCCAGCTACGTTTTTATTGTAATTCTTATTTTTGCTCAATAAGAATCTCATACATCAACTTAACTCTTTAGAGTTTTTCTTATGCTGTGATTTTCAGTCTATTCGGCGTGCACAAACATATTCAGGACGGATGATCTCAACTACCCATTCTATAGTTGACGATGTAACTCCTCGAATGTGTGCAAATAAAGGAAGACCTGGGCGCAGTAGGATCAGACCTTTATATAAGGCTGTACCGAACCCCATTCGAAGACCCAGATTGTAGGATTAAACCGAACTCTGGGTACGGTTAGTAAGTTTGGCTGAACACCATTGAAGGCTTGGATTGTAGGACCAAACCGAACTCCAAGTACGGTTAGTAGGTATGACTGAACACCGGAGAAGGCTTGGGCGCAGTAAGCTGGTTCTTCTTTAAGACCACGCTGAACCCCGAGTAACGGGCGCTGTAAGTTCAGGATTAGCCCTGATCCGAACCCCGTGTTGAAGACTCGGATTGTAGGATTGAACCGAACTCCGAGTACGACTAGTAGGTTTGGCTGAACGTCGGTGAAGAACGGTGAATGGGTAAAGTCCAACACCGGATGAAGGCTTGGGCGCAGCAAGCTAGTTCTTCTATAAGACCACGCTGAACCCCGAGTAGATTGAGAAGAATGGTGAATGTGTAGAATCCAACACCGATTGAAGCATGCTAGTAGGATTAAACTGAACGCTGTTAAAGACATGGACTGTAGGATCAAACCGAACTCCAAATATAACAAGTAAGTTACACCGAACTTTAAATTTCCCAGAAGCACTTCTCCTGGTAATTCTTCAATCGGTAATACTTTATTTGAGAATATTTTAACTTCAAATTTCAGGTCATATTTTATCAAAGCCTGACTCATGATTTCTGAATCAGAAATAATTCACTCGGGTATGTCTCTATCTGAGGCATATTCACCCGAAGCATTTCATTCGGAAATTCTCCAATCGACATCGCGCCATGCAGGAGTCGGAGATATTTCACTCGGTGATATCCTATTCACTCGAAGTTTTCTTGTTCAGAAATTCTCCACTCGATGTCATGCCACGCGAGAATCGGAGATATTTTGCTCGATAATATCTCGCTCGAAAATGTTTCACTCGGTAAAATCCTATGCGAAAGTATCACTCGTGATCATTCAAAAAATTGCTGAGAAGTACTTCCCCTAGGAATCCCCTACTCGGAAATACTTTTCCTTGGAACTCCTTACTCGGAAACACTTCAAGCTCGTATCTAGACGTTGAAAATTCTTCAGTCAGCAATACTTCACTGAAATCCGACTCGTGAAGAATCAGTCATAATGCTTATTAGTTTTGCTCGAAAATACTTCACTTCGAAGTACCAATCAGCAATTATTTACTCGGGAATGCTTCAAACCAAAACACATTTGTTCAAAGTCAGAACCTTCTTCTGACCAAAAACACTTCCCCTGAAGTGGCCCACTCGAAAATACTCCACTCGGGAAAATTTGCACTCAGAAAATTTGAGCCCGAATGGAAACTCAAATTATAAGTCTAAACTCCGAGTGCAGCTGAAAGATCACTATAATCGCTTGATTAGGTTCAATCAGAACCCTTTACTCAGAAAGAATTAATCTGAGAGCTTCCACTCGGAGTTTTCAATCAGAAGAACTCCCACTCAGAGCTCTCACTCAGAGGAGCTTCCATTCGGAATTCTCAATCAGAAGAACTCCCACTCGGTGTTCTCACTCGAGAGAACTTCCACTCGGAAGTATCACTCAGAAGTCGTCCAAGACAAAGTACTTGTCCTTGGCGTAAAATAAGACTCAGATAAACTGTACATGCTTTTACCGAGCAACACGACGGGTAATGGAATTTCCCGGGTGACATGGCCAGAACCTGCCTCACTCGGAATCATCCACTCCGAATCAACCTCACTCGGAACTGATCACCCAATAATACTTGGGGACAGTATCGAACAGCTAACGAATATTTCGAGTGACGAACACTTAGTAAAACGTTCTCACAATCATTTCCCCTCAAGATTAACATCGCAAGCCCTTCTCATGACAACAACGTGTTTTCTTACAACGAAGGTCCCCATATATGCCAAATGTGTGATTTAAGTAAACTACTTCGTCACACTACCATATCAAGGCAACAAAAGATATTTTATCTTTTCTATCAGACTAAACCTTTGGTTATTGAAGTACCTATACATGGGGACAGAACTTGTTTGCTGCTATCAGATTTAGTATCTATACGTCTAAATCTGGATTGGATCATTACACATACATTGGTTCTATTGAAGCACAAACAAACGTATAAAGCAAGTTGTCTTTTTATTGATCAAATCTTGAATTACAAGAGAATTGATTCGCTAATCCAGAGCTGATCCCGGAACACAGCAGATTTGAATCAATTAAGACTAAAGACAAGGAAGGCACTATTTTTGTTGGCTTGTCTCTCCGCCCTTTCCTTTTCCTTTTTCTCCGGCCTTGCTACCCCCATCACCAGCAGCAATATCTGCATTTGTTCCTTCATTTTTAGGCTGCTTGGTGACACGGGTCAGGAGAGAAGGTCCCATTGACTAGCCTTTAGGGAGAGAGGCCAGCTTATACTTGGTGTTTGGCGGTTCCTCCTGACGATTGTCAACTAAAGCTACGAGTTTCCCTCCTTGAAACTCATAGAACGGATCAATACCATTCAAATTGAGTTCCACTTTGGGATTCCGGTATTGAATTTGACGTACAGCTAACCCGAAAGACTCCTCGACTGCTTGAACACAAATGTCCACAGCCTCTTCTGCTCGGGTATTCGCAGCAGTCAAATCCGCTTTCAAAGCTTTGACCTCGTCATTCGAACTCGCCAACTTTAGTAACAACTCCTTCTCTTTACGGGCCCAAACTTCAACTCCTTGGGAGTAAACCACTTTGTTTTCCTTCAATTCCTCTCCCAACTTGACCGAATGCTCCCTCTCCGTACACAGGCTGGCATGAAGGTCGGAATTGATTTTCTTCTGATCAAGTGCTTGGGCCTCCAGCTCGTTAAGAAGGTATTTCAGCCTGGCGATTTCTTTATCTTTTTGCTCCCCCTCCTCTCTAGAGACCTTCAACTTACTCTCCACTCGGAGAATGCTTGCCTTATCCCTAGCTGCAGCAACATTAAGGTCATTAACTTCGCCTATTAACTTGCTGAGTCTTTCGTTATCCTCCGACAGCCTGCGAACCGACTTCAGAAGACTGGACAGTTCTGCCAATTGCCACTGTCCGGCGTCACAAGCTTTTGTAACTTCTTCAGTCTCTAAAGTCTTCATCTTGTACGGAGAATCAGGATACACTCAGGCACTGGGCCCTTATACACTAGGTATGGGGCAAGATTGGAGTTGCCTGGAGGGGGACAGGAAACCTTGGGCGCAAAGTAGGAACTTATTGGTCTGGCGCCGAAGGAAACATTGCTGGGGGCAGCCGCTGTTGTCTCTTCTTTTCCCTTTCCTTTATAGGCCTCGGGATCAGCTGCCCCTTCGGAGGTCTTTTGTTTTTTGGGGAAAGGCTGAGCTTCCATTTTCTTTGAGAGATCATTTTTTGCTTTCTTCCTCCTCTCTCCGGCCTTTTTTCCCTCAACATTAGAGGTCGGTATGTCAGACCCACCCTCCAATAAAGGAATATCATCACCAGCGGACGAAGTGAGTACGATAGTCTCAACGGTAGGCTTCTTGGAATTCTGCTTTGCCTGAATATTGTTTTCAACCGCAACGGATTTCCCTTCAGCTTTGAGGCCCTTCAACTTCTCCATCTCTGGTGATTCAACTTCAATTTCAACTGCATAATCAGATAGAAAGACCATCAGTAACAGAAGATATCAAGACATAAAAAGAAGGAAAATAAAAAATGATAGAAAAATTACGCAAATATTCCTTGCGGGTGGTCTTTGACCCTAACAAACGCCTGCAAGAGAAAAACTTGTGTGAGGCGGTGTATGATTGAAGAGCAGAAAGAATGGAGACCGATGTTGGGGTTAACTTGTCCTCGTCGGTGTAATAAGCCTGGGACGTCAACAAAAAGTGTTCATGAGTCCAGGCCACGGGAAATTCTTGAATCCCATCTTTATTCAGCCAAAAAATTGGGTCATCGGGCTTCACACGAATCCTAGTGAAATAAGATTTGAATGAACGCCCATCTACCTTGGCGGAGTCAGTATATGATTCGAAGTTGATGACTTTGGAGTTAGTCCGGAGGGTTATCAAACTTACTCCTCCCTTCTCCCTATTTGCACGACGGACCACTTGTATGAAATAGAAAAGCATGGCGACCGTCGGCGTGAAGTTGAAGTGCTCACCAAGCACTTCAAGAGAATGGATCAACCCCCATCTGTTAGGGTGAAGCTGAGAGGGTGCACAGTCTAAAAACTGCAAGACCCTCATCTAAAATTTTGTTAAGGGAAGGCGCACACCTAAATTCAGAAAGAGAAAGTCATACATGTATATTGACCTTTCATCCGGTGTATGACATATCCGTTCTGATGGAAGTGGAGCCAACACCATAAAACGCTCCTTATATTTTTCCTTTTTGAAGACTGTAAAGCGAGGCTCCAACCTCGCTCCGTCCTCCCTAGCGTGGATGGACGGTGTGTCACGAAATTCATCAGCAACCCAACTATATGGACGTTCCTGTTGAAACTTCACCCAGTTAATCCGGTGTGCCACTATATTACACAGTCCAGAAGCTGTCTTTATTATATATTGCTGAGATGGTGCTCCACTGCCAGAGGTACTCTCTCCAGTCATCTTCTTTACAGCTAATTTAAACGCCTTCACGCTGCTATAAAAACTCACATCATCAGAGAGGTATAAATCAGCGCTCTCTTCACTCTCACTAGAAGAGGATTCTGAAGAGGTATTATCACCCTTCGCCTTGAATAGGGCGACGCCTCCCTCTCTAAATGAAGTGGGTTTGAATGGAAGATCACAGGGATCCTCCCACCACGACTAGAGGAAATTCAAGACAACGCTCTTCCTCCTCTTCCCCTAGGGCCAACGCGGCTCGAGCCAGCAAAACCTCTCCCAGACATTTAGAAAAACTAGAAGAAAATACGAGAAGACGAAGGAAAGGTTACCTAAGGATGAAGAAGGGTGGTGAATCATGTATCACACAAGCAAACAATGTCTTCTTGAAATTTTTGCAGAGTTTCATCAGGGAAGTAAAACTGAGTGATTTCTGAATTCACTAAGTATTCCTTTTATAAGGGGTCAACAGACTCAATTACGGGTCGAAGGTTATGTCGTTTGCCACTAAACGACACCTTTTTGGTAAATCCAAGGCCGTCGTTTCAAGCCTTAAGGCGCGAAATCAGCGTCGATTCATCAAAAGGGCCTCTCAAATGGGCCTCAGAATTTAAATTTCAGGCCTATGAAGCTCCCGAGTGACGGTTATAAAGACGTGCGCATTTAAGGCAATAATGGCTTGCCCACGTGATTAAAGGCATTAAATGTCCAATCATGAGAAACGTTGCAACTGTTTCTCGAATACCAAGGGTTGCAAGTTTCAATAACTTCTGGGATTCCCACACAAAAAACTTTTTGTACAGATCCGTCCTAAGAAGTACTGTGACAACGGAACTTCATTATAAACGACGTATATCATCCGGTATCCAAACTCATTACAGAGGATGTATCTTATATGAGCCACTTTACTAGTCCCTCACATAAGCTAGAGGACAAATACAGTGATGACCTTGTCTCGATACCGGATTCGATAACGAAATTGAAGGCTCAGTCCGTACCTTGACGATTGAAGCGTACTTGCCAGGACGGATGATCTCAATCACCCAATCTATGATTTGACGATGTAACTCCTGGTGTGGTGTACTTCCCCAGGACGGATGATCTCAATCACTTATTCTGTGATTTGATGATGTAACTCCTGACGTGGTGTACTTCCCCAGGATGGATGATCTCAATCACTTATTCTGTGATTTGACGATGTAACTCCTGGCGTGGTGTACTTCCCCAGGACGGATGATCTCAATCACCCAATCTGTGATTTGACGATGTAACTCCTGTGATCTTGAAGGCTCAATCCGTACTCTTATGATTGAGAGGTATTTCCCCAGAACGGATATTCTCTATCACTTAATCTGTGATTTGATGACACAACTCCTGACGTGAACAAGTTCCCATCACTATCCCTATGATGGAAGACCCAACCATTATCTTTATGTATCTTTGCAGTTCCCTGAGCTCAGAACAATACTCTCACATTGAACAACGAATCAACTCTACGACCCGTCCTGTGAGAATAACACCAATTAATGCTAGTCATCCGTCCTGAGACACCGCTTCTATGAACAACGGATCGATTCCTTTTCTCCCCAAAAGAATTAAGGATGATGCCCTATGACAGGTATCTATTCCTTAACATACTTGTACTTAGGGACAGTATTCATGTATATATCTCTCCGTTCCAGATTTATCTACCTCAATGTTAGTCATACTGAACGGATTATCAATTACTGAAACGATATATACATTTAAGTCATATTATTTTCCATGAAGTATTGAAGACAAATATTTGAATGGAATTTTATTCATTCATAAAAAGCAAAATTACATATAATTGACCCAAACCGGAGTTGATCCCGGTACACAACTTTACATACAAAAAATAGCAAAACTACAGGGGGGAACTTGCTCTTTTGTCTCTTTCTGTCCTTCCCCTTCTCCAGGTTCTTGCGTCCCTTCTTTTGGGATTTCTTCTGGAGCTTTCTCTTCAGGTGCCTCAGTACCTCCTTCAGATGAGATGCCCTCTGGTGTAGGAACAACAGAATCCGGACCCATACTTTGACCCTTGGGAAGAGGGGGCAAACCGTATAAGGACTCCAGAGAATCTTCAAGACGATCTTCAACCACTGCGAATAGCTTCCCTCCATGAAATTCATAAAATGGATTCATGCCATAAAGGTTTAGTTTCGCAGTGGGATTGCGGTAGAAGACTTGACGTATAGCCAGGCCGAAGGATTCTTCAGCAACCTGGTTGCATATATCAATGGCTTCCTCCGCCTCAGCTCTTGCTACAACCAATTCTTCCTGCAACCTCGAAAGATCTCCATCCGATCCTTGGGACTCTGTGCTCCTAGCCTTCAGTCCCTCGATCTCAAGGAGGAACTTCTTCTCCTTCTGGGACTACTCCTCTGCTTGTTTAAAATAATCCTCCGCAGCAGCTTTGCTTTTGTCTTCAAGATCAGCTTGTTTAGCTTGACTGCTACGAAGTTCTTCTTGTGATTTACCAAGCATCTCCTCCTTCTCCGCCAATTTACCCTCCAAGTCTTTAAGCATGGTTTTGAGCTTGAGATTTTCCTTGCTCATAAGATCTCTGAACTCTTTAGACTTGGTGAGGCGATCTTCAGCTAATTTTAGGGCAGCTTTATCCTTCTCCGTCGAGAGGTTGAGCTGTTCAACTTTATCACTCAGCTTATCAACCTTGTCAGCATCATCAGCTAACAAGCTGAGCGAGTGAAGCATCCCAGTAAGTTCTGCTAACTGCCATTTTCCGACGTCACACGCCTCTTTGCTTTCTTTAGGTTTAAGCATGGGCCGGAGTTCGTATAGTGGCTGAGGAAGAATCGTTGGAGCTATCCCCCGGTAGGAAAGGAAGGGAGTAAGGAATGAAGTAGTTGGGAGATCGGACTTGAAGACCCGGAGACCCCATAAAGAATACCCTTATGGAGTCCGGAGGAAACTTTAGCAGCATCCGAGGTCTTTACAGCTTTACCTTTGGAAATCCTTGCTCTTTCCGGACTCCCTGAAGGTTTATGTTTCTTTGTTGACCTTCCTGAAGGGTCATTCTTGATCTTCCTCCTCCTCTCTGTTATTTTGGGCTGACTCGTAGTTGCGCCAACACCAGTCGAGCCGCCCTCTACTAGTGGAATCTCCCCTTCTACATCCGAGGTCAGAATGATCAACTCGGAACAATCCTTCATAGAATCCTTCTTAGGTAGGATTTCATTCTCGCCAGCTACAGATTTACCTCCTGCTTTTAAGTTTTTCAACTTGTCCATGTCCGGAGATGTTTGCTCTATTTCACCTACATACATAAATAAAACGTGTTAGCAACAAAGAAATGCTCAATACAGTTAACAAAGGAGGAAAAGAAAAATAAAATGAGAATTACAGAGATATTCGTGTCGGACTTCGCTTGAACTACTTAAACGACGTCTACACAAAAATGCTTTAAAGCGTGTAGAATATGCTTCAAGGGCGAATAACACCGTCGTCGTTTCAGTAGACAGCTCGGACTGATGAGTGTAATATGCTGAAGAGTTCAGAAGAAAATGCTCATGAGTCCAGCTCAGAGGAAATTTATTAAGACCCTCTTCGTTCTTCCAGAAGACGGGCTTACTCTTTTTAATTGATATCCGGGTAAAGAAAGACTTAAATGACTTCCCATCAACTTTAGCCGAATCGGTGTAGGATTCAAAGTTCACAAAGGAACATAGAGTCCGGAGTGTGATTAGACCTACACCGCCTTGCTTGTTAGCCCTCCGAACTACCTGAGTGTAGTAGAACAACATCGCTACGGTGGGCGTAAAGTTGAAGTGGTCACCCAATACTTCGAGAGCACAGACGAGTCCCCAACCGTTCGGGTGAAGTTGAGAAGGTGCACAATTTAAGAACCTTAATACACCCATTTGAAATTCGGATAAGGGGAAACGAACTCCGAGGTGATGAAATACAAAATCATGCATATATACCGAACGCTCATCTAGGACAACGTGGTATATCCGTTCTGTAGGGAGCGGTGCAAATACCCTGAACCATTTTTTCATTTCATCCTCAGCGCAAACCGTAAACCTTGGCTGAATCCGAGCTCCGTCCTCATTCGCATGATGGGAAACTAAGTTTTTAAACTCGTCAGCTATCCAGCAGAAGGGCCACTTAGCCTGGAGTTCTTCACAGTTTAGCCGAAAGGCAACTATGCTGTACAGACCTTCTGCTATTTTCAAGACAGTTTGATTTCCAGAGGTCCCTTCTCCAGTCATCGTTTGAGTAGCATGAACGAAACTCTCTGCTCTACGATAAAAAGTCACCTCGTCAGAAGGGTAACAACCATTACTCACCTCACTTTCAAAGAGCGACTACAATCAGAGGACGACTCTGAGAAGGGAAAAGTCACTCTTCACCGTGAGTAAGATCCCCTTTCTGAGCGACATGACTCAGCCCTCGGAAGAATCACAGGGATTCTTCCCCTACGATAATTAGGGTTGCGAGAACTTAATCTCCCTCTCTTAAGATACATTCTTTTCAAGCAAAAACAGCAGAGCAAAAGAAGACAGAAATAACAGAGGGAAGAAAATGGTTACCTCAGATGGTAAGGAAGATGAAGACTGAGAAAAACCGGTGAGCGTCCTTACAAAATTTCTGCAGAGTTTTGGTAAGGAATCAGAAGTAAGTGATTCCCAGAACCCACTGAGTGCTTCTTTTATAAGAATCGAAGAGCTTCCGTTACCCACTCTTAGGGTTATGACGTCCACGACTAAACGCATCGGTTTACAAGTCAAACGACACAGTCGTTTCAAATTCGTGAGCGCCAAAACAACGTCAATTTACCAAATGGCCTCTGCATTAGGCCCAGAAGTTGTAGGCCCATTAAGGCCTAAATGACGATTACTAAGATATACGCCTCAGACGCAATAATTGCTCGCGCACGTGATTAAAAGCATTTAATGTTTAATCATGCGACGTAATTCACGCTTTACAGCCGTTACTCGAATTTCAAGAGTCTTCAATTTCAACAAACCCTTGAAATTCTCATACAGTAAATCTTTGTCTGAATCTGTTGTAACAACATCAAGACATCGGATCCTTCAATTAAAGAACGGTTCTTTACAATATGATAATATATGTGAAGAAACTATTATGCGCATAAGCATACCAGTATCTAGACCTCTCGCAGGTTGAGTAGCTTATGTGAACAACTACACAGTCCCTCACACAAGCTAGGGGACATATGATCCGGTCTCAATACCGGTATCCGTTCTACAAGACATATTTCAACATCTTTGTCCATTCGCCAACGTGCAACTGGTGTCATCGGTATACATCCGGACTCTAATTCCGTATCAGGCGCTCTCCCTATACCGGTGGTCCAGGATAACACCATGATACCGGATAACACACATGTCACTATGCAGAAGACAAAAGGCATTGCTACAGGGACCGATCAATAATTCCCTGCACTACGAGCCAAAATCTACTCACGGGAATGGTCAATTTGTCCCTTAATTCTAGCCTATACTCCCTACGCTCAATATAAAATGGCCACTTAATCCAATCATACTGGTAAGTGCACAATAAAATAATAATTTAAAGTGTTATTAGAGGTTAGTGGTTCCCCACTAACGGATCCTCGAATATCGAGCCAATCAGGTATATGAACTCTCTTCATCAATGAAGAGGGGATCTTTTGACTCTATCAACTTATAATTACTCTCTGAAAACATTCCTCACTTGGAATATCACCACTGACTAGAGCGTCGGAGAATCTTTGCAGGTGACACCGCCTTTCGCCCACATCAGCGCGTAAGGACGGTGTGAAGGACCTCCAGGATGCCCAATCCGCTCTCATCATACAGAGACATCGGATACGTAAACCGGATACTCATATAACCGGTCTTTAGAGACGTAATTTCTTCACTATTTGTGACTGCCCCGACACCAGATCTCTTGACCCCGATTCAGGACAGATCACTTACCTTAGGATTTTAGCAGAACCTTTTTCCAAAAAAATTTATTTCTCTCTCTTACTTCCACCACTATCTCACTAGCACTACTATATTAAGAAAACTTAATCTGAAATTGTGAATTCTAAAGAAGAATTCCTTCGGTATTTATAGGAAGGAAAATTACTATGCATTCTATTATTTTAATATAAAAGTACTGTGTATTTTTTGAAATTTAAATCCTGGTTACTGTGCACCTTTTGAAAATTTCTTACATGCACAGTATTTTGCATAGTAAATATTGGCTGAATTATTAAGTTAAATAGTAACCTTTCACTCGGTATATTTTAAATATTCAAAATTAGTCCTTTTTGAAATTTAGCGATATTATATCGGTTCTCATTAATTTTATGATAAGTAATATAAACTTTAAATTTTAGAAATCTAAAATTTTCTGTTAATAAAAATTTATTGATACGTTTCTAATTTTTTAACGATTGAAAAAAATCAAGATTTTTCTCAAACTGATTATTTTTAGATAAGTCTACTTGAAATGGATCTTAAAAAATTTTCTTATAAGTTAACTTCACTTTCTTGTAAATATTTTTAATTTTAAGTAACTTTATATGAATTTAAAATTATTTAAAATATATTATTTTATTAAAATATTTCAAAAATTTTCAAAAAATTCCAGAAAATCATAAATATTATGTAGATCAAAAAGTTCTAAAGAACCATAGTCTAATTCCTTCAAAATTTTATTTTAAAATTCTAGTAAGAGTGAAATCACAAATATGTAAAAACATAAATATAAAAACATAAAATAAAAGTTGTGAATAATAAATATATTTAAAATTCTTAATATAATTTCATTAATCAATAAATACTAATTACGTCATTTTAAAATTCTCATTCAAAATACATAAATATTTTTATTTTATTTTATTTTATTTTAAAAAAATAAATAATTAAATACAAAAACCAAAATTTCATAAAAAATGATAATAATAAACTAACTAATAGTAAGTATTTCTCATTAAAGATATATTAATATTTATTTTCTATTTGTGTTGAAAATGGGATGTTACACAGGGCGATATGGAAGTGAGAAGAAAAGATATTTATAATTGTGTGTTGTTGTTGATTTATAGAGATGTTGAATTATGTTGATTTGTTGGCATGAATGTGTATTGATGTAGTGTAGTGGCATTTTATTACGTTGTGTGTTATGAGGCATAGAGCCACTACATGATTGCATGATATGAGCAAGTCTTGAGATATATGCATGCTTAAATGATATGTGAAGTGTGAGTGCATATTGAATAGTTAATAATAATGACTGTTGATGATAATGATGGTTGATAACTATGTTAATGTGTGGAATGGATGGATCCTAGCACAAAGCCAGTATAGTATGATCTAGTGTGATGGGCAGGTTCTGTTGAGATGTATGAATATTGTGTGTGATGTGGTTAATGATAGATTGATGAACTTGATTGACTTAAAAAGTTATGCATATAGTGATTATTGTGAATTTAAGGAACTGAATAGGTAATTTTGAGAGCCTGTGAGTTTCGAGACCCCTGGAAGGTATCAATAGGTCCTTTAGGACATTTAGGAACCATGGGCCAATTGGAACCCATTTAGGATGTTTGGTGTAAGGGTTTTGCACAAAAATAGCTTAAACTGTGTTTTACATATAACTTGCGCATATGTTGGAATTTTGGCGCGGATGGTGCCAACAATTCCAGAATGGGGAAAACTTGTGGTCCATGAAGTTTCATGGCAATCAGACCTAAAACGGGCCATTTGTGTAGGTTAGAAGTTGGCCAATTGGCCTAAATTGCGTAACAACATCAGGTGCTGTTTCTGGTATGCTGACGCGTAGCGTCAGAGCTGCGTACTGGGTACCACAGCGTCAGCCCCCTGTTTCTAGATTTTGGATTTTACATTTTAAATGGTATTTTACACTCTTAGATGGTTATATAATTACTGTTTTGGGACTTTTTGATGAAAATGAATATTTTCCTAAATTATGTCTTAATTAAATTATTTAATTATGAAAAATTTATTATAAAAATTATAAATCAGCTAAAAAAAATTATAAAATGATGAAGGACGTCACATATTTGCCCACTAGAAATTTGATATGATTGAGTTAAGGCTATTAATCAAAACCTTAAGGAACCTTACTAAAGACATAACATACAAAGGAATAGCTTGGAGAACAACCTTAACCAAATTTCTTTACCAGCTTGACTTAAAAGAGATTTTTTAAAGCCTTTAACCTTTGAGATGATTTTTTACCTAATCCAAGAAAAGTTTTGCTTTTAAACCTTCCCCAATCGCTGGGAACCACTAGGTAATTTCCAACTTCATTCTACTTGTCCATATGGAGAATTGAGGTAATAAGAGCACGTGTAGAAATAGGAACTTGACTCCCAAAAACAACCCCTGACTTAGTGACATTGATCTTTTGACCAAAAGCATAGGTATAGGTGTTGAGGACCTCCAAGATGGCATAAGAATCTGCCTTAGATGCCTTAGCTAGGATGATGGCATCATCTGCAAAGAACAAATGAGTAAGTCTAGGACATTGAGGAGCAAAAAGTATACTTTAAAGAGACCCTTCTTCCATTGACATAGAGAGAAGATAGGATAAGACTTCAGCCACAAAAAGAAAAAGGTACGAGGAAAGGGGGTCACCTTACTTAAAACTTCTTTAGGTTTAAAATGGGGGCTCTGAGTACTATTTAAGCTTACATAGTATGGGGAGCTTATAATTTATCAATGTGAGTTGTAAAATGTAAAAGCTTATCTTAGTCCATTCAATATATAAGTGGTGGTTAATGAAAACTTCTTTTTTTTTTGCCATGAGTATCTTCATCAAGATATAATCATATTCAAACCAATAATATTTACATATCAAAATTAACTTTTCTGACAATTTTTTCCATAAATAATACTCAAATTTAAAACCATATTTAAAAAGAATCAAATAAATGTATAGTTTTAACCAATCATCTATTAATAAAACTATTTAATTAAACACAATCATCACACCAATGACGAAATAAATATAATAATTTTAAAAAACTAGACCCAGTTAAAATATAAAAGACTGTAGAATCAGATATCGCATTTTTTATTATCTTTAAATTAACAATCTTTACTTGATTTTTAATTAATTCAGTCTCATTTCAAGACTAATTCTTTCTCCGCGAAAGTAGGCAATATTAGATTATAATTAGCTTATTAGTCCCTTTTGTAGTAAGACTTCAAACTATATATATATATATATATATATATATATATATATATATATATATATATATATATATATATATATTCTTAGTATTATCAAGTTTTAATTCAAATGATGGGACAAACTAAAATACTTTAGAATATTTTTTTTTTGTAAAATATAGGGAGTTTTTTAAATTACAAACCTAAGTCTGTTCCAGGAAAGTTTGATGTGGGGAAAACTCGTTAAAAACAAGTAAAAAAATCAGAGTTTACTGAAGCTATTACTTTGTTAATAAAGCTTATATATAATGGTAGATGGGGAAGCAAGTAGATACTAAAAAGCCTAAAACATCTCTCTCTCTCCTTCTGTCTCTTGTTGGCCAATTTTAGAGCAAGAACAAGAAAATGCGTGACGTGGGCTATAAGAACTTGATAGCCGCAAGCAATGGCTGAGATTCGCTTTGAGTGTTGACACATCTCGTTTATCTTCCACACTTTCCTTCTCACTCACACACTTCCCCTGTTTGGAGTGTGGTTTTCATCTAATCAACCATGTCCCCATGAACCCTTTCTAACACACAACACAAGAAGAAGAAGATGTTGCTTGGAAAACGTCCTCCCCCACCGATTATGAAACGAACAACCAGCATGAGTGGCGGCTTGGCTCTGGACACTCAAACAGGCACCAACGAGGAAGTCATCATGTCTGATTCCATTCCTAAAACCATCATCAACGAGCCTGGCCCCACCATCAATCATGTTTTTGGGACCAAACCATATGAATGTCAAGTGTTGCCCCTTTCCCCCACGCCCACAGATCAACACACTCTTAACCAAACAACCCATAACATACTCACTGCTCACTTTCTTCGTACTTGTGGCCGTTGTAACTCTCCTTTGGCTCCCGGTCGAGACATCTATATGTATAGGTACGTATGTTAATTATTTGCAAAAAATTATGTTAAAAAAACACCGTAAAATCTGAGCTTTGAATTCAGGTCGACCCATCTTGTGGGTTATTGATTGAAAAAATTATATTGATAAATTTCAGGGGGGATACGGCATTTTGTAGTTTGGAGTGTAGGGAGAGGCAGATGAAACAAGACCGGAGAAAAGAGAAATGGAAGGTGGCATCTAACAAGGAAGACCACCACCACCACCACCGTCACCACCGTGCATCACCGCCACCGGCTGCCACCGCTAAGGCTTCACCTAAAAGTGAAACGGCTGCTTGTACTTGAAGGGGTTATTATGTGTTGCAAACTCAGTTGCATCATTATAAAATTAAGAAAGAAGAGGGCCAATTGCTAACTCATGCCTCATACCTCATGCGTGCACTTAGGACAAGGCCATCCCATGTCTCTTGCATCGTGCTCCTATATATATATATATATATATATATATATATATATATATATATATATATATGGTTCTTAATTTCACACCTACGCTAGTGATTTTATTGACTTAATTCTGCTAGAAAATTTGTACAAATTAGGTGTGGTTGCTGTATTACGAACCTGAAGTTTAATCTTAATTTCAATCTGATATTTCCCATTTATCACATGCCCTTTCCTTTGTCTTACTCTTTGAGCCTTCGCTTATTTCACCACAGCATTACCAGGGGTTTCAGTTGATAGTTTAGTCTCTGTAAAATTTTGATATAATAAATTTTAATAAAACATTTTAATTTTATGATATAAATTTATATTAAATATTTAATAATATTAATATAAATAACTATTTTTAATTATTGTTTTTAATATATATGAAATTAACTACTTATATTTATATTTAAAATTAGAGTGAGTATTACAAGTATGTTGGAACCACTTTCAGAACGTTGTAAAACATGGTTTTGGGATGGTTAAAACTTAAATGTGATCTGACCAAACAATGGTATTTAAAGTTTAAAATGATTTTGTGAAATGTAAGTTTAGGTGAGCTGAATTACAGTTTCATTAATTGAAGGTGATAGATAATTAACTATATTACAGGATTTATATTTTGGAAATAATATATCTCAAAATAGTTTTGTAAAAAGATTTTTGACACCATTCTGTGTGAAAATTACTTTTATCATATCTATTATATACTAACAAAAATTACATTTCATGGATATCTAATAAATTCAATTGTCTCCACAAAACCCAAAAACACACTATACCTAATAATATATGTAAATGACAACGCTATGTATGTTTATTTAAAGAAGATTACACTGAACTCTCGAACTAGATTAAGTCAATTTAACTAAATTATACTTGATACTCTTCTTGTTTTAGAAGCTACATCATGTAATTTTAGTCACCGATAAGATAGATATAACAAAAATTAAATTTTAAAGGAGTTGAATGTTACTTTTCAAAATAAAAGAGATGATAAATGTGTAATTGGATTATATGTTAGAGAACGTGTGTTTGTGTGTGTATATATATATATATGATTATTTTCATAGTTGAAAATTATCATACTGCCTTTGCTTTCCCGCGTTATGGGAATGTCAATAAGTGTTTTCAGGCTAATTAATTAAGAAACTAATAATACAAAAATTTAGGCTAATTAAACTCATATTCTTAAGCTAGAGTGCAATGGCACTTGATACTTTCTCTTTTTTCTTTACATTATTGACTTTCTTTACTTATATATGTAATATAAATGGAAAAGGTTAGTGCTAATACAAAAGATATTCAATTTATGTTTTATAGAACCTAAATTAAGGAAGTCTGTGTTGGGTAAAACAATGGAAATATTTATTTAGTCAAATTTTATCAAACAAGGTAGTATGAGAATAGTTTAACTTAAAACTTTCACTTTCATAATAAATATGAGTTTCATTTTAATGTATTAGTGTGGAGATTTTTACTTGGCCAACTATAATTAAAAATCACAATATTATATATATAATTATTATAAAAATATTTAATGTAATTATTGCAAAAATATATCAATAATTTTTGTTTAACTAACAATATGATTGGATAACAAAATTAAATATATTTATATCGATTCATATTAAAAAAATCAGATCGAATTAGCTGGTTCTACCAAAAATCAATGAACCGGCCATGTAACTAGTCCGAATAACCTAAAAAAGAGTGTAAAAAACTAATCTTGAACTGATCAAAACTGATATTTAAAAATTGGTTTAAACCTGTCCCATATTAAACATTAATTTTTCTTTTTATATATGAAATATATGTATGAATTATTATTATTATTAAATTCAGATTTTATAAACTATTATCCAATAAAACATATAATATAATTCATTTATATTAACTTAAAATAATTTTTATCCTAATTTTTTATAAATTATTATTAATACATCATATAATATTATAATATTATAAATATATATTTAATTATTAGTGGTGCAATTTTATGAACAATAATATTGCCAATATATTTGAATTAAATTCTATAAATATATAATATGTAATATGTAATACATTATATGTAACAATATAATTTAATACAACTTAACGAATTAAAAGTTTTCATTTAAAAACATCATTAATACTTATTCAAACAAATTTCTAAACAATCTCCACAAATTTTAATAAAATAATTTTGTTTTTAATTTCTTATCTATTATACAAATTATACAAACTTTATATATATATATGATTTTTATGACTACCACATTGCTACGTTAACAGTATATCAATCCAAACTTATATTTTCATCTGCTAATTGAGATTTAATATTAGTATTTAGACTTCCGAAACAAAAGATACTTGAGAAAGAACTTTAAAAAAAAATCCAAAGTTATGTTACTTTTGCAAAGTGGTAAGCGTAATAGAGAGGCAGTTGACAAAATTAAATGCAACAATACTAAAATAAATGTTGGACCGGACCCACTTCAAAATTGGAAAAGCGATGGAATCATGGAAATATGAGCTAATAAAAATTTGAGACTATTTATTTAATTCCATTATCGCCCTCTAAATGAGTGGTAGATCTGATGGGCACGAAAGCATGCACATTCCTTCCTTTTGTTTTTTTCATCCCAAAATAATTACAAACTTCAATTAATGAAATAAATTTTATGAACAGAATGAGCACCTCAACTCATAAGCATTTGAAGATTTTGGCTAAGATGCCAATTGCCATTTATCATAAACTAGTTTTATTTACTTAAAAATTTGTTAGAAAATTTTTTTCTTAGTAAATGAATTTATTTTAATAACTTATAATGTTTTTTTAAAAAAAATTAGTTAAGATAACTTGTGAACTTATAAATTTTAAATTTATTTTATTTTTTTACATTTTTATTTTTATTGAATTATTTTTTTAAAATATTTTTATATAATTTTATATTTATAAACTAGTTTTATCAAATACATTTTTATTTAACCAGTTAATTTATCGACTTTCAACTAATTTTTCAATTTTTTTATTTATCCATTAATTTAATTTTGTGAAAAAGCCATTAATATAATGTGCTTCCCAGTATGATGTTTTTTATATTCCAAATTTCCCGGTGTGTTTTATTTAGAGCCCTGAAATAAGGACATATTAGGTTAGGAATCGTTGTGGTCCCGTGCCCAAAATCCCCGCTCAACTAGTTATTGATATTTTTTTTCTCATGGTTCCACACTTACCTATGTAAACTATTATAGACCATAGTGTTGTATATATAATTGTTGATTGATGGCTCATATTCATGTCCTTCCTTATGATTTAGTTAATTAAGTGGAAACAAAATTAATTGAGTTGGTGAGGGTGATGACCCTGAAATACCAAGAAAATTTAATTGATGTTGGGCATGGGAGTTGCCGGTGGGTTTTAAACTTTGAAATTTTAGAACAGGACAAGAGCATCTCAAATAATCATAATAACTGAAACGGACCAAGTTGGGGTTTTATGGTGAAAGCCATGGGCGTGGGGACAAAGGGAGGGAGGGTCCTTCTAACAAGCATAAAGTCACACCTCTTTTTGTCAATATGGGACCTCTACTCTAACTTTAATTGCCCATTCTTTATATTTATTCACCTTTCGATTATGTCGTGCAAATAAGTATTATGATATTGTCATATTGAAAATAAATATCACTCATTCATCCAGCCAGTATGGGTATTGAGTTTAAGTTTGGATATGGTGTGTATTATACTACTAAGAATTTTATATATCCTCTTTAAGTTTAGTGACAAATTAGAGGGTTGGATATTTAATCTTTTTTGCTATAATTTTTTATGTAGAGTAAATTATAATGTCATTTGTAAGGACATTCTAATATTCAAATCAGTATATATTAAAATTAACGTAGCTTATGATAATAAATGCATAATATCTATAGGATCGTTTTACATATTTTGTGCTTTAATCATAGGCCCTCCGGCCCCTAACATTTAAAAATAAAAAAATACAATTTTATTAAAAGGCCAATATAAAATTGTGACCCTTTTAAATTGAAAGCCCTCAATAATCGGAAGTCTTTATCAAGATTTCGCTTGCACAATTATTCTACAAGTCCGAGTATTTATATATATTAAAGGAATATATAACCATATAATGATGATGATGTCAGTATTTTTTCGGTATTCATAAAAGTCTATCACTAACACAGTAATTCTTAATATTTACTCAGGTTTTATTTAATATTTCTCCTGATATGGATCAACAACTCTCAACTATACCAGCATAGCCTTGGCTATTAGTAGAAGGTGTTGCTTGTCATCACACCATGGGTATTATATTATTGATACGGATTATTATAGGTTATATACTAATATAAGCATACCGGTCCCAGATTATGTCTAGACCACTAATAAACTTCATTATTATTCGTATAGGATTTATTAATTTATTCTTAAATTTTTTTTTCTCGTAATATGAATTTATTATATTTTTCCCTATGTAACAATATATTAGAAAATGCTAATCCTATTCCTATATCTAAAGCTCGGTTTCAAGGGTCCCCCCATATGGGCTTGTCTTGTTTATTGAGAGGATGGAGTTTAGCGGCATCAATAATGCAGTGGAATACCTAATTCTGATTCAATCAGTGATTCTTTGTAATTTTCACTAGGAGCAAAAAAATAAAATAAAACCAGGCAAGAAAGCAAAAGGTGTGAGTGTGAACGCACTAGATGTGGTAATTATAATTAACGCCTCGTTTAGGTTTTTTTTTTTATTTCTAAAGGTAAATTTAAAATAGAATTTGTTCAAATAAAATAATTTTGAAGTTTTTTTAGTATATTTGAAAACAGTATCCTTAGTTTAGAAAAACTGAAGGTATACATGAAATTTGAGTTCACGTTTTAGGAAGGAGATACCTAGTTCAAAAACCACATGATCAGATTTTAAACTGCACGGTCCAATCATAAATCATCGGATACTAAAATCACAGACACAATCTCATAATATTGAGGCAGATGTAGATAGGGAAATCTAAAATTTCAACGTATGTTCAGATTCCCTTTGGACCCTTTCTTCACCGCTCTGTCTTTATCTCATCCTACTAATTACAAGGTTAAAGAGGATTTTTTGAGAATCCAATTCAGATTTGCCACTCAGATTCACCTTCAAAGAGGAAAAGAACAAATGTGGCCTATGTCTCTTATTACATTAAGTAAAGGTTTAGAGAATTTTCTAGTCGTCACTTTGATTTTAGTTTTAATTAATTTTTTTAACCCTTTTGTCCCTGAAATATTTAAATATTTGATTTAGTCTATGTGGTTATTCTCTTTTTATTAAGTACTAAAATAGTCAACAGAAGTCTACTTTATTACTAACACAAATTAATTTTCAAAATAATTAAGTTGCTTAATTACATATATCCTTATATTTATAAAAGTCAATGAGTGAGTTACTATTTTTTTCTCCTAAATTGAAGGGTATTATTGTCAATATATATGCATCCATATTGTCTACAACAATTAGAGCCCATATTACCACCTTCTTTCAAAAGGATGACACTTTTTAGTGTATATATGCTACTATGTTGTGGTTGTAATAGTTTCAATTACTTGACCCAATGAGCGCTTTAGTTTTGAATTTTTATTTATTTCTTGGAGTGGTACTCACCCCATAACTTTCAATTTAACGATTCTGTAGGGTGATGATGTTGCTCGGTGAGCTCAGAGGTGGGAGTAATGCAATGTCGAAAATGATTGTAATATTCAACTATTTTGTATGATGTTTGTTTTGATTAATATATTCAATTTTGGTGTGGCCCTTTGATTGACCCAAATTGGCAGCTATGCGATTATAGTGCCAATCAATGTATATGTGATATGTATATGGTCTGTGATGCGGCCTTTCAGTTGGCCTAAGATGGAAAAAATGTAGGTACACATATGGTTGATGTTATTTCTTAATATTTGTGATAATTATATTTATCTGATTGTTAGAGAATATGTAGCCGATACCTCACAGGAGGTTTAGTTTTCCATGATCTTATGTTGAGAACTTAGTTATCTATATTGTCTAGGATTTTTAGACTGATAGAATGGTGAAACACTATGTGCCTAGGTTTATTAAGTAATACCTTGAGGTTGGTATCCTTTGTTTCTTAACTCATATCTTTATATATGGGAAGGGAAGGATACTTTATCCATTGTGATTGACCTGTACGCCCATTCTTAAGCCTGTTAGGGTTTGTAGTTTGTGTCTTTTGTTGTGTGTGTATTGTTAAACTGTGTGTCGCCTTAGGTTCTCAAGGTTAGTCTACCGGCGTTGTTCTGTTAATCGTGAAAAATTTACTCATATTTTGTAAATCCAGGGGATTAATTCTGGGAATTTAGGTGGGACAACACAATGGTTATGGCATAGGAGAATCACCTATATTCACATTGAGCATCTTAATAAACTTATTTTAAAAAAATCTAGTTGATGGTTTACCTTTGAAATTCCAAATTTGTTTTTGTGATGCATGCCAAAAAAGGAAACAAGTAGAGGCCTTTTTTAAATCTAAAAATGTTGTTTCAATAAACCGACCTTTGCAACTTCTACACATGGACCTTTTTTGACCATCTAGGATAAAAAGCTTTGGTGGAAATAATTATGCTCTAGTGATTGTTGATGATTACTCTAGATTCATGTAGATCCTTTTCATAACCACTAAGGATAAAGCTTTTAAAGTGATTAAAAGATTAACCAAGACTATTCAAAATGAAAAGAATTTGAAAATTGCATCCATTAGAAGTGATCATGGGGGAAAGTTTGAAAATACAGTTTTCAAAAATTATTGTGAAAATATAGAACCGGGCATAATTTTTTGTCCCAAGAATGCCCCTAAAAAATTGGAGTTATTAAGAGGAAAAATCATTCTCTACAAGAATTGGCTCGAATCATACTAAATGAAAATGATCTTTTAAAACATTTTTTGGTTGATGCAATGAGCACTACATGTTTTGTGATGAATTAGGTTCTGATAAGACCCATTTTAAATAAAACACTCTATAAGCTTTATAAGAGGAAAACCAAACATCTTCTTTCATGTCTTTAGATGCAAATGCTTTGTTTTAAACAATGAGAAAGATAATTTTGAAAAATTCGACACTAAGTCTAATGAGGCACTTTTCTTGGTTACTCATTAAACACTAAGGCATATAGATTTTATAATAAAAGAACTATGACCATTGAAGAATGAATTCATGTTTCCCTTGATGAATCTGACCCCAAAAGACTAGGAAAGGTAATTGACTATCTTATAGATGATCTTGAAAAACTAGACACCAAGGACCAAGAAGAGGACAATACTAGTCTTATCTGGTCTTCTAAGGAATGGAGAATCTCAAAGAATCATCCTCTCAAGAATGTGATCGGTGACGTCACTAAAGGAATAGAAACTTAAAACTCCTTAAGGAATGTTTGTGATAATTTTGCTATTATTTATAAAAATGAACCCAGATGTATAGAGAAAGCTCTAGTAGATGAGTTATGGGTCTAGCCATGTAAGATGAATTCAACTAATTTAAAAGGAACCAAGTATGGGAGCTTGTCCTTAGGCTTTCTAACAACTCGGTAATTGGCACTAAATGAGTTTTTAGAAACAAACTAGATGAAGCAAGGGTGATAGCTCATAATAAAACCAGGCTAGTAGCTAAAGGCTATACTCTAGAGGAAGGAATAGATTATGATGAAACATATGCTTCTGTTGCTAGGCTAGAAGCTATTCGTTTATTGCTTGCTTTTGCATGCTCACTCGAGTTTAAACTTATCAGATGGATGTCAAGAGCGTCTTCTTGACTGATTTTTTTATTCAATAAGAAGTTTACATGGAACAACCACCTAGTTTCAAAAGTTTTGAAAAACCCGATCATGTTTTCAAATTAAAGAAAACTCTTTATAGATTAAAACCAGCTCCAAGAGCTTAGTATAATCGGTTAAGTTGTCTCCTTTTATAAAATAATTTTGAAAAAGGGAATTTGGATACCATGTTTTCTTATAAAAAGAAGCACTAGTGACATTCTTTTAATATAGAATTATGTCAACGACATTGTTTTTAGTACTATTAATGAAAAACTTTGTAAAGAGTTCTCTAATGCTATGCAAAAAGAGTTCGAGATGTCAATGATGGGAGAGTTAGCATACTTTTTAGGATTGAAAATCAAGCAAACTAATGAAGGAATCTTCCTAAGTCAATCCAAGTATGCAAAGGGCTTCTCAAGAATTTTAGAATGGACAAAGCAAAAGAGACTACAACTCTAATGACCACCTTCTGCTACTTAGAGAAAAATAAAACAAGTAAATCTGTCGACAAGGAGAAATATCAAGGTATGGTCGGTTCCCTTCTCTACCTTACTGCTAGTAGGCCTGATATCATGTTTTCTATATGCATGTGTGCTCGCTTTCAATCTTGTCCTAATGAATCACATCTGTCTATTGTTAAAAAAATATTAAAATATTTAGTGAGAACACAACACATGGGTTTGTGGTATTTTAAAGGTGTAGGATCCTACCTTGTTGGTTATTCCACTTCTAATTTTACAAGATATAAGGTTAATCGAAAGAGTACTGGTGGGACATACTATTTTCTTGGTAGTTCACTTGTTGCTTGGCACTCCAAGAAGCAAGCTAGTGTGGCCTAAGGTAGAGTATGTTGCTGTTGGGAGTTGTTCTACTCAAATTCTATGGTTGAGGCAACAATTAGCAAATTATAGTATTCATCTCAATCACATCCCCATAAGATATGACAATACTAGTGCTATCAACTTAGAAAAAACCTAGTCATGCACTCTAGGACTAAACATATACAGATTAAACATAATTGCATTAGTAATCATGTATAAATTATGATTTCATGCTTGAGTTTGTTAAATCTTCTGAAGAACTAGCTGATATTTTTACTAAGCCTTTGGCTAAGGAAAAATTCATTTTAATAAAATGTAAGCAAGGATTAATGAACTCATCTTGTGTTGAATGATTTCCTGTATACGTTATTTTGTTTGTCTTTCTAACTAAAGTCAAAAGAGAGCTAGTAAGCTGTTTGTTTTAGGAGAGAATAAGTATGGCTGCAAGGAGTTAAGGTCTCTAAGTGGTTAAAACCCTTGTTAAACTCTTAAAGCTATTAATGGCCAGTGGAATGTTTTGGCTAGGAAAGACTTGATACATAAGTGGTCGCTTCAGACCCAACTCTTTTTCCTGGGAACCAACTTGACTACAGTACTCATTTTTTTGTTCTAGGCGCTAACTTGCACCTTACAAGGAAGAGGTATTCAGGTAAAGAGAGAGCCTCTAAAGCTGATTTCTCAAGCGAACCTAGTCTATGGGGACATCTAGACAATGGCAACATTAAGCATATTTTGGATGGCTTTGATTTTCTCAGGACAGATTTCTTTGGGTCTTCATCTCAGGTTCGACCTCCACCTTAAGACACACATTTCGAGGAATAAATTCTTGCAATGATGCAAGGAGTGCATGAGGACATGTATGACTTAAATGCTTGAATTGTGGAGTTTATGGTATCTATGCATAAGGATATAGGAAGTGTTTGAACGAAGGTCTATAATCTTCATATAAAGATTCAGAGGCAATTTGACGCCACGATGCGAAGGAGGTCCCCTTTAGAGTAAGGTTTGTTTATTGTTTTTCTTTCCCTATATTGCTTTTTGATAATGTCAAAATAGGGACAAAATTATGGTAAAATTATAGGTCATTTTAAGGGTAGGTTATACCGCTTAGGTGATTTATATCCTTGTTTCTTTCTAGTGCCTTAGGATTTATATTAAAAAATGTCTTGTCTTAGTAAGCTTAATTTATAAAATATTTAAAAGGTTTGGATTATTCTGATATCACCTAAGACCATAATAAGATGATTTGCCATTGTAAAAAAGAGAGAGACTATGATTCCTATGCGTGTAGCCAGGTTTTGATAATGACAAACCTAATAAGGGTATCCTAAGACAAAGTGGCATAAGGGTGTATCCCTAAGGCAAGGAAATAATTCTAAGACACACCTAAATGTAAGAAGTGCATACGTGGTTCTTTAGATCAAAGGGCTAGCAAGAGCTTTAAGTGATAATGTATCTTTTGGCTTGGCCTTAGTAATTATTTGTTTGTTAAGATGGTAAAGACCCAAAGTGAGCAAAATAAAAATTGGCTCATGTCTTCTAAAAATTTTATTTTTTAGGGACCAAAAATTAGACAGTGTAACAAATGAGTGTTTGGGCCAAATCAGCATGGACCAATTTAAACAACAAAGGTGACTAGTTTGAACCACTATATGTGTATATGCCTCATTTTTTGGCCTTGTCTTATTTTTTGAATCGTGGCTTATTTTTGGAAACTTGGAATATTCTATTCCCTTATTTAGTGACAATTTTTTCTATAAATTAAGAGCTCAGGTTTCAGAAATAATCACCCCACTACTTAGTTACGCAACATATAAGCTAGTTTCTTTTCTCTTTCTCTCTTTGGACTTTCTATCATAAGGTTCTTTTGTAATCTTTCTTTTTGAGTTGTGCTTTTGGACTAAGAGCTTTTTAAGTCTAGGGTGAGAGAAAGCTTTCTCTAGGATACCCTTAAGACTAATGAATCTTTGTTAGGACGAGAATCAGGTTATAAGGAAGATTTTAACTTTGGATAAGTGGTCCAAGAGTTTTAAACAAACACCTTTGTAATGGATTTAATTGTAGTGAAAAATTCTAGACCATTGGGTTGAGAAACTAGAGTAGATCATAGTGGTGGTGATCGAATCAAGATACATCTTGGTTTTATTTTCACTTTCTTACTCTCTTTAAATTATATATTATTTATTTAATCCTTGATTTCCTTATTTACTTAATCTTTTCTTCTTAAGTGTTTTCTTTAAGATCCTTTTATAATCTTTTTAGTAAAGATCCTTGTAAAATAACTATTTGTTTTAAATGCTTATGAAAAACACAAGTATCTTCCAGACTTAATTTACCCCTCTCTTCTTAATTTTAAGGCCATTTTCTAACACTTTTTGCTTAGATAGTCATTTTATAGCTATTTGATTGAATAGGTAGTCTGCTTCAAGTCAGAACGACTACTATGGAAGCATGAGCTTTGACTTGTGGCTTGTGTTTATTATCTCCACGTAGGATGTTTGAGTTGAGTCTGTGTGTTTAAGTTCTGTAAACCTTCAGACGACTACTCAAGTTGTCTGAGTGTTATGTGTAACGTCCTAGGTTATTTTTGCATTTATTTTTATTCAAACGATTACATCTTACGATAAATTTTTCCTTAACTTGAAAATTAATCGAGATTTAGTGAAAAAGCATTTATTTTTACTGACTTGTTCAAGTGACAGCAGTCACAATTAGATTAAATAAATGAGATCTAGAAAAGAAGAGCAAGTTAATCTAAGCACAACGGATGGGAGAAAGGGAATCAGGGCTTCCCGCTTGAGCGAGGCCCCTACTCGTCTGAGCGAGATTCCGGACTCTCGCTTGAACGAGGTTTCTATTCGCTTGAGCGAATACCTTTCACACATCGGATTAGACAAAACATGCAAACGGACCCCGAAAATCTCACCCTAAAAATGATTCTGTTAATCAAAGGTTTGTCATAGCTACCACGACAGCATATGTAAATAACAGTGATGTATTTTAAAATGTAGATTTGCATCCGGTCTGGTCTTGATTAAACACAACTAATTAATAATACTCGGAAGTTCTTATACACACATATAACTCTATAGAGAATCACTCAAAGTCACTCGGACCCTGGCACCGATCTCCCCCTTGGCGCGACTCCATGGCTCCTTCCCCTTCCCTGTCACTGGTTACTAAAAAAAAAGGTAAGGGTGAGTGTTTGGCATTGTAATTAATATAGAATGGAACTTAACAAATATACATGCATATTTATACATACACATCAAGCATCATTCGAAAGTAAGCATACCGAAACATAGTGTATTACATACAGTAACTATATTAACCCAACCACACAATTCCATTACATTTATCACGATCACAACTGACTCTCATACAATCTGACTCCTAGTATCCGGATACTAAAGGATTGGCCTTCAGCTGGGGGTCCTACTTGACACCCCGTGAACCCTGCTTGGTTCACCGAGTCCTGCTTGACTCTCCACCTCGACCACTGGGTCCTACTTGACCACTGGGTAGCTCAACTGGGCACGAAAACCACGGGAGCCGGAAATGAGGGGCTATCATATACCGTCGGCCATCCCACACCACATAGTCATTCAACAGTTTAACTTTCACATAATAATATCAATTCCTCATCACTCGGGTAGCCTGCTTGCTAACCCGTCGTCACATAACACTGATCATTTCAACATTAGATATCACAAGATCATAACATGATAAACTCAACCACACCCGATCCTCCACTAATTAATGAACCCAGTCACACATGCACAAGCATAAACACACAACTACGTTTAGAAACATTTTCCTTAACTTGTTTACATTACCTTAATGACCTGAATAAGAAGCGAGTCCTATTCTAATTAATTATAACCCGAACACCCCCCTTACATTGGTTCCACGCTTCGATAATCTGCTCTCTGTGTCGATTCCTCCCTCTGAGCACTGGTTTCGCAGTCTCGACTCCATCACTCAGTCTTCCGTTGCTTAACCTACTACCTACGGATCATAAAGTACAGCTCGTCACTTCAACGCCCTTAGTTCATGGACCGCACATGGGCTCACACTCACCGAAGGAGTGGAGAACAGCCTCGGATATAGCCATGCATGGCCCTTAACCGCCAAAGAATAAAAGGGATAAGGGAATCACAATTGGAACGGATCAGAAGACTCACCTTGAAGCCTCGATCATAGGAATGGGATATAATTGAAGGTTGGACACAAGTGGAGTCCCTCTCCAGCGCATGCAACTCAGCGTTAAGAGAGGAGAAAAACGAAAGAGAAGGAACAGACCAGCAGCAAAGGTAACTTGTAAATAATGAAGAGGGAAGGAAGAGGATCTCCTTATATATATATATATAGCTCATGGGAAAGATCATCTTTTCCTTTATTTTATTTGTATTCTTATGAAATTTAATCAATTTCACTATATCAAATTATTGCATAGTTATCAAATCAATTACACTTATTTATTTCCTCAACGTTTAATTATTCACAATTCTCTAATACTTCGCAAGAGTATAGGCCCAATATGAATATCGGCCCCCCCGGTGTCCTAGCTTAGTGTTCATACCTCAGAAATCCGAGCTACAACCTGAGAGGTCGGATATCTCATCCGTGCTCACCTCTTGGTTACCTACACCAGTTGTTTCAGTCATTGTGAGGTTAATCCGGGCTATGACCCCGTGTGAGGCGCTCTCCTCACAACGGTTGGACCAGACCACCTAGCCCTGCCCGCTCTTCTCCTACACTCCCGATCTTCAACTCCGCCTGCTCGCGCTTCTGAGACCGATCTCGACACCGGCTTTCTTGTCTCTGGCTCAGACAGAACAAATATTAAATAAAACTTCTAAAACATTTACTAATCATTTCCCATTTCTTATAATTCTCATTAAAACATCAGGGATGTTACATCCACCCCCCTAAAAGGAGATTTCGTCCCTGAAATCAGTGTTCTGGTTGGAAAAGATGAGGGTACATTCGTCTCATATCGGATTTTAACTCCCAAGTGTAGTTTATCCAATGTAAATTCTGCCACTTCACCTTCACCAGCGGTACCTCCTTGTTCCTTAACCGTTTGGTTTGATGCTCTTCAATGCCGATTGGTACCGCCTCCACCGTCAGGTTCTCCTTCACTTCAATGGAGTCACTCGGTACAATCATGGTATCACACGGAATGTAGGCTCGAAGTTGCGATACGTGGAACACGTTGTGAATGTTAGTCAACGATTGGGGAAGATCCAGTCGATAAGCGACTTCACCAATTCGTTCTAGTATTTGGTATGGTCCAATATACTTCGGATTAAGCTTTTGGCTCTTCAAAATTCGACCTACACCCTTAGTCGGTGAAATCCTTAGGAACACCCAATCATCCACTTGGAATTCAAGGGGTCTGTGCCGATTGTCATAATAGCTCTTTTGCCGGTCTTGAGCAATTTTTATCTTCTCTCGGATTAAAGCGATTTGCTCGTTCATCTCTTGAATCATCTCAGGCCCTAGATGAAGGGCATCGCTGTTCTCATTCCAACATAATGGAGTACGATATTTCCGACCATAAAGAGCTTCGTATGGAGCCATCCCAATGCTGCTATGGTAACTGTTATTATATGCAAACTCTACCAAGGGCAAGTACTTCTCCCATGATCCGCCCTGTTCCAGTACACATGCCCTTAACATATCTTCAAGAGTCTGTATAGTCCGTTCTGATTGACCATCGGTCTGGGGATGGTAGGCTGAGCTCAGTTTGAGCTCAGTACCCAATTGTTGTTGCAAACTCCCCCAAAACCTTGAAGTGAATCGGGGATCCCGATGGGAGATAATGCTTGAGGGCACACCATGCAGTCGTACAACCTCAGCAACGTACAACTTAGCTAATCAATCTAGCGACCACTTCATATTTATTGCCAGGAAATGCGTACTTTTGGTTAGTCGATCAACAATCACCCAAATCGCGTTGTATCCGGTTTGAGTATGGGGTAGTCCGGACACGAAGTCCATGGTGATACCTTCCCACTTCCAGATCGGAATTTCTGGAGGTCGAAGCAGACCTGGAGGTCGTTGGTGCTCAACCTTGCACTTCTGGCATATCACACAGGATTTCACATACTCGATTATTGCCTTCTTCATGCTTGGCCACCAGAATTCCTTTTTTAAGTCATGATACATTTTTGTCACTCCCGGATGTATACTCAGAGAGCTCTTGTGTGCTTCTGATAGCACCGCCTGCCTGAAGCCTCCATGTGCAGGCACCACCACTCGGTTCCTGAATCTCCATATACCATCGTTACCCCGAGTTATCTCCACATTTTTGCCTTGGGTCTGAGTATCAATCAGCCTCAGTAACCCTTTATCATCTTTCTGTGCTGCTACCACCGACTCCAGAAATTCGTTGGAGATTTTTAACATTCCGATTGTCATTCGGTTTGGTGCGTCCATAACAATTCCAACATTCATATCTCTAAAGCTTTCCAGTAATTCCTGTTCTCTACCCATCAGGTAAGCCATGTGTAATACCTTCCTGCTTAGTGCATCTGCCATAATATTCGCTTTGCCCGGGTGATACTTTAAATCGAAGTCGTAATCCTTTAAATACTCCACCCATCGCCTCTGTCTCATATTTAGCCCCTTTTGATCAAATAAGTACTTTAGGCTCTTGTGATCACTGAATACTACAAAGCGAGCTCCATACAGATAATGGCGCCAAATCTTCAGTGCGTACACCACTGCTGCAAGTTCCAGATCATGAGTCGGGTAATTCTCCTCATGTGGCCTCAATTGCCTCAAAGCATAAGCAATTGCCCGATCAGCTTGCATCAACACACACCCCAATCCAAATTTAGATGCATCACAATATACTTCATATTCTTGTGTTACATCGGGCAGTACAAGCACAGGGGCAGTCATTAAACATCGCTTGAGAGTTTGGAAGCTTAATTCACACTTTTCCGACCACACGAAGGGGTTTCCTTTCCTTGTTAACCGAGTCAGAGGAAGTGCTATCCGAGAGAACCCCTCAATGAAGCGTCGATAGTATCCAGCTAATCCGAGGAAACTCCTGATTTCAGTTACTGACTTCGGCCTCTCCCAAGCCATAACCGCCTCAATTTTTGTCGGATCAACTGAGATTCCCTCTCGGGAAATCACATGCCCCAAGAATTGTACACTACTCTCCCAGAAATCACACTTAGATAATTTAGCGTACAACTTCTTCTCTCGAAGTACTTGTAAAACAAGTCGAAGATGTTGAGCATGCTCCTCGTCCGACCTCGAATATACCAAAATATCATCAATGAATACTACCACAAACTGGTCCAAGTACGGTTGAAAGGTCCGATTCATATAGTCCATAAAAATGGCAGGAGCGTTCGTTACTCCAAAGGGCATTACTACGTACTCGAAGTGCCCATACCGAGTCCGAAATGCTGTCCTTGGGATATCTTCCGGCCTCACTCGAATCTGATGGTACCCCGACCTCAAGTCGATCTTAGAGAACACAACGGCGCCTCGCAACTGGTCCAGTAAATCGTCAATACGAGGTAGTGGATATTTATTTTTGATTGTCAGTTTGTTCAGCTGTCGGTAATCAATGCACATTCGCATACTACCGTCCTTCTTCTTTACCAGTAACACCAGAGCGCCCCAGGGTAAGGCACTGGGCCGGATAAAGCCCTTTTTTAGTAATTCGTTTACTTGTTTCTTCACTTCGGTTAATTCCACCGAAGACATTCTATATGGCGTTCGGGACACAGGTTCTGCCCCGGGAATCAAGTCAATAGAGAAATCAATCTCCCGACTGGGAGGTAGCTCCGGAATTTCTTCCGGGAAAACGTCAGGAAATTCGCAAACAATTGGAATATCACTTGGCAGGAGGTTATGCCGACCCTCCGAAGCGAATAAAACAACATACGTGGTTAGGACATCGCTCACCCCGTTCTTCATGTCAAGTTCCTGAGAGAAAACAATATCCTTCCGATAACAGTCGACCAACACATGATTAGCAGCAAGCCAATCGAGACCTAGAATAACATCTAAGTCCTTCAATGGCATACAGATAAAATTTACTCGAAAAGTACGGGCTTCGATTTGCATCGGCAGTTCTCTACACACTGTAGTTGCACGGAGAGTGAAACCAGTTGGAGTGGAAACAATAAGAGCATTCTCTATTAAACTGATTGGCAGACCAAGCCGTCGCACACAACTTTCCAAAATAAAGGAATGGGTGGCACCTGAATCATAAATTACATCAACCAGATAACCACAGATGAGGCACTTACCCTGTACCAAATTGTCATTCCTTGTAGCTTCTGAAGCATCAAACGCAAATACACGCCCGGTCATGGCGTTCTGGGCACCGCTAGATTGGGCATCATATCTTCCCGATTGTTGGTTCCCTCTACCAGCTCCATTCCGGCCTCCCCTCGAAAAGTTGGAACCCCGGGTCCCAGAAGAGTTAGTTCGGTTGTCCGACCTGCCCTGCTGCTGCCTCTGAGGGCAATCGGGCCTGAGGTGCCCTGGTTGTCCGCACTGGAAGCACACAATTTGATTGGCTTGGTAATGTTTGGCAATGTGACCTTCCTGACCACAATTGTAGCATGCACGACTACCAGAAGGATTACCCGATCGACCAGTGGAACCCCGACCGGAAGAGGATGAGGAGGTAGCAGAAGACTTGCCACCCCAGAAGAATTGACTCATCCTCTTGAAGTTGAATCCTTTTGCCTTCAGTGGCTTTTTATCTCTCGGCTGAGACGTCCTTTGTAACTGCACCTCTTCAGTCAGTCTTGCTTTGTTCACCAGGGTTGGGTAGTCCCTAATCTCCATCGGTACGATTACACTACGGAGCTCAATCCGTAGACCAGCTTCGTATTTGGCGCACTTGCTACCTTCAGTCCCTTCTAACGAGAAAGGGTGGTAAAAATCACACAGCTCATCTAACTTGCTGGTGTACTCGGCTACAGACATCCGGTCTTGCTCCAACTTCAGGAATTCCATTTCCTTTCGGATTTTGTAGTTGTCTGGGAAGTATTTAACAAGGAACCTCCTTCGGAAATTTATCCATACCAATGGCTCATTTGCTGCGTTCATCTGCACCTTCACTCGGGACCACCATACTCTAGCCTCTTCTTTTAGTTGGTAAGTAGCAAATAAAACCTTTTGCTCTTCTGAGCACTCAAAATATTCAAAAACCTGCTCGATATCCCTGATCCAGATGTATGCCCCGTCATAGTCGTGTCCCCCTTGTAAATCGGAGGATTTCTTTTTAGGAATTTATCCAGAGTGGGACCGGACTCGGTCCTACTCATCAGCTGAGTAAATCTAGAGAAGAAATCATCTCTTCCCCCAGAACTAGTCTCTCCGGCCATTTAGTAATTCTACAATGAGCAAACATATTACCATTAATAACCAAGATCAGCCAGGGGATCGTAAATTTACCTTATATTCATAGAATACTACGCCAGTGGAGTGCCAAGGGAACGATGCCAGGCCACACACAATCTCAATACAACGAAATACAATCAACCTTCATAAGACTATCACAATCACTAGATCGGCCCATACACCGGCTCTAGAAAGAACCGCTCTGATACCAAGTGTAACGTCCTAGGTTATTTTTGCATTTATTTTTATTCAAACGATTACATCTTACGATAAATTTTTCCTTAACTTGAAAATTAATCGAGATTTAGTGAAAAAGCATTTATTTTTACTGACTTATTCAAGTGACAGCAGTCACAATTAGATTAAATAAATGAGATCTAGAAAAGAAGAGCAAGTTAATCTAAGCACAACGGATGGGAGAAAGGGAATCAGGGCTTCCCGCTTGAGCGAGGCCCCTACTCGTCTGAGTGAGATTCCGGACTCTCGCTTGAACGAGGTTTCTATTCGCTTGAGCGAATACCTTTCACACATCGGATTAGACAAAACATGCAAACGGACCCTGAAAATCTCACCCTAAAAATGATTCTGTTAATCAAAGGTTTGTCATAGCTACCACGACAGCATATGTAAATAACAGTGATGTATTTTAAAATGTAGATTTGCATCCGGTCTGGTCTTGATTAAACACAACTAATTAATAATACTCGGAAGTTCTTATACACACATATAACTCTATAGAGAATCACTCAAAGTCACTCGGACCCTGGCACCGATCTCCCCCTTGGCGCGACTCCATGGCTCCTTCCCCTTCCCTGTCACTGGTTACTAAAAAAAAAGGTAAGGGTGAGTGTTTGGCATTGTAATTAATATAGAATGGAACTTAACAAATATACATGCATATTTATACATACACATCAAGCATCATTCGAAAGTAAGCATACCGAAACATAGTGTATTACATACAGTAACTATATTAACCCAACCACACAATTCTATTACATTTATCACGATCACAACTGACTCTCATACAATCTGACTCCTAGTATCCGGATACTAAAGGATTGGCCTTCAGCTGGAGGTCCTACTTGACACCCCGTGAACCCTGCTTGGTTCACCGAGTCCTGCTTGACTCTCCACCTCGACCACTGGGTCCTACTTGACCACTGGGTAGCTCAACTGGGCACGAAAACCACGGGAGCCGGAAATGAGGGGCTATCATATACCGTCGGCCATCCCACACCACATAGTCATTCAACAGTTTAACTTTCACATAATAATATCAATTCCTCATCACTCGGGTAGCCTGCTTGCTAACCCGTCATCACATAACACTGATCATTTCAACATTAGATATCACAAGATCATAACATGATAAACTCAACCACACCCGATCCTCCACTAATTAATGAACCCAGTCACACATGCACAAGCATAAACACACAACTATGTTTAGAAACATTTTTCTTAACTTGTTTACATTACCTCAATGACCTGAATAAGAAGCGAGTCCTATTCTAATTAATTATAACCCGAACACCCCCCTTACATTGGTTCCACGCTTCGATAATCTGCTCTCTGTGTCGATTCCTCCCTCTGAGCACTGGTTTCGCAGTCTCGACTCCGTCACTCAGTCTTCCGTTGCTTAACCTACTACCTACAGATCATAAAGTACAGCTCATCACTTCAACGCCCTTAGTTCATGGATCACACATGGGCTCACACTCACCGGAGGAGTGGAGAACAGCCTCGGATATAGCCATGCATGGCCCTTAACCGCCAAAGAATAAAAGGGATAAGGGAATCACAATTGGAACGGATCAGAAGACTCACCTTGAAGCCTCGATCACAGGAATGGGATACAATTGAAGGTTGGACACAAGTGGAGTCCCTCTCCAGCGCATGCAACTCAGCGTTAAGAGAGGAGAAAAATGAAAGAGAAGGAACAGACCAGCAGCAAAGGTAACTTATAAATAATAAAGAGGGAAGGAAGAGGATCTCCTTATATATATATATATAGCTCATGGGCAAGATCGTCTTTTCCTTTATTTTATTTGTATTCTTATGAAATTTAATCAATTTCACTATATTAAATTATTACATAGTTATCAAATCAATTACACTTATTTATTTCCTCAACGTTTAATTATTCACAATTCTCTAATACTTCGCAAGAGTATAGGCCCAATATGAATATCGCCCCCCCCGGTGTCCTAGCTTAGTGTTCATACCTCGAAAATCCGAGCTACAACCTGAGAGGTCGGATATCTCATCCGTGCTCACCTCTTGGTTACCTACACCCGTTGTTTCAGTCATTGTGAGGTTAATCCAGGCTATGACCCCGTGTGAGGCGCTCTCCTCACAACGGTTGGACCAGACCACCTAGCCCTGCCCGCTCTTCTCCTACACTCCCGATCTTCAACTCCGCCTGCTCGCACTTCTGAGACCGATCTTGACATCGGCTTTCTTGTCTCTGGCTCAGACAGAACAAATATTAAATAAAACTTCTAAAACATTTACTAATCATTTCCCATTTCTTATAATTCTCATTAAAACATCAGGGATGTTACATTATGAACCTTCAAATAGCTACTCAAGATTTCTTATTCCTTAGCTTGTAGCTTCTATTTATTTATAAATATACCTTAGACAACCTTGAAAAATTAGTACATTAAATAATGTAATATTTTTATCATAATCAAAACTTTTGAGGAGTTCTAAGAACCTCATATGTTCTTTTAGGACTTAACATCCTTATTCTCAAATGCTTGTAAAAGCTAGAGAGGAGAAGAAAAGCCAATTTAAGAAATTCATGGAGGTCATGAGAAAGTGTCACATCATAATTCCCTTCTTGGAGGTCATATAATAAATGCCCAAATATAACAAGTTCTTAAAAGAGATCATCTCCAACAAGAGAAAGCTAGATAAAGATGTAACAATGGCTTTTACTAAGGAATGCAGTATGTTGGTCCTTAACCAACTACCACCTAAGCTTAAGGATCCATGTAAGTTTTCTATTCTTGATTCTATTGAAGAATTACAGTTTGATAGTGCTTTTTGTGATATAGGGGCTAACATTAGCCTAATATCATTAGGATGATCGTATACCTGTTAGATTATGCTACTAAATTAACTTTAGATATATTAGAACATGCTCCTTTAAGGGTGGGTAAATAATTTTTCCTAGTTGACTTTGTGATCATGGACATGAAAATAAACCCCCCATACCCCTATTATTAGGTAGGTAATTCTTAGCTACCATAGGTGCAATAATTAATGTTAAGAATAGAGGCTAAATTTTTTTATGGGGAAGGATAAAGTTGAATTTGAATTGCATGATATTGAGAAGCCTTTAAAGGAAGAGTCTATTTTGTGTTAAGTTTGTGCATGTCAACCCTATGGAAATTGATAAGGATGAGTAAAAAGATGAGTTTAAGGTCCGTACCTCAAGGATGACTATAAGGGGAAGCCGAAAATACAGTTAACTTCTTCCATACTTTAAAGGAGAAGACATGTCCTAAAAGCTTTAGAAGAAGGAGTTTAAAGAGCTTATCCACAAAGAATATGTTGATAACCCTTTGGAACAGTGTGCCGAGATGACATTAGATGACTACCATTATAGAGCTCTAGTGGTAATAGTATGGGCTAGCAAGGTTCTAGGACCCTTTAAGGTAAGGAAACCTATCCTTAATCATAATGCTGTATTGATTTAGCATTAAAAAGTAAGATCTTTTTTGTTTAATATGCGTGAACTAAAACTTTTAAAGAAATCTAATGGTAACAATGATGGTACTTGATGTGCAATAAGTCTAGCTCAGTCATTAAACTAGTATTAGTTGGGAGACAACTTAATGCTTATGTGATTTTTTATTTAGTAGAGCCTAGGATAGAATTTTGATTTGAGTTTTACATTTTGGGACTTTTTGATTTGTGTTTTAGTGTGCAAGAGGCATAAATATTGAAGTCGGGAATGTAAAAGTTGAATTTAGATAAAAAGAAATGCTCTAGAGTGGAGGAAACTTAGTCTAATCAAGGAAGTCAAGGATGAGAGCATGCGTACAGCCAAGGTGTGGGCAATCCCCTAGTCGTGGGATCGAAAAGGGAAACTTAGACATTCCCTGGTTAGGCTATGGTGGGAATGTCTAGATTGTGAGATCTAGACAGAGGAGTCCACGGCCAGCTCGTGGGAGATTTCCACGGCCTTGGACTTGTACATACAAACCACACCTAAGTAGGGTTCCCCACGATTAGGTCATAGGCACGTATCCTAGCTAGCCTATAGGGAGCATCTTGAAGTTATTTCTTCTTTCCTCCTCTTATTCCCCCACTTTCACTTTTCCTACTTCATCTTCCTTGACTATTCTCTTTTATGAACCTTTTCAACACCTCAAAACTCAAAAACTTAATTTCCTAAACCACTCAAAACTTCCCTAAAATCATAATCCTCATCCAAAACATCCCCACAAACATATCCTCTATACTTTTCCCCAAAGTTTTCATCCCTTTTTCCCAAAATCATATCTTTCACCAACATCCCAAATCACTTCCTCTAAACTCTAATCATTTATTTACCGTTTAATGGCTTCAAGGAAAAGGAAAAGGACACTAAATCTCCCTCACCTTCTTAGAAGGCACCGCTATAGTTGAAAGGATAAGTAGGCTAGACATTATGACCAGATTGATAGGATGACCTATAGGATGGATGATATGTATAACTAACATCTCTCTAAGGTCATTTCTCCCATACACAAACAAATCATCAAATAAGTTTTACCTATCACAGATTTACACATTTCTCTTACTTTTAGAGATCTTGTTATATAATCTACTAATGAATTATGATTTCATAATAATAACCCAACCAATTTCTAATTGAGCTAGTCTACAATTATGTTTAACAGTCAATCAGATTCTTTCTGTATTTATCCTAACCTATACCCATCATCATGTATTCTAAGGTCCTCTTTGGCAATTAGGCTAACACTTAACATATCCCACACTAGCCACTGTGTATCAGACAGAGATCATCTATTATCATTATAGCACATTAAGAAATCATCACAACAGTAGCATGTTATACAATCACGCTAATTAAACACAAACATTCTCAGCATCACATAATTCACAACCATAATTACAACGTGGTTAGTCATTCAAGATGCTATGCATGAGTCAAGTGTATTATGTTTATCTTATCATTAAGTGTTTCATGAATGTAAGTTGGTTTTCAGAAGGAAAACTAAACATGGATGATAATGTAAATACATTTAAAGCAAGATTAACAAATAGCGAACTAGCTTAAAACCATTTGGATCTTACTTGCTATTGTAATATACTATCATTATAAGATGTGGTAGATATATGTAAAGATGAAAACCCTCTTGAGGGTGTGTATATGACATAACCTAAGGACCTTTTATGCATGAAACATTTAGGAAGGTATGTGAAATGTAAATATTCCATTTATGGACTAAAGCAAGCTACTAGAAACTGGAATCTTCAATGAACAATGAAAATGAATTGTGTTACTACCATGGATTTGTAACTACATAGTCATAGTTGTAATATCCTAAATTTTAGATAAAATAATATAGAGATATAAGTGATTTTACTATAGTAAATAATTAACGGTAACTAATAATAGACAAATGGCATGAAATAAAGAAGTGTGTAGTAAGTTAAAAAGGTATAAGATATTTAATTAAATATGTTAAGACTCTATATAATTAATATCTCAAAAAATTAGGAAGTTAAGATAGAATTATGATTTTTATTAGGACCTTCAAGATTATAAATAAAAATTTTAGAAAGTTTTATAATAAGATTTTTTTAAGATATGGAGCTCTTAGATAATTAAAGGAGATTATCTTTATTATAAAATAGTAAGAGTGATAATATACAATAGTTTAAGGATATCTTTTTAGTTTAAAATATTTAGTTAAATAGGAAGAAGAAGATAATAATAGATCTGAGATAACATAGGAAAAAGTACAATTTTAGTTTAATATAAAATAATAATATTTGGATTAGAATTAAGAAATTTATAATGACTTTCTAAGATAAGAGTATTTATAAATAAATAATGATAGTTATAATTAAATGAAAAAATAAAATAATAAGTTTTGGCTTAACCCAAAAGATTTAATGAGTATAAGTGAGTCTCTTAAAAAATGAGTTAGGTTTTCTTTAGTTTTAATAAGCTTAATATTAGGAAAAAAACAAAAATAGTGGGGGGTAGAGGATATAGAGAGAATAAGATCCTAAAGTTTCGTAACCAACAACAAGAATTTCATGGAATCTTGTAGGATAAAAGTGAGTGACAATAGAATCCTATCAAAACTCCCTTAGGCATATTTATATAACATGTTCATCTTGCTATTTTATTTTAATATCTAACCTTAGGAAGCATAAGTCACACACCATAATTGTATTATGTTCCCATATCGGGTTGTTTTACCTTAAATTTTTATGTCCCATTTTGGTAACATACCTTGCGATGGACATATAACATATATTTGCATTTAACTGTCAATATCTATATATGGATGCTAATTGCTAGTTGCAATTGTATAAGGCATTATAGAAATATGTTTCAATGTACATGGTATGTGTATCAATTATATCCTTATATGACTGTGTGATTCTTGATTATATATTATGAGTTTAACTAGATATATTCATATCCTTCAATATATATATATATATATATATCACAAATCTATAAAAAAGATTAAATAAGATTAAAGGAAAGGTCAAACTTTCGCTTGGAGACAAAGGTCAGTGCAACCAACATGTATGTTGAAAGACCAAGCTTTCTCTCAGAGACGATGTCAATGCGACCAACATGTTAAAGGCCAAGTTTTGTCTTGGGAAAGATGTCAATGTGATCAACATGGCCAAGGTTTCTCTTAGAGACGAGGTTAATACGATCGACATGTATGTTAAACAACAAAACTTTCTCTTGGATAAGGGTTTTTATGACCGAAACAAAATAAGACATCACAAATAATGGTAGGTCTATTGACTATAAAGGGAACGTTCATTTCTTAGATGACAAATTAAAATACCTTTATTTTATATGCATAAATGGTACATGTTATATCTAATAATGTGTAAGAGAGAGTATTCCATAACTTTCTTTCACATGAGTTAAGGCTGAATATCTCGTAGTTCCAAATATTTTAATATATTATACTATTATCATTGAGTTTTACTCACTATTGTTTATTTTGGGATTTTGTCGGTATATCCAAGTTGTTTAAAGAAGATCTTTAAGTTTCCTTTTGGGACCTAATGATAAAGAGTTATGAGTTAGTATTATCGATTCAGCCATCCTTTATTTTATTTTATTTGTATAATTTTATGTGTTTTAAGGGGATGGATCTCTTTTAGTACTTATGTGATTTGTCTAAGACAATTTCTTAAGTTTTAATGTATATGTTTTTTTCTCATTTTAGTCCACTATTGAAATGTAAATTTTTAGTTTATAATTAATTGACTTAAAATATAAGTTTTTTTGTAAATATGTATCATTATATTGCTCTAGAAATTAAGGATGTTACATTTGATATCAGAGCAAGGCTTCTCCTAGTATATTGTGGTTTGAGGATGAACCAAGCATAAGCTGGTGGGCATGTGATATCTCGGGCGCTAACGAGGGTAGGGAGTGATCACCGGTGTAGAGAGATGGACAAGGAGTGACTCTAGACAGGATTCTAGCGGGAGGGACACATGAATGAATCGAATATACACCAGAATGAGAGGTGTCGCAACCTGGATCGCGACGGCGCGACGAGAAAGAGAGAAGGTGTAGGATGAAACAGGGAGTCGCCACCAACGTTTTTATCCATAGGAAAAACATTGGAAAAAAACTAAGTTCAGTAAAACACTGGTTAAAAATTGAGATTCAAGTTCGGGAGTCGGTTACGAGTAGGGAAGGTATTAGCACCCTACATCGCCTGTCAAAAACAGTACCAAGATTGAAAATGCGCAACATAAATAGCCTTACAAAAGATGGTTTATTTCTTCCCTTTTATTGTTGTATTTTTTATTTAAAAATGACAGAATGGAGTGAGAGAACTGTACAAATATAGAATGTCGAAGCGAGGTCAATGGGACGTTTCATCCGAATTAAACTCGACTTTGATATGAGACAGAGAGGGGAAGAGAATGCTAATAAGGCATCACGCCTAAATTAGACATTCTCGAATAAAAAAAATAGGAATAGGAAAGAGATAAGCGGGACGTCTCGTCCTAAGTATCCCTTCCCTATGAATTATGGCGAGGCTTGAGCAAAAACTAGGGGGAAATCAACAAGACGTCACGTCTAAATTGATTTTCACGGAAGCGACCAAAAAAAAGAACATTTATGAAAGAAACATGAAAGTGAGGAAATAAATCAATAAAAAGAAATAAGAAAGATGGGCCCGACAGAAGTTGAGGTCCTGCTCCTACGTATTCTTGAATTATCAAGAAATCAGGGTTACGTAGTTCTGAGAGTTGTTCTTTTAGGAAAAGACTTGGGAAATGATGATGGATGTCATTGAGACGGGGAACTCATCCAAGGCGAAGTTCTTCGCACGTGTATGAATCCTAAAGAGGTTGTGTAGACGGGAGTGCTCCCGTACGACACTGTTTAAAAATGATTTGTTTCCTTTTTTTTATTTTTATTTAGATTTGAAAGAAAACATAGGAAGCATTTATTTCCCTTTATTATATTTTACTATGAAGCGAAAGGGGAAGGTAGCAGAAGCTACAAAAGAGAAAGGGAAACAATAAGTTTAGAAAACAGAGGGAAAAATGAGTGAAAACCGAGTGGGAGAAGGGAAAACCCAGTGAAAAAGAGGGAAAAACCGAGTGATAATGGAAAAAACCGAGTGGAAATGGAGGAAATCGAGTAAAAATGGTAAAACCGAGTGATAAAAGCAGAAAACTGAGTGAAGACGAGGAAAACCGAGTAAAAATGGTAAAAACGAGTGGAAATAGGAAAATACCGAGTGAGAAGTGATTACCGAGTGAGACTGAGTGAGAAGAGAGATGGTGTTGGAGTTGAGAGGAGTGAGGAGGTCAGATTTGGTGGATTTGAGGGGGATGTTGGACGGTGTGTGAGAGGAGGTCGGTTTAGGTGGGGAGAAGGATGAGTGGGGGCTGTTGGAAAGGGTGAGAGGAGGGTGCTGGAGGGTATTTGGTGGCTGGGAGGAAGTGCTGGACGGTGTATGAGAGGAGGTCAGTTTGGTGGGCTTGAAGGGGAGGCTGGACGGTTGGAAAGGGTGAGAGGATGAGGAGTTAATGGAGGGGGTGTTGGACCGTGCGTTAGAAGAGGGTGAGGGTGTTGGGTGCTGTGAGGGGCTGCGCAGTGTGGGAAAGAGAGAGAGGGTGAGGATGTTGGGTGTTGTGAGGGGCTGCGTAGTGTGGGAGAGAGAGAGAGCGGAGGATTTGACAGAGTTTTCCCTTAATGAATTATGTCCTCCCTTGGTGCTTCAACCCCTGCCTATTTATAGGCTTGTCTGAGTGGAAGGTCAGCTCAGGCTTCCACTCAGAGTGGAAAACCAACTCACACTTCCATTCAGAGTGAAGTGGGGGACAACGGCTGGGTGGGAATTTTTAATTCCCTCCACTTCCGCCCCTGTCTGCCACCTCACGGATTCCTGGATCCACTTGGGTGGTGGAATCCAAATCAACACGGGCGAACAGGGGGGCCTGGCGGAAATCCGAGAGATAGTGATGGGATCCGAGTGAGAATGATGGAAACCCGAGTGAAAATGAGAAAACCGAGTGAAACTGGGGAAATTCGAGTGAGAATGTTGGAAATTCGAGTGTAAATGACTCGGATCACCCTCTCAGTCAACATTCATCCACATTGCATCTCAATTCTGAGTGGGAAAAGGGGTCGGTCTTCACTTTGCCTCCTAAATCCGAGTGGAAAAGGCCCCTTTTATGCTAAAGACCGAATGAAATCATGTTGGTGTTGTGTAGTTGGATTGAGTGGGCAATTAAAGAAATTCTGATTGGAACATTCAGTCAGAACCGAGTGAAAACTGACTTGGATTCCCATTCTCGCTTGAGCGTAACAAGAATCGCTTGGGCGAAAGACCTGAAGAGCACTCAGAAATGATCGAAGGATTACTCGGAATTGGGTAGAAAGTGACTCGGAATTGAGTGAAAAGTGGGTCACTCGGTACTGACTGAAAATTGGCTCTTACTTCACCTCCTCTCCACAATCCAAGTGACCAATGACTCGGAACCGACTGAAATATGTGAAATGTGACTCGGAATTGGCTAAAGGATGACTCGTAGATGAGTGAAAGATGACTCGAGAACGGGTAAAAAGTGGCTCGGTGATGGTTTGAAGTATGGCTTAGAAATTGGTGGAAATAGGGGCTCGGAATTGATTGGCCAAAAGGGGCTCAGGAAAGGTTTGAAGAGGGCTGACTGACTGAAGTATCACTCGAAAACCGATTTAAAAATTTGCTCAGGAGTGGGTGAGAAAAGAATGACACGAAACCGACTGAAATGGCTCGGAAATTGAGTGAAATGACTCATTCGGTGTTCACTAGAAATACTTCACTCGGTTCTGACTGAAGAAGCAACTCTCGGTTCTGATTGAAGAGGCAACACTCGGAATTCTTTTCAGTCGGATATATTTTGCTCGGATCTCATCTCTGCGTGAAGCATTCACTCGGAATTTCTTTCAAAAGTGACACAGAACTTTATTGCTTGAAGGATTTACTCGAAACTGTCTTTGGGAACTTTTAATCAGAATGGAACTTGGACATTTTCACTCGGAACCTTCCTTCTTGCACTCGGAAATTGGAATTTTGGTCATTTTCACTCGGAAATAGGCTTTTTCTCACTCAGAATTGGAAATTTGAATTTCTTCACTCGGAATGTGCCTATTTTCCACTCAGAAATTGGAATCTGAATATTTTCACTCGGAAATTGGCTTCTTCTCACTCAGAATTAGAAATTTGAATTTTTAATTCAGATTTCTCTCCAATTGAGTGATACTCAGTCGGATTTACTTCAATTAGCAATCCTTTCACTCAAAAAATAGCTTTGGGCAGCATCTATTCAAGGTCAGTCCCTTTTTCCACTCGGATTGGTTGCAGTAGGGGATTTCCCGCTCGGATTCTCCTCTAACAGGGTCATTTTCATTCGGAATGGCTCCCTTTCCACTCAGAATTTGGAAGCTTGGGTATTTTCACTAGGAATCAGCCTTTACACTTCAACCAAAGGGCTTTCAATCAATGTTTCCCCTTCGGATGTGCTTACTCAGATGTTGGGATTGTTTCACTCGGAATGGCTCTGACAGGGAGTCATTCCACTCCTATTCACCTTCATCAGTGAAGCATTTCACTCGGATTTTCTTCCTAAAGGTCATACTCCACTCGGATTTGCTTTAATCAGAGTCATCTTGCTCGGATTTTCTCTAACAGGAGCACATTCCACTCGGATTTGATCCCTTCTGAGTAATTTCACTCGGATTTGATCTGTTCTGAGTATTTTCACTCAGACTTACTAGTTTTTGGCCCATTTCACTCGGATTTTTGTTCAACAGGGCTATATTTCACTCCTAAATGCTTCAATCAGAGTCATTTTACTCGGATTTGCCATTTTTGGACCATTCCACTAGGATTTTCTTCATTTTGACTCGGATTTGACCATTTTTTGAGTTATTCCAATCGGATTTGCCTTTAACAGGGCTGTATTTCACTTGGAAATGCTTCAATCTGAGTCATTTTACTCGGATTTGCCATTTTTGGGTCATTCCACTCGGATTTTCTTCATTTTGACTCGAATTTGACCTTTCTGAATTAGAATTCAGTATAAAAAGATTCATTCCACTTGGATCGGACCAGAAGAGGTGTTTACAGATGCCCCTCTTTACTTCTTTTTCACAAAAGAAACACGATGCTTCTGTGTTTTTGAAGTGAAAAGGAAGTAAAGATATGAACACCGATGTAGGGGCCAAGTGGGACTTTTTGACGGCGTCTGATAGTGTCGGCAATCACGAGTCAGTGTGACCTTTCTTCTTTAAAGACGAGCATTTTCTTCTTCCGTTTCGCTTTTCTCTTTTTTTTCTATTTTTCTTCTTCTTCTTTTTTTTTTGCATTTTGTTTTTTTTTGTTTTTTTTTGTTTTTTTTTGCATTTTTTTTTGCATTTTGTTTTTTTTTAAAACTGGGAAAAAGAAGTGGGGCAGTGCTCCAATTTTTAGCAAGAAGTGGTTAACTGGGAATTATCCTTTGAATGACATGAAGCAGAAGGATTGTCTTTCAGTTAACAAGAGGCGAGAGGATTGAGTGTCTATTCTCAATTGATTGGAGATGAAGGGTGCCTCATTCGGCGACCGGGAGAAAAAGGATGCCTTCTTTGGTGACTGAAAGGTAAAAGGATGCCATTTGTTCGACGACAGGAAAGTAAAGATTGGGGGAGCTAACAGGACGTCTCGTCCGAATTAACTCACTGTTGGCAGGAATTGTAGAGGTTGGGGTTGACCCTCGGTTGACAGAAAATGTAAAGGTTGGGGTTGACCCTCGGTTGACAGGAAAGGTAGAGATTGGGGGAGCTAATAGGACGTCTCGTCCGAATTAACTCACTGTTGGCAGGAAATGTAAAGGTGGGGTTGACCCTCGGTTGACAGGAAATGTAAAAGGTGCCATTTGATCGGCGACAAGAAAGTAAAGGGTGAGGGTGCTGCCTCTTCGTTGACTGGAAAGTAAAAGGTGCCATTTGATCAGCGACAAGAAAGTAAAAAGTGAGGGTGTTGCCTCTTCGTTGACTGGAAAGTAAAAGGTGCCATTTGATCGGCGACAGGAAAGTAAAGGGTGAGGGTGTTGCCTCTTCGTTGACTGGAAAGTAAAAGGTGCCATTTGATCGACGACAGGAAAGTAAAGGGTGAGGTGTTGCCTCTTCGTTGACTGGACAGTAAAGACTTGGGGGAATATGCCCTAGTTTGACATGATTTGAAGGAATCTTGGGGAACTGCCCCTTGAGTGAAGACAATAAACTTAGGGTGATGCCCTAGTTTGACATGATTTGAAGGAATCTTGGGGAACTGCCCCTTAAGTGAAGACAATAAACTTAGGGTGATGCCTCAGTTTGACAGTATTTGACAGAATCCTGGGGAACTGCCCCTTGAATGAATGAGAACGAACCTAGGGTGATGCCCCAGTTTGACTGTATTTAATGGAATCCCAGTGAACTGCCCCTTGACTAAGAGAATAAACCCGGGGAGATGCCCCAGTTTGACATGATTGGATGAAATCTTGGGGAATTATCCCTTGAATGAATGAGAACGAACCTGGGGTGATGCCCCGGTTTGACATGATTGAAAGGGTCTTTGGGGAAAACTATCCCTTGACCGAAAGAAGAATCTGGGGAGATGCCCCAGTTTTGGGTTGACTGGGAAGTGTAGTCCCACTGGGGAAGGATTTGGGAAGTGTAGTTTTTGGCAATTATGGTTCCACTAGGGGAGAAAATTTTGGTGATTCGGGGTAATGTCCCTTTGGGTGAAAGAGAATGGACTTGGGGTTTACTGCGGATAGAGTTGGGCAACTACACATTTTGGGGATCATGGTTCCTGGCTATCCTTTAACAGAGAAACTAATTAAAAACTTACAGGCAGACTTCCTTGGCGACAGGTGTTGAAGTAACTCATGGCCAAAGTAATTATTTCTTCTGACTTCATTGAGGTTGTTTCGCAGAGTTGGTTGAGCTTGCCCGAGGTAAAATCTGGCAATGGTGTACATTTCGTTCCCCATAACTTTGTGTTTTCGTCCTTTTCAAAAACTCATTTTTAAGAAATTCTTTTTAGGCAAAACTTGTTTATTCATTCTAGTCATGAATACATGTGAGAAGAAGGGAAACTTTTTATTTATGAACAACAGATATATGCAGGTGACAACAATAATGCAAAAATATGACAAGGTGTGAGGAATTGATGGTAAGGATGGAAGGTAAGGCCTTTTAGATTCTCCATTGATTTCCTGAGAGCGACAAGATTCTGGTCTTTTCCATGATTTCCTGCTTATCTTCTGATTTTGCTTTCGAGGGCGTGACTCGACAATGGCTTTGATGCCCTAGACCCATCCTCTTGTCTGTGACTTGAAAAATTGGCGTTGCAGTGTTGAATCTATAGGGTGTGAATTTGTCTGGGCCGCTTTTGACCCCACCAATTGCTCTAACTTTTGCCTAGGTTGCCTTTTTAGGTTTTCAACCCAGCGAGCCCCCTCTTTTCTTCTTCTTCTCTCTTTTTTTTTACGCGTAGTATCTTCTCACTGCATCCGCGTTTATAGGCATCGGTAGATCTTCCCCATCCATGTTGGCGAGTATGAGAGCACCTCCGGAAAAAGCCTTTTTCACGACATAAGGCCCTTCGTAGTTAGGAGTCCATTTGCCCCGGTGATCTTTATGCATCGACAAAACCTTCTTGAGCACCAAGTCTCCTTCTTGGAACTGTCGGGGTCGTACTTCCTTTTCAAATGCTCACTTCATACGCTTTTGATATAACTGACCATGGTAGAGAGCAGTCAGTCTTTTACTATCAATCAGATTTAATTGGTCATGTCGAGTCTGGATCCATTCAGCTTCAACCAGTTTGGCTTCCATGATTACTCGGAGGGAAGGAATCTCCACTTCAAAAGGCAGGACTGCTTCCATGCCATAAACTAAAGAGAATGGGGTTGCCCCAGTCGAGGTTCAGACTGAGGTACGATAACCGTGTAGAGCAAAGGGAAGCATTTTGTTCCAGTCTTTGTAAGTTACCACCATCTTCTGTACTATCTTTTTGATATTTTTGTTCGCCGCTTCGACTGCCCCATTCATTTTTGGGTGGTACGGAGAGGAATTATGGTGGGAGATCTTAAAGCTCTCACAAAGCTCCTTCATCATTTTTTTGTTCAGGTTTGTACCATTGTCTGTGATGATTTGGCTCGGTAGGCCATACCGACATATCAACTCACGCTTGACGAATTTAACAACAACACCTTTGGTTACATTAGTGTATGAATCCGCTTCCACCCATTTTGTGAAATAATCAATGGCGACCAAAATAAAACGATGGCCGTTTGAAGCCTTTGGTTCAATGGGACCAATGACATCCATGCCCCACATCGAGAAGGGCCATGGTGCTGACAAAACATTTAGAGATGACGGGGGTGTGTGAATATGATCAGCATATATTTGGCACTTATGACATCTCTGAGCATAGGCGAAGCAGTCTGCTTCCATGGTCATCCAAAAATAACCAGCCCTTAAGATTTTCCTTGACATGGCGTGCCCATTGATGTGGGTTCCGAAAGATCCCTCGTGGATATCCCTCATGATTCTATTTGCTTCAGCGGTATCAACACAGCGAAGAAGGATAGAATCATGGTTTCTTTTGTAAAGCACGTCTCCATTTAAGAAAAACCCCATGGCGAGTCGTCGTAGGGTTCTCTTGTCGTTTCTGTGGCATTGTCGGGGTATTCTTGCCTCTGGATATACCTCTTGATATCGTGATACCAAGGTTTTCCATCCGATTGTTCTTCGACTACTTGGCAGTATGCAGGCTCATGACGCCTTTCTACCTCGATGAGGGGCACGTCATAGTCATTGTTTACTTTGAACATTGAAGTGAGAGTGGCCAAAGTGTCAGCCATCTGATTATCTTCCCGAGGAATATGATGGAAAGAAATCTCTTCAAAATCTCAGATCATTTCTATAATGTGGGTGTGATATGGGAGAAGCTTGCTATCTCTGGTTTCCCACTCACCTTTTAACTGGTGGACGACTAAAGCAGAGTCTCCGTAGACTTCCAGTGTCCTTACTTTCATATCTAATTCCGCTTGGATCCCTAAGGAGCACGCCTCATATTCAGCGACATTGTTGGTACAATCGAAACATAGCCTGGCACAGATAGGGATGAATTCTCTTTTTGGCGAAATCAAAATGGCCCCAATTCCGTACCCTAAAGCTTTAGAAGCTCCATCGAATCTTAAAATCCATTTGTCTTTGTTACCACCTTCTTTTCCGTCGGACAATGCCAAAATATCCTCGTCTGGGAAGTCGAATGGTATTGGTTGGTAGTCACTTACGGGTTGATGAGCTAGGTAGTCAGCCAAAGCGCTCCCTTTTATGGCTTTCTGAGTGACATATGTTATGTCGTACTCAGTTAGCAGCACTTGCCATCGAGCAATCCTTTCGGTCAAGGCTGGCTTCTCAAAGATGTACTTGATAGGATCCATCTTAGAAACTAGCCAAGTAGTGTGACTCAACATGTATTGCCTTAAGCGTTTCGCAGCCCATGCTAACGCGCAACAAGTTCGTTCTAATGCGGAATATCGCATTTCGCAATCAGTGAACTTTTTGCTGAGGTAATATATGGCATGTTCTTTCTTTCCCGTTTCATCGTGCTGACCCAATACGCAGCCCATGGACTCATCCAATACCGTCATGTATAAAATCAGTGGTCTCCCAGGGGTTGGTGGTACTAATATTGGTGGTTCTTTCAAGTATTGCTTAATTTTCTCAAAAGCTGTTTGGCAGTCCTCATTCCATTGCCCCGGTTGGTTCTTGCAGAGTAGCTTGAAGATTGGTTCGCAGGTCGATGTCAATTGTGAAATAAACCGAGCGATGTAGTTTAATCTTCCCAAGAACCCTCTGACTTCTTTTTCTGTGCAAGGAGGTGCCATTTCTAAGATTGCCCTGACCTTGTCGGGATCCACTTCAATTCCTTTCTCTCTTATAATGAAACCCAACAGTTTGCCTGATCTTGCACCAAACGTGCACTTGGCAGGGTTCAATCTAAGCTTAAACCTCCTCAACCGCTCAAACAATTTCCTTAAGTCGCGGACATGATCTTCCGCAGTTCTGGATTTTGCAATGATATCATCCACATAGACCTCTATTTCCTTGTGCATCATATCGTGGAATAAAGTGACCATTGTTCTCTGATAAGTTGCCCATGCGTTCTTCAAACCAAAGGACATTACTTTGTAACAGAATGTACCCCACAATATGACGAACGTGGTTTTTTCCATGTCTTCGGGCGCCATTTTAATCTGATTGTACCCGGAGAAACCATCCATGAAAGAGAAGATGGAGTGTTGGGCTGTGTTATCGACCAACATGTCAATATGTAGAAGAGGAAAATCATCCTTAGGGCTGGCCCTGTTTAGATCTCGATAGTCCACACACATCCGCACTTTTCCATCCTTCTTGGGGACCGGGACTATGTTGGCTACCCATTGTGGATATTTGGCTATGGCCAAGAAACCGGCTTCGAATTGTTTTTTGACCTCTTCCTTGATCTTGAGAAGCATTTCCGGTTTCATTCTTCGTAGCTTTTGCTTAACTGGTGGACACTCTGGTTTCAGAGGCAATCTATGTTCCACTATGCTGTTATCCAACCCTGGTATATCTTGATATGACCAAGCGAACACATCCCGAAATTCCCGGAGCAGTTCAATCAATTCATCTTGCTGGTTTTTACTTAGGCAGGTGCCTATCTTGATCATTTTATCTTCTCCTTCACCTCCAAGGTTGATGATTTTAATTTCCTCCTGATGTGGGCGGATCTCCATATCCTCTTGTTCCAACAATCTCGTCAATTCAGATGGGGGTCCAAAGTCTTCCTCACTTTCCTCGTAGACACAATCATTTGGATACACAGGGTCATGAAATAAATCCAGGTTTTCGTCGTTCTCAGGGAAATCATTTTTGGATCTGTATTCGGGTTATATTATAAAGTGAAAAGAGAACAAACAAGTGAAAGGTTTGAGAAAAATAGAGTGCACAAAGATGAGGTGATGGGAAATAAAATGTGTTCATTGGTTTTCAAAAATAAAATAAACAAGTTCTGCCCTTGTTACAAAATGGGTCCCGGAGCCTTGGGCATGGCAAGGGGACCACCAAATTATGAAATACAGTGATTACTCTGATAGAACGTTAATGGTTGTAGGGAACTCCATGACTTCCCAATTGCTCAGCTCTTGATCTGGATGGCAAGCATATACCAGCTCCACATTGAGGTCAGGCTCGTTCTCAACCATGGCAACTTGATCCGGATATATCACTCTGGCGCCCTTAAAGCTCTGATAGAGATCACAGATAGGGATTCTCGCAGCGTTGATCTCTTTACCAGTAAGGCGAGCAACTTTCCTCCCCTTCTTTTCCTCTTCAACCCTTTTCTTATCCGTCACAGTGGGCTTATATCCCAAACCATATCTGTTTTTATTTTCCGGGAGACTCACCGGTTGGGTTCTGCCTTCCATATCCCGCCCTAATCCTTTTCCGGGTTAGTACCCTTTCCGTAACATGTTCAGCGTCACCATTAGAGGTACGTCGGGGAAAGACACCTTTACAATGCTTGTTGCATTGGCAATCTCCAAGGCTTGGAAGGATGTTTCGAGGGCTTCCTCGGCAGCCTTGATGTATGGAGCGGATATGGGTTTGCTGACCAAAAGGTCCTCCTCCCCAGAAACAGTCACCAATTTGTTGTCGATGATGAATTTTAGTCTTTGATGCAGCGTGGAGGGAACCACCCCCGCCGAATGGATCCATGGTCGCCCTAATAAACAGCTATAGGCGGGCACAATATCCATCACTTGGAAGAGTACTTGGAAAGTACAGGGTCCGACTTGTATAGGCAATTCGATTTCTCCAATGACTTCCCTACGTCTCTCATCAAAAGCCCGCATAACCATAGAGCTAGGTCTCATGTATGTTCCATCGAAAGGCAGTTTTGCCAACGTGGATTTTGGCATGACTTTCAGAGAAGATCCATTATCCACAAGTACTTTTGCCAGGATATAATCCTGACATTTCACAGAAATATGGAGGGCTTTGTTGTACCCTCTTCCTTCAATAGGTACTTCCTCATCTGTGAAGGTCAAGTAATTATTGGCAATGATATGCCCCACTATGCCCCCGAATTGTTCGACGGGTAAATCATGCTTCACGTGTGCCTCGCTCAAAACCTTCATCAATGTGTTCCGATGTGGTTCGGAACTCATTAGCAAAGACAACAAGGAAATTTTTGCAGGGGTGTGGTTCAATTGGTCCAACACCTGGTAGTCACTATGGCGAATAAACTTCAGAAATTCCTGGGCTTCCTCTTCAGTCACAGCCCCTTTTGTTTCGCCAGAGGCTACTTCTTTCCCAGTTTTTCCTTCTCCGGTAGTCTTGCCTTGTTTGGGCTCAGGTGGTGTATATATCCTTCCACTCCGTGTCATTCTTCCCACTCCGGTTATATTTGTAATAGAGGAGGATGGCATGGAGTTGATCGCTTCGGGATTGGTGACGACCACATCTGTATTGTACCTCCATGGCACAGCGTCGGAACTCTGGAAGGGGAAAGGGGTTGGTGCCTTTACCGTGAAGACAGTCTTGGCAGGAGCCGAAGCCGTTGGCGTATCCTTGTTATAGTATACAACCAGGGGTTTCGGAACTCGTGCCTTGCCATGTCCCTGTACCATATTTATTCGTCCTTCATGGTGCCTGCAGACCTCTATGACTCGAGCATTCATGAGTCTTTGAAGGGTTTCCTGGAAGCCCCTTCGGTTTACGGACTGGAGGTCATTATACTCTTCATCCCATGACCCTTCTATTAATCCCACCTTCAGCATATGGGAGTGTATGATTTCCAAAGGCATTTGGATGTCCTCTACTTTGGAAATGCATTCTTCATCCCCTTCTATGGCGTTGACATCCGGTCCTTTATGATTTGGAAGGGGATTGGTTGTCACACTTGGGCTCCCTTCTTTAAAGCTTATCCAGTCGGCCCGGATTAGGTCCCTTACCTTAAACTTCAGTGCCAGGCAATTCTCAGTAGAATGTCCCGGTGCACCAGCATGGTAATCACACCGTGCATTTGGGTCGTACCCTCTAGGATATGGCGGCTGAAGTGGCTTTAGAGGGCATGGCACTACCATCGTGTTTTCGATGAGGTAAGGGAGAAGCTCTATGTAAGAGATGGGAATCGGATCAAATTGCGGTGGGGCACGGTCATTGTTTTGCCTTCTCTGATTTGGATTTGGCGGGTTCATTTGTGGCTGTTGGTACGACACTTGTGGTGGTTGATATGGTGCCTATAGTGGTGCAGGCGGTCACATGACAGGTGGGCGAAAATGTGGTGTATGTGGTGTTTGAATGGCAGCCACATATGGATATGGTGTATTCTGATAGGTTGATGGAAAGGCGACCGGGGTGGGTGGCCTCGGCTGGTTTCTTCTCTGATTATGGGAGATTAGATTAGTCTCTCCCTCTCTTCTCTTTCCTTCCCCATGGGAGGGTCTTTTTGCTGCATTAACCCCAGCTGGACCTCGGGCGATCTTGCCTATCCGGAGGCCATTCTCTATTCTTTCTCCGATAGTGACAATATCGGAGAAGTGGGATGAAATACTTCCAATCATCTTGTCATAGAATGGTGATTGGAGTGTGTCAATAAATGTCGAAATTACCTCTTTCTCAGATAGAGGTGGGTCAACTTACGCTGCTACTTCACGCCACTGTTAGGCGTATTCTTTGAACGTCTCGTTGTCTTTCTTGGACATGTTTTGCAATTGTACTCTATCTGGCGCCATGTCCAAATTGTACTTATACTGTTGCATGAAAGCATCTGCCAGATCCTCCCAACAGTGTATACGAGATCGTTCAAGATGGTTGTACCAGGTCAGAGGCGCTCCAGCCAAACTATCTTGAAAACAATGGATGAGCAGAGAGTCGTTGGAGGCATGCGAAGCCATCTTCCGGCAGTACATGGTAAGATGGTTTTTCGGACATGTCAGCCCCCGATACTTATCAAATTCAGGCGTTTTGAATTTGGGAGGAATAACAACATCAGGAATTAGACAGAGTTGTGCAGCACTGCCTAATCCAAATCGATTCATTCCATCCATTTCCCTTAAACGCCTTTCCAAGAACTCTAATCTTCCTTCCTGGGTAGCAGCAGTGGCAGTACTTGGACATGTAACGACATAGTGACTAGCACTCTTGACTGGTCGGTCAACATGTGTCGGGCTCTCATTCGGAATCAAGGCTTGGTGTCCAGCTGTGGCTTGGGCAGCTTGTGGTTATTCAGCCTGTGTATGGACCGGAATCGTTTGAGGATTCCGGACAGGTGGGATGTTTGGTTGAGCCGCGTGAAGGATTATTTCCTGATAATCTGGCTCCTCTTGGAGTAGCGGGAAATAGCCCGGGTGTAACCCATACTGTGGGAAGGGTATGACATTCCCTTCTTTATCAACAAAAGTGTGTTGTTGAACAATGGCAGGGCTTGACTTACCAAGGCGAACGGTAACAGTAGGCCCCGCAGGGTTTGAACTCGGTCCTCCAGCATGACCTTGCGTGTGTTGGGGAATGGGAGATTGCTGCCTAGCATTTTCAACTTCCACTAAAGAATCCCTTTTTGTGATTCTCTTTTCGAACATCTTGGCCATTTCAGCCATTTGTTCCCTCAACTGATTAACCTCAGCTCGCAAATTCTCATTTTCTTATTCTATATCGGCCATGAGTTTCTTTCTGAGCCTGGTCGCGTAGGGATGCTTACCCGTAGTGTCTAAAGAATCACGACAAACGGTTAGAAAAATAAAGGGAACAGTTAAAGAAGATAAAAGAAAAATAAATGGGCATACGCGGGATACAATTCCGAATTTGACACATATTCCTCAACCTTTCCCCAGAACGTCGCGTTCAAAAGTACTCGGTATAACAGTATATTGGAAATTAACATGAGACAACTTGCGGAGATGAAAAGAGCTTCATTATTTTATTCTTCCAAACGATACAATATTGCTAGAAAGATTCGGATTACAACACTTTAGCCACTCCTGGCTCGGGCAATCATGGCCCTCATTTTACAAAGTCTTTCCTGGCAATAGCTCAGAAATGATGATATCTCTTTGGGAGTGGACAGGGGATTGACCATGCCTTCGGCTTGCTCTAACATTGAGGGAAAATCTTCCAGGACTCCATTGGCTAGGTAAGCCAATTTAGCGAAATGATCCATCCATGAATGAATGATTTCGTCACTTTGGGCCAACTCTGCCCTCAGAGCCTGTGTAGTCTCCTGGCAACGTCGTTCAGCATCAAGGGCTTTTTTATGCTCTGTGTTTATCTCTTGTTCGCAGGCATTTATTACTTCCTCTAGCTGTAGTTCCAATTTACAGACCTGGGTTTGTAACATCTTTTTCTGCACCAAAGCCTCCTTTTCCTTCTCCTTGGATCGTACCAGCATGTCTTTCAAAATTTATTTTTCGGCCAATACAGCATCGCTCTGCTGACCTTTCATCTTTAACTGCGAATTGGCCGCCTGAAGGCATTGATCTTGTTTTATTCTGTAATCTTCATCAATCTTTCTCTTTTTCCGCATCTCTTCCATAGCATGCCTTCCTTCGGAATTCTCTTTCCTATGGAGGGCGCACTCTTGTTGGCACTTCAGGAGATCTTCTTCCAGTTTTTGATTCCTTGCCTTTAGCTCTTCTACTTGGGCTTTTAGCGATATGGTAACCTTGTCCTCCATAATGCATGGCGGAGGAACTGTGTCCACAGGTTGGTATGAAGGGCCCTTGAAAGGTAATTTCACGATGGAGACTCTATTCACCACCCAATCTAAGTATTCAACTTTCACAGCATGGCTTCGTGCTCCCAGTTCTTTGCCCATCCTATGGACCTTCTTCCAGGCATTGGCTATGTCTCGAATAGTGGAGGTGTAATTCCCATTCGCATAGTACAAAACGAAAGGAGTAAGCAGTGCTTCGCCCGGCGGCCCAAGTAGAGGATAAGCCAACTGCCGCTTAGCAATAACAGGATTATAATTGATGCAACCTTGTGTACCCATTAGAGGAACATTTGGATATCCTCCACAGCTATAAATGATAGACTCAACTTCTAGCCATTGAGGACACCATCTCACCTTTTCTGCTGTAAGGCCCACAAGGTGATTAGCCCACTCACGCCCATTCTTTGTTCCCAACTGACACAACTTCAAATCATAGATGGGACACTCAGCTTTGCATAGTTGACAAAAAGCGTGGGATGTGAGCCACACATACAGAACAGGCAAACAACAAATAATCCTCTTTCCTCCTTGGGTATGGCAGAAATCCAAGGTGCAATAGACATTGGCCAATACTACTGTGACGGGATTTTCTAGTCTGTGCTTACGAGCGGTGAAAACACCTATAGCATCATAATCCACGTAGTTATCTAAGTTAGGGAATAAGACAACCCCGTAGATAGTGAGAGCCAAGGTATCCATGAAAGCTTCCCATTCTTCCCTCTCTGCCAGGACATGCATGTGTTTCTCTAGAAATTCCCTAGTAAATCCGGGAATCTGGTTTTTGTTCATTTGTACTCCTTTTAACATTTCAGGATGGACCTTCAAAATACGAGCGACAGAAGTGACTGACGCATGATGGTCCAAATGGCGATAAGGAATCTGTCCTTCCACTGGCATCCCCAATATTTGTTCAAACTCTTCTATGGAGGGTGCCAGTTGAAAGTCTTGAAAAGTGAAACATCGGAGGGGTGGGTCATAGAATTGTGCCAGAGCTGTGATGGCTTCTGTTTGGACATCTACCTCCAAGAGTTTCAGGATCTTCCCATACTTCCTTGCGAAAGTCATCTTTTGTGTCAAGCTCAGTTTTTTCCCTAGTACTTGTAAACTGTCAGTATTGACCTTTCTAGCCTTGAGGTGTAATAACTTCTTCAATTCAGTCACCCCTATATCACAATTACTGTGTCCCATGTTAATTTCCATACTGTCTTAGAAATACCAACAAATTCAGAATCGTCCCCTGCGAACATCAAGACAAAGAATGGAATCAGTTATTATCAAGTCCTAAAGATCAATGTTCCTCCCAGGGATTTGATACAAGTTAAAAAATGGGGGGAACATGGATTTCTAAAACTCATGCAAGCTCAAAAGTCGTAGGTTTTCCCAATCGTCATTGCCACTTCAACCCGAGGGAAATGAAGTATAATTTTTTTTATGGATTTTTCCTTTGACGATTAGGAGAACCTATGACTTCAGACTCAGAGATACATGAGAAAAAAGAGAGGATCATCCATTCACCCGAAGAATACTTGTGTGTTCCAAAGATTTTCCAAGACTAAGCGAATCTTTGGATGATAGATAATCCCTTTTTAATAACAGGAAAGTGAAAATGACATAAGGTAAAGTAAAGTTTGCCCTTTCGTGGCCTAAGTCAGGTTTTGTAGACGGTTTTCTCTTGACCCTAGGGCTTGTCTAAAAGTGACTCTCCACATCGGGTGGCTTATACTAGACTTCTAGAAGGTCACTAGAGCCAAGATCCTACCCATGACAGGGACGCAACAGTGGGGAACCACTAGGTGCGTATGTCACAAGAGGTCGAACTCTAGTTGGGGTTCTCACGATCACCGGATAGGAAGTACATCCTATACGATTCTGTATACCAACCCCTCCTAACTTAAGTTTCATTTGGGGCCCGGGTATAGGGCACCACTCATAAGTGTGTGCGAGTAATTTGTGAGTGTAGTGTGTGAAAGGGCATTCAATACCTTTTACCTTACCTCATTCTGCACAAAGAACAAACACAGAACAAATATACAAAGTCGTCTACCCTAGGGTTCAATGATTGCAGAAAAGTAACATTGTCCTCTACCCTAGGGTTCAACAAACATGTAAAACATAAACAACGAAACAAATAACAAGATACAATCAAAACAAGAACAAACATTCACAACAATCTATAGAAAATAAAACAAGGGGAAGAAATCCGAGATAAACAAAGGCTATAAAAAAAATGCGCTTTCAACTAAACTGGCCTGACTCTCTTAAGTGTCCCCAGTGGAGTCGCCATCTGTCGTAACCTGGATCGTGACGACGCGGCGAGAAAGAGAGAAGGTGTAGGATGAAACAGGGAGTCGCCACCAATGTTTTTATCCATAGGAAAAACATTGGAAAAAAAACTAAGTTCAGTAAAGCACTGGTTAAAAATTGAGATTCAAGTTCGGGAGTCGGTTACGAGTAGGGAAGGTATTAGCACCCTACATCGCCTGTCAAAAACAGTACCAAGATTGAAAATGCGCAACATAAATAGCCTTACAAAAGATGGTTTATTTCTTCCCTTTTATTGTTGTATTTTTTATTTAAAAACGACAGAATGGAGTGAGAGAACTGTACAAACATAGAATGTTGAAGCGAGGTCAATGGGACGTTTCATCCGAATTAAACTCGACTTTGATATGAGACAGAGAGGGGAAAAGAATGCTAATCAGGCGTCATGCCTAAATTAGACATTCTCGAATAAAAAAAACAGGAATAGGAAAGAGATAAGCGGGACGTCTCGTCCTAAGTATCCCTTCCTTATGAATTATGGCGAGGCTTGAGCAAAAACTAGGGGGAAATCAACAAGACGTCACGTCTAAATTGATTTTCACGGAAGCGACCAAAAAAAAGAACATTTATGAAAGAAACATGAAAGTGAGGAAATAAATCAATAAAAAGAAATAAGAAAGATGGGCCCGACAGGAGTTGAGGTCCTGCTCCTACGTATTCTTGAATTATCAAGAAATCAGGGTTACGTAGTTCTGAGTGTTGTTCTTTTAGGAAAAGACTTGGGAAATGATGATGGATGTCATTGAGATGGGGAACTCATACAAGGCGAAGTTCTTCGCACGTGTACGAATCCTAAAGAGGTTGTGTAGACGGGAGTGCTCCCGTACGACACTGTTTAAAAATGATTTGTTTCTTTTTTTTTATTTTTATTTAGATTTGAAAGAAAACATAGGAAGCATTTATTTCCCTTTATTATATTTTACTATGAAGCGAAAGGGGAAGGTAGCAGAAGCTACAAAAGAGAAAGGGAAACAATAAGTTTAGAAAACAGAGGGAAAAATGAGTGAAAACCGAGTAGGAGAAGGGAAAACCGAGTGAAAAGAGGGAAAAACCGAGTGATAATGGAAAAAACCGAGTGGAAATGGAGGAAACCGAGTAAAAATGGTAAAACCGAGTGATAAAAGCAGAAAACCGAGTGAACACGAGGAAAACCAAGTAAAAATGGTAAAACCGAGTGGAAATAGGAAAATACCGAGTGAGAAGTGATTACCGAGTGAGACTGAGTGAGAAGAGAGACGGTGTTGGAGTTGAGAGGAGTGAGGAGGTCGGATTTGGTGGATTTGAGGGGGATGTTGGACAGTGTGTGAGAGGAGGTCGGTTTAGGTGAGGAGAAGGATGAGTGGGGGCTGTTGGAAAGGGTGAGAGGAGGGTGCTGGAGGGTATTTGGTGGCTGGGAGGAAGTGCTGGACGGTGTGTGAGAGGAGGTCAGTTTGGTTGGCTTGAAGGGGAGGCTGGACGGTTGGAAAGGGTGAGAGGATGAGGAGTTAATGGAGGGGGTGTTGGACCGTGCGTTAGAAGAGGGTGAGGGTATTGGGTGCTGTGAGGGGCTGTGCAGTGTGGGAAAGAGAGAGAGGGTGAGGATGTTGGGTGCTGTGAGGGGCTACGCAGTGTGGGAGAGAGAGAGAGCGGAGGATTTGACAGAGTTTTCCCTTAATGAATTATGTCCTCCCTTGGTGCTTCAACCCCTGCCTATTTATAGGCTTGTCTGAGTGGAAGGCCAGCTCAGGCTTCCACTCAGAGTGGAAAACCAACTCACACTTCCATTCAGAGTGAAGTGGGGGACAACGGCTGGGTGGGAATTTTTAATTCCCTCCACTTTCGCCCCTGTCTGCCACCTCCAGGATTCCTGGATCCACTTGGGTGGTGGAATCCAAGTCAGCACGGGCGAACAGGGGGGCCTGGCGGAAATCCGAGAGATAGTGATGGGATCCGAGTGAGAATGATGGAAACCCGAGTGAAAATGAGAAAACCGAGTGAAACTGGGGAAATCCGAGTGAGAATGTTGGAAATCCGAGTGTAAATGACTCGGATCACCCTCTCAGTCAACATTCATCCACATTGCATCTCAATTCCGAGTGGGAAAAGGGGTCGGTCTTCACTTTGCCTCCTAAATCCGAGTGGAAAAGGCCCCTTTTATGCTAAAGACCGAATGAAATCATGTTGGTGTTGTGTAGTTGGATTGAGTGGGCAATTAAAGAAATTCCGATTGGAACATTCAGTCAGAACAGAGTGAAAACTGACTCGGATTCCCATTCTCGCTTGAGCGTAACAAGAATCACTTGGGCGAAAGACCTGAAGTGCACTCAGAAATGATCGAAGGATTACTCGGAATTGGGTAGAAAGTGACTCGGAATTGAGTGAAAAGTGGGTCACTCGGTACTGACTGAAAATTGGCTCTTACTTCACCTCCTCTCCACAATCCGAGTGACCAATGACTCGGAACCGACTGAAATATGTGAAATGTGACTCGGAATTGGCTAAAGGATGACTCGGAGATGAGTGAAAGATGACTCGGGAACGGGTAAAAAGTGGCTCGGTGATGGTTTGAAGTATGGCTCAGAAATTGGTGGAAATGGGGGCTCAGAATTGATTGGCCAAAAGGGGCTCGGGAAAGGTTTGAAGAGGGCTGACTGACTGAAGTGTCACTCGGAAACCGATTTGAAAATTGGCTCAGGAGTGGGTGAGAAAAGAATGACACAGAACTGACTGAAATGACTCATTCGGTGTTCACTGGAAATACTTCACTCGGTTCTGACTGAAGAAGCAACTCTCGGTTCTGATTGAAGAGGCAACACTCGGAATTCTTTTCAGTCGGATGTATTTTGCTCGGATCTCATCTCTGCGTGAAGCATTCACTCGGAATTTCTTTCAAAAGTGACACAGAACTTTATTGCTTGAAGGATTTACTCGGAACTGTCCTTGGGAACTTTTAATCAGAATGGAACTTGGACATTTTCACTCGGAACCTTCCTTCTTGCACTCGAAAATTAGAATTTTGGTCATTTTCACTCGGAAATAGGCTTTTTCTCACTCAGAATTGGAAATTTGAATTTCTTCACTCGGAATGTGCCTATTTTCCACTCAGAAATTGGAATCTGAATATTTTCACTCGGAAATAGGCTTCTTCTCACTCAGAATTGGAAATTTGAATTTTCAATTCGGATTTCTCTCCAATTGAGTGATACTCACTCGGATTTACTTCAATTAGCAATCCTTTCACTCGGAAAATAGCTTTGGGCAGCATCTATTCAAGGTCAGTCCCTTTTTCCACTCGGATTGGTTGCAGTAGGGGATTTCCCGCTTGGATTCTCCTCTAACAGGGTCATTTTCATTCGGAATGGCTCCCTTTCCACTCAGAATTTGGAAGCTTGGGTATTTTCACTGGGAATCAGCCTTTACACTTCAACCAAAGGGCTTTCAATCAATGTTTCCCCTTCGGATGTGCTTACTCGGATGTTAGGATTGTTTCACTCGGAATGGCTCTGACAAGGAGTCATTCCACTCCTATTCACCTTCATCAGTGAAGCATTTCACTCGGATTTTCTTCCTAAAGGTCATACTCCACTCGGATTTGCTTTAATCAGAGTCATCTTGCTCGGATTTTCTCTAACAGGAGCACATTCCACTCGGATTTGATCCCTTCTGAGTAATTTCACTCGGATTTGATCCGTTCTGAGTATTTTCACTCGGACTTACCAGTTTTTGGGCCATTCCACTCGGATTTGCCATTTTTGGACCATTCCACTCGGATTTTCTTCATTTTGACTCGGATTTGACCATTTTTTGAGTTATTCCAATCGGATTTGCCTTCAACAGGGCTGTATTTCACTTGGAAATGCTTCAATCTGAGTCATTTTACTCGAATTTGCCATTTTTGGGCCATTCCACTCGGATTTTCTTCATTTTGACTCGGATTTGACCTTTCTGAATTAGAATTCAGTATAAAAAGATTCATTCCACTTGGACCGGACCAGAAGAGGTGTTCACAAGAGGGATCCGAAGATTGTATAGGTATGAGACTATATAGTTGAGGATAACTTAAAGGAATTGATTAGTATTATATATACCAACAAAATGCATTTACTTTTTGGTAGCTCGTCGTTTAAAAACTCCAAGGTTAAGCGTGACCTCTTGGGAACTTCTCGTTATGTTGGTTTGTGGGATAGTCATCAATCCTGGCAAAACGGTGTGGGTGTTATAATAGTTCTAGGGTGTTATAATAGTCGTTAATGTGAGAATATGCAATGTGTAACACCCCCTTATATACACGAGATATATATGTATTCTTCTTGCTTTTTTAAAAAAACTTTTAGAAAGATATACATATTTATCACTCTTTATCTCGCGTATACAAGGACGTATGTACATCTGATTTCCTTTGAATATTGAAAGTAAAAAAAAAACATTGTCTTTCAATATTTGTCCATAATGACAAAATAATTTATAGAAATCATAAGTGATAAATCATTACAATATTATATCCGAATGAAAGAGTTTATCAAAGTTTAACCTTTACCTTGTTACAATTATCTAACTTGATAATGTAATAAGGCAAAGTAAAACTAAATTATACCTCTACTACAAATATGACTAATCATTTCCTAGTCCTTGAACCATTGAGTTTTTGAATCCTACTCTTGTCATATCTCTTCATCTAATCGATTGAGGATAAAACCACTTTACCATCTTGTAATTACATATCCTCCCATCTTGGACTGCTAGCTATATATCATATAACATATATTTTGGACACAGAAATTCAAACAAGAAGGAGTGAGAAACAAAATATAATATATTATAGATAAGACATAAGCATAAGGGTTTTCACAAACTAATATAATAATATCAGTCATAATCTCATACACAATCAATTATGAATATAGAGTTTCCACATACATAACACTTATATTTTCATTCATAACCATCCACATACAATGTCACAATCACATGAATGTTATGAAATGCTTATGCTACTATCTCATTCAGTTTATGCATGTGGGCCCTTAAAGTTTTAATTCTACACTGGGCCAACTAGGAGTTTACACTGTTCCATAATTCTGGATAATAATAACATAAATGCCTTCATGGTATATGAACAGCTCAACTGGCATGGAAATACTTAGAGACTAGTCAGATTGAGAAGGTTTTTATTATGAAAGTACCCGACACTAGGGAGCGACCCCAGGTCAACTGAAGCACCTTTTCACACCCTCTCATCCCAAGGCTCACAATTAAGCCTCCTCTAATGTATCCTCGGTTTCTATAATCCGTCCCCAGGCAATATCACATCTCATTTCTCTTTAATGATTCATGATGCATGAACTACTCGTGTATTGAGTTGGTTAAGACTTTTAGAAACTCAAGTATAAATTATATCTTCGGGGCCTACAAATAACAACATTGCCACCCCGATAACCTGCACATTTCCAAACTCTTAAATAAATTCTGCCACACGCAGAAGAATATCAGTACAGTTTTCTTATTCACAAATCAATATTATTGTGATTTGAGTTTCAAAGTCTTAATATATATCCCAAATCTTCTTTAGAGCACTGATAGGAAATTAATTTACTTTAGACACAAGTTTGAATTATCGATCTTTTTCCATCTTTAATTATAATACTTGAAAAATATATAATAAAACACTTTTGAAATTAAAACTCTTATTTTCAAAAGTTTAAAATGAAATATTATTGAAGTATCTTATTTCTATTTGAGAATCAAATATTTTTATATATATACATATATGAATATATTATTTTCATAAAACAATTTCTTTTTTTATTTTTATAACTAAAAATTATTCTAAAATTTAATTAAATAATTTATTTTGAAAGAAAAAGGTAAGTTATAGAAATTATATATTTTTATTGAAAATTAAGAAAAATTTCTTAACAATAATTCTGAATAAACATTGAGAAATTATCATAAATAATTTCTTTTAAAGTAATACTGTAAAGAGTAAGGAATAAGTATATTCTTACTGAGTTTTAGCTTCCCGTCGTGTTTGCTATATGCTCAAACTCTATATCACAAGATTATGAATCACTCATCGATCACAATCAAGTATTGTAATATCATCAATCACAATCAAATATCATCAATCACCAATATTATCAACCATAATCAAATCAAATAAATATCATTCGTAAATATCATAATTTAAAGTTTAATAGTTATTTAATTTAATAAACTTAATTCTAAGCCCTTATAGTCCATTTCCTCGTATAGGTCTATGTAAGTCCGTATAATCCAATCCTTGCATAGGTTTAGTTCACTCCATATAAGTCATAATAGTCCAAGTCTTTGCATAGGTAATTCAGAGTAAGTTACACAAGATACTTAATTTAAAATTCATTATTTTAAAATAATAATATTATTAAATTTAAAAGGAGTAGGGGACTCCTCCCATTATTCTTATGTTTTTCCATATTATATTTTTATCCCACTCCCCCTTACCTGGAATTGCTACCAAAAGTGAATTTGCTCTGTGCCTCCAAGTTCTAAAAAAATATTAATACTAATTTATTTCAGTATAGGCATAAGATGAAAATTAAGATTACTATCAGAATGATAAATAGTAATTATGCATAGTAACAGTAAATAGTAATAGAAAATAGTAAATTATCAATAGTAACGGTAACTAATAATTTTTTGAATAGTAACAGTAAATAGTAAATCGTGAATAAAACAGTAAATAGTAAATTTTAAATGGTAATAGTAAATGGTAAATCATGAATAGTAAATTTTGAATAGTAGCAATAAATGGTAAATTATGAATAGTAACTTTTGAATAGTAGCAGTAAATGATAAATCGTAAATAAAAATGGTAAATAGTAAATTTTGAATAGTAATGGTAAATAGTAAATTTTGAATAGTAACGGTAAATAGTAAATTTTGAATAGTAATGGTGAATAGCAAATTTTGAATAGTAACAGTAACTAATAAATTTTGAATAATAACGGTAAATAAATTTTGAATAATAACAGTAAATGATAAATTATGAATAGTAATAGTAAATAGTAAATAGTCATAGTAAATTGTAAAAATAACATAGTGGTAATTTATTTTTATCATAGTAACTTATTCATAATAGTACTAGTGTATTAATGGTTTAAGAGTGCTAAAAAGAATAAACTAAATAATCATAAAAAGACTTTAGAAGAAAATATTATTACCTTACACCTCCGGCAGAATCTCTTTTAACCAAAAGAGTTTACTCCCTACTAATTTCTTACGCACTATCTCTCTAGATTCTCTCTCTAATTTTGGTGTGAAAATGTTGTAAATGAGCCATCTATTTATAGGAAGAGAAATTTACTATTTAAGATTACTTAATTATTTATTTTACTATTTATGATGTGAGTATTTAGCCACCGGTCACTATTCATGATGTGAGTATTTACCCACCGGTCACTATTTATTATGTAAGTATTTACCCACCGGTCACTATTCATGATGTGAGTATTTACCAACCGATGATGTAAGCGATGATGTCGGCAGTGACATTTCGGTTATTTTCTCAAATATTTATTAAAAAATTCAAAAAATTTCAAAAAATCATAAATAATGCATAGATCAAAAAGTTCTAAAGAACCATATTCTAATTCCTTCAAATTTTTATTTTAAAATTCTAATAAGAGTTAAATCTTAAATATGTAAAAACATAAATATAAGAACATAAAATATAAATTGTGAATAATAAAGATATCAAAAATTCTTAATATAATTTTTTTAATTAGTGAATACTAATTAAGTCATTTTAAAATCTTCGTTAAATATACATATTTTTATTTTATTATTATTTCATTTTATTGTTTTTTTTAAAAATAATTTAAATATAAGTACCAAAATTTTATAAAAATAATAATTAGTTAAAAATCAACTAACTAATAGTAAATATTTTCTCATTAAAGAGATATTAATATCTATTTTCTATTTGAGTAAAAAAAATAGGATGTTACACAATGTGTATATCGATAAATATGATGGAAACCCGTAAGTAAAACCTCTTGTATAGTAAAAACATGACGTCTTCTCATGGTTGTGGTCTACCTTCACACTAACAAAGGTAACTTCATTGGCTTGGAAAGCTTTTCATAAGAAAATTCAAACAAGGCCTAACCCCTAAAACATAGGTACTACCATTCTAGATAATATGTATGGCTTATATAATGAGATAGAGGAATCAAAAGTGATCATCTTCTATTTTCTTGTTCATTTTCATATAAAACTTTGATGTTGTATGTTATGATTGGTTTGGGTTTAACATAACTTTACCGTATAAGGGTCACTAAGTCTTTCTTAAACATGGAAGAATGTGCATGTGTAAGCATAAGGTTGTCTTGGTCACTATTTGGTAGGGTATTCTGGGAAATTTGGAATGAGAGGAATAAGAGAGTTTTTGGAGATAAGAGAAAAAAAAAACTTCTCAAGTTGTTGACCTTAACAAATTTCATATATAGGGTTGAGTGTTCCTTGTACCATTTCTTCCATTAATAACGTTGATATTATTTGTTAAAAGAAAAAAACTTGAATATATTTATAGTCTCTGTAAATATAACCTTTTTATTTTAGTTCAACTTCTATTCAATATTATAAAATACATATTTAGTAATATGTTTTACAAAACTAATAACATATTGAAACTAAATAAAAAGAATCATATTTATGCAGAGTTAAAACATATTTAAGCGAAAGAAAAACTATATATTGCTGAGTCAAGTAGTAACTATGCATAGGTTTTATTGAACTCTTGATGCTAACGTATACATTCCATGTTTTAGAGGGTTGTGGAGTGTGAGGTAAGAATTAAAATATATTAAAAAATGAAAGTGATTGACTAATAGAAGCATAAATCATGTCAACACGCATTGCTTATTTTCATTCATCTACATTATTTTTTCTTAACAAAACTTAGTGGTTGTTCTTGTTTAGTAGACGTAGCTGATGTGACCCTTCTCATTATTTTAATCAAGGTAAAATATACACTAAAAAATGTTAATAATTAATAACGTGTTTGGAAACGATTATATATTATTTCAATAAGAATTTATAGATAATCAATTTTATTTATAATCGATTATGCTAAATATTTAGATATGTTGGGTAATTTTTTTTAAAATAATCTAATTTATTTGACTTATTTAAAACAATTGATTATTTTATAATAAAATCACAAAAATATATGAAATTATTTGCAGAGGTTGGACATGTATTTAAATTACTTAATAAATAAAAATAAAATAAAAAATAAAAAATAAAAAATCACTCAAAAATAATTTATTATTGCATGTTTAACACACAAAATTAAATATGAAATTAAGACTTGGAATTGGAGTCAAGTCTTTCAAATTACAATTCTAAGATCAAATTATGTAAAATTGGAATATAACTAAAATTTACTTTTTTCAATTTTTAATTCACCCTACATTGTCATTGTCATTATCATCATCCTCATTCTCATCATCCCCACTACCATCATTTTCATTGCCAACACCTCTGGCCATCACCATTGTCATCACCTTCGCCATCATCACTACCACAACTATTGTTATTATCACTATCACCGTCCTCATCACCTCCACTATCCCTATCGCCACTACCACTACTATATCACCACAATCGTTGCTATCAGCGTCGTCCCTACCACCACTGCCATTACCGCACCCACCACCACCATCATTATTGTCACCATCACCTTGTCATCACCACTTCCTTCATGACTGTTGCCGTTTGTTGGCTTATCATCTCCACTACCACTTTTATTTTAGCTTAGAATTGTATTTCTATAGTAATTTTATATTTTACTTTTATGCTATTCAAACATGGAATAAGTAATTCTAGTAATCTAACTCTATAATTAAAACATCCCGACTTAATAAAGACAAGCCCAAAATCCCGGGGAAATTTTTCACGTTCAAATTCGGAATCGGGAAAAAAGAAAATAGAGTCAGGGTGTCACTCGCTTGGCGAGATCCTGATTCGGTTAAACGAAACTGGTAAAGGTCGCTTGAGCGAGCTCCTATTCGCTAGAGCGAGACCCTACGCTTGGTGTGTTCCTTCATTCGAAACCGGAACCTCCTTCCACTCGGGGATGGTCCCATCAGGTCATGCCTCACTCGGAAATTTCTCACTCAGTCAGATCCTTATTCTTCGCCTGGAAGATTTCATCTCAGACATAGTTCACTCGGAAGCATTTTAGCCTTCATCCTGAAATGATTCACCCGATCATACCTCACTCGAAAACATTTTAACCTTCCTTCACTCGGATGTAGTTCCCTCGGTCATGTCTCACTCGGAAACATCTTGGCCTTCCTTCCCTCGGAAGTAGTCCTCTCGATCATGTCCCACTCGGAAACATCTTGATCTTCCTTCCCTCAGAAGTAGTCCTCTCGGGCATATCTCACTCGGAACTATTTTAACCTTTCTTCGCTCGGAAGAGGTTCTCTCAGCTATGTCTCACTCGGAAACATCTTGATTATCCTTCCCTCGGAAGTAGTCCTCTCGGACATGTCTCACTCGGAACTATTTTAACCTTTCTTCACTCGAAAGAGGTTTATTCAGCTATGTCTCACTCGGAAACATCTTGACTATCCTTCCCTCGGAAGTAGTCCTTTCGGACATATCTCATTCGGATCTATTTTAACCTTTCTTTACTCGGAAGAGGTTCTCTCAACTATGTCTCACTCGGAAACATCTTGACTATCCTTCCCTCGGAAGTAGTCCCTTCGAACATGTCTCACTCGGATCTATTTTAACCTTTCTTCACTCGGAAGAGGTTCTCTCAACTGTGTCTCACTCGGAAACATCTTGACTATCCTTCCCTCGGAAGTAGTCCTTTCGGACATATCTCACTCGGATCTATTTTAACCTTTCTTCACTCGAAAAAGGTTCTCTCAACTATGTCTCACTTGGAAACATCTTAATCTTTGACATTTCTCATACAACAACACCTCCTGGATATTTCAAGCAACATCATAGCATTACATATATATATGTCCACAATCCTGGATAGTTCAAACTCATGTATATACTTAAAACAAAACGGCATACATAGGAGCCGGCCAAGGCTATATCACAACTATATACAATATGTACACTACATTTGTACAAGTACTCCTCACACAAGCTTGATGATCTCTCATTATTCGCCATCCCGACCTAAATCCACTGAAAATATAGCCACAAGTAGGGGTGAGCATTATACATGTTAAATGACAGTTATTGACTCAGATCAATCATCCAATTCTTAACTATGCAATATGATGTCTCAAACAAACAATAACATACACTGTCATTCAATATAATTACTCATATAACATCATTTAATCAGGATTTATTCAACTCATTCAAGGCTATATAATTCATGTTATTCTCAATAACATATACACACGACCATACACGTCACATTGCTCACAGCAACATTTATCAGTACATACATTCAATCAATCGGATCCAATTGTTCATTATTAAGTTTTGTGTTGCAACATAGGCTCTCAGCCTTATACTCAGCTCTCAGCTGATCCGGCCGTTTTACTGGTATCAAACCGTTTGCCCTCTCATGTAACACAGTCACTCTCAGCGACAACGGTAGTGTTACGGGAAGCCCTGAGTCCCACTCAATAGGCTTCCCTTGAGTCCCACTCAAGGTCTTTCATAGTATCTTATGCATATACATTTGATTACCATTTCAATAATAAGCATCTCACGCTATATGCTCTCAGCATTTTCAATAGTGCATCTCATGCATATTGTTATTATCATTAATACATCAATACCATTTTAATCATCAAGCGTCTCACGCCATATGCACTCGGCATTCTCATTATCATCAACATGCATCTCATGCAATTCAATATACAATCATGGACGGGAATCAACATAACACTCTATAACTCATAGATATCACATATCCGGGTATTTCGCAAGTTATCGTACAACCAGGACACACCAATCATCACATTTCAAGTTATAAAACAACAGTATAACAATTTCACCCAGAATCCGTCCATAAACCATTCATTTGAAATGTAAAACACCCCCTACCTGGAATAAGAGATTCCAGAAGCTCCTTGAGTTATCAAACGTTGATCGATCGCTCTCTGATCACTCTTTCTTGATTAAACGACCTTCGATTCTAGTCGTCAACCTCCGAACTCAACTTCGGAGAAACCCCGAGCTGTCCGTTCTCTCGAACAGCCCCGACCTTACCAACAATGGAGAATTTCGAGACTCCAAGACACCCCAACGCTGCCCACGAGGAGGGGATGAAGAAGAAGAAGCTTGATTGAATTTTAGAGGAAAGCAAGAATGGTGCCACTGCATGCACGAAAGGAGAAGTGAGCTCAATTCTCTCTTCCTTTTTCCCAGGTCAGCGTGAGTGGAAGAGTGAGACTGAAATCACTTATATTGTCAAGAGGGCACATGCGTAATTTCTATGCCACTTTTAATAATTCAGCTATTAACTTTAATTTGCCCTTCAATACTCGATTAGGATGTTACAATAATAATTAGAATTAAAATTAAAATTATAATTTCAAATTACAATTTCAATTTCATACACAAATCAAACACTTAATTTACAATCGTGTGATTTAGTTAATAAAATTAATAGATTCAACCAACAAGACCTCTAATTTAATTTATTAGACCATTAATTCAATTGGTAAAATAATATATTCAACATTCAAACGAACGGTTTTCACCAGCTCATACACAAATTCAGTTTAATAACAAACCAGACTTGGTCAAATCTAACGGACTACGCTCAGTGTCATACTTACGTTTCTTTGTAAAACATTGATTTTTTTTATAATACCATCAAAATAAGAGAAACTATATCATAATTAATATTGTTTATCCTAATAAATTTATAAGGCTTTATTTTTATGTTGTACCAGGACTGAATTTTGTTATATGAATAATATAAATATTTTTATACTATCACTTAATTAGAAATTACTGTAAACATGGCTTATAATGTAATAACTAGTCATGTACGTTGGACGGTTTTAATATTAAAAATATTGATTTAACTGTCATATTTTAGAAAATTTATCAAATAAAAATTTTAAAATTATCAATGCTAGTAAATTTTATTTGGGATCGTTATCATTTATATTAATAAACAATAAATAAATTTTATTATTAGATATACTTTATTTGCATTTAAACTAAACAAAACCATTATATATAAAAATAATTTATAGATACGTAATTGAAATTTAACAAAAATTATCTAATTTTAAAAATAAAGTTTACAAAATCATTTGGCATAAATTATTATGTTGTGCAAAAAAAATATTTTTGGGTTAAATATATTTTTAGCCCTTTAAAATTAGTAAATTTTTTAGTTTTCATCCCTATAAAAATTTAGTTATTTATCCCTCATTAATATAAATTATTAGGAAATATTTTCTTACTAATTTAAATATTTTATATTAGTCCCTAATCTTCCCATTAACTATATTTTGACTAGCAAGTACCTCCTTTTATTATCCCACTTGTAACCTAGCTTAGAAGTTATTAATGAAAATATTAAAAATGTGATAATAGGTAACTAAAAACATATTAATTACCTTAGTTAGAAAAGATTTAAGAAGTTGAATGTTATTAGTTTCCGTAAGATAATTAGATAAATTGAATGACATGAAGATGTATTGAATACACAATTGAAACTATTTTTGAAGTATTACAATTTAATACAGACGGAAAAATATAGCAAAAAAATCATAGGAATAAGAACTAGAATTTGTTAATTTTAAAGGGTCTTCCTATATTTTTCATAAATAATATATTTATTATGGTAAAAATACATATAAAAATATTTAAAATATATATTAGGTTAAATATACATTTTGGTCCCTTATCTTTTATGTTGTTCCCAGATTGGTCTCCTATTATTTTTTTAATTCAAAGAGGTCCCTTAACTTTTTAAAACACATCAATTTGGTCCTTCCGTCAAGTCAGAGGTTAACATCGTTTGAGATTGATATGACGTGGCTTGGAGACGTTGCTAACACAGAGTTATGGAAGATTTCCTCCATTAAAGCCCTCATTGAAGCTCTAGGGTTGGTATGTTTGCGTTGAAATTGGTCAAAAACTTCAACAATATGACTTCCAAATTACAATTCTCCCTCATGGCTACTCGGGTGGTTGTGTTCAGCAATGGAAGTAACTCGACGCGTGTGGTTTCTCCTTATTTTGAATGTGTTAGGCACTATAAAGCATCGAACCTCAAGAACAACGATCAACTATGGAAGAAATGGTCAGGGATGGGTTTTAGATAATCTCAACATATCCCATTTAGATTATTATTATGCATTCATGGTTGTACTAAGCTCTATGAACTTCCTCTACTCTCTGGTTGTCGCCAAATTCTTTGTATATAATGTTGATGTAACACAAAAATTTAACTTGGAAATTAACCTAGCTTCAGCTCAGGACAACACTAGGAATAGCCTAAACTCCCTACAACTAGATAGCATATTATAGGTAAAACAACCACATTTTTGCCATTGGCCTTTGTATCTATTTTGTGTTCTTTCTTGCTTATCCCTTTCCTTACTACATTTGAGCTTATGCTTTTCTTGTTTTAATAACATGAATAAAATCATGAATAGTCAACACATTTCTGATTAGACTTTTTAGATATATTTTCTTTCATGTAATTATCTAGAGAAGCAACTATTTACCATTAAGTACTTCTATAACTCCTTCAACTCAACATATTAACCAAAACTTTCTTCTTTGTTTCTATTGCTGTTAATTGTTCAAAAGAAGTAAAATAACAAAAAGCAATCACTTGGAATAGTCTTTTCTTATATTACAACTAATAAAATCATATAGGTTTTGGTATTCACTTACAGTATGACATTTCTCGTGATCTATGCTCAGTTGAGGATCCAGTCAATTCAAAACATTAATAAGCAAAACTATTGTTATATTCCACACCAAGTCACTAAGATGAGGTAAAAGCAGAGAAACCCAAATCAGAAACTACTTCATGTTACATGAACAAAATAAACACCAGAGCAAGCCAAATAAATTTAATTGAAATCATGTACATGATTGATCAAATTTCCATATTAGAACACCACATGACCAATATTAGCTACCTAATGCATTTTAGTTAACAAAAGACTGTAATTTACATGCAGCAATCGATTCAAGAATCCATGTGTGACCAATAACTTGATCATCAGTTTCAGCAGCTAAATCCTCTACCTCATTTAGCCTCTATCATAGAATTGAAACTTCCTCCCCAACTTACAAGGTTGTAAATAACCAACAACTTTGAATAGTCTACCTTACTTTCTTGTCTTTGTGCTTGTAATTTATCCTTGCTGCTCAAAATAATACCTCCTCCCACTTTATTTATTCTTCAAGATCTTCCTTGTAAGCTGACACATAATCACCAAAAAAATAAAACTTTAAGCCATTGAGTAGCTTTGGCTCCTACAATCACAACAATTAGAATATTAGAATAATGGATTGTCAGGAAGAGATTTACTAAGCAATTTAACAATGAATATCAATATTCAATAGACATCAAAAGTTTCAAAATGTAAAGAAACTACAAATATTAGAAGTCACTATTGAGCCAAACAGAATAAATGGTCTCAATATGCATCTAGATGCTTCAGTTGTTTGAAAAGGAAAATAAGAGGTATTCCAAGTCGTTCAATATTATAATCTAGACATTGCAAAAGATAACCCATGCCTTTAATGAATACTCAATGCAATTAAAGAATATTTACATTGGTCATTGCCCTAAGTCTGCCAACTTTTGGGTCTTCTTGACATCCTTGGTTGTCAAGATCGATCTCATATAGTTCTTCTTCTACAGGATTTTCCTTTCCTATGCAAGCTTTGATCCCTACAATAACAGATAACATCATCAGCACAAGAATGTGAATAAGCATAATAAAAATAGAATGCATAACAAGAGCACATGAAAAGCTTATAATATCTCACTAGGCCTTAGACACCTAAACCTGTTCCAATAGGAAAAAAATTAACATGTAGTAGCATAAGTAAAAAATTAAGTTTCAAGCACTCAGGCAAATCCGCCACACACTAACAAATAAAAGATAGAGACATTAATAGGAGTTGCAAGGTTAGATCCATACAAAATGCTTTCCATTCTAATTTCTCCACCCTCACCCATCAAAAGGTCCCTCAGCCAGGCTCATAATGTGAGTCTGGGTCCTACACAACACCTGAACTGGTCTGAACCGAGGTCAAGTATCCAGTGTGGGACTAGCCATAAATGTTCTTAATTTAGGTGATTTATACACCGGTCCAGTGAGGATCCGGTATTATGTCCCCTATTTCAGTGGGAAATAAGGGTCTTGGTGTCTTGGAGATCCTTTGCACCAAGCTCTCGTGTTGACAGGGGGCAAAAGGTGGTGTCACCTGCGAAGATTCTCTAACGCTTAAGTCAGTAACCAAAAAAAAATTCAAGGTTCTTAAGCGTAAGTTTTAAAATAAGTCTAACGCACCAGAGTCGTGAAAATGTTGGTATTTATATGCGTGCATGCGGAGAATGAAGAGTCTTCTAGGGTTGGGACCATTCGTACAATATGTTAGTACAATTTTGACACACGACGTTGGTGCCTCCGCATCGCCTATGAACATTCCCTTGTGACTGTACTTTGTACTATTTGCCGGGTGACACAAATGCTTTCTGGTGTGCATGGTGCTGACCTGGACTTCTGGTATAGAAAGGTATCTGATATGGGTTTACAGTCTAGAGATTTACCTATGACACTGGTAAGCGAGTGAGATCAGGTGAAATTACCCTCTTGACCATACACTGGTATCCAGGCTGGATCATTTGTCCCCTAGCTTGTTTGAGGGACTGAATAAGTTGCTCAACATAAACTATACCGCCTTACCGATGTCGTTCTTATGAATATGGATACCGACTCTGACAGCTTTCCTCTAAAGTCCCCTTTTGTGGTTATGGACACTGGCTTCAGACAATGTCCTATCTTTTTGTGGGGAACTTAAGACTTTTTTGAATTTTGTAACTCCTTGCATTTAAAGTTTGTAACTCCCTGGTGTTGAGATGCCACCAATGATGGGCAGTTAATGCAAATAGCATTTGAGTATTAATGATTACGTGCACGAGGGTCACCAATCGTTGCGTATAGTGGATATTGGGCCAAAAATTCAACGTTACAGCCCACTTGATTTCAGCTTTATGCGAAATGGCATTATTTTCACGCACTTTAGATTAAAGCAACGCCATCGTTGGCCCTCGCAGTGATGCATTTACTGACAAATGATATGTCTTCTGACCGGTAGTTACCATGCCCCCTCCATAGCTATAGAAAAGGGACTTAGGCGTTTCCAGAAAGTCATATTGCTTCAAACCTAAGAAAAATTCTGTTCAAATTTCCTCTGGAAGACGTTGCTGCTTCAGTGTTCTTAGTGAAGTTCTCCATCGTCCTCAGCTTTCAAAAATTTCTTAGATAACCATCTTTTTTCCTTTCTTAAACTTTTATTACCTCTCCTTTTAGTATCGTCACTATGAACACTCCTTTTTCCTTTCTGACTATTATTTTAATAATTATTATTATTATTATTTTCATTTGTCATTATTTATCATCATAACCATTGGTTTACATTTTTGGTATTTTTACTTCCTTTTTCATATTTTTTTCCTATCTTCTCCATTAATGCAATTGGAGGTAACTATTCATAAGGTCAATAGAGGAGGTCCCAAGAAAGCTCTACAGTGGCCAGCTTCAATAAAGATTGAGTTTAGATTTGTAAGTAAAAATGGCAAGGTTGTAAGGCACAAAAATGGAAGTCAAATTTTGAATATAACAAGATCATAAAAAAAGATCCAACAGAGATAAAAAAAACATAATCACTCTCTAAAAAAATCAAAACTCTCTTCCTCTCATTTCTCTATACTCACAACAAGCAAAAAAACAACACCAATAGCCAATAACCCAAACACCAATCAAAACCACAACAGACAGCCACCAAAATAATATCAGAAACAGTAAGAAAAGGAAAGAGAAACAGTCATCGGAAACCTCCACCGCCTACCGAGCCATATCAGAACCGGCCGGTCTTTGCCCGACCTCCACTGGCGCGAACATGACCGACGTTGGCCATCGACCGCGAACCACCGATAACGCCCCGACCAGGCCCGGCTTCTTCCCCGATGCGAACCACTCTTAGCCGGCCTCCCCGAGCTCCGCGCTTCAGAACCGGCCGCCCGAACCACAGCCGACCGCCCCAACCCGCGTTGGTCGTCTTCTTCCTCGCCATGTTAGTATCATATCTGACTGATTCCCCTCACCATGAGTCAACCCCGGCCTCCCTATGATGACCAACGCCGCCCAACCCCTACACTGATCTGACCCGACACCGCGAGCCCGTCTGAAGTGACCCCGGCCACCGCGAGCTTCTGCCAGTCAGGACCCGACCACCCGTAGTGACGCCACACTCTCTCTCTAGTTCACTCTTTCCTCTCCGTTTCTCTCTCTTCCGCTCCAACTCTCTGAACTCTTTCCAACTCTCTTTTCAATACTTTCTCTTTTATCAAATGAAACCCTAATGGGTTATTCTTTTTTGTTTGTTTTGGTTAGTTTAGGAAATGGGCTTTAGTTAAAGCCCAATAAGGTTAAAAGTTTCAAAACCAAAACAAAATAAACAATAAGGATTTTGATTTATTTGATTACTTAAGTATAAATGTTTTATTTTAAAAAATAATAATAGAAAAAGATAATAAATAATTTTTGTTTATGATTAAAAATCAAAACATATCCTTTTCTTTTTAGAAATAATGAATAAAAATAAATTCTTTTAAATAGCTTTTAAATCAAATAGAAAATATCAAAAGTTCTTTTTCTTAAAAAATACAATAAATTCTTAAAACCAAAAATATCCTTTCTAGAGCGAAAGTAAGTAGTTTTCTCTTTATTATTTTTTATGATAACTTTCAAGACTAATGAAATATTAAAATCTAAGATCTTATAAATGATGTCGTGCAAATTACTTTGCCTACATGCACTTTATAAGATTTCAAAGGTCTATGCATGTGCGAATTACTTTGCCTTGTATTTCTCATTCCTCATAAATTTCTTTTCTTTATTAAAAATCAAATCAATTAAATAATTTTAAATATAATTTTAAGTATTTTTTTGTATCCAATTCAAAGAACTATGTAACCCTGATTTCTTAAAAGCTCGAGAATACGTAGGAGCGGCAATCAGTTCCTGTCAGGCTCACTTTCCTTTGTTTAATTTTCGTGTCTCTATTATTATCTTGATTAATTGCATATCGTCACTATTTAATCTTAAAACATTGTTTTACGACGAGAAGGTTAATTTAGATGAGACGTCTTGTTAATCTTTTCAAATTTTAAATCCGCTCTTATTTTATTTAAATAATAATATTTCTTATAAAAGGAGGTTAATTTAGACGAGAAGTCTTATTAATGTCATATTTTCAATAATTTAAATAATATTTCTTATAGGAGGAGATTAATTTAGACGATACGTCTTGTTAATCTTCTTGTTTTGTAATATCTTTTATTTATAATAATATTTTCTTATAAAAAGGGTTAATTTGAACGAGACTCCTATTAATCTCTTTGTTCGATTTTAATTCACTCCATGCCATCTCACTATTTTATCTCATCTCATTCTATTCCATTTAATCTAATCTCATTTAACTTCATTTTGTTTTAATCTCTAAATTTTTATCATAAATTAAGGTTAATTTGGACGAGATGTCCTATTAACCTTTGATTTTTGCCCTGTCTTGTTTTTTAATTATTATTTAATTAAGTTGTTCGATTGAAGATCAATTTGGATGAGACATCTTGCTGATCTTATTTTGAAAGTTTCTTTGTCTGTGTTGTTTGTTTCTTTTTTTTGAGAAGTTAAATTAATTTTGAGGCTATTTAAAATATACGCAATCAATATGAAGTAACCGTTTTATAACGGACAGTTGTGAGGTGCTAATATATTCCTTACCTGTAATTTGACTCTCGAACTTAGAATCTCACTTTCATTACCAGTGCTTTTCAAAAGGTTTTTTCGGTATTTTACCTTTTAAAAAATATTGGTGGCGACTTCCTATTTTTCGAAAGGATTTTGAAATGGTCTATCTTTTTTGGTCGGCCTCCCGCCACAATTCCAGTTGTGACGGTCACCATGTGCTCAAGGTAAGATCGCGCTGGTCCTGTGTATAGAGAGGGAAGAATCCCTGCAAGGCCCTCTGGCTTCAAGGAGGAAGGATTCCCGTGAATCCTTCTAGGGTCGGGCCACATCGTTTAGGAAGGAGTGAAACATCTCACTCAAGACGGCGGGTGGTAATGCCCCCATCAGACTCCTCCTCTAGCTCAGGGGCTAGACACTCTTCTGAGAGCAAGTTGAGTGCTAATTGTTACCTTTCTGATGATGTGGCTTTTTACAGCAATACCGATGCCTTCCACCTCGCTATAAATAGAATGATCACCGAAGGAACTTCCGAAAATGTCATTGTTCTCTAGACCATTGAGGGTGTATTTGTTGGTGTATGCACTATGAGTTTTTATACTTTTTCATTTGTATCATTTTTCTACTTATCAATAGAATAAATATTTCAGTTTAAAATTGTTTTAAAACATATTTATCCTTGGAGTAATAGGTCATATAAAAATTATTCCTAAAATGTCCCTAGTCAAGTATTTACATGGGGACATATAAATACACTGAGACTAGTGTGTGAGTGTACTGATGACCTGATCTCACAGATCATAGATATAGATCATATCGAGTCTTCACACGGGTACACATTAAGAGTAATGATGTACTGGACAGACCCACCATGAGAACGTTGCATGGATCGTTACATGATTGTCATAAACGATTCTCAATGTGATAATGGTATATGTAGTCCTTCGACCTGAAGTCACTATGATTCCTACATGAGGAGTTTATTGTTTTAATACAATTAAACGTCTTCTGTAACAAGAGGACTATAAAGATTGTGATTAGGCAATGAACAAATTCTGTAGAGGGATGTGAGTGATGTAGATGGGATTTGTCTCTCCTATGTGACAGGAGTGATATCCATAGGCCACTTGATGGAGTAAGACTAAGAAAACGCATGGCCATGCTAGAAAGAATAAATATTAGATATTTATTCGGATCCAGTCTACTCCGGTATCAAGTAAAATAAATTGGGCCGTACAAGGATGACGCGACTATGCCTTGGGCCCAATTAGGATATCGTGACAAAAGGAATAAACATATTAAATAATTATCACTTATAGGTTATGTTGATAATATTCGGACATAATGATGCATTGCTAGATGCAGCTCTTATTTATATTAATAATAAAATAATTTATTATTAATATGACCGGGTATTTTACCTATAGGGTCACACACATAGAGTAAGCCCATCAGAAAATGTTGTCTTATTTTAGTTGAACTAAAATAAAGCTATTGGGCCTAACTCATTTGGAATGAGTAAGGAGCCCACTTTTAGAGAGAACAAATTAGGTCAAACCTAAGCCTATAAATAGAGCATAAGATGCTCATAGGCCGTTCACTCAAGTGAGACACAAATTCGCAAAAGTTGCAAGAGCTACACGCCGTCAAACTAGCAGTTGGCAAGTGTTGCGATTCTGGTGGGAGTGCTCGTGTGGACTCCTAAAGGACGAGGCTACGACTGCTTCGGAGTTCTTCAAGAGGTAATCCAAAATGAATTTCGAAATTGTTTTTGTGCTTTGAAACACGGAACCTTGCAAATCCTATGGAATCCCTTTTATTTTTCTGCTGCTCATGCTTAGGGATTTCCTAACAGTGGTATCAGAGCCTGGTTGCAAAACCGTGTTTTGGGCATTTGTTTATATTTTATGATGATATGTTTTCGTTTGCAAGAGCTTTTGGAAAATATCATTTGCGAAATCGTTTCGTTGTTTAAAGCTTTGTAATTTTGTTTTGCGAAAATGTTTTGTGAAACTAGGATTCGAAAATGAACATGCATGATTATGTTGTTATTTTGAGTTATCGCATATGATGCATATTATTACAATGATTAATCATGTATATGGTATGACCTCTGTTTTGGCATGATACATATAATTTTGAGTTATTCTTTATAAATTGTATATGATGCATGTTATAGAGTTTCTTAATTTTAGTATGTATGTTGTTGCCGTTTAAATTTGTATGATGTATGAGTTTATGCAATTTTTATATTTGATATGTGTTTTACTCATATGATAGTCATCGTACAAACTTTGAATCAATTGAGTTGATCTTCGAACATGAATGGTTCATGTTATGGGGCGATAAGTGATAAGGTTTAAGTGTTAAACCATGGCTGTTCCTTAATCTAGGGTTCAAGAGTTGAAACCTAGACGGCCGTCATGGAAAGGCATTGCATGTTGGCATTAGCGCAAATTGAATTCTAGGTTTTGAAACCCTAGACGGCGCTGCCTCCATGTGCCTTGACGGCTGTGTTGTGAAGTGTTCGTAATAAGGAATTAGGGTTTTAAAATGGTTGAAACCCTACCCGAAATTTTAGAGCTGTTAATGGTCAAGGGACGTTCTGGCTAGGAAAGACTTGGTACTTAAGCGGGACCCTCGTACATTCTCTGTGTAGCGCCTTATTGCCGACCCCACGTGTTTAATTGCCCGTTTTAAAATTAATTACTCTTTTAATGCTTTTAAATGAGTTATAATCAATTAATTAACACGTTGCGTGGTGAATGGTTATGGTCTTAGTTATTTTATTTAAATACAGCCTGCGTGTTGTGCCTCTCTCTATTCTGTTGTATTTCTCTTCTCAACCCTTCACTCGTATGTAAAGCGAGTTTCTATTTAATCATGTAATCTTGATCGGGCCAACAAAGTAGAGACTTAGAAGAAAACCAAGGAGTGGTGACTCTAAGAGGATGATGGATTCAAGAAGTAGGACTTCATGAAGCCATGGTAATATAGTTCCTCTAGGTTTATTTATTTATTTATTTTTCTTCTAGGAAGACCATAACCATCTCACAATTTCGTTTGCATGTTTTGGGGATAATTTTATTACGTTAAAGCGTTTAACAAAGACGGTAATTTTAAAATAAATTAAAATCCCTCAAAATAATATTAAGTTATAAACGCCTTCCAATAAGTACACTCGTCAACACTAATGTCAATAAATAGTGGGTCTGCCAAAGCAGGGCACTATTATTTATATTAGTAAGACGCGATGGGATAATGGTAATATCCAAACTGTTTTATTGGGCTTTAACTTAACTAAGTTTTCAATTGGATTAAATAATTCTTAGAGGCGTAAACATTGGGCTAAATATTCATAAGATGAATAATTAGTAATGGTTACTTAACCTAATGACTAAGAGTTGTATAAAGATACAATTGGAAAAAGTTTCCTACCTAAATAACCAAGTATTAGGTGATCAGCCAAAGCTGACTTAACGCTTGGCAAAATATGGATCTTAGCCCACTAGAAAATCTTCCAACGGGATTTTCTGATTCATGGAGGGTATTTTGTTTTGAATCGAAATAGTGGGAGACATATTTAATTTAAATGACCATAATTTAAATATGTTTTGAAAATGATACTTACTACATATTTTCTGTTTTAGATAACCATGACGTCAAACACACCTTCAAACCTTTCGTTACGATCAATCCTAGACAAAGAAAAATTGTCTAGTTCTAACTTCCTTGACTGGTATAGAAACTTGAGGATTGTCCTCAAACAAGAGAAAAAGCAGTATGTCCTGGAAGGTCCGATTCCGGAACCACCCGCGAACAATGCCTCTAAAGCTGACAAGGATGCTTACAAGAAGCATCAGGATGACGCTTTAGATGTCCAATGCCTTATGCTGGCAACCATGTCTCCTGAGCTTCAGAAGCAACATGAGCATATGGAGGCTTTCGATATGATCGAAAACCTAAGGAAACTATATCAAGGTCAAGCTGACCAAGAAAGATATGAAGTTTCTTCAGCCCTATTTAGCTACAGACTTGAAGAGGGAGGTTCTGTAGGACCTCATGTGCTCAAAATGATTGGGTACTTGGAGAATCTAGCTAGGCTAGGATTCCCCTTCCCTCAGAAGTTGGCTACCGATCTCATTTTGAAATCATTACCTAACAGTTTTAAGCCAGTCATCATGAATTACAACATGAATGCATTGGACAAAACATTGCCAGAGCTACTCAATATGTTGAGGACTGCTGAGCCCAATATTTCTAAAGGAAAGGGCAAGGCCATAATGATGGTCAATTCTGGCAAAGGTAAAGGAAAGGGCATGTATAAAGGCAAAGGAAAGGCTATTGTAAGAAATGGCAAGAAGATTTGGAAAGGCAAGGATAAGCCAAGTACATCAGCCTTAAAACCTGTGGGCGGGGTGGCTAAGGAAGGTAAATGTCACCATTGTGGACAAAAGGGACACTGGAAGAGAAACTGTCCAAAGTACCTAGAAGAGCTTAAGAAGAAGGGAAGTGAGACTTCCACTTCAGGTATTTTTGTTATAGAAATTAACATGTAACTTCAACATCATGGGTATTAGATACTGGATGTGGATCTCACATTTGTCTTAATGTGCAGGATCTAAGAAGGAGTAGGCAGTTGATGAAGGGCGAGGTAGACCTACGCGTTGGAAATGGAGCAAGAGTTGTTGCATTAGATGTAGGGACTTATTTTTTATCCTTGCCTTCAGGGTTAGTCCTTGAATTGGACAATTGTTATTTTGTTCCGGCAATAAGGAGAAACATTATTTCTATTTCTTGTCTTGATAAGAAAGGGTTTTCCTTTACAATAAAGAACAATAGTTGTTTTGTTTATTTAAAAGACATGTTTTATTGTTGTGCAAATTTGAGTAATGGACTTTATGTTCTAGATCTCGAAACCCCTATCTATAACATTAATACTAAAAGGGTTAAAACAAATGATTTAAACCCAACTTATCTTTGGCATTGTCGCCTAGGACATATAAATGAGAAACGCATTTCTAAACTCTATCAAGATGGATATTTAGAATCTTTTGATTTTGAATCAATAGATACATGTGAATCTTGTTTATTAGGGAAGATGACTAAGACCCCTTTTACCGGAAAAGGTGAAAGGGCGAGTGATCTTCTTGGCTTGATACATAGTGATGTATGTGGGCCCATAGGGATAATGGCTAGGGGAGGTTTTAGTTACTTCATCACTTTTACTGATGATTTTAGTAGATATGGATTTGTGTTTCTCATGAAACATAAATCAGAATCCTTTGAAAAGTTCAAGGAGTTTAAACATGAAGTAGAGAACCAACTTGGCAAGACAATTAAAGCACTTCGATCCGATCGAGGTGGTGAATATTTGAGCCTAGAGTTTGATGAATATCTTAAAGAGTGTGGGATTATATCTCAACTTACTCCCCCTGGAACACCAGAATGGAATGGGGTTTCTGAGCAGAGAAATAGAACCTTGTTGGACATGGTTCGATCAATGATGAGTCAAACTGACCTCCCTAACTCATTATGGGGACATGCTTTGTTGACAGCAACTTTCACACTTAACCGTGTTCCATCAAAGGCTGTCATAAAGACACCATATGAGATATGGACTGGGAAACGACCTAGTATGTCTTTTCTTAAGATTTGGGGCTGTGAAGCTTATGTTAAACGCCAAAGTTCTGATAAACTTGGGCCCAAGTCAGATAAATGTCTTTTTGTGGGATACCCAAAAGAAACTAAGGGTTATTATTTTTACAATCCTACTAAGGGCAAAGTGTTTGTTGCTCGGAATGCTGTATTCTTAGAAAGGGAATTCATCTCTACAAGAATCAGTGGGAGGAAAGTAGAACTTGAAGAAATTCAAGACTCACAAGGCATTGAAGAGCCAATGGTGGAAGTGGAGCAGGACCCACAAAATGTTGTGATAACACCAGCTCCAGTAGCACAAGACTTGCGTAGATCAGGTAGAATACGTCAACAACCTGAAAGATATGGATTTCTTGTAACTCAGGAAGGAGATGTATTCCTAATGGATCAAAATGAGCCAACATCTTATGAAGAGGCCATTGCAAGTTCAGAATCTGAGAAATGGCTAGAAGCCATGGAATCTGAAATGGACTCCATGTACACTAATCAAGTTTGGAACTTGGTTGATGCGCCTGAAGGGGTAAAACCTATAGGATGCAAGTGGGTTTTCAAAAAGAAAACTGACATGGATGGTAATATAAGTACCTTTAAAGCAAGGTTGGTGGCTAAAGGTTTCAAGCAAATACATGGTATAGACTATGATGAAACTTTTTCCCCTGTTGCTATGCTAAAGTTGTTTGGATTCTGCTTGCTATTGCTGCATACCATGATTATGAGATATGGCAAATGGATGTCAAGACTGCTTTCCTTAATGGAAATCTTCTTGAGGAAGTGTACATGACACAACCTAAAGGCTTTGTTAAGCCTGAAGCATCCAGGAAGGTGTGCAAGCTACAACGTTCTATATATGGACTTAAGCAAGCTTCCAGAAGCTGGAATCTTCGTTTTGATGAAGCTGTTAAACAATTTGGCTTTACTAAAAATAAGGATGAACCTTGTGTCTACAAGAAGGTTAGTGACTGCACAATTGTTTTTCTGGTCCTGTATGTTGATGACATACTACTTATTGGAAATGACGTTCCTACTCTTCAGTCTGTGAAGAGTTGGTTGGGAAGCTATTTTTCTATGAAAGACTTAGGTGAAGCAACCTACGTGTTGGGAATTAAGATCTATAGAGATATATCAAGAAAACTTCTTGGCCTAAGTCAGAATACATACATAGACAAAGTGTTAAAAAGGTTTAACATGCAAGATTCCAAGAAAGGAACTTTGCCTATGGCTCATGGCATAAGCTTATCAAAAGCTCAATCTCCTTCCACTAAAGAAGAAAGAGAACGGATGAATAAGATTCCATATGCATCTGCTATAGGATCAATCATGTATGCCATGATATGTACCCGACCAGATGTCTCGTACGCTTTAAGCATGACGAGCAGATACCAGTCTGATCCCGGTGAAAGTCACTAGACTGCTGTCAAGAATATCCTGAAGTACTTAAGAAAAACTAAGGATTCATTCTTGATATATGGAGGGGAAGAAGAGCTCATTGTAAAAGGTTACACTGATGCTAGCTTCCAAACTAATAAGGATGACTCAAGATCGCAATCTGGGTACGTGTTTTGTCTAAATGGTGGCGCTGTAAGCTGGAAGAGTTCAAAGCAAGAGACAGTTGCTGATTCTACTACAGTGTCTGAGTATATTGCTGCCTCAAATGCTGTAAAAGAGGCAGTATGGATCAAGAAGTTCATAACAGAACTTGGGATTGTTCCTAGCATTGTGGACCCTATAAGTCTCTACTGTGACAATAGTGGAGCAATCGCACAAGCTAAGGAACCTAGATCACATCAACGATCCAAGCATATACTTAGGCGATTTCATCTCATTCGAGAGATCCTTGACCGAGGAGATGTAAAGATATGTAAGGTGCATACTGATGAGAATATTGCTGACCCACTCACAAAACCTCTTACACAATAAAAACATGAGGGGCACACTAGATCATTAGGCATTAGGCAAATGTCTGATTGGCTCTAGTGCAAGTGGGAGATTGTTGGTGTATGCACTATGAGCTTTTATACTTTTTCATTTGTATCATTTTTCTACTTATCAATAGAATAAATATTTCAGTTTAAAATTGTTTTAAAACATATTTATCCTTGGAGTAATAGGTCATATAAAAATTATTCCTAAAATGTCCCTAGTCAAGTATTTACATGGGGACATGTAAATACACTGAGACTAGTGTGTGAGTGTACTGATGACCTGATCTCACAGATCATAGATATAGATCATATCGAGTCTTCACACGGGTACACATTAAGAGTAATGATGTACTGGATAGACCCATCATGAGAACGTTGCATGGATCGTTACATGATTGTCATAAACGATTCTCAATATGATAATGGTATATGTAGTCCTTCGACCTGAAGTCACTACGATTCCTACATGAGGAGTTTATTGTTTTAATACAATTAAACGTCTTCTGTAACAAGAGGACTATAAAGATTGTGATTAGGCAATGAACAAATTATGCAGAGGGATGTGAGTGATGTAGATGGGATTTGTCTCTCCTATATGACAGGAGTGATATCCATAGGCCACTTGATGGAGTAAGACTAAGAAAACGCATGGCCATGCTAGAAAGAATAAATATTAGATATTTATTCAGATCCAGTCTACTCCGGTATCAAGTAAAATAAATTGGGCCGTACAAGGATGACGCGACCATGCCTTGGGCCCAATTAGGATATCGTGACAAAAGGAATAAACATATTAAATAATTATCACTTATAGGTTATGTTGATAATATTCGGACATAATGATGCATTGTTAGATGCCGCTCTTATTTTATATTAATAATAAAATAATTTATTATTAATATGACCGGGTATTTTACCTATAGGGTTACACACATAGAGTAAGCCCATCAGAAAATGTTGTCTTATTTTAGTTGAACTAAAATAAAGCTATTGGGCCTAACTCATTTGGAATGAGTAAGGAGCCCGCTTTTAGAAAGAACAAATTAGGTCAAACCTAAGCCTATAAATAGAGCATAAGATGCTCATAGGCCGTTCACTCAAGTGAGACACAAATTCGCAAAAGTTGCAAGAGCTACACGCTGTCAAACTAGCAGTTGGCAAGTGTTGCAATTCTGGTGGGAGTGCTCGTGTGGACTCCTAAAGGACGAGGCTACGACTGCTTCGGAGTTCTTCAAGAGGTAATCCAAAATGAATTTCGAAATTGTTTTTGTGCTTTGAAACACGGAACCTTGCAAATCCTATGGAATCCCTTTTATTTTTCCGCTGCTCATGCTTAGGGATTTCCTAACAGTATTAATGTGGTAGCACACCGGATGGACTAGATAAAAACCAATGAGAGGTATCCTTACTGGTGGGTAGAAGATGAGATCTATGAGATAGCATCTAAGCATGCCAGAAACGATGGGGGACGGCTATCTCCAAGGTTCACCGTTTATGCTGAAGAAAGGTTAAAAGAATGGTCCATGGTGCTCGCACCTCGGCCTGCTGATAGAATCTGCCACCGTGTACCGGATGATCGATCCGTCTATATGTACAATTTTGCTTTCTCTTAACTTGGGGTTCGTTTTCCCCTTACAGAATTTGAAATGGGAGTGATGAGATTTCTGGATTGTGCTTTGTCATAAGTGCACTCTAATGGATGGGGCCTAATCCGTGATTTAGAAGTGCTGGATGAACATTTTAACTTCAAACCCACCGTGGCAATGCTCTTTTACTACTACCAAGTGGTACGCCGGAGAAACAAGAAGAGCGGCCTAAGCTTCATGACCCTCCGATATGACGTGAAGGTTGTCAATTTTGAAGCCTTTACAGAATCGATGAAAATAGATGGGAGGTCCTTTAAACGCTACTTTGTAAGGATTCGGGTCTAGCCAAATAAGCCAATCTTTTAAAAGAATAAGGAAGGTATTCTCTAATTTCCCATTGTGTGGACCCATGAGCATTTCCTGCTCACTTCCAAAGCTTATTTTACTAATGAAAGCAAACTCTCTCCCTACTCCATAGAAGTTTTGAGCGCCTTGCAGACATACACTACTGATTATGGGAAATTTTCCCGTAAACGTCTTTTGGGATCCAACACCATTTACAATGAATATCTAAGTAATTTCCTGCTTTTTATCTTTAACTATTTCAGTATTGGTATGTGTTATGTTCAAAATTAACACACTTTCATTTGCTTGTGTAGAACAAATAGAAGAACTGTGCCCTGTCATGGATAAGCTAAAGTCTATGCTTGCTGATAGTGACTCTTCTTCTGATGAAAACAACATCCAGCCTAAGAGGAACACCGTCAAGGCGCACACAGAGACCATCACATTTGCCTCTGGCATAACTGGGGATCTTTCTTTGATAGATAGGACCGAGCATGCTGGCGCCACCCAGCCTGAAGAAGAGAAAGAGAAGGAGAAAAAGACAAGAAAAATCTAAAAGGATGTTGGGGCGCAGAAGCCATCCTCTCCCAAGCCAGTTAAAAAATAGAAGACCCTGGAAGAGGCCGGGGTGTCTAGAGCAAAAAAGGAGAAAAAGGTTGTCTCCACGCCAGAACCATCTCTGATTCTAAAGCTGAGATCGGGCCAACCCCAATTGCTGGTAGCTCCCAACAAGTTATGTCCTGCTTTTCTCCTTCCACCTCATTCTTGACCCCCTTTCTGAAGTATGTGGGTCCTATGCCTCTGACACTTCTTAAGCCAACATACAAGCTCAGACCCACGCTGGAAGTCTCTAAGATCAAGGAGGATTGTGAGGCCGGCCGATGACAACTAGCTGAATTATCTAGCCTAATTAACTCCTTGAGTAGAGTGACAGATAGCATTAAGGAAGCTGATAAACTTCATGCTGAGGTTGAGAAGCTAAGTATCTCAAACGTCAAGGACAGAACCTAAACCTTCGGATCATGGAGGAATGCTTGAAAGAGAAGAAGGAGTTGGTTGATGAGTGAGAGTTTCAAATAGGTGGGCTGAAGGCAGTCGTGAAGGACCTAGAGAGGAAATTTTCTAAATTAAAAGATGAAGTAAAAGGAATCCCCCAGCTGAAAGAAGAGCTCAAAGTGGAGAAGGAGAAATCTGCCAAACTGGTCAAAGATTTGCAGGCTTCCGAGCCGGTTTTTCAAAACAAGCTGAAGAGTGGGCTGCTTGAGAGAAGGAATTGCTTACGCAAATCGAAGAACTTAAGCAGGGGGCATAGATATCGGGCCACTCATGGAAGAGAACACCAAACTGAGGAAAAGTCTTGTTGATGTAAATGCTAAAGCTAAGCGGGCCATGGGACTCTGTACCGAGGTGGCATATGATACGTTTGGCGGGGCCGTTCGTCAAATCTTTTATCACAACCTTGATGTGAAACTCAATACAGGCTGTATTCTTTTTATGAGTTCCATGGGGACAAGTTAGTTTCTGTTGTTGACAGATGGTATAAGGAACCTGAAGATTCCTTGTATGAGCTACCACCTCTCCCTGAAGGACAAACCATGGCGCCACACGAAGCCTCTGCTAAACCTGAAGATCAAGAGAGAGAAACAGGGGAAGGTAAACAGGAGGGCAATACGAACCAAGAACATGTTGAAGATGATGCTGGGGCAGATGCTAAAAGTAGAGGATGACAGAGCCCAACAAGAAGATCACGAAGAGAATATTACCCTGTTTAGTTACATTTTCATATTTACATACATACTGTGTTCTGGGATCAGCTCTGGTATAAACTAATTTGTTACTTTTCTATAAATGCACTTTCCCTTGTCATTATATCTTTTGATACATTTATGCTTGCCCCGATATCCTTTATCTTTTCAACTTTGCGTGAATGTTTCAACTTCGTGTGATATTTGTTTTTAGCCTTCATTTACCTCAGGCCTCATTGTTTACCTGTATAAGTGTAGCTTCGTTCGAAAGAATGGCAAACATAGAACAAATCACTTTGGCTATACCGTTCAAGAGAACATGTCGTCAACTGGGGTACCACTCGTGGAGTTATATCGTCAATTTTAGAATAAATAATTGAGATTATCTATCCAAAATGTTATTCTCCATAGCCAATTACAGAATAGGTAATTGGGGCGTCATTCATTGGGGTACGGTATGGCCTTAAAAAAGAACCAATGCTTGCCACTCGTCGGCTATTTTCCACGCCGTTCGTAAGGCTATGTTGTCAGTTAGAGATTAAGTAACTGAGATAAAAATTCTACTTGCATCGTTCATCGAGGTCCGGTATGGCCTTTAACAAAGACCAATCCTCGCCACTCGTTGGGGCCAAGTAGCCAATTACTGAATAAGTAATTGGGGTGCCACTCGTTGGGGTCTGATATAGCCTTAATGAAGGACCAATCCTCGCTATTTGTTGGGGCTGTCTTGTACACCATTGCCTCTCGTGGAGTTATGTCATCAATTATAGAATAGGTAATTGAGACTATTCGTCCAAAGGGCCGTTCTTCACACCCTTCGTAAAACATAAAGACAGAATAAAAATGAGTAAAAAGGAACACAATAGTTGAGGAAATTTATCATTAATGTAAAATATGTATAAAAGAAGCATAGTTGGGACATGCCTCATTAAAACCTTCTTGAGAAAAACCCAATGGGAAAAAGCTCAAGTAAGGAAAAAGAGTACATACCGGCTTACCAACTAGTTGTAATAAATTCTTAGATTCTGAGCATTCCACTTGTTGCAAATGGGTGTTCCGTCAAGATTTTCCAACTGGTATGACCCCTTTCCAGCAACCTTGGTGATATAATAAGGGCCCTTCCAGGTGGGTGCTAGCTTGTCCTGGTGCGCAAACTTGTCCCCCACACTAGCCTTTATCAACACCAGATCTCTAACCCCAAAGGCTCTATGCAAGACTCGCTTATTGTATCGAAGGGCGGCTTTTGCCTTGATAACTTGGTCTCAGATATATGCCTCCTCCCTAAGCTCTTAGATAACATCAAGCTCTGACACCAGATTAGAGTTGTTACTCTCTTCAGAGAAATACTCTATCCTTGTTGAAGTTGTTTAAAGCTCTACCGGTATCATGGCTTCAACGCCATATGTGAGGCGGTATAGAGACTCGTTCATCAAAGAGTGGGGCGTAGTGCGGTAGGCCAATAAAACATGGCACAATTGATTCGTCCAGTCACCCTTAGTCTCTCCTAGGCGTTTCTTAAGGCCTTTCAACATTTCTCTATTGGCCACCTCAGCTTAGCCATTGGTCTGTGGGTGCTCGACGGATAAGAATAACTGGACTATGCCCAGTCCTTCAAGTAACTCTGTGAACTTCTTGTCGGTAAACTGAGTGTCGTTGTCAGTTATGATCTGAGCTGGTACCCTGAACTGTGCTATGATATTTTCATATACAAAACACCAGGTTCGGGCAGAGGTAATGTACACAACGGGCTCTGCTTCAATCCACTTGGTGAAATAATCTACCCCCACAATGAGGTATCTGATGCCTCCTAGAGAAATAGGTAATGAGCCCAAGATATCTAGCCCCCATTGATGAAAGGGCCATGGGACTGCGGAAGTGAATAACTCCTCAACTGATGTGTGATGGAGGTTAGCAAACCTCTAACAAGGATCACACTTCTTCATAAACTCTATGGAATCCTTTTTCATTGTGGGCCACCAATAGCCAGCTCTCAGAATCTTTCTCATTAAGCTCTGTCCACTGTAATAGTGCCCACACTGGCCTTCATGCACCTCCTCCATAACCTCCTGAATCTCATCTAGACAACGAAGGTAATGCACCGAAAAACCTCTCCTAAACAACATTCCATCCACCATCGTAAAATAGGGCAACTCCCTATGAATCCTTCTTTTCTCAATTTCATTGGTGGGTAGCTGTCCACTAACCAGATACCGGATGAAAGGGACTACCCATGAGTCATCGTTGAATGCACGGAAAGTAATGGCCATGTACGAATAGGTCAAAGGGATGTTGGGAGTAGTCAAAGTGTTCTATACCACAGTAGTGGCACTCCCACGCTGCTTTGTGCTGGCCAACCTTGAGAGAATATCAGCTCTAGTGTTCTCCTCTCTCAGCACATGCTTAAACTCCAATACCACAAAATGTTCCTTCAACTCATTAACACAGTTTAGGTACAATTGAAGCTGAGGTTCATGGACCTGATATTCCCCTCAGATTTGTGAAATTACCAACTGTGAATCGCTACAGAGGGTAACCTCGGAAGCTCCAATATCCAATGCTGCTCTTAGTTCGACGAGACAAGCTTCATACTCAGCTTGGTTGTTGGATATTTTGAAATTAAAGCATAGGGAAATCTTCAAATGCACTCCACCGTCACTCTCAACCACCACACCGGCACCACTTCCTTTATTGTTGGAGGAACTATCAACATACACTATCCAATGAGAGCGGGGGGTGGTTGGATCTACTCTAGTCATCTCCACCATAAAGTCTACTAGAACTTAAACCTTTATTGCACCATGAGGCTTATAACTCACATCAAATTTAGACAGCTCAATAGACCACTTTATCATTCTCCCTGCGAGGTCTGGCTTGCTCAATACTGAGCAAAGTGGAAGGCCCGTCCTTACCACAATAGGGTGTTCGTGAAAGTATGGCCTTAGACGTCGAGAAGCCCAGATGACCGCCAGGGTGACTTTTTCAATTTTTTGATACCGGCCCTCAGCGCCTTGTGAGGTCTTTCCTATGAAGTATACCGGCCTCTGACCCTCAGGAGTCTCCTTCACCAGGGCCACTCCTAGAGCTTCATTTGAAACTCCCAAGTACAGGATGAGCAGTTCGTCAGGGTCAGGCTTTACCAAAATAGGAGGTTTGGACAACACCTCTTTAAGCTCCTGAAAAACCTGTTCTTGCTCCTCCCTTACCAAAACTTCTTAGATTTCTTCAGAATCTTATACAGAGTGAGGGATCTGTGTGCCATCTTAGGAATGAATCATGCCAAGGTTACCACCTTTCCATTCAGAGACTAAACCTCTCTCATATTCTTCAGGCTTTACAGATCCTGAATCGCTTGACACTTTCCTGAGTTTGCCTCAATGTCGCGCTGAGTCAACATGAAACCCAAGAATTTTCTAGTAGGAACAGTAAAAGTACACTTTAACGGGTTCAAGCGCATATTGTATTGCCTCAGGCGCAGGAAAAATTTGTGTAAATCTTCGACATGGTCACCCCCAATTGGGGTTTTAGCTATGATATCGTCAAAGTACACCTCCAGGAGCTTAGTATGCATGCCTTTGAACACCTTGTTGATCATCCGCTGGTAAGTGGCTCCAACATTCTTCAGACTGAAGGGCATGACGGTATAACAAAACACATCGTGGTCATTGATGAATGTCGTCTTCTCCTAATCCTCATCCCACATCCGAATCTGGTTGTACCCCGAATACACGTCCATGAAAGACAAGTACTGGTAACTAGAAGAATCGTCCACCATCTTATCAATATTGGACAGGGGGTATGGATCCTTTGGGTAGCAACGATTCAAATCCATATAGTCTGTGCACATCCTCCACTTACCGTTGGCCTTTTGCACCATTACCACATTGGAGAGCTAAGAAGAATATCGAATCTCCTTGATAAAATCGACTTTTAAGAGTTCCTTAGTTTTCTCATAAGCTACCTTCTGCTTCTCAGGGCCCAGTCTCTGCTTCTTCTAGGCCACCAGCCTCGTCTCTAGATAGACGGATAACTTGTGATAGCAAAAATTAGGGTCCATCTCGGGCATGTCAGTGGCAGTTCATGCAAAAAAGTCCTTAAACTCCTTGAGGAGTGCAAGCAGGTGTTGCTCCAAAAATGCCTCTAGTTTGTTATTTATATGTGTGACCTTATCCGGGGTATCTCCCAACACGATCTCCCTTGAACCCCCTTCCGGTGTTGGCTTGGATGGGTTGAACGAATCGATCTTAAGCTCCGCCCTAGGATCAAGGTCAATCAAACTAATAGATCCAGCCATCGTTCCTTCGTTGTTTAGCTTCCTCTTCTTATTAAATGCCTCCAACTTCACCATGTTGAGGCTCAGATTATAGCAGTACCAAGCCATCTCCTGGTTACCCCGGATAGATGAGACATTGTTATCCTTATTGATGAAATTGATAAGGAGGTGAGGAGTTGAAACAATTGCCTCCATGGCGTTCAGAGTGGGACAGCCTATGATGCCATTGTACGGTGATTAGACATCTATCACTAGCACTCTGGACTTTACCATACGTACTTCGGGCTCACCCTCAAAAGACACGTAGGTGTCCAGATAACCCTTGGTAGGTTGCTTGGCTCCATTAAAAGCTGTTAATTCCTACATATAGGATTGAAGATCAAAATTATTAAAACCTATTCTTTTAAAACAGTTATAAAAAATAACATCATAGGAACTCCCCTGATCAACGAGATTCGCTTGACGTACTTGTTGGCAATGACCACTATGACGACAATTGCATCGTCGCCTTCAGAGATAGTTGGGCCAAAATCTTTATCAGAGAAAGAAATCACTAGCACCACCACACCGTCCCAAAATGGACAATTATCTCGGGGCTTGCCTTGAAGTGAAAGAATCATACGATGGTGATTCTTCCTTGCAATGATTGATGCTCCTCCACCAGCAAACCCTCCGACGATCATATCAATCACCTCACGTCGGCCTTGTTGCTGTTACTAGGGTGACTTCTCCTCCTGGACCACCTCGGTGATAACAATTCCTTTCTGTTTTACTGCACCAGTCAATCTCTTCATGGGAGCCCGGCTGTCATGACTATCCTCATCCAGTCATGACGCTACTTCTCTGTCCTATCAGGCTCATCAAAGGGCTTCTCCTTGAAGAGGTACTGCTTCAACTTCCCTTCACGGATAAGAGTCTCTACGGCGTCCTTCAGGGACCTACATTACTCAGTAGAATGCCCTGTCTGTTCATGGAAATCTCAGTACTTATGCAGATTTCCAGGCCTCTTTAATAAAGCTAGTCTCCTGATACTGTAGACACTGAATGCCAGCCACCCCACTTCTCTAAGGATCTACACCGGTCTAGTATTCAGCGGGACATAGTTGCTGAAGGCAGCTACGCGTCTCTCCTGCTACTAAGGCTGGGGTTTTTAAACTTGTCCTTTTGAAAAGGCTTCTCCGGCCTAGCCCTCTCTTTCTCCCTGGGCGGCTACGACACCGGAACAGGCGGCTTTGCTCTCACCGCTATGGCCTCCAAGTGCATCTCTGTACCAACGTATTTCTATGCCTTCCTCCACAACTCTTCAAAGGACACCGGAGGGCTCTTTGCCAAAGATAAGGAAAAAGCAGACTTAGGCTGTAAAGCCTCGATGATGATGTGCAGCTGGATGGCCTCAATAAGATTGGGGACCATAGCTACCTCCTTATAGAACCTCTTTAAAAAATCCTTCAAAGTCTTACTCTCACCTTGCCTTATCTGTACGAGGGTGTGTGACGTCTTAGAAACGTCTCTAGAAATGATGAAGTGGTCACTAAAGGCCATTGTCATCTTCTCCCAAGAGTTTATCGATCCCGACAAAAGTCCTTTAAACCAGCTGAAGGCTTCTCCAGTCAGGGTGCGTGGGAACATGCGACACATTACATCCTCTTCTGCCCCCAGGAACATAGCTTCATAGGCGTAAGCATCTAAGTGCTTACTTTGGTCCGTCTCACCCGAATATTTCCTATGGAGAGGGGCTGTATCATCTGCAAATGCCTAGGAATAGACATACTCATGAGCCTCCTGGGAAATGGGACGTTAATTCTATAAGTCCCTGAAGCTACCACCACTGGCTCTTTCCTCCTGCCAGTAAATCTTTCCCCAGAATCCTGAGTCAGCTCCCTTTCTTCGTACATGGAAATCTTGGAGTATTGGAAAGTGGTTGATTTCTCTCTCCCAGAGGCTTTATGGGTTTCCTTTGCCTGTGAAACTACTTTCTCCTCTATTTGTCTACGGTCTCGCTTCAATTCAGCCAACTCCTCCCTAAGTTGTTTGATAATCTCATCAGGAGGGTCAGGCATTCCTAGAGGCATCATTCTCCGAGAGCTCCCTGCTGGAGAATCAAAGGCTAGGTGCCTGTTAGCCAGGGGCATGACATTCTCCACGTACCCCTCCTGAAAACCTCTTATATTCCCTTCCATGGTAAAGCTGTAAGACTTCTATAAAAAATGGGAATCTCTTTATCGGGTCCCACCGGGCGTGCCAATGAACTGGTCTGAACTGGGGTCAAGTATCTGGTATGGGACCAGCCACAAATGTTCTTAATTTAGTGATTTATTCGTCGGTCTATTGGGGATCCGGTATTATGTCCCCTATTTTAGTGGGAAATAAGGGTCTTGGTGTCCTGGAGATCCTTCACACCAAGCTCTCGTATTGACAAAGGGTGAAAGGTGGTGTCACCTACGAAGATTCTCCAACGCTCAAGTCAATAACCAGAAGAAGAATTCAAGGTTCTCGAGTGTAAGTTTTAGAATAAGTCTAACATACCAGAGTCGTGAAAATGTTGGTATTTATATGCGTGCATGCGGAGAATGAAGATTCTTCTAGGGTTGAGGGACCATTCGTACAATATGTCAGTACGATTCTAACACACAACGCAGGTGCCTCCGCGGTGCCTGCGAACGTTTCCTTGTGACTGTACTTTGTACTATTTATCAGGTGACACGGATGCTTTCCGGTGTGCATGGTGATAACCTAGACTTCCAGTATAGAAAGGTATCTGATACAGGTTTACAGTCTGGAGGTTTACCTACGACACCGGTAAGTGAGTGAGATCGGGAGAAATTACCTTTTTGCCCATACGTCGGTATCCAGACCGGATCAATACCAAAATAACTATATTAATAAGCCACATGTTATAGTTTAGTGACTCAAATTGATTCATTCAGAATTAGAAGTATTTCAAGATTTTTCTTTAACTTTCAACTTTTCTAATGAAACTTAACTCTTACCCTAATGTCAAACTTATAATTTACACAAAGTATGATTTCCTCTAAAACTAAATTCTCCTTCCCTAGAATTGAAGCCCTTAGTATTCACCAATGTTTATCAACTATGAAAATCAAAGATGAGCATCCTATCAATTAACAATGGAAAGAAATGAAGATAAATAACTTACAATCCATTTTTAGAATCCATTATCCATGTAGAATTACCATGAGAACTTTCGATGTCCTGGAGCATACTCCATTCATATCAGTTGTTGCAATTACATGGGTGACATTTGAGGCCCAAAACTTGGTCCCCTGACCAGTGTGCAACCCTTGCCATCTCTAAACAACCTTTATTGTCCACCAATTGCTTCATACCAACATCAAACTCTTTGCCTCTGATCTTGTACCATAACTCTTCAACATTCACGTACCTTATATCCTTTACTATTCCCATAACTTCAAAATAACTCCATCTGTCCTCTTCGATGTCCCATTCAGAGGCGGTACCACTATACCCTAACTTCTTCCTATTTTCTTCAACAAAAGATCCCCCATGAAAAATCTCCAACTTGAAACAAGGATTGATCCTACAATGCCTAACACAAACCATACTAAATTAGTAAATGCCAAAAACCCTTCAAAATTTGTAAAACATAAACACGTTAACCTACATTTCTAGGTAAACCTCATACTATGCCCTGACAAAATTATTTTCCCCCCTAAACCAATACCAAATGCATATTAACACGTAGTGACCACCATGCAAATCAAGAACAATGACATTCAAATTGAAAATGAATGAGATGAGATTAGAGGACTTACCTACACTGTCGAATAAGACGACGCAACCCAAGAACTCTCTGGCTATTTTATCGGAGCTACACTTTGCTTGTACCTTAGGTCATCATTCAAACACGTAACAACAAAAGAGGAAGAAGACGATGAGATCAACTTGAAAAAGCTTTCTTACCTTTCCTCAAAACACTCGTTTTGTCAATGCCACCACAACTAACAAAAAAATGACACATGGCATACATGTCAGAATCTTTGTCCATGTAAGAAAATGTCATGGACGACGTTAGCTCTGACTTAACCGAATGACTAAATTGATACCTTTTTAAAAAACTTGGGGGACTTCTTTAAATTAAAAAATTAATAGGGGACCAATCTGAGAACAACTTAAGAGATAGGGGACCAAAAGGTATATTTAGCCTATATATTATTCATTATTAATATTAGTCATGTGAATTTTATCTTGTAAAATAAATTTCTATTTCATAAATAACATTGTTAATTATGACGATAGCATATAAAGCTAATAATAAAATATTATTTATTATTAACTTTTAATAATGTGAATTTCAATCTTACAAAATAGATATTTATAAAGTTATTGGTAAAGCTTTCAATTAATACAAATAAACTATTTTAATAGATAAATAAATTTTTTTATAATTTATATATATATTTTGAATAAATTAAAAATAAAAGTTGTATATTGATAGAAATTAAGGTATAAATTAATAACTTATAATTGTTACAATAAATAATTTTGACATATTATTTTATATTTGAATAATAGAATTTAAATAATTACTAAATAAACTTATTATTAATCAAATGTAATTAATTATTTCATCATGCATTTTTATTAATACTAAATAAGTAAAAATTGGTTTCTATATAAAATTCACCCTAGAACATAAAAGAACTTTGAAAATTCAATAGATGAAAAGACTTATATAGATAACAAAAGTAATAAACTTAAAGAAATCAAAAGACAATATAAACTACTAAAGTAATAAATTAAAAGAATGTGTAAATGTGTGATAAATATAGTGAAGAAACTTTATTATAGCATATATATGTGAATATATATATATATATATATATATATATATATATATATACATGAAAATGGATGACAGTAAGAAAAAAACAAACTTTACAATGTCAATGACTTCTAATTTAATTCATGTGATGATCTCTAAAATTAAATTCAAACACATTCTTACGCAATATTTTGTCTGAAAAAAATGGAGAGAAGTAATTTTAACAGAGGGGGTGGGAAAGACAGGGACATCTTATACTATACAGTACAATAAATAGTCACATGAGAGAAATTATACAAAATTGATAATATAAATTTTTTTTTTGTGAAGATAATATAAATATTAAAAAGGACAGGTTTTGTTTGATTTTATCTGGATTGAACCCAAGACAATTAGGCTAATAGTTTTGGATCTTCTCAAAGTTCGTTTTCTATGGAGGGCATACAAACACCAACCCATTAACGCCTTAAATTTGTTTTGGTTAGTACCCGTAGAGATTCGGACTTTCATATAATAACAACAAAAGCTAAGGTTGTGTTTGTACCGAGGAATTTTAGAATTCTAGAAAATTATAAAAAAATAATGTATTTAAATAACAATAAAATATTTTAAGTTTATTATAAAATTTTAATTTGATCATTTTTAATATAAATAAGAGAAATTTTAGATAATATGAAAGAGAATTTAAAATTATTTTTTTCTGACTCATCTATTCTTTGTATCTAGTATTACTTTTATATTAGACTTTTTTTTGATAAAAGATAAGTCTCACATTGACTATGAATATGACCAAAATGTTTTTTATAAAGCTTTAGGCAATATTTAACCCATGACAAACTTTTAGGATGAGTATAATTTTCTAATACGATATAAAAATGTTGAGTCATTTATAAATGTTAAGTCTTATAAACATATACCAAATATCTAATCTTAAGACGAAGATTACTTTGAGTCTAACCAGTCCAAATATTGGAGTATCCACAATTGTCTTGATCTACAAACTCATGTATTAAATATCTAGTCCTAGTATAAGAGAAATATCTTAAGATAAAAGATAAGTTTATTATACACTAGAGTAGTGATTATATTACCCATTACTATCCAAATGTGAAAGGATGTTCATGCCATGCCTTTACAGATGGGCCAATAGTCCTTGCTTTTATCACCTAAGCATCAATTTGAAGGTAGTGAGCAGTGATGTTGATGTTGGAGAAATGAATAGAAATAGAGGCTTTAATTTAGTAATTTTTCATTTTCAATAAGTTATTTATAATGATTAATTTTTTAAAAACTTTTTTAATGGTTTATTATTCTTATTAAAATGAGTTGTTTTTTTACTGTTAGGACATTAAAAATTGATTAGACTATTTATTATTTGTTTTTGTGATTATTGATTTTCTCTATAAATGTCAAATCAACAAAGTGTAGAAGACATATACCATTAAAAATCTTATTTCTAATTTTTTTCTAAAAACTGTTCTAGAAATCTCAATATGAAAAAGACTTGATATGTCAAGTTTTTGCTTTCAAGACAATGATTAATATCCACAATACAACTTGTTACCTATGAATACTTTTTTTGTATGATATATATAATAAATACCAAAAAAAATAAAAATGTTTCAAAATATATATATATATATATATATATAAATGTTTATTATTATTATTATTATTATTTTATCTTTCTTTCTTCCTTTTAAAACAAATGGGGAAAAGTTCAAAACTCTTTTTTAATTTTTATTTTATTTTTATCTTGTTTCTTTTTCTTCCCCACCTTCTTCCATGGTTTTTCACCTTCACTCTCTTCGACACCTAAAACTTCATTCTACACTCCACCTCCACCTCACTCACATCCCTAAAAATCAGTTCCAAAACTTGGTTTTGTGTTTCCCATACAAACTCACCATATCTAGTTCTTAAAAGGGTGATAACAACACAAGAAAGGGGACAAGCAGAGAAGAGTAAAAGGAGATTACAATCAGAACAGAAATTCATATTAAAAAAAAAAACAGAGAAAACAACAAGAAAAAAACATTACCCTCTAAACAAACCATCAAACTCCCAACAACAACCTCACCATTGGGTTGTGGTTGTTCTAGTGGTAAGCCTTGGGCGCTCTTCATGTAAGTTGCATGGGTTCAAATCCCTTCCCTTCACATAGGGTACACCGGTTTGGAACCTATCTCTTGCGTTTACGTTGTTTATCTTTTTATTCTATCTGTCATAATTATTACATATGTAACATTTGTGACTTTCTTAGTATAAGTACAAACATCTTAATGGCATAGTTTGTTGTGTGCTTCAATTCTCACTCAGCGGACATGAGTTCAAAACCCACCTATCATAGCAGGATCAAGAACCTCATAACAGAAGAACAGAAGGTTCAGAAATTTCTGGTAGATCAACCACAGACACAGACTCTTTCACAGAGGTTTATCATCATTCTTCTGGCATGTGGGTTTGCAATTGCATTCTCCACTGTCTGAGGAAGACAATAGAGAACATAAAAATGCAGTGAATGATGAAGCATCAGGCCCATCAACTAAACCATTTCATCATGTTTCTCTGATTTTATTTTTTTTTGGTAATAGAAATGATCTTAATATTAATTTGTTGGATCTAGTCAAACTAAGATCATGAGATTGAATTCAACTTGACGCTATCACTTCGAGTAAGGCACCATTTGTAGATAAACCACATCCCTCAGAATGCCAAACAACTCCACATCACAAGATGAAGCTATGTTCATGTTTTCAAGAATTCATGTTATACACCTTAGGAATCAGTTTTCATGCACTGTGTAGTCCAACATTAATATTTATATGCTGTGTGCTTCTTTCCATACCAGTCTGAAAGAAACCACATACGAGAAACATTTTTCATGTTCATTTTCAATCAATCGAAACCAATTGCTAAAAGGGAAATTTTGTTTTGAAAGACTCCAAAGTTCATTGTCACAGCACTCCTGCAATTGGCATATGGGAAAATCTAAGCACCAAGAGTTGCAACTGCAATATTATAGTAAGATCCCAGATCTTTGCCCAGAACCGAGAATAATGACCAATGATGGTGGTCGTAGAAGATGGGGTGTCCGTTTCTTTGGTTTAAATAGAAGATTTTGATCCATTTGGAACAAGTCACAATCAGCCTGAGATAGAGTTTTTAATAGCATAAGGTTTTAATTGCATGTCAATTCAATACTTGACTTTGGCCATGTGAAGAAGCTATATTTAATTTGGAATGAATGTAATGTCCAATCTCCGATTTTGTAGATTTTAGAGAATACTTACAACGTTATACCATGTACTAAAAAATGGAAAGGTGGGACCATAAAAACACCAATTGAGGATGAAGTACACAATTTTATACATTAATGCACCTAGAAAACAAAATATGCCCTGCTCTGGAATTAATCACTTGGGAGCAGATGCAACCAAAATATTACACTTCCGGAAAACATCAGCAAACATGTTATTAACAGAAAACCTTAGCTAGATTACTCCAACTACATGATTCTCTATCACATGCCTTCACTTGTACTCGAGAATCATGTTGTTCTCTGGGGCTAATCCAACACAAGCTCTCAGGATGTTTTCAAGCATTGCACGCTGCTTTGACAATGCATTCATCACTGGGGTACCCGGTGGGACCTGTGTGAGTTATCTAGTGAGTCACCTTGCCAACTTTTGAGTAAAAAGGACAAGTGATAAAAAAGGGAAATTCACTTAACAGTAATGATTTACCATAACTTGAGCAATTGTAACTCTATAATGAAGCTCACCAAATACTATTTTCATTTAAACTCAATTTCTATTATGAATATAAGTAAATTTACTCAACATTGAATAAGATTTGTTGTTGAAGCTGAACTTACCAGAGGAGCCTTGGTCAGATAACTGAGGATGGTAGCAACCGGGTGGAATGAGTGAAATTTTCCCTGCAGGAACCAACCAAAAAAATATTGAACTCAGAAGGCTAAAACTAACAAATCATGCAATGAAACTACGTAGCATTTAGCAATGCATACAGACCTCAGTTTCAGCTTTGAACTGGATTCGGGTACTAAGCTCAGCAAGAAGGACCAAGTCCAAGATAATAGGGGCAGCCAACAACGAATCCTCACATGTGTTGTGCAAAACAATTGTGTTCTTTCCACCCATGAAGATCTCTGAAGTGTACTCATCCATGGCTCTCTTGCTGTCCCCCACGTAAGGCACATACTGCAAAGGCAAAAATCAAATCAGACATAGGATTAAAGACCTGACAAGATGAAAAAAATAAAAATAGAGGAAAGTGAGTGAAATGAAATTTACCTTGATGACAACGACATGGTCTGGATGTTCACCAGGTTCATACAGGATGGCATTGCTGTTGACCATATCATCAACAACGTTGCTCTTGGAGATTTCCTTAGAGCGGAAGGTTTGTGGAGCTGAGAGATTCATACCATCATTGTTCCCCAGATGGTTGTAACTAACTATTGATGTTGGCTGTCAATCATCAACAAGACACTTTCGAACATCAATTTACTTTTTTTTCCATATAAAACTAGCATCATGAATAGTTTATGAACAATGAACATGCAAACAAAGGATTGGCTGCCTTCACAAATGTAACATGCATGATATGACATTAATTAATATATAAAGAAAAAAAAATAATGTACCTTGATACCAGCCCCCACAAGGAAATCTACCAACACAGATTTCATTTTAGTTTGACCACTCTTAAAGTCATCTCCACCAATCAAACTGTTCCTCTCGATGGCAAGATCAATCAACCCTGATGGCAGCACAAGCAAAGTTAATAAATTTGTCTCAATAAGGTTAACTGAAAGAGCAGAGACATGTGGAGGGAACAAAAATGGCAAGCAACAAACACACCTGGGACAAAGGTGTTCTGAGGGCTTCCATTGATGAAAGGAATATTTTCCATTACACAAGCAATAGCATACAAGGTGGAAGGAGAAATCTCAGCCTCATTTCTGTCCAGAGCAGCCAAGAGATTCTCCATGGTGTCATTAAGCCCCACAACGACATTACTATACCTCTCTGTGTTGGCCGTCCACAGGACAACAACCTTGTCCACTTTGGCGGCTTGCTTAAACTCCCTGAACAGAGAAAAAGACTCAGCAAGTTAGAAGCTGAATAAGGTATATGTAATACAGATAATACAAGCCACAAAGCATGTAGATTGAAGTGGGACATACTTAATGTCCTTGATAACTTGTTGAACTTGCTCTTTCTTTGTGCCCTTGATAAGGTTGTTGGCACGGTCTCCTTGATTGGCAGCAATGAAATCCGGGTCATAGATTCCAGGGAGTGGAACCATGGATTCCATGTAAGGTCTCAACTGCTTCTGCAAATCAATGTCAAAAACCTTGGCCCTGGCCATGGCATCAGCCAGGTTCAAGTTACTAATATCCCATCCCCCAAACACTATGTCATCAGGGTTGACCTGCCAATATATTTCAATACTACAAAGTCAAGTTTCTCATCACACAATTCTAGACATCTTGAACTACAAAAATATAGTATTATTTAAAAAAACACAAACACATCAAGAACTCAATTGTAATTTTCATCAATTAAAATGAAGGTAAATGATACAAAGTACTCTAAAATACTAGTTAAGAAATAATAATCGGAAAGTTTGAATTTAAAATCTTCTTTAATACTCACCCACACTAATTTCCTAGTAATCTCAACATAATTTTTAATATAAAATTTCCACTTCTAATTCTTTAAGAATAACTAACAGGACCCTAAAATAAAAAGAGGGGTATGGCATATGTTCCCTGGATTAGTTATGAACTCTCTTATCCCATATTTTTGGAGATTATCTCTATTTCGTTCAATCTAGAAAGCTATTTCTTAGGAGATTATCTCTATTTCTTTCAATTTAGAAAGCTATCTCTATAGGGCATTTTTTGGTGTATAAATAAAGATCAAGAACCTTCTTTGATTATAAATAAAGATTCAGAGTCCTTTTATAATTCAAGTAACATTTTGAGAAATAAACTATGGCTCTAATATTTTATACGATGAACAGAATAGGTTATTAATTAATCAAAACTGTAAATGATTAATGATAATACCATTGGAAGCAAGCTCTTGAAAGGGGCATAGATTTCCTCTCCTTGGAAGGAGCCTACTCGGATAGCTGAGGCTTGGGTGAGGGAGCCAAAGTAATTGGCTTGTTGAATCTTGTCCTTTGTTGCCCATGAAATGCCCCTGAGAATCATAAAATGTAAAAATGACCCATTTAGCATAGATTAATAATTACAACTATACACCAAAAAATAAGTTGCTAGGAAGTCGAAACTTACTCTCGGTTAGCAATAACACCACCGGTGAGGGTTGAGCCATTGTTTCCACCCCACCCCACAAGCATTACCCTGATAATAAATAATCAATAAATGAATAAAATCAGAAAATGGGGTGAAGAAAGATTTGATTTTGAATGAAATGATGGGAAAAAACAGAAGGATGATTTGGGAGCTAACCCCAGTTTAGGGACATGGGTGTTGGTTTTAAACTCGTATTTGACGGATTTGGGTTTGACAATCCACTGGTAAGTGCCATTCCTGTTCTCGTGAACAAGTTCGGTGGTTTCGTAGTTGTACACGGACTGAATCTCAGTCTCGGTGTATTTTACATTAGGACTCTCGACCTTGAAATTCTCGATGAACATTTTAATAAACAAATGAAATAAATCGAAAACCAAAAAGGATCTCTCTTAACTCACAGATTTGTGAACGGTTGCTAGGTGCCCCCGAATGTAGGGGGAGAAACTCCTATATATAGAGCAACTTGCGACTGTGTCCTTACACGTGTCACAATTTGAGCGGGTTTTGCCTTACATTATTGATTCATTCCCAATTCCTAAATACTCCATTTCAAAGGATCAGTCCACACACTATACACTATCTGTACTCCCTCTCCTCTTCTTCCCGCTGCACCCATATCATTTTGTTAACGTGCCAATCAAATTTCTTCATCCCTTGTTACCTGTTTGTGTAATGTCATTTTCACTTCAAACTCGTTTTCTCTTTTTTTTCATTATTTCCGCTCGCTTTCACAACAAATTTATATCCTATTATTTATAAACTTTTTTATATTCATCCTAAATTAGTTTTATTAAACACTTCTATTTTAAACGATTCTTGGTGAAATCAGAAATCGATGATGCCAAGCAGTACTATATCATAGCCATCTAATGCCTTGTCTTGAGATGGTTAAAAACATATTTTAGATGTGTAATATACTTGTTTGTTTAAATTTATTTTAAGAAATAAATATTTTTAAATTAAAAAATATTTATTTTAAATTTTAATATGTTTGTTTAAATTTTAAAAATAAATCAAAACTAAAATAAACTAATTTCTATTTATTTTTAAAATAATTTTGATCTACTTATTAAAAAATATTTATAAAAAAACACTATTTTAAAAAGCACTTAAAATATACGATCACGTTCCATAAGACCTTTAGAGAATGTTTAATTTATTTGAAGAAGAAAAAATTGAATTAAAAAATATTTTAGTTTAACTTTTTAAATGTTTATTTAAACTTTTTAAAAAAATAAAAAACTAAAAATAACTTATTTAAATATGTTATTTTAAATAATTTCTTTAAATAAACTGTTAAAAAAGCTTTAATTGATTTTAAAGATAACTTTTTATAGCGATAACCAAATAAACTCATCTATTTTATTAATCATTTTTTATAAAAATTATTTTTTAGTAAATTAGTTTTTATAAAAACGTAGACTCCCTCTTAGATACACATATCCACATATCTTCATTTATTTTTTTATCTCTCTTAATTCTCTCGATCAAATTATTTATCACATTTTCTAATTTTTTCTTTCTTTTATTTTTATTTTTATATCTCTTACAATATTTAAGAAACCTCAAAAATTAGAATGTCTAGAAACATCATTGAATATATAATCACATGCCATGAACCTTTCGAGAACATGTTTCTTTCTTTTTTTGACGGCTAGAATATATTTCCTAATTAAATTTCTAAACAAATCATCAAAATTGATGTACAATGACTTGAGTGAAAATAGGTTAGTTTTAAATTTCATCCAAATAAAGTTCCAAAAATAAAATTCACAGTAAAAAAAATTCCAAATAACAAGCATCCAAATATTAATGCACCCAACTCTTGTCTAACAAAGCTCTAAGAGGATAAATTTGCTTAATTTTATCTATAAGAATGAAGAGTTCATTTTTTTATGTTAATCATATTCCTAATTAGGAGATAATGGAATGTCTTTAAGAATGTCATTTTCTAAACTTGAATTTATTTGGTATAAGTCATGGGAAAATAATTTTACTAGGTTGCACTAATTTTTTTATGAGATGAGGAAATATATTATTTAGTTTGTTATTTTTTACAATCGGGTTAATATGTCCTTTGTTAAAATTTTACGCATAATATCTCACATATGACTTTCGTCTTGTGAGTAGCCTTTAAAGTTGTTAAAACAAGACCCCAAATATATGCTATCCTACTTAATTAGCATGTGTTAGAGTCAAGTCTGAACTCATGACTTAGAAGTCTGAACCTCTTTGTGGTTTGTTAATAATACACATCAAGACTCTCAGTTAAAATAAAGTCTGTATTGTTTGTTTGTCTAACAAGTCTGTTCAAGTGTGATAGGAGTCCGTAAAACTCCATTTGCAAAGAATAAAGGGAGTCTGTAAAATCAATTTGCTCTTAAAATGAAGAAGTCTATACTCACTCAAAGCTTCACTGAATCAAGCTAGTCTGAACCTACAGACTATGAGAAGATTTCTCACTCTTCAAAGTATTTGAAAAAGGATCTTTCCTTACCAAATCTGAAGTTGCATAAACTTTCTCATGTCATCTCTGAAGCTATCATCAAAAAGGTAATCAACAGAAAAGTTGAAGACTTTCTTACGTATATCAAGAAAACTGCCTCACATGTCTCAAGGTGTCAGAAAAGTTGAATCTGTTCAGAACGGATAGCCTGAAGTCAACTGCTATAGAGTGTACGTGTTTTCCTAAAGTACATAAGCAAAAAGGATATTTTGTTGAAGACTTTTGAAGCAATCCAGTTAAGGAAACTTCTCTGAAGCATGTGTTTGTACTTACTAACAGTACCTTCCTCGAAGAGAGCAATATCTTTCAAGCTGAACCAACGAATATTTTTCAGAAGAACTATAAATACAAGAAGCTTTTGAATTCAAGATAGTTACGCTGCTCCATTTCATACTTGAACACTCTCTTGTCTTCTCTCGAGAAACCAAAGTCTGGAGACTTTTCTTTAAGTTTCTAAGTTCTTGTATTCACTACTTAAGTCTTCTTTGTAGTTCTGCTTTGTGCAGACCTTGACTTGTAGTAGTCTGTAGCTCAATGTACCTTGTAAACATTTCATTGTCTTGTACGATGAGTTATTTGATTGTAACTTCAAACACTTCATTACTTCACCTTGTATATTCTAGTGTGTTGCCAGAATCTGTTTGTGTTGGGAAACACTTGTGGCCTGAAGAGGCTTTCGAAAGAATACTTAGGTTTGTAGCCAAGAGTGGCTAGTGTCAAGAATATTTGGATTTAAGCCAGAAGTGTCTGGAGTCAAGAATATTGTTGCACTGGGCTGGTGCAATATTGTAAAGGTGTTTTATAATAGTGAAAAATCATTCGGTCTGAAGAGACTGGACGTAACTTCTACGTTGGAAGTGAACTAGGATAAATTCCATTGTGTGATTTTCTATTCCCTTCTCTGGTTTGTTAAATTATTTTCTTCTTAAGCAGTCTGTACGTTTCAAAAAAGAATTTAAGACTTATTCAACCCTCCTTCTAAGTCTAACTATGTACCATCAACATGTTTACACAATCAATCAAGTTAATGTAACATAAATTTCACTAAACTTAATCTCATGGCAAATAGATCCTAAGTGTTTTCTCTAAATATGAATCTCTAAACTATTTGACGAAAGTTCTTTCTTTAAGTATTGACCTTAACAACAATTAAATTTAATTATATCCCTAAACAAAGAATATAATGGATATGTCATTCTGAAACCTATTCAAAAACCCTCCAAACACACACACAAAAACGTTCTCTTATTCGAGACATGCATTAAGCATATGAAATGAAATACTAACATTGATTAAAAAAAATAAATCATACAAAAGTATTTAATACATAGTTAGAAAGGAAGTGAGCTACACCAAAACCTAAAAAGATAAGGTTTAGCCACATATTTTTCATGTGGACTACCCTAAAAATAAAGAAAATATAAAATGATCAATAGAGAGCAAAAGAAAAAGAAAGGAAACCAGGGGAAATCCTTTGTCTTTAAACTTTACCACGATGCTAGCGTAGCTCTAAATGATGTTCCTAGCCTTCTACAAACCAAGCTCCCACAAAAAGTGACATAAACCCATTTCCATGGCCTTTTGGGTGAAACTATGTGTGTTATTACAAATATCTCACCCATACAAGCATCTTCTAGTTAGAGGAAAATGACAAAAATTTTGCTTGCTCACCCCCAACAAGTAGACTGCTCATTGTGGCGAGCTACCCCTAACAAGAAAAACTTTAAAACATGACCTAGCCATTCAAAACTATGTTCTAAGTGCTTGAAACATGATATCAAATTTTCAGCTTGATACAATAGTAAACAAAGCAGCAATAGAAAGTTTAAAATTATTGTTCAAGAGTTTAGCAAAAATGCAGTGCTTCCTTTTTTTTTATTTTCTCTAAAGATATTTAACACCTATCAAAACACATCAAAAAGAGTTTGTAAGCTCAAAATTATGGCAATATTTAAATAAAACACAACGGGAATTAGTTTTTCTAAATAAAAAATCAATTAATCACCAATTTATAGGTAATTTTTACATTAAAAATAATATAAAATTGATATCTAACAGCCACAACTACCAATAGGCCCTTGACCTGATGCCACCACCCTAACCTCTTCTTGCTGCATACCCCTACCCCACAAGCCTTGTTTTTTTAGTTTAGATCTTCCTTTCCACCACACTTCTAGTAAACTTTATCTTCTATTGAAACCCTTGAGCAACCAATAGGCTTGTAATAGCAAACCCTTTATGCTAAGAAGAAGGATTTTTGTTGTTGTTAATTATGAGTAAAGGGAAACCACCGAGTCATAGAGTCTCACCGACCACATGTCATCATTGTGCATCGCTCCCCCTAACCATCACTGTTAGAGAATCACTAGTGAAGAGAAAATAAAAATACAAAGATTATCATTGGTCTTATAAACTTCATGTTTTAGAACAATAATAGATAATTAAAAGTGTGTTAAAGAAATACCTCTTGTAGCGTAGAACAAGAAGATGGTAAAGCAATAAGAGTCTCACTCATAAAGAGTCCACTTGAGCACTCTCATTAGACTCCGCACTTCCAAATGTTATCGTTAGAGGATGACCTCTAGAACAATTTATATAACGTTTTGTGTATCATAAGAGTGCCTCCAATGAGAATCCCATGCTCTATTTATAAGCTCAGAACTGGCCTACTAAGCACTCTTTGCTAAATTGACTATTCACTGATTTTAAATGAGTTAGACCTAATAGTTTTAGTTTTAGGCAAACTAAAATAAAACTATCTTTTGGAGGGCTTATTCTATGATATAACCCTATAGGAAATATATTTTGTGTACATTAAATATAAAATTTTATTTTTAATATAATATAATGAGTGGCATCTAGCAATACATCATTATCCAAATATAAATATAAAAATAACCTATAAGTGATAAAATTTATATCTTTGGTCCTTGTGTCATGATATCTATTTTGGCGCAATGCATGATCATCTCCATCCTTGTATAACCCAATTCGTTTTACTTGATATCAGAGTAGACTTTACTTGAATAAATATCTAATATGTATCCTCCCTATAGCATGGTCATGCATATCCTTAGTCTCACTCCATCAAGTGTCTCATAAATATCACTATCGTTACATAAGAGAGAAAAATCTCCTGTACATCATTCAAATCTCTCTGCATGATTTGTTCACTATCCAATTACAACCTTTATAATCATCTTGTTACAGACGACATTTGATTGTATTAAAATAACAAACTCTTCATGAAATAATTATAGTGACTTCAAGTTGAAGGACTACATGTATCATTATCATATTAAGAACCGTTTATGACACTCATGTAACGTTCCATGTGACATTTTCATGATGGGTCTATCCAGTACTCCACTACTCTTAATATGTACCCTATGAAGACTTAATATTATCCATATCCATAATATGTGAGATCAAGTCATCAATACACTCACATACACTAGTTTTAACATATTTATATGTCCCTATATAAGTACATGACTAGGGAAAATTTAGGAATAATTCTCTTATTAACTGTTTATTCCAAGGACTAATAAAGTTTGTTAAACTACTTAATAGAAATGCCTTGTTCAAAGTGCAGTATCTTATATAGGCTCTTAATGCATACTTTCCAATAATCACAATCAGTAGTTGAGTGTAAGTAACCTCATAATGTTATTGTGTCATCTATATCTCCATCAGTCCACTATGCAATAGTTTGAACGGAGGTAATTGTGCCTGCTACAACTGTCAAGCTTAATCATTGTCATGCCATAGTTATCATCAAGCCCTATTTCTGATACGCAAACACAGATCCTTTCACTACAACTCAACATTATTCCTATTGTGTTTGTTTTTTGGAAAGGGTTCTAAGTTTCTTGGTTTTTGTTGCATTGCTGCTTTCACAAAGTTAAGGAAGATGTTTCCTTTTAAAATTTGATTCATTGTTGAGGAAGAGCTAGAAACTAAAGTTAGGTATCTCATATTCACATCAAATGATAGGTTCTTCTGTGTTTGTATTCTTTGCAATTAAAGAGGTTTCTTATTCCTCTATGATTTTAGGTGTTTTCTAATTTTTAATTTTTAATTACTCTAGGTTGCAGCTTATGTTGGGGGGATATAAGTGGTTGGAGATTCTATGAGGGAGGTGTTAGTGTTTCTATAGAGAGGATTAGGGTTCTATAATTTAGGTGGGGGTAAGGTAGGGGTGAGCGGAGGTTTGGTGATAGTGTGAGGTTTAGAGTAGGTAGAGAGTTGGCGGTCGAAACTAAGATTGGGGGTGGGCAACAATTTTCCATCGTAGGGGGTTGGCAGTGGCGGTGAGGTTGAGGTTTAAGGTTGAAGGTTAGGTGAGAAGGGAAGAAGGACATTGGAATTGAGGTGGAAAATCTTTTTATTTGGTTTTTAGCAAATATTACATATGACAGTGTTGATGTGGATTTTCATTAACCACCTCAACATTTAATGGAATGAGGTTTATGACAAAGACCATTTTCTTCTACTTGAATTACTTTACGAACCAAAAAAATATGAGGGACTAATTCCAAAATTGGGTAATAGATTAAGGACTAAAAACTTAAGAGGCTTTTAGTATGCAATATTCTTTTTATATTCTAGGTAAGTTTAATGAAAAAAAATTCATGTGTTTGGTAAAACATAATAAATTTATCTTCTAGGTTTTAGTTTTCCTCCTAAAGTTTCCATCTATAATATAAAATTTCTAAAATCCCTCATAAGTATATTTAAACATTCTCAAATTTTCATTCTTACTCACAACATGAACAGTCTCTCATTTGTTTTTCATTATTGACATGCCACCAAGTTCAAATGAAAACTGCAGGTAATGATTTTATTGCAAGTATTTTTTAAAAAATTATTAATCACTATCATTTTGATTACTTTGTACAAATAATGTCTACATGAAATTTTCTTATGACTGATCACCAATTCCTATATATATATATATATATATATATATAATTTTGGCTACTTGGCCCCAACGAGTAATGAGGATTGGTTCTTTTTGAGACTAGACCAGACCCTGATGAGCAGTGCAAGTATATTCCTATGAACTAAATTAGTAAAATTATTACTTTGTTAAAATTTATCTAGCCTTGGCAAGGAGGAAGGATTAGTTTCCCTTATAAGGGATAACATCCTAAACTTCAAAAAGGTGGGGTATCAATTTTAACCTAAGGTTCTATTACAAAATAGAGTGCTCCATAGACATACTCTAAGGCTTCGGTAACTCCACCAACTCATAAGGAAAGTCCTCAGGTTCCTTACACTCGTTGTCAACCACAACAAACAATTTCCCACCGTGAAATTCATGGTAGGGGTTAATCCCATTGAGGTTGAGGTTGAGGTTGACGTAAGGATTCCTATATTGGACTTACCTTATGGTCGCACTGAATGGTTCTCCAACAAGGGTATCGCATAGTTAAAGTGCCTCATCAGCTCTCTCAAAAATTTTGGCAGAGTTTCAATATGCAAAAGTTAAGTAACGTTTCGAAGGCTTTCTAGAACCACTTTTTATAGATGTGGCTAGGGGCAACTCAGTGACGATTCAATTCAAAATTATGGGTTGTGTCGTCTTAATTTTCAAAGCCCATTGTCCAAAGGTAACAGCCACATGATAATTGAAACATAACCACCATATATAATCAAAAGATAGTTGTCACACGTTGATTGACATGACCCATGATATGTGCAACGTTGCATTTCAAATGATAAATAAATGCATAACAGTTACGAGCACAAAATAGAGTAGCAAAGGGCACAAGTGGAAAATTTCTCTAAAATAAAAGTTATTTTCTTCTTACCCACACCTATAATAGGTGTATAGAGTAGATGGTGTAGCTCATTTGAATAACTGATATGGTTCCTCCAACAAGTAAGGGGGGAAATAATCTGGTCTTGATATCAGTCATAGGCAATATGGTGATTTGACCTATAGTTGTCATATCTCACATATTATGGTGACCTGACACCACCTTTCTGGTATTGCGCATGAGACTCATGGTTTAATACCAGTATGAGCTATTCTCTCAATTCTAGAAAATCAGAGTTGACTTATGCATATGCATGCTGAAAAGCAACCTGCAAAGTAACAGACTGGTTGGTAGAGCCGTTTGGAGACGTCTCTATCACGTGTTAATTTTTCTACAAGGGATCATAATCGTATTGACACTATGTACGGGAAACTTCCTGGGCAAGATAACTCTTCCACTGCCCCAGGTATAAATACCCATAAATCAACAATGAAAAGGTAGAACATTTTTACTACAACTTATGCTTGAGCACTGATATTCTCTTTGAATATTCCACTGACTTGAGCATCGAAGTGTCATTGCAGGTGACACTTCATTTCACCTAACAACATGTAAGGGTGGTGGTATTAATAAAAGGAGCACTTTAAGACTCCTATCTTCCCACGGGAATAAGAGATATAATATTGAATCCCTATTGGACCGGTGTAATACAAAACACATTAGGTTAGTTGCTAAGTCGGATCTTGCACTTCGGCCTAAACTAGTTCATATGTATAATTTCTACTACCAACTATCGTTGATCATCGATTATCAAAAAGATTTCTCATTCATAGAAAATACAAAAGTTACTCCTTCATACTAGAATTGGTGGGAAGATTTGTAAAAAATATACTAGGTTGCAATATTAATTTTGTATTTTAAGTGAAAGTAATTTTAAAAATTTACTTTATATTTTTTAGAATATTTTACTTGAATTAAATATAAGAATAAAATTATGACATGAATAAAAATTCATTCCTAATAATATAACTTAAGAATGAAAAAACACACCGCTTACCAGATGTCTCATTAGGGGGTATCTTTTTAAGGGAAAGCGTAAAATGGAAAATGAGTAATGAAGGAAAATGAGTAGCTTACTTGATAAAATAAAATGACAAATAAGAATATAACTTTACACTGGTGCCATTTTTCACTAAAATATGAGAAACAATAATAAAAATGTAAGTAAAATTAGTCCTTTCTAAAGTTGCCCTTTTCTAAATAGTTAAGTATAAAAGTTAATAATATGTTAAGCAAATTTTAAAACTAAGTCATGGTGTGCTTTTAAAATTTTCTATTATGTTAAAAAAATAAAACTTTATTATTTTATTTAAAGAAATTATTTAAAAATCAGATAAATAAATTTTAATAATATTTTTAAATATAAATCTTTCACTATTACTTTGTTAATCTATGTTGTAAGGATAACTATTGATATTTTCATTTGTATTATTAAGGAAGTAATGAGTGGACACATATGAATGTAGAGGTGGCATGTGATTAGGAGAGGAGTGTTTGGTCATTCGTGGCAACAAGAAGATAGGCCAAGTGTAAGTGGCGCAGTGTACGTGAAGGTGACCCAGGTTCACCCAAATTTGGTGACCTTTGGAATCTCCACTACCATTCCCACGCTCCTAAACTCATGTGTAAGCCGCGCTCTACAATTCTTAATTATTAAAAATCTAACAAGTGTCCCACCCTAACACGTGGTGCCATTATAATAAAGGCGTCCAGGTGACTCTGTAAGATTTGGATCCTCATGTATCTCTACCCTTCTCTCATAGAATAATTCATATAAAAATGTTTTTTAGAATAATTACTTTTATAACTATAACAGTTATTTTTATAGTAAATATAAAAATATTTTTCATTTGGTTATTTTTATACCAATGATTAAAATAATTGGTACAAATAATTTCATTTTATATAACATAAATATTAGATAACTATTGTTATAACAAGAATAAAAAATGCGTACAACATTTATAAAAGTAATTAGTATAAAGAAAATTAATATTTTAATATTTAATGTTAACAGTTAAACTAAGGGGTGTATAACAAAACAAGTAAATTGGGTAGGAATCCTAACTCTGTCATATTTTTTCATCAAGGCCGCGGGCCAAGCCGTTGAAGAAAACAATTTTTTACCAAAAAAATAAAAAGAAAAAAAGGCTAATTTTTTACAATATTCTTTAATCCATGTAAGCAAATTTAATAAAAAGAATCGGTAGAAATAATGATAAGGGAAGAATCAAATATAGAAAATTCAATGAGACTGAAAATAGTTAATGACTTTTGCTAAGTTGGTTATTATTCTTTGGCGATTCTCTTAGCCACCATATCATCTTCTGTGTGGGCATAATAGCAATTAAAAAATTTATAGAAATTTTAAGAAAATTTTACAAAACAATTTAAAATTCTACTGAAATATTTACTTTTCTAAAATCTTTTTATTGAGAATCAACTTATATCAAAAAGAGAATTTACAAATGGTTAGATATATAGCTGTTATTTTCTACATTGTACAAATGTATGGTTTAGCGAAATCACCACCACCAACACCGCTTTTGCAAAGAAAAATGTAAATACTCTATTTCAATCATAAAAGTAAATACTTAATCTGAATAAATGATTAAAATTAAAAAAATTAAATTACTTTATCTAAACAAATAATTTTAACAAATAATAAAAATTAAATTAATATAACTTAAATTTCTTTTTGAGATTTTTCAAATATTTATAACCTAAATGTAATTTATAATCATCCAATCCATCTCATACAACCTAATATAACGACGAAGATAAATCGGTAAGATTGTGAAAATGATTTATCACTCTTGTAAACTTATTTTAATAACTTACTTGATATATATTTTATTAAAATACGTTATTTTTAACTTATTTCATTAAATTTTATAAGTAAACTCTCTTAATTAAATTACGTATAAATCATTAAAATAATTTATAAAAGATAATATCATACTTTTTCAGAGAGTGTCCTTCCATCCAAAAATGAGAAACTAATCTCTCGACTTTGGTCATTTATAAGCTATCTTTTGGGAAAATTTTGATATCATATTTTTATTTAAAATTAATATTATAAGATTTCTACTTAATTTCTAAATAAATTTAGTATAATTTGTAATTAAAATTTTCCTTTAAATTTCTATTGCGTAAGCTTTCCCTTTAATCAGTGGTTCATTAGTGAAAGGTCCACAAATGATGTGCTCGATCCAGCAAAGCAAATCAAGTGGTAATTGACCCTCCTCAACTCAAATCACTTTTTTAGAAAAGGTAGGTGCAATTTTTGTAAGGAAAATAATATTTAGGATAAAGGCAACGACAATTTAATCTTTCTTATTCTCTATTAATAGATAAGAAATATAAAATAGGAGGCCCTTTGAATTAGCGTATGTTTCACCTCTTTGGGCATTTCTTTTTACAGACAAGCAAGCATCAACCATTTATTGGATTCTCAGAAGAACCAAAAGGACCAATAAATATCAACATTGCCTTCTCAATTTTTAATATTTTTCACCTTCTAATTTGACTCTTTTAAGTATATTCATATGAATTTTTATTTTAGTTGTGTATATAAAATAAACAATTTGTGTCAAGCACAATTTATTTGTATTTTTTGTTTTGAAGGGAAGAATTTTCAAGCACTCGTTAATCGTTAAAAGTATATTTGTAACTTTCATAATATAGAAAACTATGATTTGAGGTAATCTAAAGTGATCCGACCCAAAAAAATTACAAAAAATGGATCTACATTCTGAAAATTATGTGTTTTAAAACATTAATTACATTATTTTAAAATTAAATTTTACAAAATTATTTTAATCTAAAATAAATTTACACAAGAATCAAATACCCATTAAATTAAATTGTAAAACATATGAAAGTTATATCACCTTCAACCCAAAATCTTTAAGACATTAAGTTATGAGTCTTTATAACTTCACTAATGCATATTTATCCAATGTAAGACTAACTTTTTTTGTTACAATAGAAAAATAAACAAAACTAACTAACTACATCCTTGCAAAGGAAAGAGGTCATAAAAAATGGTAGAAACTTTCAAAGTTGCAAACTTCATCCTCACGAGCTTTGTTGGCTAAAGCATCTGTTGTGAGACATATATAAGGGAAACATGTCAACTCTTCTCTAGCACTTTGATCCTTCATAATATATCATAATGCCAATGGGTGCTTAAGTCAACCTCTTCCACAAAAGTGTTTATCATATTTCTATAATTTGACACACACATCAAATCTTTTTATCCTTTATCCCAAGTTAAATGCAATCCTTCCTTGAGACAGATGTAGGCCTTTCTAGAAATGAATGGATCTAGTCTTGAATTTTTCCTTAGATCCCTAAGCTTCTCCACTTCAAGCTTTTCAAATGCATATCCAAGAAGCCTTAGCCAAATGTTGAATTGGTCCCTAAGTAAGCAAGAGTTTTGAATTTTCCTATGCTAAAAGAGAGGAAGATGATGGAAATGGAAGAAAGAAAGGATGGACAATGGATTAAGAGTGAATTGCGTCACTCTCTAGGTGCTAAAGAGTTAAGCAAAGTGTTCACCACCCTTGGAGAAGCCCAAGGGATAAGAACATGAAAGAGCCTTGGTGCTCTTAAAAATCTAGAAAGAGAGAATTCTCCGTTCTCACTAAAAATCTCAATTATGACTTCAAAGTTGGCTTTTACAAAGGGAGCTATCTATTTCATTTAATTTTCACTTTTAGTTCCTTTATTTCCTGAATTTTATTTGGCGTTTATTATTATTATTATTATTATTATCATTATTATTGTTATTTACAATTTTATTTTGTGTTATTTTATTGTGACATCATATTTCATTCCATTTATTTATTTATTTATTTTTGCGCACTTCTATTTTTTACATTTATTTATTTATTTATTTATTGCACTTTTATTTTTCTATGTTTATTTTTTTGCATTTTATTTTTTTGCACTTTATTTTTCTGCACTTTATTTTTCTACACTTATTTATTTCTTTATTTTTTTCGCACATTTATTTTTCTACATTTATTTTTCTATATTTATTTATTCGCACTTTTATTTTTTTACATTTATTTAGTTATTTATTTTTCTACATTTTATTTTTCTATGCTCTATTTTTCTGTACTTTATTTGTTTATTTGCATTTTATTTATTTTTCCGCATTTTAGTTTTCTGTACTTTATTTTTTTGTACTTTATTTATTCATTTACATTTATTTATTTTTCTGTATTTTATTTTTTTTACTTTATTTATTTATTTGTATTTTATTTTATTTTCTTTCTCAATAATTTTACAGCTGTCTTTTACATAATCATTTGTCTATCACTTTATTTTTTTATTTTTTATATACAATTCCTTAAGTTGTTTTTATTTACTCATAGGTAATTGTTTATTTATTTGTTTTTTTATTTTAGCCTCTTATTTTATGTTTTCCTCTTTTATCTTTTTCTTTATTCATATTATCTTATTTATTTATTTATTTATTTATTTATTTTTCCTCACAATATTTTCTAATTGTCTTTGATTTGTCCCTACATAATTGTTTATTTTATTAATATTTATTTATTTATTGTCACAACTTTTATTGTCATACGCATAAAAAACAACACTAATAAATTGTTTTTCATTTATTTATTTATCCTTTTATCTTTCTTTTAAGTTTGAAATAAGATTAATTTGGATGAAACATCTTATTAATCTTATTTTCTCAAAAATGATTGAATAAAAATACTTGTTAGTTTTAATTAATTAAGTATATATATTTATTTATTTTCACATCGATCTATTTAATTCTATTTTTCTTTCTTATGTCTATTTATTTTTACTTTTTTTGTTATTTTTGTTTTTTTGGAAAAATATGAACCATATATTTCTCAATAAAATTAATGGATTATCTTTTAATTACTCGTAAAATAATTTAGACGAGACGTCTTATTATTTTTATTTTCTGGCTGTCTTTTAAGTACATATCAGTTTATTTCCCTTCAAACTCAGAATAAAAATAATTAAGATGAGACATCTTATTATTTTTATTTTTATTTTTTACTATCTTTTAATTACTTGTCTACTCATTTTCTTTCAAACTTGTAAAATAAAAATAATTTAGAAGATGTGTCTTATTTTGATTGCCTTTTAATTACTTGTCTATTTATTTTTCTCTAAAAAAATCAGAAAATAAAAATAATTTAAATGAGAAATCCTATTATTTTTATTTTATTTTTTGACTGTCTTTTAATCACTTATTTGTTTATTTTCCTTTGAACTCAAAATGAAATAATTTAGATGATACATCTTATTATTTTATTTTATTTTATTTCTATTTATTTTTTAAAAATGTCCTTATTATCATTTTGTTCTAGTGTACATTGACTGTAAATAACATCTATCATTGTTGTTTTTTTATGAAGGATGAAATATTTAATAATCATTTTAAAATTATACATGATCAATTTGGGTAACCGTTTTAGGACAGACAATGTGAGATGTTAATACCTTCCCCACCTATATTTCAACTCTCAGACAAAATCAGAATCTTATTTTAAAAATCAGTGCTATTTAAAGGTTTTCCTGATATTTTCCTTAATAAATATTAGTGGCGACTCCCTGAACCCTCTAGTTCTTTTAGGCCACCCAAAGGCCTTATTCCAAGAAGGTTTCATTTCCCTTTTTATTGTCTTCTCCCAGTCCGCATCATGACCCAGAACTCCGGTCGCGACAATGACTTCAAAGTTGGCTTTTACAAAGGGAGCTATCTATTATGGCTTCTCCATTTAGGCGCCACCTTCACGGGCTTTGTGGAGGCCTAATTAATCCTAACCTAGAGCTATTCTACCCAAGGCCTAATATATGACCCAAAACCCTAACCCTTTTTACAAGGCCTAAAAATGGCTTAAATAAACTTAGTCATACAAGGCCTAAAAGATGTCCAAATAAAACTATGAATCCCTACCCTCTAAAATAATGCATGAGAAATGAGTAAAGGTCTTCAAATAGTCTTTTCTAGACTTAGGCCTATGTAATGGCATGAGAAAGAGTACCAAGGCTTTGGAAAGAGCCTTTTTGGCTCTCTTGGTCCTTGATCTAGTCAAAGGACCTCTAAAAGCATCCAAGCCATCCTCCAATCCTTGTGTGGGGTCTATATGAATGATGTCCTCATTATGTTTCCCCTCTTCAAGAGGATTTGTCCTTAAATCTAAGACATCCTTATCAAAATCATCTGTATCACAAGGGGTTAGATCAGAAAATGTTAAAAGTAGCACTAACCCTATATTCATCAGGGAGGTCAAATACATAAGTATTATTATTAACTTTCTTCAGAATTTGAAAAGGACGATCACCTATTAGACCAAGTTTTGACTTTCTAAGATTAGGAAATTATTCCTTTCTTAGGTGAAGCTAAACCCAATCCCCCAATATCTAACACAACCTTTTTTCTCTTTTATTAGCATACCGAGTATAGTGTTCATTTTTAGTTTGGATTTTCATTCTAACTTTCTCATGAAGCTCTTTCATAGAAGAAGCTTTTGCTTCGTCATCCAAATGGATAAGGGTATCAAAAATAGTAAGAGGCAAAAGATCAAGGGGTGTGAGGCGACAAGGTTTTAACTACTATAAATGATTTACTCATTCATCAAATGAATGTGGAAATAACATTTCTAAATGGTGATTGAATGAGGAGATTTATATAAAACAACAAGAAGGTTATGTTATTATTGGTCAACAACACATGGTTTACAAACTTAAAAAATCTTTGTATGGTTTGAAACAAGCACCTAAACAGTGGTATGAAAAGTTTAACAGTGCTTTGATTGAACATGGCTTTGTTATGAATTCATTTGATACTTGTGTCCACACAAAGTTATTTGAATTTAGTTGTCTGATAATATGCTTATATGTCGATGATATGTTAATTTTTAGAACAAATTTGGATATGATTAACCAAACAAAATTATTTTTAAGTTCCAAATTTGATGCAAAAGATTTGGGAAAAGTTGATGTTATCTGGAGCATAAAGATAACAAAAATAGAAAATATTTTTTACAAAATCAATCACATTATGTTGAAATACTTCTAAAAAAATTCAATAACTTTGATGTTATACCTACTAAAACCCTTTTTATGTGTTTAAAAAGGAATAATGGTGATAATGTGTCTCAATCCAAATATGCAAAATTATTGTTATATTCTTAATGAATAATACTAGACCTACTATTGCATATGTTGTAAGTAGATTGAGTCGTTATATTCATAATCCCAGTGGTTAACATTGGAATGCTTTGCTTTTATCTTCTGAAATATTTAAAAGTTATTATAGATTGAAGTTTATACCTTTCAAATTTTCCTTTAGTGATGGAAGGTTATTGTGATACAAACTGGATTATAGAGAAAGACGGGGTAATTAGCTTCACCAGTGGATATGAGTTCACTTTGGGTGAGTAAACTATTTCTTGGAAGTCTGCAAAATAGACATGTGTTGCACGTTTCATTATGGAACTTGAATTTATTGCTCCTGAGTTAGCAAGTCAAGAAGCAGGATGATTGAAAAGCCTATTAGTTGACATACTTTTATGGGGAGGACTTACACCAATGGTATCACTTTAATGTGACTTACAAGTTACTTACCATGGGAAGAAAAGAAACATTTATGTTAGATATGGTATTCTTAAGAAATTAATTAAAAATAATGTAATTTCCCTTGAATAAGAGGAAAATATGGTGGATACCTAATTTAGTAAGTCTAAACTAAGTCATATGATTACTCTAGATGCATTACATCTCATCCCTATGGCAAGAGAAAGTAATGCTTGATTTGAAAGAGATACATTACCCGTTATGGTGGTGCTATTGAGACGCACTTAATGTATCTACGAGAAAAGTGCTATTGAGATACATTTGTGTACTTTCAAAGTTTTTTAATAATTTTTATTCACAAAAGTGATTATGAGATGCACTGTACGAAGGATAATGCTTATGAGACGCACTATACGAAAGGTAATTGATACCTATGTGAATAAGTATATGAGTGAGAATGGTAAAAGTCAATTTCTTTGAAAGATCTAGGTAATCTTTCTAAATCATTCACATGATTCCCATGGTTGAGAAAGACTTTATTTTTATCACAAACTTTACATTAAAATTAAAGTGTATGTAGTGGAGGTTCTAACCCTAATTCAACTAGTTCAAGAGTAATTCACTATTTAAATAAAGTGTTATTGTCTCACTTCACTATGTGTCAATTCAATCCTTTGAGTATTAACACTTACGTAAAAAAGAATAACTTTCTCTCCTGAAGAACTTCTTTTCCATGCAAAGCAATTAGTGGAGGATTATTGGAATAATTACTTTAACTTTTGGCTTTCCTTGACTTTTCAAGTCCCATTTTAAACTCTTCTTTTGAATCATGACTTTATATATTCGTACCAACTCCCTTTGATGTCTTGGATAAAATACTAGTGGATGAGATTGCCAACCAGCCCTATTACACATGCACATTGCTGAGCCAGGTAAGACTAGGTTAAGTTAAAAGATCATAGATAAGACCTTTTGTCACCGGATCTTTCTTTTTAGGGTTTTTTTTTCAATTACAAGACAAGGAATCAAGGATAATTATGGTTGCAGTTCTGTTACGCTTTCCCATAATTCTCCTGACCATTTTACTTCGATCTAGTTAATGCCTTTAATAATTTCTTGCCCGTTTTGATCCCATCAGTGCCTATAAAAAGGACCATTAGCTAGCATAGTTTCACACTTTTTTTGAGCAAGCATTTTACTAATCTCATTCCCCTTATTCCTTGCTTTTCATTTGTTCTAGGTAGTGTTATGGAGTTTCCAACATGTAGAGGTCAGAGTGTACTCGTTCCTGTGTGTAGCCATGTAAACCCTTGAGATACAATACCAACTTCGATTGCACCAGAAGTTTGCCAAGAACTTGCTTTCAAGGCAATGGTCACAATAATGGTGTAGCTTCTCTCATCAAAACTAACAATCAACTTTCAGCTTCTAGCTACTAGCTTTAAGCATTAAACTAACTTATCAGCTTTTAACTAGCTTATTCGTTAGTTTTTATTTCATTAGCTGAATGTTACTTTAACTTCAAGTTAAATAAAAGTATTTAGGTAGGTAATATTTTAGCTTTAATATACTTTTAACCCTTCTAAAAAATTTAGAATTTCCTTAATCCTTTAAAAAAAGTTTGATTTTGACCCTTCAAATGTTTAAGTTGATTAGATCCAGCCCCGCCGTTTAGTTCCCTTTATTAAGTAAGTGCTGAGGAGGAGAACATTTTGGCACTTCAACGTCGCCACAAGTTGTGAGATGCCTCGAAAAACATGGGTAAATTTTTCATGATTTTGAAAATCATTATTCAATGAAGAGAAAAATAAATAGTGAAGCTTTCAAATTCAACACCTGGATCTATAAAAGCTACTCCCATATATGAAGATATGAGAGGGTAAGTTAAAAGATGATTTCATAATAAACTTCTAATTAGGAACAATGGAAGAATTAATTAATTTGATTGTTGTATGATTGAATTTAAAGGGAGAAGGTTTCATAAGGTTCAGGGATCCATAATATGTCCAACTAATTTTAAGATGATGCAAGAAGAGGTTTAATGCAAAGGGAAATGCAATCATTTAAAACAAAACAAATATGTACATTAGGATGCCACTCGCTCAAGCGAGTACCACATTCGCTTGAGCGAGCTCGCGTAGGTACGCTTGAGCGAAAACAAGAAGGGCTGAGCGAGGGAAAGTTTTGAGCATCAGGGGGTCCCTTCGCTTCAGCGAACCCCACCTCGCTTAAGTAAGATTCGAAGGCCACATTTGGGTGAGCCAGCGAGATGCTTGAGCAAAGAAGGAGAATTACCTCAGGCGCTAATCTCGCTAGAGCGAGTTCCATTTCGCTTGAGCGAGATTGCTCAAGTGACATTAGAAACTCTCTACCCGATTTTCGCTTGGGTGAGGTAAGACTCGCCTGGGCGAAAATCGTCCAGTATCTATTTCCCCTCTCCTCACTTGAGCGAGTCTCAAACCAAGGCCACTTCGCTTAAGCGAAAATGGTCCAGTGACCAACCACTAATTCCAACCGAGTCTCGCTTGGGCGAGAAGGCCATTCGCTTGAGCGAATTTCGACCAGTGGCCACACCCCTGTTTCACAAGGGTCTCGCTCGAGCGAGACAACCACTCGCTTGAGCGAGTTCTGCAGAACTTGTGTAGAAATGGGAAATTTATACAACTTGGCATATCAAACTTCAATTCATGCTATTTTAGCCTATTTTAATGCATTATATCCCTTTAACCATGCAAACATAATCTCATCCAATTATCCATACATTTCAAATTCAATTATCATTCATTTAATGCATATCATTTGAGATCATCTCCTCATAAATTCCATAAAGTACTACGAGACACAATACTCATCATTCATTCATAAGAATTAACATCATCCAACATCATAATTCATCATTTTACATCATTTGGGTCATACAGGAAAATTGGCCATGCACACCAAGGTCCAATTTTCCTACATGACCCTCAAAATCATCATCTCTAATCTAGATAACAAAATAAGCATCCATATACATCACATGCTATACAAAAATCTAGATTTCGCCGGCCAAGGCACTTCCTATACTCCTATTTACCTTCTTAACCAAAATGTACTTCAAAATATCCACTCTTCCTATAAATGCCCTGCGTCACAAGTCTAAAAAATGGACAACATGGGAGAGTAAGTCATACATTCCAAAAGGATGAATATGAATACCATGTGATTATGTACATATGCATCAAACATGTATACTTGCATACACACAACACCTCATTCCTCATTGTATCTTTATCACACACATAACTCAACATCATTTTAAGTCAAGCAAGGTGTACTAGCATATACATAATCAAGTCCTGTAACATTAGACTATTACACAATGCATCATTTTACTCAAATTATTATTTGGTATTCATATCTTCATGTTGTCTTAACGTATTACATCATCTCCATTACATCCATCATCAAAACTTATCTTCTTTGGCATACCTCCATGCTATATGCAACTGCTCTTAAACTAATGCATATGCACAATGGAACTTTTTAACAATTGTAGATCTGACTGTGGGAATAATAACACCAATTGTGGGTTTCAAGTATGATTATCTAACCATACCCCTACTACAATAGTAAAATGTATAGACTTATCCTTAAAATTTGCATGCATTCACCAATTATTTTACTCGTACCAAACCACATTGCCCATCTTGTAACACCTGGTCATTTTCACCATGATCGCGGTATACAACACATTCGACATATGGTGTTGCGGGCTAACCATGAGTTATATCATGGCAGCTGTGATCCCAAGGACCACCAGGGACACCTGCTCATCAAGAGCCACCCCCCACAAGTGTCAACCACATACGGCTCCCCGTAGCACAACATAGGCAGCTTCGTGACTTACACACCGAGTCACAGGGGAAATATAAAATTGCTCGTGCATAGAGCCGCCCTCCCACTAGGACAACCGGGGGAATCCCCTAAAATTCCAACACCGGCAGCTATGCAGTATGCCATGGATGCAAATGCCAATCATATGCATTTCTCACTTTATGCATCCTATACATGCCACTCATCAACATCATCATCAACACCATTACCAACATCACCACAAAGCTTTTAGTGGATTCATTATTGTTGGTTATTCTTATTAGTCTAAATCTCCATGAGGCATTCTCGACAATTCTCATTCATATCATTCAATTTCATCATTAATACAAAGCTTCAATCGTTCACTATCAAACATTATCAACATTCATTATACATTCACGGTGGACATGTGTATCACCACATAATAATCAACAATATACGCCACCATACAACAAACCAAAATCATTCTAAATACATCAAACATGTTGCCAAAACATATCATCAACATCATACACAACATTATGTAGCACTCCAAGTAAGGCAAACATGTATATCAATACATATGACAATCATATACCATTCAAATTCATGCATTTAGAACATAAGACTCCTCTCCTACCTCAAGAGAAGAATTTCGATTGATAAGACGCACCGGCCTCATTGTTCGGAACGGATCCTACATTAACATGCATATAGAATCCCAATCAATCAACTATTTAAGACATCATTTCATTTCTATTTAATCATAATCATATCTACAATTTCTTAACATGTACTAGACATGTTATAGGCATCGTTTTTGTTATTTATTAGGCTTCGGGAATTCCTTCCCATTAAGCCACATCCATTAGATTCAAAGGCTATCAACAATAATAACCCAACCTTCATACAACTCCATTTATCTACATTCATATTCATCATTGTCATGCATTCCTTCTCAAGTATATTATTTAACCAATCATTCTCCACTTTCCCCAATTCTTAAAATTAGGGTTTTCACCAAAATCCAACAACTCTCATTAATGCCCCATCATTCTTCATCTCCTACCAACATAAATACATCTACTACCCTTATCCTTCATTAAAACCTCACATTTATAGCCACCCACCTTAGGGCTTAAGTTTTAAATGCTTCTAATAAATACCCATTCACATGCATGACTCCCCACCTTAAAAACTCATAACCACATCATTATCCCATCCAAAAATTGGTAAAAGAGGCTTACCTCACCCAAAAACGAAATGGGTTTTCAAGGGAGAGGGAGGCCATACGAAAATGAGAAGAGGAAGAGAGGAAGAACTTCAAGTTTCCAAGTCCTCTTCAAACAAAAATGGAAGGGATGGAGATGACACCACTTTAGCTAGGGTTTTGAAAGAAGAAGAGAGGAATAAGTGAAGGAGAAATAGAGAGAAAGAAGAAGGGAAATGTTTTCCATGGGAACAACAAGCCAATGTGAAAGAAGAGAAGAAAATTGGGCTTTTGTTTTAAACTTTAACTCCTTCATTAAAATTTCATCATTTTATGGCAAATAGGATCTTTATTTGGGTTCAATACTTTATCTGAAAATTATTCTGAATATATTTTCAGACTCCCAATAATATTCCTAACAGCCCTGACCAATATCGTCTCAATCAGAGATACTTGGTCTGACACCCATATCTCAACCAGGCTTATTTTCAGCTTATCCGGTCTCAATAAATCACCAACAGTCCCCAAAAATCTTAATTTAACTATTTTCAATATTTTGGGACATCAAATGACTCATATTCAATTATTCAATATTTATTTTCTTAATTTATTCTTTTATTTTTAAAATCTAGGATGTTACAATCCACCCCACCAAAAGAAAATTTCGTCCTCGAAATTTGACATACCAGATTCGAATACATCGGGATATCGTTCTCTGATGTCGTCCTCACGTTCCCATGTGAACGTCTCCATATTTCCATGTTTCCAAGCGACCTTCACCAAAGGTACCAGCTTGTTCCGCAATCTTTTCACGGATTGCTTGACAATATGAACAGAAACAGGAGGAATAGATAAATCTTCACGTACATCGATATCGTCTACAGGAATCACATGTAGCAGATCATGGACATATTTCCTTAACTGAGATACATGAAATACATTATGTAGATTTGTGAGATGCGGAGGGAGTGCTATCCGATAAGCAACGTCGCCAATCCCCTCCAATACCTCGTAAGTTCCAATGAATCTAGGGCTCAACTTTCCACTCTTCAGCGCCCTTCCAATCCCTTTATCACATGAAACCTTCAAAAATACATGGTCACCCACTTGGAACTCAAGTGGTTTATGCCTCTTGTCATAGTAACTCTTCTGTCGGTCCTGAGAAATCTTTATATTCTCCTGTATCATTTTAATCTACTCAAAAGTCTCTTGAACAATTTCCAGCCCTAAGGCCAAGTTTTCACCAACCTCAAGCCAACACAAAGGGGTTCTACACTTCTTTCTATACAACGCCTCATATGGTGCCATACCAATAGAGCTATGGTAGCTGTTGTTGTATGTGAATTCAATCAATGGCAAGAATCTCTCCTAACATCCACTGTGTTCAAGAACACAAGCCCTCAATAAATCTTCAAGGCTTTGTATCGTCCTTTCAGATTGTCCGTCGGTCTGAGGATGATATGCGGAACTAAGTTTCAACTTAGAACCCAACTCATTATGCAAACTTCCCCAAAATCGAGAAGTGAATCGAGGATCACGGTCAGATATGATACTAGACAGCACACTATGTAGCCTAACAATCTCTTTTATATATAATTGTGCCAATTTCTCCAAGGAACTCTTCATATTCATGGGCAAGAAGTGAGCACACTTCGTCAACCGATCCACAATTACCTATATGGCATCATTTCCAGCACGAGTTCTGGGTAGTCCAGAAACAAAATCCATAACTATACTATCCCATTTCCAAACAGGGATCTCCAAAGGCCTCAAATAACTAGATGGTCTTTGATGCTCGACCTTAGCCTTCTGACAAATAACGCAAGATGCTACAAGGTTCGCCACATCACGCTTCATACCAGGCCACAAAAAATTCTTCTTCAAGTCTTGATATATCTTGGTAGAACCAGGATGAATGCTCAACACGCTTTTGCGAGCGTCCTCAAGTACACATTTCCTTACATCACCACTTGAGGGAACATAAATTCGATGCTTCACACGCCAAATGCCATCTTGACCTTCCACTAGGAACAAATTCTTCCTTTTTTCTTGGGTTTTCTTCATCTCCATCAAATACTCGTCATTTGGTTGTTGAACTTTCACATACTCAAGAAATTCATTTATGACTTTTAACATTTCAAGCGACATCTTCTTGGGAGTATATGTCTCCACGCCCACATTCAAATCTCTAAATTGTTCTATCAACTCCATCTCTTTCGCCATCATCATAGAAATGTGCAACGACTTCCGACTCAAAGCATCGGCAACCACATTTGCCTTTCCAGGATGATACTTCAACTCGAACTCATAATCCTTTAGGAATTCCACCCACCGTCGTTGACGCATATTAAGTTCCTTTTGGTCAAACAAATGCTTAAGGCTCTTGTGATCAATAAAGACCACAAACTTAGAACCATATAAGTAATGTCGCCACAACTTCAAAGCAAATACTACCGCCGCCAATTCAAGGTCATGAGTAGGATAATTAACCTCGTGCGGTCTCAATTGTCTCGATGCATAGGCTATTGTTAGTCCTCAAATTTACAATAAAATCTTTAATAAAAATTTCATAAAAAAATAATAAATCAGTCTAAATTATTAGAAAATTAGGTTTTAAATTCAATAAATAGAAGTTGTTAAAAATAATCTGCCCTTGATCAATTTTCTCTAGTCTTGCAGTGAAAAAGTGAAGAATTTAAAAAGAAAATTGAAGATCAGGAACCTGACGCTTAGCTTAAACATCACGCGTAGCGTGGAGACTTTTGATGCTGACGCTACGCGTCATAGCCACACGTAGCGTCAGAGCTGCATGGACTCCATAGCCATGTTGGCCAAGCACTTACCTTTTGACCCATTTTTGGCCACTTCACTACTCACAAACGTCCACACCAAAGTGGAGACAGGGCCAAGTGGCAGGGCATGATTCATTAAATAATTCCATCATGACCACTTCGAGTTGTTTAATGGAGGTTGAGTCAGGGAACTGACGCGTAGCGTCAGGACCCTTCCTCAGCCCTATAAATAGGGCCATTTCCAACACTTCTAGGCATCCCATTCTGAGTATTTCACTCTTCTCTTCTCTTATACACTCGAGTTTGAGCATTTCTTTTGTGAGTTTGTAGTTCTTGAATAGTTTTCTAGATACTTGAGAGTGTTGTATAGTATTTGATCGTTGTATCATGAAGTTTCCATCGCCCTTGTAATGTCAATCACTGTAAGTGTTGTTCTTACCTTCACCATGTGTAACTAATCTGTTTATGTTGGAATTGGTGAACTAATCTATTGAGTATGATGTTGTGAATTCGATCTTTGCATGTTTATGATTCAAGTCCATGTTAGTATTTCAATCTTTTATTAATATGAACGTCAAACGGGAGAATGATTTTCATGTGTATTGAAACTTGTTTTATTAGTGTGAATGTCAAACGGGAGAATGATTATTCATGCCTTATTAAAACTTGATTTAATAAAAGTAAAAGTTGGAATACCCTTAATATACCAATTACTAGGAATAGAATTGGTAATTATTATTGCCATAAAGCCAGGACTTAAAGCAAGTTTTTATTGAGAAAGCTCACGAGGGATCGGACTTTACGGTAAATACTTAGAATTTATATCACGAGGGATCGGTTATAATGATTTTAAGCTGCAATAATATGAACTTGATGATTAAATATGCATGACTTGAGTTCCTCCATTATTATTTTAGATTAGGGATCCAAATTCCAACCTAATTTGTTTATCTGTGTTTTATCCTTAAGTATCTTAATTATTCTGAAATTGCAACTCCACTTCTTAGATAGATTGTTATTCTCTTTTTACCACATGAACAACTCAATTATGCCATCTTGTAAATATTGTATAAATTGTATATGAATTATTCTTTTGTATAAGTTTTGATAAATTTACCATAGTAACTAAAAAATTACTGTAACTATTGGACTTTCAATCCCAGTGGAACGATATCTAAATTTTGAAAACTACAAACGATTGGTGCGCTTGCCAATCAATAGACCCAACAGTAAAACAAAGTAACAAGTTTTTCTACAACATTATATTTTCTGGGTTTAACAGCTATCACACGCTCCTTTTGAATCAATACGCATCCAAGACCAAGCTTAGACGCAACGCAATACACCATAAAATCATCCGTCAAATCGGGCAACGCTAATACCGGTGCGGTAATAAGTCTCAATTTCAACTCTTGAAAACTTTATTCATTTTCGCAGGTCAACACAAACGGTTGATTCTTATGAGTCAACTTCATCAACGGTAAGGCTAAGCGGGAAAATCCTTCAATAAACCTCCGGTAATAACCGGTAAGACCAAGAAAACTTCTTATCTCCGTCACGGACGTTGGTCTTTCCCAAGCCATAACAGCTTCGACTTTCAATTTATCAACGACAACTCCATCAGCAGAAATCGCATGACCAAGAAAAGAGACTTCACTCATCCAAAATTCACATTTAGAGAGTTTAACATACAATTCTTTCTCTCGAAGAATGGTCAATACAAGACGAAGATGTCTTTCATGCTCTTCATGACTCTTAGAGTATACTAGAATATCATCAATAAACACCACAACAAATTAGTCAAGATACCCATGAAAAATGCGATTCATGTAGTCCATGAAAATCGCAGGAGCATTTGTCACTCCAAATGGCATTACTACGTACTTATAGTGTCTACATCGCGTTCGGAAGGCAGTTTTTGGGATATCTTCTGTCTTCACCAGAATTTGGTGATATCTGGAACGCAAGTCAATCTTAGAGAATACCATAACATCTTTCAACTAATCCAAAAGATCATCAATGCGAGGAAGAGGATATTTGTTCTTAATAGTTAGCTTGTTGAGTTGGCGATAATCAACGCACAATCTCATGCTTCCATCCTTCTTTTTCACCAACAACACAGGAGCACCCCAAGGAGACACACTTGGGCGAATAAACTCCCGCTCGAGTAATTCCTCAACTTGCTTCTTCAGCTCGGTCAACTCCATAGGGGACATCCTATAAGGGGCTCTAGAAACGGGCTCAGCGCCGGGAATGAGGTCAATAGAAAATTCCACTTCTCGTGGAGGAGGTAGTCCAGGAATCTCTTCCAGAAACACATCGAGAAACTCCGAAACAATAGGAATCTCATAAGATTGGGACGTACCATTCCCATCAACCAAACAGAACATCATAAGAAGATGAGAGATACCTTGTACATCAAGCCCTTCAGCATTCAAAGTCGGGAAGATCACTGTCTTGTTATGGCAATCCACCAAGACTTTGTTAGCGGATAACTAGTCCATGCCTAGAATAATGTCCAGGTCCTTAATAGGCAAACAGACAAGGGATACAACAAACTTTCTACCCTCAAGGTTCATCTCAACATTCTCACATCGAGTCACTGATCTTAAACAAGTACCGGTCAGTGTAGTCACTATTATAGAACCTCTCATCATGGAAACAGGCACCTTTAAGCGCCTCACACAGTCCTCGGAAATAAATGAGTGCGTAGCACCAGAATCATAGATAACATTTATCGAAATACCAAGGATTTCACACTCACCATGGACAAGATCTTCAGCTTGCGCGACTTCTTCACCAGTAACTACAAACACTCTACCAGCAGCTTGTAGTTGATCACCACCATTGCGGTTACCATTCCTCCCACCATGGCCATTACCTTGACTATTACCGTTTGTTCCACCGTTATGATTTCCACCACGGCCACCATTTCAGCCACCATTATGACCATTACCATTTTCACGGCCACGGCCTCCAAAGCCACCGTAGCCTCCACAATTGCCATTAGGATTCATACGTATAGGAGTATTAGCATTAGCGTTCCTTGCATTCAATGGGCAATTAGGGCGGATATGCCCCAGTTGATTGTATTGGTAACACACTACATCATCTTGTGGACAATCTCGTACCAAATGGTTAGCACCGCATTTGAAGCAAGTTAGGCCTTGGACATTTCCACGACCTTGGTTACCACCACCGTAACCACCCCTAAAAGCATCACGTCCTCTAGCATTGGAGGATCCACCACGAAGGAACTTGTTCTTCTTGAAGTGACCTTACTTCTTGAAACTAGAGAATTGGCCCTTCAACTTAGGCTCGTGTTTTCCATGACTCGAATGAGCCATATCATCTTCTTCATAGATACGACACTTATTCACAAGCGTAGGGAAACTTCTAATCTCTTTATGTTAGATAGCCCACTTGATCTCAGGCCTCAATCCATTTTCAAACTTCACACATTTCGACACCTCGGTACCCTTTTGTTGATAGGGTAGATAAAACGCACAAAATTCTTCAAACTTGGAGGCATACTCCTCCACCATCATGCCACTTTGCTTAAGTTCCATAAACTCAAGCTCTTTCTTGCTTCTATAACTATCCAGAAAATACTTCTTCAAGAACTCCACCTTAAAGTTTTCCCAAACCAAGGGAATATCAATAGATATCATGCGTCCCCTAGTAAGATGCCACCAAGCTTCGGCTTCATCGCGGATCATAAAGACCGCATACTCTACCTTTTGCGCTTCAAAACATTCGAAGCTAGCATAAATTCTCTCCAGATCATTAATCCAAGCATACGCATCTTCAGGCTTATAACCTCCATGAAACTCTGAAGGTTTCCTCTTGAGAAATAAATAAAGACCTTGGAAGCCTTGTCCCACGTTCAGCTGGCCTTGTCTTTCCAAGAGATCGGCAAATTGTTTTAAGGCATTTGCCATAGCAGCAGCCTCACGATTTGGTCTACCAGCCATATCTTAAGCCTATACATTAAAACATGGCTCATAGTAAACTAGACCAAACAATAACCTTTCGACTTATGAATTCAAGGATTTTAGCACTCATAAGCCTATCATGTACTACATCACATAATCATATCATTTTCAATACATGATCATAACATATTCATCATTAGAGGTAAATAGTGTAAGGACTCTTGGCCGGACTCAACAATTCTAAACATCAATCTCAATTCAATGATAAACATTCACAACTTAATCAAATAATCCATAAATTAATTAATTATAGCTCATATATTTCAATCATGAGCGACAACTACACAAACAACATCAATCATGATTGTATCGAGAGCAAACCATTACTCTGATACCAGGTTGAGACGCCCCAAAAAACATGGGTAAATTTTATGTGATTTTGAAAATCATTATTCAATGAAGAGAAAAATAAGTGGCGAAGCTTTCAAGTTCAACACCAGCCACTCCCATATATGAAGATATGAGAGGGTAAGTTAAAAAATGATTTCATAATAAAATTCTAATTAGGAACAGCAGAAGAATTAATTAATTTGAATGTTGTATAATTGAATTTAAAGGGAGAAGGTTTCATAAGGTTCAGGGATCCATAATATGTCCAACTAATTTTAAGATGATGTAAGAAGAGGTTTAATGTAAAGGGAAATGCAATCATTTAAAACAAAACAAATATGTACATTAGGATACCACTCGCTCAAGCGAGTACCACATTCGCTTGAGCGAGCTTGCGTAGGTACGCTTGAGCGAAAACAAGAAGGCCTGAGCAAGGGAAAGTTTTGAGCATCAGGGGGTCCCTTCGCTTGAGCGAACCCTACCTCGCTTGAGCGAGATTCGAAGGCCACACTTGGGCGAGCCAGCGAGATGCTTGAGCGAAGGAGGAGAATTGCCTCAGGGGCTATTCTCGCTTGAGCGAGTTCCATCTCGCTTGAGCAAGATTGTTCCAGTGACATTAGAAACTCTTTGCCCGATTTTCGCATAGGCGAGGCAAGACTCACCTAGGCAAAAATCGTCCTGTATCCATTTCCCCTCTCCTCGCTTGAGCTAGTCTCAAACCAAGGCCACTTCACCTGAGCGAAAATGGTCCAGTGACCAACCACTGATTCCAGTTGAGTCTCGCTTAGGCGAGAAGGCCATTCGCTTGAGCAAATTTTGACCAGTGGCCACACCCCTGTTTCACAAGGGTCTCGCTCGAGCGAGACAACCACTCACTTGAGCGAGTTCTGCAGAACTTGTGCAGAAATAGGAAATTTACATAACTTGGCATATCAAACTTCAATTCATGCTATTTTAGCCTATTTTAATGCATTATATCCCTTTAACCATGCAAACATAATCTCATCCAATTATCCATACATTTCAAATTCAATTATCATTCATTTAATGCATACTCCTCATAAATTCCATAAAGTACTACGAGACACAATACTCATCATTCATTCATAAGAATTAACATCATAATTCATCATCTTACATTATTTGGGTCATACAGGAAAATTGGTCATGCACACCAAGGTCCAATTTTCCTACATGACCCTTAAAATCATCATCTCTAATCTAGATAACAAAATAAGCATCCATATACATCACATGCTATACAAAAATCTAGATTTCTCCGGCCAAGGCACTTTCTATACTCCTATTTACCTCCTCAACCAAAATGTACTTCAAATATCCACTCTTCCCATAAATACCTTGCGTCACAAGTCTAAAAAATGGACAACATGGGAGAGTGAGTCATACATTCCAAAAGGATGAATATGAATACCATGTGATTATGTACATATGCATCAAACATGTATACTTGCATACACACAACACCTCATTCCTCATTGTATCTTTATCACACACATAACTCAACATCATTTTAAGTCAAGCAAGGTATACTAGCATATACATAATCAAGTCCTGTAACATTAGACTATTACACAATGCTTCATTTTACTCAAATTATTATTTGGTATTCATATCTTCATGTTGTCTTAACGTATTACATCATCTTCATTACATCTATCATCAAAACTTATCTTCTTTGGCATACCTCCATGCTATATGCAAATGCTCTTAAACTAATGCATATGCACAATGGAACTTTTTAACAATTGCAGATCTGACTGTGGGAATAATAACACTGATTGTGAGTTTCAAGTATGATTATCTAACCATACCCCTACTACAATAGTAAAATGTATACACTTATCCTTAAAATTTGTATACATTCACCAATTATTTTACTCATACCAAACCGCATCGCCCATCTTGTAACACCTGGTCATTTTCACCATGATCGCGGTATACAACACATTCGACATATGGTGTTGCGGGCCAACCATGAGTTATATCATGGCAGCTGTGATCCCAAGGACCATCGGAGACACCTGCTCATCAAGAGCCACCCCCCACAAGGGTCACCCAATACGGCTCCCCGTAGCACAACATGGGCAGCTTCGTGACTTATACACCGAGTCATAGGGGAAATATAAAATTGCTCGTGCATAGAGCTGCCTCCCACTAGGACAACCAGGGGAATCCCCTAAAATTCCAACACCGACAACTATGCAGTATGCTATGGATGCAAATGCCAATCATATGCATTTCTCACTTTATGCATCCTATACATGTCACTCATCAACATCATCATCAACACCATTACCAACATCACCATAAAGCTTTTAGTGGATTCATTATTGTTGGTTATTCTTAGTAGTCTAAATCTCCGTGAGGCATTCTCGATAATTCTCATTCATATCATTCAATTTCATCATTAATACAAGGCTTCAATCGTTCACTATCAAACATTATCAACATTCATTATACATTCACGGTGGACATGTGTATCACCACATAATAATCAACAATATACGCCACTATACAACACACCAAAATCATTCTAAATACATCAAACATGTTGCCAAAACATATCATCAACATCATACACAACATTATGTAGCACTCCAAGTAAGGCAAACATGTATATCAATACATATGACAATCATATACCATTCAAATTCATGCATTTAGAACATAAGACTCCTCTCCTACCTCAAGAGAAGAATTTCGATTGATAAGTCGCACCGGCCTCATTGTTCGGAACGGATCCTACATTAACATGCATATAGAATCCCAATCAATCAACTATTTAAGACATCATTTCATTTCTATTTAATCATAATCATATCTACAATTTCTTAACATGTACTAGACATGTTATAGGCATCGTTTTTATTATTTATTAGGCTTCGGGAATTCCTTCCCATTAAGCCACATCCATTAGATTCAAAGGCTATCAACAATAATAACCCAACCTTCATACAACTCTATTTATCTACATTCATATTCATCATTGTCATGTATTCCTTCTCAAGTATATTATTTAACCAATCATTCTCCATTTCCCCCAATTCTTAAAATTAGGGTTTTCACCAAAATCCAACAACTCTCATTAATGCCCCATCATTCTTCATCTCCTACCAACATAAATACATCTACTACCCTTATCCCTCATTAAAATCTCACATTTATGGCCACCCACCTTAGGGCTCAAGTTTTAAATGCTTCTAATAAATACCCATTCACATGCATGACTCCTCACCTTAAAAACTCATAACCACATCATTATCCCATCCAAAAATTGGTAAAAGAGGCTTACCTCACCCAAAAACGAAATGAGTTTTCAAGGGAGATGGAGGCCATACGAAAATGAGAAGAGGAAAAGAGGAAGAACTTCAAGTTTCCAAGTCCTCTTCAAACGAAAATGGAGGGGATGGAGATGACACCTGTGACATCCCGGGCACTGTTGAGGGCGGGGAGTGATCGCCGGTGCATGGGCACGGACAAGGAGCGGCTCCTGACAGGCTTCCAGTGGGAGGGACACATGAACGAATCGAATACATACGGGAATGAGAGGGATCCAAAGACTGTATAGGTATGGGACTATACAGTCGAGGATAGCTTAAAGGAATTAATTCGTACTACCTATACCAACAAATGCATTAGCCTTTTCGGTGGCCTATCACATAAGGACTCCAAAGTTAAGCGTGCTTAACTTGGAGTAATTCTGGGATGGGTGACCTCCTGGGAAGTTCTCAGGAAATGTGCGAGTGAGGACAAAAACACATTGGAAAGGTCTTGTGTTGGTCTGTGGGGCGAGTCGTTCATTCCTGAAAAGCGGCCGGGGCGTTACAGTGGTATCAGAGCCTAGCCTCTCCTAGTACGGTATGGTTCGAGGATGAACCAGGCGGAAGCTGGTGGGTATGTGACATCCCGGGCACTGTTGAGGGCGGGGAGTGATCGCCGGTGCATGGACACGGACAAGGAGCGGCTCCTGGCAGGCTTCCAGTGGGAGGGACACATGAACGAATCGAATACATACGGGAATGAGAGGGATCCAAAGACTGTATAGGTATGGGACTATACAGTCGAGGATAGCTTAAAGGAATTAATTCGTACTACCTATACCAACAAATGCATTAGCCTTTTCGGTGGCCTATCACATAAGGACTCCAAAGTTAAGCGTGCTTAACTTGGAGTAATTCTGGGATGGGTGACCTCCTGGGAAGTTCTTAGGAAATGTGCGAGTGAGGACAAAAACACATTGGAAAGGTCTCGTGTTGGTCTGTGGGGCGAGTCGTTCATTCCTGAAAAGCGGCCGGGGCGTTACAGTGGTATCAGAGCCTAGCCTCTCCTAGTACGGTATGGTTCGAGGATGAACCAGGCGGAAGCTGGTGGGTATGTGACATCCCGGGCACTGTTGAGGGCGGGGAGTGATCGCCGGTGCATGGGCACGGACAAGGAGCGGCTCCTGACAGGCTTCTAGTGGGAGGGACACATGAACGAATCGAATACATACGGGAATGAGAGGGATCCAAAGACTGTATAGGTATAGGACTATACAGTCGAGGATAGCTTAAAGGAATTAATTCGTACTACCTATACCAACAAATGCATTAGCCTTTTCGGTGGCCTATCACATAAGGACTCCAAAGTTAAGCGTGCTTAACTTGGAGTAATTCTGGGATGGGTGACCTCCTGGGAAGTTCTTAGGAAATGTGCGAGTGAGGACAAAAACACATTGAAAAGGTCTCGTGTTGGTCTGTGGGGCGAGTCGTTCATTCCTGAAAAGCGGCCGGGGCGTTACAGTGGTATCAGAGCCTAGCCTCTCCTAGTACGGTATGGTTCGAGGATGAACCAGGCGGAAGCTGGTGGGTATGTGACATCCCGGGCACTGTTGAGGGCGGGGAGTGATCGCCGGTGCATGGGCACGGACAAGGAGCGGCTCCTGGCAGGCTTCCAGTGGGAGGGACACATGAACGAATCGAATACATACGGGAATGAGAGGGATCCAAAGACTGTATAGGTATGGGACTATACAGTCGAGGATAGCTTAAAGGAATTAATTCGTACTACCTATACCAACAAATGCATTAGCCTTTTCGGTGGCCTATCACATAAGGACTCCAAAGTTAAGCGTGCTTAACTTGGAGTAATTCTGGGATGGGTGACCTCCTGGGAAGTTCTTAGGAAATGTGCGAGTGAGGACAAAAACACATTGAAAAGGTCTCGTGTTGGTCTGTGGGGCGAGTCGTTCATTCCTGAAAAGCGGCCGGGGCGTTACAACACCACTTTAGCTAGGGTTTTGGAAGAAGAAGAGAGGAAGAAGTGAAGGAGAAATAGAGAGAAAGAAGAAGGGAAATGTTTGCCATGGGAACAAGAAGCCAACGTGAAAGAAGAGAAGAAAATTGGGCTTTTGTTTTTAACTTTAACTCTTTCATTAAAATTTCATCGTTTTATGGCAAACAGGATTTTTATTTGGGCTCAATACTTTATCTGAAAATTATTTTGAATATATTTTTGGACTCCCAATAATATTCCTAACAGCCATAGCCAATATCATCTCAATCAGAGATACTTGGTCCGACACCCATATCTCAACCGGGCTTATTTTCAACTTATCCGGTTTCAATAAATCACCAACAGTCCCCAAAAATCTTAATTTAACTATTTTCAATATTTTAGGACATCAAATGACTCATATTCAATTATTCAATATTTATTTTCTTAATTTATTCTTTTATTTTTAAAACCTAGGATGTTACAAGTTGCCACTTGTTAATTTTTTAAATGAAAAAATCCACATCATATTCCTCAACCTTTTCTCTCATCCTCCTACATCCATCACAACCACCTAACCTCTATCACCAACATCACCTTCACCATGCCCCTTCTCTTTTAATTCTAACCATCAATTCCTTCCCTTAGTAGCTGAAGCCATCATTATGAACCACATTACACCCAAGCTTTTTTCAATGACAGCAACTCCAATGAGCAGACAGGGTAAGAGTGGTGATGGTTTTGGGTCTTTCTTATTACCCTCTATCATTGTAAAATTGATTTGGAGATTTTAGGGTTTGGAAAGTGTTTTTGAAATTGAGCAAAAGTGACTTTGTTGAATGCTTTTCTACTGTTCAATCACTAAAGGAAAGTTATGGGCTCTTTTACAAGTGCTTCATATAGCTTATGAAATGAATTTGAGTTGTGTTTATTGTGATGGACTCAAAGATTGTTATTGATCTAGTTTATAAAGGTTGGTGTATGACTCATCATTTTTTCTCTTTAATAGATAAAATTCATCATCTGAGTGCTCGTGTTGACTTATAATGTTTTCTCATATTTTAAGGAAAGAGAATCGTTGTGTGAATCATTTAACCTATGTGAGATACTCCCTCTTGTTATATATATATATATAATGTTTGTGGAGATTCACTTATACCTATTTTAATTTGCTGAGGATTGTAAGAGTATTACGTTGCCTAGATAATTCCTTTTTATTACTTTTATGGACATTAACCCGGTTGATTATAAAAATGTGTCTAAATGTTAAGATTTATAATCATCTTACTTATATATATATATATATTTAATTAATTTTAAATCCATCCATGTGGCCTATTGAAATGATTGATCCGAAAGTTGTTGACATATTTCATTTAATTGTTTGTGGAGAAAATACCTACTAGTTGGAAGTTACTGTAACTGTGCTCAAACCCTACCAAAAACAGAAATCGCTCCTACCTTTAAGAGCATAGAATTCAAGATTGCAAGACAGAAATATGAATATGTTGGAATGCAAACAAAAGTGTATTTAAAGATAGGTTCCACTTAAAATGCTCCTTTAATTTTGGGAATTTTGGGATCGTGAATGGTCCTTTTAATTAACAGTGGAATAAAAGTCATTAATATAATATAAAAAATTCATAAATGATGCTGATTAACTAGTTGAAATATTAACAAAACCTTGTTGAATCCAAAAAAAAATCGGCCTTGGTTTACGTGATAAAATGTATGTGATTTTTTTGTTGTAAAGTTGAATCTAACAATGAATTAAATAATAATGTAGGACAATAATGATTTTACTCTTGTACTAATACGTATTAAATTTAAATGGAACTAGTGCAAGATGTAAGTGAAAGACAAATATAAAAAGTTAACATTAATGATTTTTGAAATTTTAACTTTTATTTTTATTTTTTAACCAATATCCTATTGTTTACACTATTTAACAATTTCTATTTTTATAAGATCATTTTAATATATAATTGTAATTTATTATTACTTTTTTAATACACACTCTTATCAATTAAACTTTCTCTCATATATATAAATGGAATATGATAACTTTTTTGCTTTTTCTTCATTAGTATTAAAAGTATTTTAGAAAGTATAACAAACATAATTAATAAATTTCAACACAAATCAAATAATTAGATATATTAATCAATTTTTTAATATGTGTTTTATATCATATTTCAATAAATTTTAAAATGAAAAAGTCTTTATTATAAATTATATTTAATGTAATCTGTTTGTAAAAGAAGTTATGTTTATCTCTTATACAAGATAAAAAAATAATAAGAGAAAAAAATTCATTTAAATTTAACACTAACATGGTATTTTTATGATTTCCAATACAGATGTAATATGATTTCCAGTAAAAATCTTCCCATTTTGATTTCTAATCATTGTAAATTTACACGTGTTGGACAAATAAAAAAATTGTTTCTTAGTTAATGTAAAATTAGATAATTAAACCCTATAAAAAATAACCCCTCAAATTATAATCTTTTAAAACAAAAATGGGAAGGTTAAATAATAATAATAATAATAATAATAATAATATACTCTTCTTATTCCTATTTAATTGTTTAGAGAGATAATATTTTTTTTGGTTATAAGGCTTTTTTATAGAGAGAATATAAATCTTGTTCCTATTTAATTGTCTATTTGGAATTTCAAAGCACTACTAATTATTTTTTCCAAGCCCAAGACGATGGGAGGCGGTGTGTTTCGTTGAATTATAGACCATGATATATGTCAAGCCTCTCATAAAATACTCTTAATATCATTTATTACACAAAACATTGGTTGTCTTATACCGACCCCTTAACCGCTTCGTTTGATACTCCTCAATACTGATCGGTACAGCTTCCACCGTCAGATCTTCCTTTAATTCAATGGAGTCACTCGGTACAATCATTGTGTCATACGGAATGTAGGCTCGAAGTTGTGATACGTGAAACACGTTGTGGATGTTAGTCAACGACTGGGGAAGATCCAGTCGGTAAGCAACTTCACCAATCCGTTCCAGTATTTGGTATGGTCCAATGTATTTCGGATTAAGCTTTTGGCTCTTCAAAATCTGACCTACACCTTTAGTCAGTGAAATCCTCAGGAACACCCAGTCGCCCACTTGAAACTCAAGCGGCCTACACCGATTGTCATAATAGCTCTTTTGTCGGTCTTGGGCAATTTTTATCTTCTCCCGGATTAAAGCAACTTGTTCGTTCATCTCTTGAATCAACTCAGGCCCCAAATGAATGGCATCGCCATCCTCATTCCAACATAATGGAGTACGACATTTCCGACCATAAAGGGCTTCATATGGAGCCATCCCAATGCTGCTATGATAACTGTTATTGTATGCAAACTCCACCAAAGGCAAGTATTTCTCCCATGATCTGCCCTGCTCTAACACACATGCCCTCAGCATATCCTCGAGAGTCTGTATTGTCTACTCTGATTGGCCATCGGTTTGGGGATGGTACACCGAGCTCAGTCTGAGCTCAGTACCCAGTTCTTGTTGCAAGCTCCCCCAAAATCTTGAAGTGAATCGGGGATCCCGATCGGAAATAATGCTTGAGGGTACACCATGCAGTCGTACAATCTCAGCAACATACAGCCTAGCCAATCGGTCCAGCGACCATTTCATATTCATCACCAGGAAGTGGGCATTCTTGGTTAGTCGGTCAACAATTACCCAAATCACGTTACACCCAGTTTGGGTGCGAGGTAGCCTGGATACGAAGTCCATGGTGATACTTTCCCACTTCTAGATCAGAATTTCTGGAGGTTGAAGCAAACCTGGGGGTCGTTGATGTTTGACTTTGCACTTCTGGCATATCACACAGGACCTCACGTACTCGGTTATTGCCTTCTTCATGCCTGGCCACCAGAATTCCTTCTTCAAGTCATGATACATTTTTATCACACCGGGATGAATACTCAGAGAGCTCCTGTGTGCCTCAGCTAGCACAGCTTGCCTGAAATCTCCATGTGCAGGCACCACCACTCGGTCTCGGAATCTCCATATTCCATCATTACCCCGAGTTAACTCCATATCCTTGCCTCGAGCCTGAGTATCAATCAGTTTCAGCAACTCCTCATCGTCTTTCTAAGCAGCAACAATAAACTCTAGAAATTCGTTGGAGATCTTTAACATTCTGACCGTCATTCGGTTTGGAGCGTCCATAACGACTCCAATGTTCATATCTCTAAAGTTTTCCAGCAATTCCTGCTCTCTGCCCATCAAGTAAGCCGCGTGCAACACTTTCCTGCTCAGTGCATCGGCAACAATATTCGCTTTGCCCGGGTGGTACTTCAAGTCGAAGTCATAATCTTTCAAGTACTCCACCCATCTTCTTTGCCTCATATTTAGTTCTTTTTGGTCGAATAAATACTTCAAGCTTTTATGGTCACTAAACACCACAAAACGGGACCCATACAGGTAATGACGCTAAATCTTTAATGCATGTACTACTGCCGCTAGCTCCAGATCATGGGTCGGATAATTCAATTCATGAGGTCTCAATTGCCTGGAAGCATAGGCAATCACCCAATCAGATTGCATTAGCACGCATCCCAAACCGAACTTGGATGCATCACAATACACTACAAATTCCCGTGTTATATCGGGCAATGCAAGCACCGGGGCAGACGTCAAACATCGTTTAAGAGTCTGGAAACTCAGCTCATACTTTTCTGATCACACAAAGGGACTTTCTTTTCTTGTTAACCGCGTTAGAGGAAGTGCAATCCGAGAGAACCCTTCAATGAAACGTCGATAGTATCCAGCCAATCCAAGGAAACTTCTAATTTCAGTTACTGACCTCGGCCTCTCCCAAGCCATAACCGCCTCAACTTTAGTCGGATCAACCGAGACGTCCTCTTGGGAGATCACATGTCCCAAGAATTGTACACTGCTTTCCCAGAAATAACACTTGGATAGTTTAGTATACAACTTCTTCTCTCGGAGTATCTGCAAAATAATCTAAAGATGTTGAGCATGCTCCTCAACCGACCTTGAATACACCAGAATGTCATCAATGAATACCACCACAAACTGGTCCAAGTACGGTTGAAAAATCCGATTCATGTAGTCCATGAAGATGGCAGGGGCATTCGTCACTCCAAAAGGAATTACAATGTACTCGAAGTGCCCATACCGAGTCCAAAACGCTGTATTCGGAATATCTTCCGACTTCACTCGGATCTGGTGGTATCCTGACCTCAAGTCGATCTTAGAAAACACAACGGCGCCTCTCAACTGGTCCAGCAAATCGTCAATCCGAGGTAATGGATATTTATTTTTAATCGTTAGTTTATTTAGCTGTCGGTAATCAATGCACATGCGTATGCTACCGTCCTTCTTCTTTACCAGCAACATCGGAGCGCCCCACGGTGAAGCACTCGGTCAGATAAAGCCTTTTTCCAGCAGTTCATTTACTTGTTTCTTTACCTCAGCCAATTCCATCGAAGATATTCTATATGGCGCTCGGGACACAGGCTCTGCCCCAGGAATTAAGTCAATAGAGAAATCAATCTCCCAACTGGGAGGCAACTCCGGAATTTCTTCTGGAAAAACATCAGGAAATTCGCAAACAATTGGAATATCACTCGGTAGAAGGTTATACCGACCCTTCAAAGCAAATAAAATAACATATGTGGCTGAGACATCACTCACCACATCCTTCGTGTCGAGTTCCTGAGAGAAAACAATACTCTTCCGATAGCAGTCGACCATCGCATGATTAGCAGCTAGCCAATCGAGACCTAGAATAACATATAAGTTCCTCAACGGCATATAGATAAAATTCACTCGGAAAGTACGGTCTTCGATTTACATCGGCATATCTCTATATACGGTGGTTGTGCGAAAAGTGGAACCGGTTAGAGTGGAAACAATAAGAGCGTTCTCCATTAAACTGATCGGCAAACCAAGCCGTCGCACACAACTCTCGGAAATAAATGAATGGGTCGCGCTCGAATCGTAAATTACATTAACAAGATAGCCACAGATGAGGCACTTACCCTGCACCAGGTTGTCATTCCTCATGGCTTCTGAGGCATCAAACACGAACACCTGCCCGGTCATGGCATTCGGGGCACCACTGGACTGGGCATCAGATCTTCCCGATTGTTGGCCTCCCCGACCAGCACCATGCCTGCCCCCCTCTGAAAATTGGCACCCCGAGTCCCAGAAGGGTTGGTTCGGTTACCTTGCCTGTTTTGTTGCTGCCTCTGTGGGAAATCGGGCCTGAGGTGCCCCGACTGTCCACACTGGAAGCATACGATCTGATTGGCAGGACAGTGTTTTGAAATATGGCCCTCTTGGCCACAATTGTAGCACGCACGACTACCAGAGAGATTACCCGATCGGCCAGTAGAGCCCTGAACGGAAGAGGATGAAGATGTTGCGGAAGACTTGCCGCCCCGAAAGAATTGGCCCATCCTCTTGAAGCTAAATCCCTTTGCCTTCAGTGGCTTATTGTCTCTCGGCTGAGATGTTCTCTGGTACTGTACTTCTTCCGTCAGCCGAGCCTTGTTCACGAGAGTCGGGTAATCCCGAATCTCCATTGGCACAATTACACTACGGAGTTCAATCCGTAGCCCTGCCTCGTACTTGGCACACTTGCTGCCCTCAGTCCCTTCCAACGAAAAAGGATGGTAAAAATCACACAGCTCATCAAACTTACTGGTGTACCCGGCCACAGACATCCGACCTTGCTCCAACTTCAGGAATTCCATTTCCTTTCGGATTTTGTAGTTATCTGGGAAGTACTTAACAAGGAATCTCCTTCGAAAATTTACCCATACAAGCGGCTCATTTGTCGCGTTCATCTGTACCTTCACCCGGGACCACCATACTCTAGCCTCCTCCTTTAATTGATAGGTAGCAAACAAAACCTTTTGCTCTTCCGAGCACTCGAAGTATTCAAAGACCTGCTCTATGTCCCTGATCCAAATGTATGCCCCGTCATAATCGTGTCCTCCCTTGTAGGCCGGGGGATTCCTTTTCAGGAATTTATCCAGAGTGGGACCAGACTCGGTCCTACTCATCAGCTGGATAAATTTGGAGAAGAAATCGTCTCCTTCGCCGGAACTGGTTCCTTTGGCCATATTGTAATTCTACAATGAGCAAACACATCACCATTAATAACCAATACCAACCAAGGAGTCAGAGATTTACCTCACACACATAAAATACAACGCCACTGGAGTGCCAAGGGAACGATGCCAAGCTGCATAAACAAAACACAATACAATTGAATGCAACCAGCCCTCATAGGACTCATACAATCACTGGATTGACCCATACACCCGACTCTAGAAAGAACCGCTCTAATACCAACTGTAACATCCTAGGTTAATTTACCTTTTTATTTACATACAGCAAATTATTTTCACAATAAATTTTTGCGTTGAATAAAATTTGTATCTTAGTATGAATTAGTATTTATCCCTTTTAATATTTAATCCACTTGGTCTATACGTAAAATATTATTTACCTCTTTTAGCTACATAAAATCATGCTCAGTTTGAACAAAACCATTCTAAAATAAATCTTTAAATAAAAGTATGTTAAAATAATAACCGATCGAAAATGGTTCTACTCGGTCTTGATAATAAATAGTATTCACGTAGATGCAATCAAAATGATAATAAGAGTGCACACAGAATAACATCCGTCGGTAAAATGGAGTTGAAACAGCGGGAGGAGATGAAGGAGCAATAGAACAAGAAGAGGACAGGAGTCATTCGCCTGAGCGAGACCCCCAAGTACCTAGGCGAAAACCGAGAGTCGCTTAGGCGAGTACCGACTCGCTTGAGCGAATGCCACACCTGAAGTCTAAGCGAACAAGACGCACCTGCGGACTCACATGAGGTTTCTCTCAGTAAAATTGTTTACTCGGTAATAGGGTTTCGCTCGGAAAACACTCAACTTCCACTCACTCGGACATTCCACACTTGACTCATTACTACCCCTCACTCAGAAAGCTTAGCTCGGTCACAACTCCCTCGGGGATAATTCAACCTCCTTCACTCGGTTACCGCTTCTCCGACTATCCTCACTCGGTGAATACCCTATCCTTACTTCCCTCGGAAGGAACTCAGATTTCCCCTTCGGACACATCCAACTTCTCTTCACTCGGAATCATGATACACCTTCTTCACTCGGATTCTTTACACACTTTCTTCACTCGGAACTCTCTCCCAACCAATCCCACTCGGGACATCCTAACCTTCCACCCGGAAGGGAATCTCTCGGTTATCCTTCACTCGGGAATGGATCCGTTAATTAATAAGCTGCCATAGCAAACAGGAAAACATATATATATATATATATATCAAAGTGTTTTAAAATATAAATTCACATCCGATTCAATTTAAGTGGCGCACAGATAATATTAAACACTCGGAAATTCCTTATACACACATATACTCAACACAGTCACTCAAAATCACTCGGGCCTTGGCATCGATCTCCCCCTTGGCGCGACTCCATGGCTCCGGCCTCCTCCCTGTCACTGGTTACTAAATTAAAATAACAACAAGGGTGAGTGTTTGGCATCATAATTAATATAGAACAAAATTTAACGAGTTATATATATATATATATATATATCACGTCCGATTGCATTTTCCTCACTCGGCAACTATAATACATCATACTCGGTAATTAATTAACACTCGGCCAATGGAACAAACTTCACTCAGCCAATATAACAAATGTCACTCGGCAGATATACACATCACAACCAATAATTCATTAATTATCACAACTGACTCTCAAATAAAATTTGACGCCTAGTATCCGGATACTAAAAGGATCGACCTTCAGCTGGGAGTCCGACTTGACATCCCGTGAACTCGACTTGGTTCACCGAGCCCGACTTGGCTCCCCCTCAACCACTGGGTCTAAAACCTCTGGGTAGCTTAACTGGGTCCGACTTGACCACTGAAGCCAAAACAGGGTAATTCATACCGTTGGTCGTCATCTACCACATAATCATATTCCATCATATAAACATAAACATATTATTCTGATTACCACTTGCAACTGTCAAAAACTGACCTGTGCTCACAGCGTAGGGCGACCGACTCGTCAAGCCCCTCAACATACATACTGATTACCTCAATCATCACGCATTTCATGCCATTGTAAGTTATACGCACATGTACTCGCATACAACTCATCCAACATCATCTCAGCATTAAATATTTCAAGTTCATGATAAGATTAACTCAACCACACACCTGATCTTCAACTAATCGGTGTACACGGTCACACATGTACAAACATAGACACATCACAACATTCAATAACATTTTCTTACCCTGCTCATACTGCTCAATAACTCGGATAGGAAATAAGTCCTATTCTAATTAATCATAACCCGAACACCCCCTTACCTCGGTTCCACGCTTTGATGATCTGCTCTCGGTGTCAGTCCCTTCCTCTGAGCACGGGATTCGCAGTCTCAACTCCGTCACTCAGCCTTTCGTTGCTTAATCTACTACCTATGGGTCAGAATGTAAAAACCCGTTAACTCAACGCCGTCAGCTCTTAGGCCACATTTGAGCTCACACTCACCAAAAGAGTGGAGAACGGACTCGAATACAGCCATGCATGGCCCTTGGCTACCAGAGAATGAAAGGGATATGGAGCCACAAATAAAACGGATCAGTGGACTCACCTTGAGGCCACGATCATAGGAATGGGGTTCGATTGAAGCTTTAACACGAGCGGAGTCCTCCTCCGACGCATGTAACTCAGCGACAAGAGAGGAGAAAACAAAGAAGACAGACCAAAAAAAAGAAGTAGTTCGCAAATAATGAAGAGGGGAGAGAGAGGATTTCCTTTTATATAAGGCTCAGGGGCAAGACAGCCTTTTCCCCTATTTCATTTGCATTCCCATTAAAAGTTTTTAATTAATTTTCATCACATTGGATTCTTTTATAGTTACCGGTCAACTACGCTTATTTGCTTTCACAATGTTTAATTATTCGTAACTGTCTAAGAGTATCGACCCGAGCTGGATACCGGCCAACCGGTGTGTAACATCCCGAATTTTAAAATGGAGAATTACTTACCGGAATAAATATTAGAAATTAGTATATGGAGTATTTAATGTCCCCAAACTATTGAGAATAATTACATTGATAATTTTAGGGACTGTTAAGAAATTATGGAGACCGGTTAGGCTGAAATTAAGCCCGATTGAGATATGGGTGTCAGACCAAGTATCTCGGAATGAAATGATATTGGTCAGGGCTGCTGAGAAAATTATCGGGAATCCAAATATGTATTCGGAATAATTTTCAGACGATGTATTGAGCCCGAACGATGAACCTATTGGTTATAAAACGATGAAGTTTTAATGAATTGGATTGAAAGAAAAATTGAAAATCCTATTTTCCTTTCTCTATTCACGTTGGTGTGCTGAGGGCCTTGATCATTTACATTTCATTCTTCTTCTCTTCCTTATCATCATCTTCTCCATTTTCCTCTTTCCTTCTTCCAAAGCCCTAGCAAGTTTGAGTTCATCTTCCACATCTCCTTCTCATTTTCGTTGGTGGAGCTTGAAGGAGGTTGTGAGCTGCTGTTTTCTCCTCTTTTGTCTCCATTTTCATAGCTTCCTCTCCCTCTAGTGAACCCATTTTCGTTTTTGGGTTTTGAGGTAAGTATACCCATTTTTGCTAAGGTTTTGGTTATGAGTATATGGTATTTATGTGTTTTGGAAGCCATACATGTGAATAGATGTTTTGAGGAGAGCATTTAATGCATGAGTTTAAAGTGGGTTTTTATGAGAATAAGGTTTCTTTGAGAAGTAGTGAGGTGGATACATTTATGGTTGGAAGGAGATGAATATTTATGATGGTTGTTGGAATTTTATGAAACCCTAACTTCATGAATTTAGGGGAAATGTATAATGGAGGTTGATGAACATTTATTGTTGGTAATAAATATGAGTTATGATGAATAAAGGTCATTGGTGAAGGTAATTTGTTGGTGGAAGTCATTAATGGTGAAACCCATGAAAGGGTTTGGTTCTAGGGTACATAATAATAGAGGGTAGTACCTAACCCATGGTGGTTAAGGTGGATAAACTGAAATAAAAGAGGTTTGAGAGTTAAAATAATATAAACATCAAGTTATTGATATATATATATATAAGTATTTGAGTTTTAATGGGTAAGTAGAAAATTGATTGTATATGTATTGTGATGTAGGAAGTGACCCCATTGACGAGGCGGGACCATCAAACCGCGTTGATCACTACTTCACTCGAGGTAGGAGGGGGTAACTTTTCTAAATGCATGATTTCATCCATTGATGATGTAAAAATATGTATATGTGATCATTTTGATGATTGTTGAATGGATGATGTGAAAATGTTATGATTGGAATGCATTTAGGATGATAATTATTGTATGGCATTGTATTTGGGATAATATTGTGATGTTATGATGATATTATGTTGATGAAGTATGATGATGGTTTGAAACCATGTGTGAGTTGGAATTATGATGTGAATATCCCAAAGGTGTATGTTTGAATTGATGAATGCGTATGCCACTAACCCTTAATGTGTATGAATTGTAAAGAGAAATGGGGATGATTGAGGATGATGACAATATTGAAATCCACCAAGTGGTGGTGGTGAAGGATTGAATATGGAGTGGCATCTAGGATGCATAGTGTGAGGATGCATTTGATTTGCATTTGCATTGCATCCATGGCATATTATAGCTGTCTATGTGGAATATTAGGGGGTTCCACTAGGCAGGCCCAGTGGGAGGGCGGCTCAGTGCACGAGCGTATTGTGATTTTCCCCTGTGACTCGGTGTATGAGTCACGAAGCTGTCCATAGTTTGGTGACGAGGCACCCTATGTGGCAGGCCCAGTGGGCGGGCGGCTCTATGGTGAGCGAGTTTACCTCGGTGTCCGACGGGGCACAGCTCTCTCGATGTGTGTTCGGGAGGGGCCCGTAGCACTTGTGGTAGTTGAGGCCACGATGTTGATCCGCAAGTCACAGGGTGACTAGTGCTACAGATGGGCGAGAGCGGTTTGGTACCAGTAAAATAATGATGATGTAAGCATGCTTAAAAATTGAGATATATGTGTACACAATTTTTTCTACTGCAGTAGGGGCATAGTAGCACACCTATGCTTGTCCCACAATTGATTTAATGATATATTTTTCCCACAGTCGGATCCGCATTGTTTGATAAGAAATTCTTGTGCATATGCATTAGCTTTAAGAGCATTTGCATATAGCTGGAGATATGCCTAGTTGAAAGCCCATGGTGGCAACGGATGATTGAAAATTGAAAAGGGAAAGAGTTGAATACTAACCCTACGTGTGATTGGCAATCCAAATGATTGATATTGTGAATGTATACTTGAAACTATAAAATGTATTGTGTATAATGTATGATGTGGTGTAATGATGGCTAATTGTGCAAGTATACATGTATTTCATCATAATGTATGACTTTAATTCATTTGGATTATGTTACTCACCTCCCCGTTGCCATTTTTAAAGTTGATGTAGGTATGACTTAAATCCTACAGCTTTTGGAGGCCGAGTTTGGAAGGAGGTAAATATGGATAGGAATGTGTAAGCCTTGGCCGGCATGAATTCTATTTTGTAGAGTATATGGTGTTTATATACTCGATTTTGTAATGGTTGATAATTTTGGAGGTCATGGGAGAAAATTGGACATGTGTGTGTAAGGCCAATTTTCATTCATGACCTAAATGATGTAAAGGACAAAGTCATGATGCTTGATGATGTTGAATTTGATGTATGGATGATGAAAATTTATGAGTTATAGCTCCTTTGTGATATGTGCTTTGAGAGGCCAATTTTTGGGTGGTGAACTCAATATTGGTTGATATTGATATGGATATGTTGATTCAGCTTACCATATTGAGGAATGAATATTGATTATGAAATTTCTTGGCTAATTGATGACAATAGTGTGCATGATGTTTGATTGATTGATTAATTTGCAGAGCTCTCATATGGAGTTCATGCATAATTGAGGAACCAATAGGGTCAAAATGAGTTTTATGAGTTTTGGATAGTGTGTGGTGGTTCCAATAGCTTAAATACATGAATTGTGACTTATAGGAACTGGAGCGGGTCATTCCATTGAGAATAGACCCCTATGTTACTCAAAAAGGCTCAGGAATGGACAAAACGCATTTATTTGCATAATTTTCTCATTTTTGAGAATTTTTGGGTGAGGTCGGTGGCCACATGTCACAATTGGTGTATTTTAGTTGGTGTCAAAATTTGGTAGCATTTGGAGTTGATATGGAAAAGTTAGGGGGGTTAGAAGTCCAAAAATAAGGCTTTTTCTGCATAAAACAGCAACTGTGTTGTCTCGAATCGATTCGAGGGCTGCTGTTTTCACTGTTTTTGGTTCCAGGAAGGCCTGAATCGATTCACACGATCTTGAATCGATTCCAGGACCTCTGTTTGTATAAATTTGAGTTCCAAAAGCGTCTGAATCGATTCATACGAGCTTGAATCGATTCAAGGGGTCCTGTTTTCACTATTTTGCACTCTAGAATCATTTGAATCGATTCATGGGGTGTTTGAATCGATTCATGGTCCTGTTTTCACATCTCTTCCCCTGTTTTGGGGTATCATTGGTATTGTTTGACTATATTATGATTGTACAATGACCTATACGCATAATTAATACATTCTATCAATTCAATGGACCGTCCTTCGACCTCCTACCACTCCCCTTCATTTTCTTAATGTAATTGCACACTTCCGCTACTTCTTGTTGATGATCATGAGATTGATCATCCAAGGTTCACTCTTTGACTTAATTGTTCACCTTCTCATATCTTCATATATGAGATAGGTTATTAAAATAGGTCCAGGGGTTTGGTGAAAAATACTTCACCACTTTAATTATTTGATTTATTAATATTTTCAAAGACGCGAAAAATTTTCCCCTATTTTAATTGGGGGTTCGGGGCGTCTCAGGTGTCCAGGCGTAGTGCCCACACCTCGGTAATCTGAGCTAGCGCTTGAGAGGTCGGACACTTCATCCGTCCTTACATCTTTGTTATGCATATCCGTTTGCCTCAGCCATACAAGAGGTTGATCCGGACTCTTATTCCGAGTTAGGCGTTCTCCTCACACCGGTTAATCCAAGACCACTCCAGGCACACCGGATAAGCATCAGTCACAAGATAGCACGTCTTTGACCGTTCTCCCCAGCACAACCGATCTTCAACGCTGTTTGGTCCTCACATCTGAGACCGGCCCGACACCGGATTCCTTGACCCAGTTCAGGCAGATCAAATATTAAATAAATCTCTAAAGCATTTGCTAATATTTTCCACTCTCCATAAATTTTATTAAAATACCAGGAATGTTACACTAAGGGCTAACTTGTATGCTTCACAGACACATCTTATATCTTCCTTCGTGTTCAGGTCACTTAAGACTGGATCCAAGAGGAGAATAGTGAAAAAACTAAGGGCATAACAGACCCACGACTTGCAAAAGAGTCAACTAGAACTACTCCACTAGCAACCTTTTTTGTATTGACAAGACAAGAACTGACGCATGTCATATTAGAGTTGGCCCTCAATCAATTCTTATAAAACCCGCAAGGTGAATATCCACATTTAATATGACACATTAGCTTTGGTATTAATCATTATACTAACTTAATCATTATACGAACTTAAGCTTCATAGTGTCTTCGCATATGACATCCAAATTCGCCCGGCAGGGTGAATATCGAAGTGGATAACGAACTTGAAGAATTTCAGTTTCCACTGAACCGAAAGATATAATACCGGATCCCATTTGATCGGTGTAGAATAGAGAGAATATTGGACTTGAATTGAAAAATCAGTCCCTTATACCAAACAGTTTAGAAACATATACAAAAAGAACATTTAATAGATATATATTTAATAACATTAAAAAATAATTTTTCTTATATTACATGAAAATCTATTAAAAATTATTTATATTTAAAATTGCAGATATTATATTAATTTAATACCTAGACCCAGCCACGTTCCCCCGACATACTTTTTTCCGAGTGGCTCCCACACAAATAGGACCACTTTAAAGGCCACCATAAAAATAATGGTATACGTGAATTTGAGAGAGAGTTTTGTGAACCGCAAATTGAAAAAGCTGTGCCTCAATTTAGAAATAACGTGTGTGAACTGAATGATGATGAACGAGGTTTCCAGACACAAATAGAAGGCTGCGGTTTTTTCATTTATATTTTATTGTTTAGTAACTATCGTTGTCGTAGAACAAGTTTTCGGAACATTTCCGCTTACTGAGAATTATATTATTATTAACTTCATGGATACTATATATTTTATTCTCTAAAAGTTTTTTTTTATAACTTTTAGCTCCTGTTTAAATTTTATTCGTGAAGGTCTTTAGATTTAATAAAAAAACTGTATAATTAATCTCAGTAAGGATTAAAATCACATGGTATTTTCTTGCATAAAAAGCAATGATTTTGCTTGGAATCATTGTGTTACAGCTACAGGCTTCCACGCTAAGTGGTATTGCATGGGATATGTTTTTTTTTTGGCAAATGTTACAGATGAAACCGAAAGAAGCTAAGCAAGAGAGAACAAAGGGCCCAGGCCCAATACAAGAAAGCAGCAAATTGCAAGGCTAAAATAGAGAAACAGAAGCCCAAAGCCTGCTTGTAAGCACAACACACAGAATCCCCAATTTCTGAAACTCAACTTCGTTAGGCTAGCATCATGAAAACATGAACGCACCCTAACGAAGGTGAAAACCGAGAGGGAGAAGCTACGATGGAGAAGACGCAACTAAACTAGGGGGAATACTTCTTTTGTCTTCAACCAAAACTCTTCTCAAGCTAAGAGGAGGAGCTAACCACCAATTCCTACACAACGATTTGGATCTCGTGAGATGGGCAATCAAATCAACAACACTATTGGCTTCCCTACGCGCCCAAGTAAAACCGCAAGACTCAAAGGCTTGAGACAGGTATATAATATCTTGAATAATGGGATCGATATCTCCAATCGCAATTTCTTTCCTGCAAGCACGAACTAGATTGAGATTATCAGATTCAATGATAATTTGTTTGCAGCCAAGATTTCGAGCCAGATTAACAGCTTCCCTCAATGCTACACTTTCAACCAAGAGCGCATTTGGAGCCCAGAAGAAAGAAGCCTGACCAAATTGAATGTCCCCCTTGTGGTCTCAAAGAAGAATAGCAGAAGTTGCCCTTAGTGACGCATCTAACCAGGAAGCATCAACATTAAGCTTTAATCTGCCCCGGGGGGGGGGGGTCTCCAGGTTATCTTGAAGGATGAAAGAGGTACCAACGACTTCAATTCGCACTGCTTATTATTTTCCTTGTAAAATTCATTGACATAATGTTGCACATGATCTATTGTTTGAATCGGGTTTGGCCATGATCCCCTAAAACAAAAGTTGTTTCTTGTTTTCCAAATAAACCAAAGTGTAAAGAATAATTTAGAAATATAAAACTGATAATCAACTTTATCCTTACTAAATAACTCCAGTTTATACTCAATCCATTTCTCCATAGTAGAAATATGTTCCTCTCTAGGATGACATTGAATGTTTAATCCAAACCACACTGGTGTTGTCCACTGACAGCGAAGAAAGCAGTGTTCAATAGATTCCTCCTCTTCCTCACAGATAGGGCACATAGAATCCTTCAGGATCTTCTTTTTCTTTAAGTTTGCTTTAATCAGAAGAAGGTTATGGCATAATTTCCAAGCAAACATCTAAATCTTCTTAGGCACATTGGCTTCCCAAATAGATTTCCAAAAGGATGAATTAGGCGATTTGGATGACGAGGGCTTTTGATTAGGACATTCCTCCCACAGCTTTATCGCCCGATACCCAGATTTAACAGAATATTCCCCATTAGGTGAATAAGGCCACCTCAAACGATCCTCTCCCTTGCACAACCTTATAAGGGTATACAAAGTTGGTAACCGAAATTGTTGGGGTAGAAGCTGAGTCATTTTCAGGACATCCCAAGTTTTGGTTAAGAGATCAATTATCGTATTTAGTTTTAAATCTGAACTGTTCAAAGATCTCTGCCTAGGAAAACAAGTAGTTCCAACCCAACGCCATTTATCCTAGAAAATTTTAATTTGCTCTCCGTTTCCAATCGACCATTGCCCCAACTTTAACAGGATATCTTTGCCTTGAAGCAAACTATGCCATAGCCAAGAGCTATTCCTTCTGCATTTTTGGTTCCAGAAATTATTATCTAGGAAATACTTGCCTTTAAGCACCTGGATCCAGAGCCCATTAGGAGTAGTTGAGGCCCTCCATTTTTAATATAAATAAGAGAAATGTTAGATAACATGAAAGAGAATTTAAAATTATTTTTCTGACTCATATATTCTTTGTATCTAGTATTACTTTTATATTAGACTCTCTTTGTTAAGATAAGAGATAAGTCTTATGTTGACTATGAATATGACCAAAATATTTTTTTATAAAGTTTCAAGCAATGTTTAACCTATGACTAACTTTTAGGATGAGTATCGTTTTCTAGCATGGTATATAAATGTTGAGCCACTTGTGAATGTTAAGTTCTACAAACATACACCAAATATCTAGTTTTGGGATGAAGAATGTCTTATGAGTCTAACCAATCTAAATATTGGACTACCCATAAACGTCCTGATCTACAAACTCATGTATTAAATATCTAGTTAGTGTAAGAGAAATATAGAGAAGTTATTAGATTACCCATTACTATCCAAATGTGAAAGGATGTTCATGTCATGCCTTTACAGATGGACCAATAGTCTGTGCTTTTATCACCCAAGCATCAATTTGAAGGTAATGAAGGTAGTGAGTAGTGATGTTGATGTTGGAGAAATGAATAGAAATAGAGGTTTTGATCCAGTAATTTTTCATTTTCAATAAGTTATTTATAATAATTAGTTTTTTAAAAACTTTTTTAATGGTCTATTATTCTTATTAAAATGAGTTGTCTTTTTACTATTAGGACATTAAAAGTTGATTAGAGACTATTTATTATTTGCTTTTGTGATTATTGATTTTCCCTATAAATATCAAATCAACAAAGTGTAGAAGACATATACCATTAAAAATCTTATTTCTAAATTCTTTCTAAAAACTGTTCTAGAAATCTCAATATGAAAAAGACTCATAGATATGTCAGGCTTTTACTTTCAAGGCAATGACTGATAACCACAATACAACTTGTTACCTTTGAATACCCTTTTTTGTATGATATATATATATATATATATATATATATAATAAATACCAAAAAAATAAAAATGTTTCAAAATATATATATAAAAATGTTATTATTATTATTATTTTATTTTTATCTTTCTTTCTTCCTTTTAAAACAAAAGGGGAAAAGTTTAAAACTTCTTTTTAAAAATTTTTATTTTATTTTTATTTTGTTTCTTTTTCTTCCCCACCTTCTCTTATGGTTTCTCACCTTCACTATCCCCAACACTTAAAAACTTTATTCTATACTCCACCTCCACCTCACTCACACCCCTAAAAATCAGTCTCAAAAGTTGGTGTTGTGTTTCCCATACAAACTCACCATATCTAGTTCTTAAAGGGGTGATCACAACACAAAAATAGGGATAAGCAGAGAAGGGTAAGAGGAGATTACAATCAGAACAGAGGGATTCAGATTAAAAAGACAAGAAAAAAACATTAGCCTCTAGACAAACCTTCGAACTCCCAACAATAACCTCACTATTGGGTTGTGGTTGTTCTAGTGGTAAGGCTTGGGTGCTCTTCATGTAAGTGGCATGGGTTCAAATCCCTTCCCTTCATATAGGGGACACCGGTTTGGAACTCATCTCCCGTATTTATGTTGTTTATTTTTTTATTCTATATGTCATAAGATAATTATTATATATATAACATTTGTGACTTTCTTAGTAAAAGTACAAGCATCTTGATGTCATAGTTTGTTGTGTGCTTCAATTCTCACATAGAGGACATGAGTTCAAAATCCACCTATTGCCTTCCTTTTTTTCCTCTTTTTCACATGTATTTTATTTTGGTTTTTTATGTTGTTTTTTTCTTATTTTCTTTTTATTTTTCCTTTTTTGTTTCACATGTTTTTTTCTTTGGTTTTTATGTTGTTTTGTTTGTCCTTTTTTTATTACTTCTTTTTTTTCTTTTCTTCTTGCTTTGTTTTTTTTGGTTATTTATTGTATGTTTCTTCTTTAGGGTTTTATTGTGTGCTCAAACTTTATTTCTAAGTTATACATTCTTTTAAAGAAAAAATTGTTAGTTATCTTCAAATGAGAAAAATTTTGAAAAAAATTTAAGAAATCATTTTAAAATCCAACAGTTTAATTTTCAAATCAAATTCGACCTAGAACTACGTAGCCCTGATTTCCTGATATACTCAGGAATATGTAGGAGCGAGAATAATTCTTGTCATACTCGTTTTCCTTTTAGTAATTTTCAAGTGTCTTTGTTTTATTTCTTTTTCTTTTACATTGCATGTGAAGTTTCTGACGTACCCTTGTCTTTTCTCTAGCTTGGTCGTGTACGATTGGAAAGACATCGGTAGGATTTTGGAGCTCCAGGGTAGTTTCGACACCTCATCAACTAATTTTGTAACCCTTGGATATTGACGTTCGAAGCTGAGTTGTGAGTCGACATTTTATTTTGAGAAAGTTAGATAACGCCTTGAGGTACGTGTAACGTATGAGGAGGCTTATCACTTAAGTAATGAGTAGTAGTTTTAGTTCGGGGGCGGGTTTTTATAATGAAAAAGTTTATTTCAAATATCGACACCCAAAAAATATTAATTCTTATAAAATAAAAATATAATTATAATTGAATTTAATTGGTTAAGTATCATTAAATATAAATATATATATTGTTCGTTATGTGTTGTTGAGACTGACCCATGAAGGTATTAATGATATGGTGATAATTGAATTATTTTTGGTTACGCCCTGTAGTGGTGCTAAATGTCTATTGAAACTTGATGTGCTAATATTTATTTTTATTGGCGATCCGTGGAAGTGATATATATGTACTTGATTGTGTGATTGTCATTAATTTCCCGACTGATATGTGTTATTAGAATGACCTGTATGGTGTTATAAATATATTGATTGATTATGTTGGTTGTGACCTTGGTGACTCTAATTGATTGAGTTGATAAAGAATAAAGTGATGATTGATAATTTGAAATTATATTGGGGTTAGTAGAGCTAGACTATGATGTCAGATGATTATATATACGTTACGATTCGCATCTATGCATTTTACATTATCGTGACATCATATGCATTAATAAAGCATTACAATTTGCTCAACACTATGATTTGTTGTTTGAGACTGCCAATTATAGCACTACAATTTGTTGTGCAATTCTCGTGAGACTGCCGATTATAGCACTACGATTTATTATGCAATCCTCAAGATACCACCAATTATAGCACTACGATTTATTGTGTGAATTATCTTTTGGCACTAAGATTTGCCTTGTTGTGAAGTTGGATCTACATTGCATGCTTTTATGCATTTAAAAAGAATGTGATTTCAAAGTCTATGACATTCTGATACTGCATTTGAGAGTATTAAAGTATTGTTATATAGTTAGTTAATAGAGGTTTGGAAGTATTAGGGTGACATTTGCTATTGAAATGATGAATTGATGATTAATATATATTTAGTGTTGTATGGAATTAAATCGACATTTGATTTATGGTTTTGATGATTTCTATGCATTATGATATTTTGATATCCTAAAATGTATAATCTGATAGGTAAATCTTATTTATATGTAAGATTACTATTTACTACTTAGAGTGATACTCACCCCACAAATTTCATTTTAGTGAATTTTCAGGGTGACAATGCCACTTGGTGTGCTCAAAGCTGGAGAAAATGCAATGCAAAAGCGAAAGAACCGTAAATTAATTATCTTATGGTGTTGTTGAGATGAATATATATATATATATATATATGTATGTGTGTGCATGTGTAGTTATGTATATATATATATATATATATATATATATGTGTGTGTGTGTGTGTGTATGTGTGTGTGTGTGTGATGATATTTAAAATATCTTTCTGACTATGAAATGGAAACTTTTTTACTCTAACTAGTCTTTAAGTATTTACATATCAGTTGAATTGTTTCATATGTCATGAGGGTATTTAATAATAATCACAATAATTATAGCAGGATCAAGAACCTCAAAACAGAAGAAATCCCGTATCTGACAAATTGCCAATGAATCTTAAAGCATAGATACCTACATAACGACAACCATTTCCTTTCGTGCATAAAAAGAGGAAGAGAAGCATAGAGAACATTCCTTATACTTTATAAACGAGAACAGAAGGTTCAGAAATTTCTGGTAGATCAATCACATACACAAACTCTTTGGTAAAGAAAAAATAATATTCCCTAACCAAATAACAGAAGCAGAAACAGTTATAGAGAGAGAATGCAGATTGAGGAAATTCTTCAATATTGTTATGCCTCATCATTTCCAAAAAATAGCAATTAAAGGACAATTAAATGGGCTTGAAACATTGTGGGCCGAGAAAAAAGAAACTAAACAATTAAACATCAAAAACTTCATTATGTGTTGTAATTCTTCATCCATTGTGGAACCTTCCTATCTCGTTTGGGCTTATTAGGCCATCAATACTCGGCCCATCAGAATTCACCTTGTCCTCAAGGTGTGGATCAGAAAAGTCTTCTGCAGCTAAAAAGGGCTTAGCTATCACTAGGGTCCATACGGTTTTAGATTCACGTGAGCTATGTTGGGAAGTGGGAACTGTTTCTTGGGAAGTATTAGGAAGTGATGTGGTGGGGGTTGAGTTATTGGGAAACAAAGAGTTTCTTTTGGGGTTTTCTCTGAGAGAAATAAGGGTCTTTGAAGGGTTTGGTTCCTGAGAAAAATTCTACGTAGGTGGGGGCCTTCATCTTCTGGTAGGGATAGTGAAGGTAACGGAGAAAAATGTTGGTGAGGATCGCCATGGCAAGGGCGGAGGAGGGAGATATGGAACACATTATGGATCCGTGATGAAGGAGGGAGACCCAGTTCGTAGGCCACAACTGTAACATCCTGAATTTTATGAAAATAATTAAATAGGAGGAATAAATAATAAATAATTATAAATGGATTAATAAGTGTCCCAAAAATGTGGGAATAATTAAATTGAGATTTATGAGGGCAAATTATAATTTATTAAGGCCTTAAGAGTTAAAATTGTACCCGATTAAAATATGGGTGTCGGTCCAAGTGTTTCCGATTGAGATGCCGTTGGTCAAGGCTATTAAAGATATTATTGGGAATCCAAATCTATACTCAGAATAATTTTTGGATTAAGTATTGAGCCCGAATTGAGGTCCTGTGTATTATAAAATGGTAAAATTTTAATGAGAGGTAAAAACTTAAAAACAAACTCTCCTCCCTCTCTTATGTTTTCACACCACTTTCTCCTTCTCTTCTAGCATTCATTCTTCTTCCTCCTCACTCTCATTTCTTCTTCATCATTTCTTCTCTAAAACCCTAAGTGGTGGGTGCTCATCCTCCTTCCCCATTTTCATTTCTTTCATTGGGTAAGAAGGGAATGGTGATGACTTTGAGCTCTCCTTCCCCCTTCTTGGAATTTCGTGTGGCCTTCCCCCTCTCTTAGGAGCTGTCCCTTATCTTCTCATGAGGTAAGCTTCTTGCCATTTTTCAAGAGCTTGAACCTTTGGTTATAAGTTTTAGGTGTTGGGAGAGTGGTTTATGTATGTGGGTTATTGGTAGAAGCCATTATTATGGGAAACCCTAAGGTGGGTGGTTTTAAATGCGAGTTTTATGAGCCTTTAATGGGGACCACACAAAATTAATGATTTGAATGGTAGAAAATGATGATCTATGGTGTTGTTCGATTTTTAAAGGAACCCTAACTTTAGAATTGGGGGAAATGGGTAATGATGCCATGAAAAATGATTGTTAGTGAAAACCCATGATAATGTGTGTGGGTGTTGTTAATGATGAAGATTGATGGTTATTAGAAATGGTTATTTAGTTTTGATGAAAACCCTAAGTGTTGGTGATTGGGGCTTTTGGCATAGAGGGGAAATTAATAATGTGGTTGTCATGAGAATAGTTTTATGGATAGAGATAATGTTTGGAAATGTTTCGTATGATTATTGAGATAAGTGGATTTTAATGAAGTCCCTATCTTGAGGTTTGGAAGATGTGAGCATGTGAGTATACATGTATATGATTGAGTAGAGGAATTGATTTTGAAAATAAATATATGATGTTCAATGTGTGATGTGTTATTGTGGTAATAATGATAATGGTAGATGACCAGAGTGATGGATTAATGAAATGGATGTTTAATTTGATGAGTTGTTAGGTCATGATGTGAGCTACTTGAAATTATTGATTGACAATGGTTTGAAAGGAGCTAGAAGGCTCATGATGAATTTAAATGGCAAATGGATTGTTTAAGTGATGGTGAAAGAGATGTGGTTGTTGTTGGGTATGATTAGCCCTTTGAGATTTAGAAAATCATGGTTTTGGGAAAGGAATTCTCAAAGCCTAACACGAGTATGAGAATAGATGTTTTAACAAGTCTAAGGCTTGATATTGAGCTTTATGACAAGCTAGCATTGTTTAGAATTATGATGATGTCTTAAGATGGTTTGATGATGGTATGCATGCATATGTATGTATGTTGGTGTAGATTGTGTTCCGGATTATGTGGCGGAGCATTCAGAGCGTGCGTTTGGTTTTGGCTCTTCCCTCGAGGTAGGAAAGGAGTTTACATTCAAATTCCATAAGTAGAATGATAGTGATTATTGTATATGATTAGTACTCATGCCTGCCTTGTCATGTAGATATTGAAATAATGTGAATAGCAATTCATTAATTATGGAGAATGGTGTATGTGTATACATGTTGAATGTTATGAAAATATATATGTGTTGATGATAAGTTTAACTTTGATATGATTAATGAATTGGGATGAAAATTATTGAGTAAGAAGGTTTGAGACAAGTTTTAAATGCTTAATATGATGTATGTGATATATCAATTTTGATCAATTTGGCTTGAAGTGAGTTTAGCATGTTGAGTTGTGGGATTTTCATGTTTTCTGCGCATAATTTGGTAATCTCGCTCAAGCGAGATGGATTCTCACTCAAGCGAGAATCCCCTGTGTTGGTTATATGGCCTCTGGCCTAAATTCGCTTAAGCGAGTGACAATCTCGCCCAAGCGAGATTTGCTTGAATTGGGAGGAGTGGCTATTGGCCATAAATCGCTCAGGCGTGGGAAGGGTCTCGCCTGAGCAAGAGTGAGTGGGAGAGTTACTGGGCTATTTTCGCTCAAGCGAAATGGCCAGTACGTGGAGGCTCGCTCAAGCGAGAAAAGGAAAAATGGATTCTGGATGATTTTCGCTCAGGCGGGCCATGTCTCGCCCAAGCGAATACAATACCTGATGCTTCTGTGGGAATCTCTCTCAAGCGAGTGGATGCCTCGCTTGAGCAAGCATACGTGAAAACAGACACTGGCGTGATTACGCCCGACCGAGCCGAGGCGCTCAAGCGAGAAGGAATTGTCTTGCTCAAGCGAATAAGGGTCTCGCTTGAGCGAGTGACCCTGATTGAAATTTTATTTTTTTCTTTAGTTTGCTAGCGATGGGCCCTATTCCAATTATGGAAAATTAATGAAATATATATATATGGGGGCATATCATGGTTATGAAATAATGAGGGAATACATTGATGGGATTTTATTTCATTTTCTTGATTTTAATGGTGTTGAACCCCATACTTCTATGGATAATTAAGGAAATATGTATATAGGTGTGGGGTATATGAGGATAATAAAAGTGAAATGATGGGTTGTGAGATGCCTTTTCATGAGATAAAGAGACCGATAAGGGGATGGATAAGCGACGTAGTATTTGTTATAAATCGATAAATTGGGAATGACACTGATAATGGATAATGATAGATGGTGATGTTGATCACTCCCTTGAATAAAGGGTGATTTTTATTATTGATCGAATTGTAGAATGCCATTGTGTGTGATACAATTGTAGACTTGTACGTGTGGTTGGAATTACAATAATGGATTGTTGTGTTACTCCACTAGTTATGAAACAATAGCAATGATGAATGATAATGTTGATTGAAAAGGGATGTTATTGTTGAACATATCCTTGGACAAACAGTGATGGTTATCGTTAATAAGTACAATGCCATATGAATGATGCAAGTATTTAACTTGTATGTATGAGATGCAATGGTGATTGCTAAATGTATATTCTGAAACACCTTGTTGTTTTACATGTATGGATAAATACTATGATGTTTAATATGATTTTAATTACCATGCGTAGTTTGATGTGGCTATGAATGTTGTGCCTTAAGGGGCCTTGTGAATTCTTGTATGCCAATGATAATAAAACTAAATAAATAATATATCCCTAAATGAGAGGGTGAGATATCCTTGCAAGGTTGATTGTCATATGCATTATTACATTTTGCATTCATGGCATGGCATAACATTGAAATGTGGTTGCGATCACAATGATGAAAGATTCTATGGGATTCTATGAAGGGAGTACCCCTTGCGAGGCGGGAAACCAACTTGATGATGATATGATATTGAACCGGTGGTTGCGATCACCTGGTTGTTGAAATGAAAAGGGGCTTGCTAGTTCCTATGATGCCCGTGGTTGCGATCATGAGGCGGGAGTACCCCTTACGAGATGGGAAACCAATATGATTTATTGAACGTGGTTACGATCACAAGAAAGCACCTTGCGAGGCTGCTAGAGGGAGTATGTAACGCCCCGGCCGCTTTTCAGGAATGAATGACTCTCCCCACAGACCAACACGAGACCTTTCCAATGTGCTTTTGTCCTCACTCACACATTTCCTGAGAACTTCCCAGGAGGTCACCCATCCCAGAATTACTCCAAGTTAAGCACGCTTAACTTTGGAGTTCTTATGTGATTGGCCACCGAAAAGGCTAATGCATTTGTTGGTATAGGTAGTACGAATTCATTTCTTTAAGCTATCCTCAACTGTATAGTCCCATACCTATACAGTCTTTTGTTAGTCCTCAAATTTTCAATAAAATCTAAAATAAAAATTTCATAAAAATTATAAAAATTAGTTTAATTTGTTAGAAAATTAGGATTTAAATTCAATAAATGAATGTTGTTGGAAATAATCTGCCCTTGATCAATTTTCTCTAGTTTTGCAGTGAAAAAGTTAAGAAATCAAGAGAAAATTACACTGGAGGAGCTGACGCGTAGCCTCACCCCACGCGTAGCATCAAGTGCTATTTTTGATGCTGACGCTACGCATCAAAGCCACGCGTAGCGTCAGTGCTGCGTGGTCTCCACTCCAACTTTTGGCCAACCACCCCACTTGGACCCAATAATGGGCACTCCACTCAGCCCAAGGGCCACCCCAATCAGCATAAATGGCCAAAAACTCGTGGAAACATGTCCAAGTGGCCAGGCATGATCAAGATTAATTATTGAAAGTGGCCATTATTAAGTGTTTAATGGAGGCTGAGTCAGGGATCTGGCGCGTAGCGTCACAGGGACGCGTAGCGTCAGCACCCTTGCTCAGCCCTATAAATAGGGCCATCCAACACCATTCATAGCATCCCATTCCATACATTTCTCTTCTCTTCTCTCTTGTGCTCAACTTTGAGTACTTCTTTTGTGAGTTGTAGTTCTAGAATAGTTTTCTAGATACTTGAGTGTGTTTCGGTGTATTGTGATCGTTGTATCGTGAAGTTTCCATCGTCTTCTTCGTAATGTCAAACTCTGTAAGTGTTGTTTTTACTTTTACCATGTGTAACTAATCTGTTTATGTTGGAATTGGTGAACTAATCTATTGAGTATAATGTTGTGAATTCGACCTCTGCATGTTTATGATTCAAGTCCATGTTAGTATTTCAACCTTTTATTAATATGAACGTCAAACGGGAGAATGATTTTCATGTGTATCGAAACTGGTTTTATTAGTGTAAATGTCAAACGGGAGAATGATTATTTATGCCGTATTGAAACTTGTTTTGACGAAAGTAAAAAGTTGGAATACCCTTGGTATCTCAATTCTATAGGGGTTGTTAACCATTGTTGCCATAAGGCCAGGTCTTAATGCAAGTTTTTACTGAGAAAGCTCACGAGGGATCGGACTTTACGGTGAATTCTTAGAATTTATATCACGAGGGATCGGTTATAATGATTTTAAGCTGCAATGACATGAAACTTGATGATTAAACATGCATGTTTTGAGTTCCTCATTGTTATTCTAGATTAGGGATCCAATTTCCAACATAATTTGTTTATCTGTGTTTATCTCAAGTATCTTACCTATTCTAGGTTACAACTCAACTTTTTAGATAGATTTTATTTTCTTTTTATCCTATGAATCACTCAACCATGCTATCTTGTGAATATTGTATAAACTGTACATAAATCATTCTTTTGTTCATAATTTCCTTCATATTTACCATAGTAAATAGAAGATTACTGTTGTTATTGGACTTTCAATCCCAGTGGAACGATATCTAAATTTCGAAAACTACAAACGATTGGTGCGCTTGCCAATTCACAAAGCCCGGTTACAACCGACGGGCCAACAAGTTTTCCGGCGCCGCTGCCGGGGATTGAATTGTTTCAGTAAAACAGTAAAATTTTAATTACCGTGGTAAATTTTTTTTTTACCTTAGATAATTTTTTATTTATTTTGTATCATTGTTACACTAACTTTCTTTGTCTAGTTTGTGTATGCAAACTCGATCTACCACAGGTAAAATTTATTTTGATCCTGAGATAGAAAGGTTTGTAAAGAAAATCAAGTCTTTGAAATCTAAAACACAAACTAATTCTTCTTCTACTTCGAAAATTTTTGAAAATTCAAATATGGCTGCTGAAAGGAGAACATTGGGACAGTTTGCTGCTATAAATGGTCCACCCCGAGTTTCGGGAATGTTTCAAGGACCAGTTTTACCAGTGGAAATTAAACCTGCCACTTTAAACATTATTCAAAACAACCAATTTGCTGGTTTAAATCATGAAGAACCGTATAAACATTTAACTGTTTTTTATGAGTTATGCAGCACAATTGGTTTTGAACCCAATCAAGAAGAGTCTGTTTACATGAGACTCTTTCCTTTTTCATTGATTGAGAAAGCAAAAGAATGGTTTAAATCTTGTCCACCGGGTAGTTTTGCAAACTGGTCCGATGTTGAAAGAAAATTTTTGGAAAGATTTTATTCTCCTTCAAAATATTTTGAAGCAATGACAGCCATACACTCTTTTTCTCAAAATAATGATGAATCATTAGGAGAAACATGGGAACGATTCAAGGCACTCTTGAGAAAATGCCCAAACCACAACCTGAACGATGCCGAGAAGGTAAGAATCGTTTACCATGGTTTATTGCCTCAGTTCAAGATGATGTTAGATGCTTGTGCAGGTGATTCTTTAATGAACAAGACTGTGGAGGAAGCTATTGGAATATTGGAATCAATGTCCATTAGTGACCATCAAGCTAAACCAGCAAGAGGTAATAAACAAGGTATAGTTGAACAAGGAGTAAACGATACAGTGTTAATTCAACAAAAATTGTTGATGCAACAAATTGAGACTATGAGTAAACAACTTGGAAAATTGCAAGTTACCCATATACCACCACAACTCCCTGCTCAATTAAAACAATGTGAGTATTGTATGGGCGAACAACCATGTGGTTACTGTGGAAATGAGCAAGAACAAGTTAATTCCTTGATTCATCAGAGATTACCTATAGGTAATTCCCTAAATCCTCTTGTAAATTCTTTTTCTAACAATTACTTACAGGAAAGGCAAAACTATGGCTGGAAACAAAATGTTAGACCCTTCAACAATCAAGGAGATTACAATGCTAGGTTGACCAAGGCTGAAGAAAGTATTCAACAATTGATGCAATACATGGAGACAATCAATGTCGCATGTAAAGCATCAGATCAACAGTTAAGCCAGCTAGTAAAAGAAGTAGCCGACATCAAAGAATTCAAAGCGAAAGAACAATGTAAGGCTATTTTTACAAGAAGTGGTAAGGCCGTAGGTATGAATCAAGAAAAAGAAAAAGAAGAAGAGAATGAAAAAGAAAAAGAGAAAGAAAAGGAAGAAGAAAAAGAGAGTGAAGAAAAGAAAGAAAAAAATGAAAAAAATCAAAAAAATCAGTATCTTGGACAGACACCCCCTATCCAAGATTTACCATATCCTCATCCACCATCAAGAAAAGATAAAGAGAAGGAATACAAAAGATTCCTTGAAATCTTTAAGCAGTTACACATAAACATTCCATTTTCTGAGGCATTAGAACAGATGCCTACATATGCTAAATTTATGAAAGAACTGCTTACAAAGAAAAGGAAGTATGATGAAGAGATTGTAGAACTTGAAGCAAGCTGCAGCGCTATTCTACAATACAAGATGCCAGAAAAATCCAAAGATCCTGGTAAATTCACTATTCCTGTCTCTATTGGGGGAGTAAATATCGGTAAAGCTTTATTAGATTTAGGGGCGAGCATCAATCTAATGCCCCTAAGTATGATGAAGCGTATCGGTGATCTTGATCCACAGCAGACAAAGATGACTCTGCAATTAGCTGATAAATCCATCAAGAGACCTTATGGGATTGTAGAAGATGTCCTTGTAAAGGTTGACAAGTTCTACTTTCCTGTGGATTTTGTGATCCTAGACATGGAAGAGGATGCTGATGTTCCTCTAATTCTGGGAAGACCATTCATGAAAACTGCTCGAGTACTAATTGTTGTGGACAATGGGAAGTTAGCAGTAAGAGTGCATGATGAGGAAGTAAATTTTGATGTCTTCAAGGCAATGAAACATCCCAACCCAAAGCAAGATTGTTTCAAAGTAGACGTCCTTGATGAAACTTATCTCTCCTTATCAAAAGGTATGATTATTTCTGACCCATTAAATAAGTTATTGACTAACTCAGTTGAATTTTTGGATGAAGAAGAAGAAAAACAGATTGAAAGATATCTTGAAGAATTTGATCACGGGAAAGAAATTTCCTTTGAATCAAGAAAGATTGAAGAAATCCAAGAATCACCTACTGAAGAGATCCAGAAACCTGAATTAAAAGTGTTGCCTTCCAATCTGAAATACATCTTTTTGAAAGAAGGTAATTTGAAACCAGTTATTATTAGTAATTTGTTGAGTGAAACAGAGGAAGAAAAACTGGTGGAAGTATTAAAGAGCAATCAAGAAGCAATTGGGTGGACGCTTGAGGATTTAAAAGGTATCAGTCCATCATACTGCATGCACAAAATTTTGTTGGAAGATAATTTCAAACCTATTGCTCAACCTCAAAGACGCCTCAATCCAACTTTGAAAGAGGTAACCAAAAAAGAGGTTTTGAAATTGTTGAAAGCAGGTATTATCTATCCAATTTCTGATAGTACATGGGTAAGTCCTGTTCAAGTTGTTCCAAAAAAAGGTGGTATGACAGTAATTGTTAATGAAAAAAATGAACTAATTCCTACAAGAACTGTCACCAGTTGGAGAATGTGTATTGATTATAGAAAATTAAATCAAGCAACAAGAAAAGATCATTTTCCATTACCTTTTATGGATCAAATGCTTGAAAGATTATCTGGACAGGAATATTATTGCTTTCTTGATGGTTATTCTGGATATAATCAAATTGCTGTTGATCCTCTTGATCAGGAAAAAACTGCCTTTACATGTCCTTTTGGCATATTTGCTTACAGAAAAATGCCATTTGGATTATGTAATGCACCTGCTACTTTTCAAAGATGTATGTTTGCTATTTTTGCAGATTTAATTGAAAAGAGCATTGAAATTTTCATGGATGACTTCTCAGTTTTTGGAAATTCATTTGAAACATGTCTATCCAACCTGGACACCGTACTGAAGCGGTGTATTGAGACAAATTTAGTACTTAATTGGGAGAAATGTCACTTCATGGTGAAAGAAGGAATTGTACTTGGTCATAAAATTTCTTCTAGAGGCATTGAAGTTGACCAAGCCAAAATAGAGGTAATTTCTAAACTCCCTCCTCCTGTGAATGTAAAAGGTATTAGAAGTTTTTTAGGACATGCTGGATTTTATAGAAGGTTTATTCAAGATTTTTCAAAAATTGCAAAACCCTTATCAAACCTTCTAAATAAAGATGTTGAATTTAAATTTGATGAAGCATGTCTTAAAGCTTTTAATTCCTTGAAAGAAAAATTGGTTACTGCTCCTGTAATTGTTGCTCCCAATTGGAATCTACCCTTTGAACTTATGTGTGATGCAAGTGATTATGCTGTTGGAGCAGTTTTAGGTCAAAGATACGAGAAAGTTTTCAAAGTCATACATTATGCTAGTAAAGTTTTGAATGAAAATCAAATAAATTATGCAATTACTGAAAAAGAATTACTAGCCATAGTGTATGCTTTAGAAAAATTTCGATCTTACTTGATTGGCTCAAAAATAATCATTTTTACTGATCATGCTACAATCAAGTATCTTTTAACTAAACCTGATTCAAAACCTCGGTTGATCAGATGGATTTTGCTCCTTCAAGAATATGATCTTGAAATCAAAGATAAAAAGGGTAGTGAAAATATGGTAGCTGACCATCTTTCTAGATTAGTGAATAATGAGGTTACTGTTAAAGAAAGAGAAATTTTGGAAGAATTCCCAGATGAAAAACTTTTCAAAATAACACAGCGACCATGGTTTGCTGACATGGCCAATTTCAAAGCAGCAGGAGTTCTTCCAAATGATTTGACTTGGCAACAAAGAAAAAATTTTTTTAGAGATGCTAGATACTTTGTTTGGGATGACCCTCATTTATTCAAAATTGGAGCGGATAATTTGTTACGATGTTGTGTGCCTGACTGGGAAATAAAAGATGTGTTGTGGCATTGTCATAAATCACCATATGGAGGACATTTTAATGATGAAAGAACATCTGCAAAAGTTCTTCAATCAGGTTTGTACTGGCCCTCTCTTTTTAAAGATGCTCACTTATTTGTTCAATCTTGTGATAACTGCCAAAGAACAGGTAATGTTGGAAGAAGGCAAGAAATGCCTCTTACAAATATACAAGAAGTTGAGGTATTTGATTGTTGGGGAATTGACTTCATGGGACCTTTTCCTAACTCATACTCAAATCAATACATTCTTTTGGCAGTAGATTATGTTTCAAAGTGGGTGGAAGCAATATCTACTCCCAATGCTGATACTAAAACTGTTGTGAATTTCTTGAAGAAAAATATTTTTTGCAGATTTGGGACACCAAGAACTTTGATCAGTGATGGTGGTTCACACTTTTGTAATAAAGTTCTTCAGAAAGTATTACAACATTATGGAGTAAAGCATAAGGTAGCCACAGCATACCATCCACAAACCAATGGGCAAGCAGAGATTTCAAATCGGGAAGTGAAAAGGATTCTGGAAAAAACTGTGTCATCTTCCAGAAAGGATTGGTCACAAAAACTTGATGATGCACTCTGGGCATACAGGACTGCATTTAAAACACCAATTGGTCTTTCTCCTTTTCAGATGGTTTATGGAAAATCATGTCACCTCCCAGTTGAAATGGAGCATAAAGCATATTGGGCTTTAAAATTCCTCAATTTTGATCAAAATGCAGCAGCAGATAAAAGAAAGCTACAGCTTCTAGAGTTAGAAGAAATGAGGAACAATGCCTATGAATCATCCAGGTGCTACAAAAGTAAGGTGAAAGCTTACCATGATAAAAAGTTAAAGGAAAGACATTTCACACCAGGTCAGCAAGTTTTATTGTTCAATTCAAGATTAAAATTGTTTCCTGGAAAATTGAAATCAAAATGGTCAGGCCCGTTTTTGATTAAAGAAGTCAAACCATATGGAGCAGTGGAAATTGAAGATCCAACTTCCAAAAGAAGTTGGATGGTAAATGGCCAAAGGTTAAAACTATATTTAGGTGGTGAAATTAACAAAATTACCACCAGTTATCTTTTAACTGACCTTTGAAATGCAGGAATGTCAGGCTGGAGACATTAAATCTAGCGCTCAATGGGAGGCAGCCCATTCTTTTCTCGTTATTTTTAATGTTTTTCATTTGTGAAAAAAAAAATGAATCAGATTTTCGTTAGTAAGTTAGTTTATACACTTAGAGTTTTTACACAATAAAACCAATTTTGTTAAAATCAATTTTTGATTCTTTATAACTTAGGAATTTTGATAAATTTAATTACAATAAGTTTATTAACCATCAAGCAAATTTCAATAACTCGGTGAGTTGAGAGATCCTTTTTACACACTTGAGGGTTTTAATCGACATATTTTCAATTCGAATTGATTTTGCTTTAATCTCTGATGTGTGTTGTTGTACAGAGAATTCGGGAAAATGATCAAGGCACATTTATTGGTGAAACGAAACCTTGGGCTAAACAGCTTACCTTGGTAAAAAGTCTTTTATCCTTTGCAAGCCCATTTGAGCCTAAAATAAAATTCTTTGGTACCCTTATAGCCTAAATTTGTTTTTACCATTCCCTATACTTGATTGATTAAAAGAGCAGTTGAAATAAATGAAAAATATTTTGAGTGTTCTCACAAAAATGGGGAGTGAAAATAAGCAACTTGATTCTTTTCAAAAAGAAAATATGGAAAAGAAAAGTCAAAAATAGTGAAAAGAATCAAGTTGGGGGTATTTATTTTTCATCAATAAAAAAATAAATGAGAGTTTGGATCAAGAGAAAGCCTAAGGATTGTAAAATGCTCTTTTATGATTTCAGGTTTTTGAATTCCAAGAAAAACCATTGATTCTTGTAAACCAAGCCTCATTACAACCCGTGAAAAGACCTTGTGATTTCCGAATTAACTCTGTATAAATAACCATTGATTAGATGATAAACAAAGTTAAATTCATTTGATTTTATGATTGATTGAGTGAAACAGGTTACCAATTGCATAGAGATAAACACTTGTGAGGTAAGCCTGAAATTCTGCTTGATTGTTAATAAAATATTGTAAGTAATTTTATCATTAAACCTTTGTTATATTTGAATCAGTTTTTGATTATTACAAAATAGTTGAAATTGTGTAATTATTTTTTGTGGTAAATTTTCGGACTAACTTAAAAATTTGATTTCAAATTTTTATTTTCTTATTTTTCTCTCTTGCTCGAGGACGAGCAATGTCTCAAGTTGGGGGTATTTGTTAGTCCTCAAATTTTCAATAAAATCTAAAATAAAAATTTCATAAAAATTATAAAAATTAGTTTAATTTGTTAGAAAATTAGGATTTAAATTCAATAAATAAATGTTGTTGGAAATAATCTGCCCTTGATCAATTTTCTCTAGTTTTGCAGTGAAAAAGTTAAGAAATCAAGAGAAAATTACACTGGAGGAGCTGACGCGTAGCCTCACCCCACGCGTAGCATCAAGTGCTATTTTTGATGCTGACGCTACGCATCAAAGCCACGCGTAGCGTCAGTGCTGCGTGGTCTCCACTCCAACTTTTGGCCAACCACCCCACTTGGACCCAATAATGGGCACTCCACTCAGCCCAAGGGCCACCCCAATCAGCATAAATGGCCAAAAACTCGTGGAAACATGTCCAAGTGGCCAGGCATGATCAAGATTAATTATTGAAAGTGGCCATTATTAAGTGTTTAATGGAGGCTGAGTCAGGGATCTGACGCGTAGCGTCACAGGGACGCGTAGCGTCAGCACCCTTGCTCAGCCCTATAAATAGGGCCATCCAACACCATTCATAGCATCCCATTCCATACATTTCTCTTCTCTTCTCTCTTGTGCTCAACTTTGAGTACTTCTTTTGTGAGTTGTAGTTCTAGAATAGTTTTCTAGATACTTGAGTGTGTTTCGGTGTATTGTGATCGTTGTATCGTGAAGTTTCCATCGTCTTCTTCGTAATGTCAAACTCTGTAAGTGTTGTTTTTACTTTTACCATGTGTAACTAATCTGTTTATGTTGGAATTGGTGAACTAATCTATTGAGTATAATGTTGTGAATTCGACCTCTGCATGTTTATGATTCAAGTCCATGTTAGTATTTCAACCTTTTATTAATATGAACGTCAAACGGGAGAATGATTTTCATGTGTATCGAAACTGGTTTTATTAGTGTAAATGTCAAACGGGAGAATGATTATTTATGCCGTATTGAAACTTGTTTTGACGAAAGTAAAAAGTTGGAATACCCTTGGTATCTCAATTCTATAGGGGTTGTTAACCATTGTTGCCATAAGGCCAGGTCTTAATGCAAGTTTTTACTGAGAAAGCTCACGAGGGATCGGACTTTACGGTGAATTCTTAGAATTTATATCACGAGGGATCGGTTATAATGATTTTAAGCTGCAATGACATGAAACTTGATGATTAAACATGCATGTTTTGAGTTCCTCATTGTTATTCTAGATTAGGGATCCAATTTCCAACATAATTTGTTTATCTGTGTTTATCTCAAGTATCTTACCTATTCTAGGTTACAACTCAACTTTTTAGATAGATTTTATTTTCTTTTTATCCTATGAATCACTCAACCATGCTATCTTGTGAATATTGTATAAACTGTACATAAATCATTCTTTTGTTCATAATTTCCTTCATATTTACCATAGTAAATAGAAGATTACTGTTGTTATTGGACTTTCAATCCCAGTGGAACGATATCTAAATTTCGAAAACTACAAACGATTGGTGCGCTTGCCAATTCACAAAGCCCGGTTACAACCGACGGGCCAACATCTTTGGATCCCTCTCATTCCGGTATGTATTCGATTCGTTCATGTGTCCCTCCCACTGGAAGCCTGCCAGGAGCCGCTCCTTGTCCGTGCCCATGCACCGGCGATCACTCCCCGCCCTCAACAGTGCCCGGGATGTCACATGCCCACCAGCTTCCGCCTGGTTCGTCCTCGAACCATACCATACTAGGAGAGGCTAGGCTCTGATACCACTGTAACGCCCCGGCCGCTTTTCAGGAATGAATGACTCTCCCCACATACCAACACGAGACCTTTCCAATGTGCTTTTGTCCTCACTCACACATTTCCTGAGAACTTCCCAGGAGGTCACCCATCCCAGAATTACTCCAAGTTAAGCACGCTTAACTTTGGAGTTCTTATGTGATTGGCCACCGAAAAGGCTAATGCATTTGTTGGTATAGGTAGTACAAATTCATTTCTTTAAGCTATCCTCAACTGTATAGTCCCATACCTATACAGTCTTTGGATCCCTCTCATTCCGGTATGTATTCGATTCGTTCATGTGTCCCTCCCACTGGAAACCTGCCAGGAGCCGCTCCTTGTCCGTACCCATGCACCGGCGATCACTCCCCGCCGTCAACAATGCCCGGGATGTCACAGAGTACCCCTTGCGAGGCGGGAAACCCATGTGAATGAATGATGTGGTGTTTGCAATCACCTGTTGAAATGAAATCGGATCCGTGCATATGCATTATTAAACAATTGACATATGCATTAGCCATAGGTGCATGGCATTTGAGATGAGATGACCACGAGAGATGAAAAACCCCTTGCAAGGAGGAATTGAATAAAGATTTAATAAATTGATGGTGATGATTGTGAATGCCCTTGATGATAAGTGGCAATGTGATTGTGTATGTGCTTGTGCTTGCTTATGTTGTGAATTGCGATTCATACGGCTTGTATGCCTATTATAACAATGTGATGTTGATTAAATGATGATTTAATAATTTTAGAGCAAAGCACACATGATGAATGAATGCATGTACACTTAATCATAATATATTATATTTGTCATTTTGAATGTATAACTCACTCTCCCATGTGGTCTCCTTTTTAGCATTGTGATGCAGGTTTACCATGGGATGAGCTTGGGTTTTTGAATTGAAGCTGTTGATGAAGGTAAATAGTGGTAATGGAATACCTTGGCCGGCATCATTTATGAATCTTAATGTAATGAATAAATTGTGTATAATGATATTGATGATTTAGTGATTTGGATATGCATAACATAATCTTTGTATTTACGAATGGTGAATATATGTTTAGCATGTAAGTGATGATTTAGTGAGTACTTAAGGAATTGAACTTGGACAATATATACATTGATGATGGTGGTGTTTAGATTAATACCAATAGGTGAATGAGTAGGCCAATTATGAGATATGGGCAGTGGTGATAGTTTGGGCATAACCCCAGATTATATGCATATTTATATTTATATCTTAGGCAATGCATGTGTCTGTTGTAAGTGCATGAATGGGTTATGACCTAATAGGTTTATGTTAGGTGATTGCATGCTTTGTCGGGCCTTTTCTCATATCGTCATATATGGGACTAGGCGTATGCCCGGTATACACATTCTTCTTCCGTTGTAAACTCTACTATTTTTTTTGTATACCGTTATGGGTGAATTAGTTATCGATCTAGTCATATGTTGATAAGTCTCACTCTTCGGTTTTTTGTGGTTTGGGTCTTGACGTAGTTGAGATGGTGTTTAGAAACTATATCGAACGCGAAAAATTTACTTGTATTTTTATCAATTATTATCTTGATTACAACAGGATCCGAGTCTGGAAAACCGGGGTGTTACAACAACACCCACGCGTCGTTTCACCTGGAAGGGACTGTAGAAACGCTTAGTAAGTTTCTAGGAGGCACACCGAGAGACAGAATGTTGTCTATATGGTCTCAAGTGAAGAAAAACCCAATCCCCCGAAGTAAAGGTAAGGTCTTTCCGATGCTTGTTAGCCTGAGAAACTATGCACTGTCTTGCTTGAATGAGGTTCTTTTTGAGCCTTGCTAATATTTGTTGGCGTTGTTGTAGGGAAGAGGTCGCGATGGACAGCATCGTACTTCCTAGGATAAAATCAGGAATTGTGGGAGGGCGATGACCGCACAGAGCTTGGAAGGGTGACATGCCGAGCGAAGTGTGTATTGTGGTGTTGTACCAATACTCAGAGATGTAAGAATCGGAACCATGACCTCGAGTAGCCACTAGAGAAACATCGCAGGTTTGCTTCTAGTCCCCTGTTCAAAACCTCTATTTGTCTGTCAGTTTTCGGATGGTATACGGAACTGAAATGGAGTTGGGTTCCCTGCAGCTTGAATAAAGTAGTCCAAAATTTAATGATGAAGATTTTGTCCAATCTAAAATAATGGTTTGAGGCATTCCATGGAGGCGGTAGATGTCGGTCATGAACCTTTCAGCAAGGTTTTTGGCTGAGAAGGAAGTTAGTAAGGCGACAAAATAGGCGTATTTGGTAAGGCGGTCCACGACAACCCATATAACAATATGACCATGAGATAAAGGTAGTCCGGTAATAAAGTCCATACTTATGTCTTCCCAAATATTTTCTGGTACTGGTAATGGTTGTAATAAACCATACTTCTTGGCTGGTAAATATTTATTCTATTGACAGGGAAAACATCTCCTTACTAGTTGTTTTACATCTTTTCACAGAGATGGCCAGTGGAAGGATGCAGCAAGTCGGCAATGGTTGGCTTGACCCCTGAATGGCCCGAAAAGGGAGAGGCATGATATTCGGACAGCAACCGTGGCCTCCAATCTGAAATATCAGGTACAAATATTTGATCTTCATAAAAAAAAGACCCTATTTTAAATTATATTTAGGGGAGGAAGACAGCAACTGTAAAGCTAATTTGATTCCTTCCAGGGACTGTAAATGTTTTTGTATTTCAGAGAGTAGCGTGGAAACAGGTGAAGAGATGGAATGATAAATGATGGAGTGCTGATCAGAATCTGGAAAGGTTGCAAGGATGCGGGACAGGGCATCTGCAACACGATTTTCCCTTCCTGGCCTGTAAACAATTGAATAGGTAAATCCCTATAACTTTAAAGCCCAATGATGTTGTTCTGGTGTATGCATGGTCTGAATCATTAAGTCCTTCGGCTTTTTTGATCTGTGATTATTTTGAATGTGTTACTAATTAGGTACTGTCGCCATTTTTTCACAGCTTCTGTTATGGCAAGTATTTCTCTAGAGTATGCTGAGAGCTGCTGTTGTCTTGGGGGTAATATTTTGCTAAAAAAAGCCAAGGGAAATCCTTGTTGGGAGAGGACCACACTAAAAGCGATGGCTGAAGCATTAATTTTCCATGTCAAATGGAATAGAGAAATCCGGTAGCCTTAGAGTAGAAAGATTACACATTTGTTGCTTTAACTTTGTAAAGGCCTGAGAAGCCTCAGATGTCCATGTAAAATTATTTGATTTGAGAAGCTCGGTGAGAGGAGCGGCAAGAGTGGCGTAGTGGCGGATAAAACACCTGAAGAACCCGGTGAGGCACAAAAATCCTCGGAGTGTCATAAGAATGTGTGGCTCATGTAGTCAACCATAGCCTAAATCTTTGTTGGGTCTGGTTGAACCCTATTAGCACTAATAAGGTGTCCCAAATATTCCATTGTAGGGATAGTAAACACATATTTTGAAAATTTGGCAAAATAGGAGTTTTATGAAAGTAGCTACAAAATTAGCCTTAAATGCGTAACATGATTAGTAAGGTTAGGGATGAATACTAAAATATCATCAAACAATAATAACACAAACTGCCTTAAATAAGGACGAAGTAAGTGAGTCATAGCAGCCTGAAAAGAGGAAGGTGCGTTAGTAAGGCCAAATGGCATAACTAAAAATTCGTAATGCCTATCAAATGTACGAAAAGCCATTTTATGTGTATCCTCAGGGGCATAAATCAATTTTAGTAAAAATTGAAGCACCACCTAATTCATCAAAGAGTTTATCTATGGTAGGAATAGGAAACTTATCTCTAATGGTAGCAGCAATAAGAGCCCGATAGCCCACACAGAGCCTCCAGGAACCATCATGTTTTCGTACCAGTAAGACTAGTGACGAAAAGGGGCTAGTGCTAGGCTTAATTAGACCATCCCTAAGTAACTCAGAAATGATAATGGTCATGGCATCTTTTTGGGAGTGTGGATATCTATAGGGCTTTACAGTAACTAGAGGGGTGTTAGGAAGTAAGGGAATACGATGGATATGATCACAGAAGGGAGGGAGGCCCTTGGGTTTAGAGAAAACATTTGATAATTGAGTTAAAAGGCCATGAATGAATGGTGGTAAGGTATCAGGAAAGGTAGGAGTTTCAGGTAAAGAGTCAAAGAAATATGGTTCAATAGGGGTTAAAGTGAAAATATTGGCAATGGAGTATGTATGGGATAAGCGCAGTATATGGTAAAAGGTAACAGGTTGGGGTAGTGAAGAGTCACCAGTGAGGGTGATTGAGGTAGAGTTAACAGAGAAGGTCATGTAAGGAATAGAGAAGTCTGATGTAATAGGGCCCAAGGAACTAAGCTATTTAATCCCGAGAACACAGTCCGCCCCTTTATAGGTAATAGGTAAAATGGAATATCGAAGGTATGGCTTTGAATGGTTAATGGGGTATCTGGGGAAAGGCCATTATAATGGATACAGGCACCATTACCCACCATTACTAGGAACTGCGGTATAGGGGTTATGGGAAGGGAAAAGAAGTGGGCCAATCGAGGTTGCAGGACATTGTGGGAGCTACCCGTATCCACCAAGATGGTAACAAAATGGCCATTGATACTACCCTTAAACCTAAGGGTTTTAGGAGAACCAGAACCAGTTAGGGCCAAGTGGGATAATTGGAAATGGACACTAGAGAGGTCTAGTGGTTCTGTAGCAATGGTATGGGAAGGTCCTGCTTCAGAGTCGTCTGGGAAATCATCATCAAGTAATAATAGGAAAAACTTAGGCTGACATTTATGGCCAAAGGTATATTTAGAATCGCAGTTGTAGCATAATCTCTGAGCACTACGTCTTTCTTGCATTTGGGCCTGGGTTAAACGCCTTATAGGAAGCTGGGTTTTGGGGGTGGGTAAGTGTTAGTCCTCAAATTTATAATAAATTTCTTAATAAAATTGTGTCAAAAATAATAAAAGTTAGTTTAATTTGTTAGAAATTTAGGTTTTAATTATAATAAATGGAAGTTATTGGAAATTATCTACCTTGATCAATTTTCTCTAGTTTTGTAGTGAAAAATTAAAGAAATTCAAGAGAAAATTGAAGAACTGAAGAGCTAAGGCGTAGCATTAACACCACACGTAGCGTGGGAACTTCTGATGCTAACGCTACGCGTCACACCCGCGCGTAGCGTCAGAAGCTACGTGGAATCCACTTTTAGGTGGCCAAGCACTCAGCCAAAAAGGCTAAATAATGGCTCCACTCATGCAAGCTGCCAAGCCGAATTGGGAGACAAGTGGAACCATTGTCTAGGCATTATATAATTAAAAATTGCTTAATCATGGCCTTTAATCATGTGTTTAATGGAAGCTGAGTCAGGAACCTGACATGCAGCATCAGCCTGACGCGTAGCCTCAGGACCCTTCCTCAGCCCTATAAATTAGCCTTCTTCCATCACTTCTAGGCATCCCATTCTACATTCAGAGCTTCTTTCCTCTCTTTTCACTTGAGTTTGAGTGTTCTTTTGTGAGTCTGTAAATCTAGAGTAGTTTCTAGATACTTGAGAGTGTTTTGTAGTATTGTGAGCTTTTGTATCGTGAAGAGTTGCAATTGTTCGTAACCTCTGTAAGTGTTGTTTTCCCTTCTACCATGTGTAACTAAATTGTTTATGTTAGAATTTGGTGAATCAATCTATTATATGATATTATGATTTTGACCTCTCTATGTTTATGATTCAAATGACATATTAGTATTTCAATCTTTTATTAGTATGAATGTCAAACGGAAGAATGATTTTCATGCATGTTGAAACTTGTTTTAACGAAAGTAAAAGTTGAAACACCCTTAATTTACTAATTACTAGGGATAGAGTTGGTAATTATTATTGTGTTGAGGCCAAGGTTTAAAGTAAGTTTTTACTGAGAAAAATCTGAGGGATCAGACTTTACGGTAATTACTTAGAATTTATATCACGAGTGATCGCTTATAATGACTTTAAGCTTCAATAACATGAATTTGATAATTAAATATATATGTTTGTATTTATTTCATTATGTTTTAGTGCGAAGATCCTAATTCCAACATATTTTGTTAAGATATATTTTCTCAAGTATTGAAACTATTTTGAATTACTACTTAACTTTTTAGACAGTTCTTTTATGTATTTTTATTAAATGAAGAAATCAATCTCTAAATCTGTGAATATTGTACAAATTGTTTATAAATCATTCTTTTGTTAATAAGTTTTGATATGTTTACCATAGTAAAAAAGAATTTATTATGAATTACTAGAACATTCAATCCTTAAGAGAACGATATCTTTTTGAAAACTGCAACTGATAAATTGGTGCGCTTGCCAATATAAAGACCTAACATTATTTTAGGGCTAAACAAGTTTTCTAGCGCCGTCGTCAGGGATTGAATTATTTTTAGTAAAACAGTAAATTTTTAATTACTGTGGTAAAAAATTTTTATTTCTTACTTTTAATTATTCATTTATTTGTTTACTTTATCTTCAATTATTTACTACACTAACTTTTTCTGTTTAGTTTGTTTATGAAAACTTGATCTTCTATAGGGAAAGTGTTCTTTGATCCTGAGATCGAGAAGTTTATTAAAAGACTCAGCTTTACAATCTAAAAAACAAACTACTTCTTTAACTTCACCTTTTTTTGAAAATTTTGAAAATTCTAATATGGCTGCTAAACAAAGAAGAACATTGAGACAATTTGCTGCTATCAATGGACCACTCCGTGCTTCGGGGATGTACCAAGGACCTATTGCTGCAGTGGAGATTAAACCTGTCACTCTTAACATTATTCAAAATAATCAATTTACTAATAAACATTTAACTATTTTTATGAATTATGCAGCACAATTGGTTTTGAACCCAATCAAGAAGAATCATTTTATATGCGATTATTTCCTTTTTCTTTGATTGGGAAAGCTAAAGAATGGTTTAAATTTTATCCACCCGGTAGTTTTACAAACTGGTCTGATGTTGAAACAAAATTTTTGGAAAGGTTTTATTCATCTTCAAAATATTTTAAAGCAATGACAACCATACATTCTTTTTCACAAAATCATGATGAATTACTTGGTGAAGCATGGGAAAAATTCAAAGCGCTTCTTAGTAAATGTCCAAACCATAATTTGGATGATGCTGGAAAGGTAAGAATCGTTTATCATGGTGTATTGCCTCAGTTCAAGATGATGTTAGACGCATGTGCAGGTGGTTCTTTAATGAACAAAACTGTTGAAGAGGCAATATCAATCATCGAGTCTATGTTAACCAGTGACCGCCAAGCAAAGCATGAAAGAGGTAATGCACCAAGGAAGCCAGGCATGCTTGATTTGGGAGTGAATGATGCAGTTTTAGCTCAGCAAAAATTGTTGACACAACAAATGGAAGCAATGAGCAAACAATTGGAAAAACTTCAAATTGCTCAAGTATCATCACCACCCCTCGCTCAATTGAAACAATGTGTGCATTGCATGGGCAAACAACCATGTGGTTACTGTGCCCCTGATGGAAATGAACAAGAGCAAGCCAATTTTCTGATTCACCAAAGAATACCTTTAGGTACTTTTCCTATCAATCTTGGTAATTCTTTTCCTAACAATTACCCACAGGGTTGGCAGAATCAGAACTTTGGTTGGAAACAAGATGTTAGACCTTCCAACAGACCTCCTAACAATCAATTCAAACAACAACAACCACAATCTGATCAAACAGCAAGGCTAACAAGGATAGTGGAATCTATCCAACAATTGCTACAATACATGCAAACAAATGAAGCCGCACGTAAAGCGTCAGATATGCAATTGGGACAATTAGCAAACGAAGTAGCCGACATGAAAAGCTCTTGTTTTTCTGCAAATACTCAAAATCTAAGAGAGCAATGTAAGGCTATTTTAACAAGAAGTGGTAAAGTTGTATGAAATAATTGTAAAGAAATTGAAAAAGAAAAAGAAAAAAATGACAAAGAAGAAGAAGAAAAAAAAGAAAAAGAGAGTGAAGAAAAAATAAAGAAAAAGATATTGATGAAATAAAAGATGATGAAAAAAAATCAAAAAATAAAAAACAAAAAAATAGTATTTGGGTCAGACACCTCTAGTCAAGGATCTACCTTATCCACATGCACCATTAAGAAAGGATAAGGAAAAAGAATACAAAAGATTCCTTGAAATTTTCAAGTAGTTACACATAAACATCATATTTTCTGAGGCATTAGAACAGATGCCAACTTATACAAAGTTTATGAAAGAATTGCTTACCAAAAAGAGGACGTATAATGAAGAGATTGTTGAACTTGAAGTAGGTATAATGCCAAAAAAGTTGAAAGACCCCGGAAATTTCACCATTCCTGTCTCCATTAGAGGTGTAAATATTGGGAAGGCTTTGTTAGACTTAGGGGCTAGCATTAATCTAATGCCTCTAAGCATGATGAAGCGTATTAGTGATCTCGATCCATAGAGAACGAAAATAACTCTGTAATTGGCTGATAGATCAATCAAGAGACCCTATGGTATTGTGGAAGATGTACTTGTAAAAGTTGACAAGCTCTACTTCCCCGTTGACTTTGTGGTTTTAGACATGGAAGAGGATACTAAAGTCCCCCTGATCCTGGGAAGACCATTTATGAAGACAGCTAGGGTGCTTATTGATGTAGATAATGGAAAACTGGAAGTAAGAGTACATGATGAGGAGGTGAACTTTGATGTTTTCAAAGCCATGAAACATCCCAACTCAAAACAAGACTATTTTAAAGTGGATGTTCTTGATGAAGTTTTCCTTTCCATATCCAAAGGTATGTCAATTTCTGACCCTCTAAATAAGTTATTGACTGACTTTGTGGAATGTTTGAATGAAGAAGAGAAGAGACAGATGGACAGGTATCTTGAAGACCTAGATCGAGGGAAAGAAATTTCCTCCAAATCAAGAAAAATTGAAGAGGTCCAAGAAGTACCTGTTGTAGAAATCCAGAGGCCTGAACTGAAAGTGCTACCTTCCAACCTAAAGTACATCTTTTTTAAAGAAGGTAATCTTAACCCAGTAATTATTAGTAATTTGTTAAGTGAAACAAAAGAAGAAAAATTGGTAGAAGTGCTGAAAAGAAATCAAGAAGAAATCGGATGGACACTTGAAGATTTGAAAGGTATACGTCCGTCATACTACATGCATAAGATTTTGTTGGAAGATGATTTTAAACCTGTTGCTCAACCTCAAAGGGGCCTCAATCCAACCATGAAAGAGGTAACCAAAAAGAAGGTTCCAAAAAAGGGTGGTATGACAATAATTGGTAATGATAAAAATAAATTAATCCCAATAAGAACTGTCACCAGTTGGAGAATGTGTATTGATTATAGAAAATTAAATCAAGCAATAAGAAAAGATCATTTTCCACTCCGTTTTATGGATCAAATGCTTAAAAGATTGTCTGGATAGACTTACTATTGTTTTCTTGATGGATACTCTGGATACAATCAAATTGCTGTTGACCCTCTTGATCAGGAAAAGACTGCTTTTACATGTCCTTTTGGTATATTTGCTTATAAAAAGATGTCATTCAGATTGTGTAATACACCTGCTACTTTTCAGATATGCATGTTTGCTATTTTTGCAGATCTTATTGAAAAGAGCATTGAGATTTTCATGGATGATTTCTCAATCTTTGGGAATTCATTTGAATCATGTCTAACCAACTTGGACACCGTACTCAGGCGGTGTATCAAAACAAATTTGGTGCTAAATTGGGAGAAATGTCACTTCATGGTGAAAGAAGGAATTGTACTTGGTCACAAGATTTCTTCTAGAGGTATTGAGGTGGACCAAGCCAAGATTGAGGTGATCTCTAAACTCCTACCCTTATAAATATAAAAGGTATTAGAAGTTCCTTAGGACATGCTGGATTCTATAGAAGGTTTATTTAAGACTTTTCAAAAATTGCTAAACCTTTAACAAATCTTCTAAATAAAGATGTTGAATTCAAGTTTGATGAAGCATGTCTTAAAGCTTTTAATTCCTTGAAAGAAAAATTGGTTTCTACCCCTGTAATCGTTGTTCCTAATTGGAACTTACCCTTTGAACTTATGTGCGATGCAAGTGATTATGCTATGGGAGCAGTTTCAGGTCAAAGATATGAAAAGGTTTTTAGGGTTATACACTATGCTAGTAAAGTTTTAAATGAAAATCAAATAAATTATGCAACTACTGAAAAAGAATTACTAGCGTAGTATATGCCCTAGAAAAATTTAGATCATACTTGATTGGTTCAAAAATAATTATTTTTACTAATCATGCAGAAATCAAGTATCCTTTGACCAAAACTGATTCTAAACCTCGGTTAATCTGATGGATTCTGCTCCTTTAGGAATATGATCTTGAAATCAAGGATAAAAAGGGTAATGAAAATGTGGTCGTTGACCATCTTTCTAGATTGATGAATGATGAGGTTCCTGGCAAAGAAAAAGACATTTTAGAAGAATTCCCTGATGAAAAACTTTTTGAAATAACAAAGCGATCATGGTTTGCTGATATGACCAACTTTAAAGCAGCAAGAATTCCTCCAAATGATTTAACTTGGCAGCAAAAAAAAAATTTCAAAGATGCAAAATATTTTGTTTGGGATGACCCTCATCTATTCAAAATTGGTGTGGATAATTTGCTACGTCGTTGTCTACCCGATTGGGAAATGAAAGATGTGTTGTGGCATTGCCACAAATCACCTTATGAAGAACATTTTAATGGTGAGAGGACTGCTGTAAAAATTATTCAATCAGGTTTGTATTGGCCCTCTATTTTTAAGGATTCTCACTCATTTGTGAAAGCTTGTGATAACTGTAAAAGAACAGGTAATGTCAATAGGAGGCAAGAAATGTCTCTCACAAACATTCAGGAGGTTGAGGTATTTGATTGTTGGGGTATTGATTTCATGGGTCCCTTCCTTTATTCTCAATTCAATCAATATATCCTTTTAGCAGTTGATTATGTTTCAAAATGGGTAGAAGCAATCGCTTCACCTAATACTAACACCAAAACTGTAGTGAATTTCTTGAAGAAAAAACTTTTCTGCAGGTTTGGAACTCCAAGAACCTTGATCAGTGATAGAGGATCACACTTTTGTAACAAAGTTCTTCAAAAAGTGTTACAACATTATGGAGTAAGATATAAGGTGGCCACAACATATCATCCACAAACCAATGGATAGGTTGAGATCTCAAATCGTGAAGTGAAAAGAATTTTGGAAAAGACTGTGTCTTCTTCCAGGAAGGATTGGTCATGAAAGCTTGATGATGTACTCTGGGCATACAGAACTGCATTCAAAACCCCTATTCGCCTTTCCCCTTTCCAAATGGTCTATAGAAAAGCTTGTCATCTTCCAGTAGAGATGGAACATAAAGCATATTGGGCCTTAAAATTCCTCAACTTTGATCCAAACGTAGCAACTGACAAAAGAAAGTTGCAATTACTTGAGTTAGAGGAAATGAGAAACAATACTCATAAGTCATCTAGAAGTTACAAAAATAAGGTGAAAGCTTACTATGACAAGAAAATTAAGAAAAGATACTTCACACCAGGTCAGCAAGTTTTATTGTTTAATACAAGATTAAGACTGTTTCCTGGTAAATTGAAATCTAAGTGGTCAGGCCCATTTGTAATTAAGGAAGTTAAATCATATGGAGCAGTTCCGATTGAAGATCCAATTTCCAAAAGAAGTTGGATGGTTAATGGGCAAAGATTAAAACCTTATCTAGGTGGTGAAATCAACAGACTCACTACCACTTGTTATTTGACTGATCTATAATATGTAGGGCGTCAAGCTAGAGACAGTAAATCAAGCGCTCAATGGGAGGCAACCCATTATTTTCTTTATTTCTCTTATTTTTTACAAAAAAGGTTTTTTTAAATTTTGATTTTTAAATAAAAGGGGTTTTAAAATTAAAAGAAAAGGGTTTTTGAAAATTAAATTTTGAGAAAATGAAAAACAAAAATCCACGCGTAGCGCCACACTGACGCGTAGCGTGGGTTCTAAATTTTCAACTTGACGCGTAGCGTCCCAACCACGCGTAGCGTCAAGACCTGCGTTCAGTTTTTAAAAGTAAACCAGAGAGGCCCAATTTAGGTTTTTAAACCTAAATTTCTCTCTCTACCTCATTTTACACAGAAACTTCATTCTCTCAAACCCCAACACTCTTTCATTCCCTTTTATCATCATCATCTTCATTTAATCAAGTAAGTTCTCTAAATCTCTTTTCTCTTTGTTTTTTATTTTAATTCCTAGAAATGTATGTGGTTAGTGTTATTCAAATGGCCTCAATACTCAAAACGGGGGGTGAATTGAGTGTTTAAAAAATTTAACTTAGAATGCCCTTGAACTTGGTTCTTTATGCAATCTTAATGAGATATGCAAAACTTCTCAAGCAACAACAATTAAATGCACAATAATTTGTTTGATTTGAGATAAAGAACCTCTTTGAGACAAGTGAGACTTAAGAGAGAAATGAGAATCAAGAGACAATAATGGTTTGGAAATTTTATCAAACAGTTGGTGTGCAGGTAGTTTAGTAACTTCTTATGAACACAATTGATTCAAGCAATCAACTCAGGAAATTTAACAAACAGTTGGTATGTATATATAAGTAAAGAGTTCAAGGTAAGAAGAAATGCAAACCAATTTAACGAGTTCTACCAATCCGGTGTACGTCTCGCCTTCAAGCAACCCACTTGAAGGATTCCACTATTAAAGATTTGAAATACAAGCTTTGAGCAATTGCCTCCTAGTGTCCCACACTCAAGAACCCAATTCTCACAAGCAAAGGGCAACCCACCCAATCTCACAATCTCTCAATATCCCAAAGGTTGAACCCTAACCTTTATAACCATTCAACCTAGAGTGAACTTTGGTGTTTGATGTTTATGTTTACAAGCAATATACTCTCTCAATAGAGTGGATAAGAAAATGAAGAGCTCTCACAGTTTCTAACTCTCAACAAGAGAGGATATACAAGTTCTAAGCTCAAGGATTTAGAATATACAAAGAAAATGAACTCACTAAGCACAAATGTAAGTAAAGATTGATTGCCTCTTGTTGTGTCTTGTGCTTGAGTTGGGGAGCCATTTATAGAGCCTTGGAGGTCCTCATAGCCGTTGTACATCATGGTTCCAGCTTGTCTCTGCGTATTGTGGGTTATGGGTCTTTGTTTCCCACTTAAATCTATCTTTTTAGTGATGTTTTCCACTACTTGAATCGATTTATTAGTATGTGAATCGATTCACATAGTTCTCTTTTGGGCATTTTGAATTTCAAGCACGTGTGAATCGATTCATGCTTGGTGTGAATTGATTCATAATTTTGCTTTTTGAGTTTTTGAGACTTCCAGGCCTTTGAATCGATTCATACTGTAAGAATCGATTCATGCATTGCTGTTTGGTGCTTTTCCATGCTCTTTGATATTTCCTTGATGTATTTTAAGTCATGGTTCCTTTCCTTGATCTTCATGCATTGCTTTCTTGATTCTTTTGATCATTTGGGAACGTGTTCTTCATGGTTTCTTGATCGTAGATTTTAAATGTATCAACTTCTTGTATTTCCTTTTGAATTATGCATTTGTTTATGGTCCAAGAGTAATGTTCTGCTTGTGCTTGAGTACTTGTCATTATTAAAACTAATCTGCAATATGCAAATACATTCTCCCCTTTTTTGATGATGACAACCAATGGCCATCTCTTAGGGTGTTAGTTTTAATAAGCAATGTTCATGTAATAATTAGAAAAGACTACTTGTGTCTCCCCCTTTGTTTTTCAGTTGGATATGTATTTGAATCATATTCATCTGATCATACATTTTTCTTATTACTCTTCCCCTTTACTTAGAGATGTAACAGAACAATATTCAAAAATGATATTCAATATTCAACATCGATCTCTCCCCCTTTGTCACTATCAAAAAAATATAAGTGTGAGTCAAGACAAGGAAATATGCATTGCAAAATTGAGGATAAATAACCAACAGCTATCAACAGAGAATCCAAGCACATCAAACGTAAAGATGAAGAATGCCACAGAAGGGCAACAAAGTTTCAATCAAAATAGCCATAAAACATATAAACGGGAGGCAATAATGTAGGAAAGTAAGGCCAACTAAGGCTGATGGAATTGGAGGATGGAGATTTGGGTAGCAAGTTCTGTGTAGTGTTCCTCCATGTTTGCTTTGAGTTTATCAATCCTGGTGTTGATATTTGCTTCCATAGCATCAAGACGACGATCCATATGAGCAGTGAGTCGTGCAAACAAGTCATCAGAAGGTACAGTAGGTGCAGGAGGAGGAGGAGGAGCATCAACATCTTCTTCATTAGCAGCTAGGTGTGGGCGGCGAAGAATTTCCCATATTCCAAACCTTTCAATGATTCCCATTTTGTTGAGATGGGTTTTGTCGAGTAGTCCTTTGCTTCCAACGGATTCTTTGACTTCATTGTTGAGATTTACCTTGAAGTGACAAAGGAGTTTGGTCACGAAAATAGCGTATGGGAGGCGAGTGAGATTCCTTGCTTCAAGCATGTGATGTCTTATCATATTTATCCAATTGATTTCCTTGTTGTTTATGATTGCCCACATCAGAAGAATTTGAGTCTCACTGACTCTTACATTGTTGCTTCCTAATGGTAAAAGGATCTTCATAATGAAGTAGTGAAGCAAGCGATGGTCAACTCGAAGTGTGCCAACGGTGCTTGTGGTAGAAGAGGGAAGATTGAAGAATGTTCTTGCTTCAAGAGGATTGAAGTTCCACGATGGAGATAGTTCTTTGCCAAAGAAGTGGGCATTGTTAATGGGAAGCTTGCCAACTTAATTCATTACTTCATTATCAAGAACCATGGTGACACCTTTCACTTTGGCATAGTATCGATTATCTTGTAGGCACAAAGTTGAATAGAAAGCCCGGATCAATTCAAGATAGATATAGGTGGACTCAAGTGTGAGAAATCCAATAAGTTGTTGTTGATTGAGAATATCAAGCAGAGGAAGGTTGGAGGATTCAAAGTAAGGAAGATCTAACCAGTGTGAAGTAATGAGAAGTTTTTCAGAAAAAGTCTCCAAGTAAGTTTCCAATTCCTTTTGGGTGGAGAAAAGTCTGATAAGATCTGAATGTTGAGAAGTGGAGGACCGTGCAATGTTGGCCCTTTGTTTCTTCCTTGGGTGGGATGATGAATCCATGAGATTTGAGTGGGTTATTAGAGATGAGTTTAGAGAGAGAAGGGAGTTTTTAGAGAGAATGAGGAGAAAAAGGAAGTTGAGAGATTTGAAGAATCTATAAACTGAACCAAAAACTGTCAAATTTAAGCAATTTTTCACACATGAATCGATTCATAGATACACATGAATCGATTCATAACTTGCTGTTTTGAGGGATTTCTGGTTCCAGGGGTATGAATCGATTCACCCATTCGTGTGAATCAATTCAAGACTTGCTATCTTGAAGATTTTTGGGTTCCAGGGGCATGAATCGATTCATTTATTCTAGGCAACATATTTGGTCATTGAAATCTTCAATTTTGGGATTCTATTGGCCTTCTCACTCAATCAAATATTCATACTCAAGAATTATAAGCTTCATTATGCATTCAATCAAATTTCACACTTTATTCAAATCTCATGCTTAAGAATAGGAATTTATCTAATTACAAGGGTAGTCAAATATCTCACTAGTAAATATTGGACATCTTTAAAATTCCTAATTCTCTCATAATGTTTATGAATTGTTCCTTTGCAAGAGGTTATGTGAATATATCAGCTAATTGCTTAGAGGTTTCAACATGTTCAAGCACACAATCACCCTTTAACACATGATCTCTAATGAAATGGTGTCTAACCTCAATATGTTTGGTTCTAGAATGTATCACAGGATTCTTTGAAATATTTATAGCACTTGTATTATCATATTTAAGAGGCACATGGTCTAATATAACACCAAAATCTAGAAGTTGTTGCCTCATCCAAAGAATTTGAGCACAACAACTACCAGCTGCAACATATTCTGCCTCAGCTGTGGACAGTGCAACACTCACTTGTTTTTTGCTATGCCAAGATACAAGAGAACTACCGAGCAAGTGACAAGTACCACTAGTTCTTTTCCTATCAAGTTTACATCCTGCAAAGTCAGAATTAGAGTAACCAACAAGAGTGCATTCAACCCCTTTGGGGTACCATAAACCAACATCTTGAGTTCCAACCAAGTATTTCATTATTCGTTTTACAGCAGTCAAATGTGATTCTTTTGGACATGCTTGATATCTTGCACACATACATACGACAAACATTAGGTCCGGTCTACTCACAGTAAGATAGAGCAAAGATCCAATCATACCTCGATATTTGGTAATTTCCACATCTTTACCTTTCTCGTCTTTGTCCAAGTAGCAAGATGTGCTCATAGGGGTGGCAATTTCATTTGCCTTGTCCATATTGAATTTCCTAAGCAATTCCTTGTAGTATTTGGATTGACTAATGAATGTACTTTCTTTTGTTTGCTTAATTTGTAGCCCAAGGAAGAATGTAAGTTCTCCCATCACGAACATTTCAAATTCGTCCTACATTAACTTAGCAAACTCTTTGCAAAGTATTTCATTAGTGGCACCAAAGATAATGTCATCCACATATACTTGGACCAATAGCATGTCATTCTTTTTGTGCTTGATGAATAGTGTTGTGTCAACCTTTCCTCTTTTAAAATTGTTTTCTAAAAGAAATTTGCTTAGTCTTTCATACCAAGCTCTTGGAGCTTGTTTCAAACCATATAAAGCTTTTCTTAGTTTGAAAACATGATTTGGAAATTGATAGTTTTCAAAACAAGGAGGTTGATCAACATATACTTCTTCTTGAATGTATCCATTCAAGAAAGCACTCTTGACATCCATTTGGTACAATTTGAAATCTCTACAACATGCAAAGGCTAACAATAGTCTAATAGCTTCTAACCTAGCTACGGGAGTATATGTTTCTTCATAGTCTATGCCCTCTTCTTGATTGTAACCCTTAGCAACTAACCTAGCTTTGTTTCTAGTGATTATTCCATTTTCATCTAACTTGTTCCTAAATACCTATTTAGTACCTATTATTTTGTGATCATTAGGTCTTGGCATAAGTTCCCAAACTTCATTTCTTTCAAATTGGTTTAATTCTTCTTGCATAGCCAACATCCAATGTTCATCAAAAATAGCCTCATTTATATCTTGGGGTTCTATTTGTGATACAAAAGCTAAGTGATTGCATGCATTTCTAATAGCGTTTTGAGTACTTACACCTTTTTTTATTTCACCTATGATATTGTCCAAGGGGTGATTCTTTATGGTGATCCACTCCTTTTGTTGAGATTTGTCATTTTGTGTTGTTTCTTCTTCATTTTTGTTTTCTCCCTCACTTTTGTTTTCTCTTTCATCTTCCAAGTTCATTTCTTGGAAGGTACCTACAAGATCATCAATTTCCTTTCTCGGAGGATTTTGGTTAAGTTCATTAAATTTGACATGTATAGTTTCTTCAATTGTACATGTTCATTTGTTAAAGAGTCGATATGCTTTACTAGTGGATGAATAACCTAAGAATATTGCTTCATCAGATTTCGCATCGAATTTGCCGAGATTTTCCTTTCCATTGTTTAAAACAAAACATTTGCATCCAAATACATGAAAATAAGAAATGTTTGGTTTTCGTCCTTTGTAAAGCTCATAGGGGGTTTTCTTTAAAATAGGCCTTATCAAACATCGGTTCATAACATGGCAAGCGGTATTTACCGCATCGGCCCAAAAATGTTTTGCAATATTACTTTCATTTAACATAGTTCTTGCGAGCTCCGCTAAAGATCGATTTTTTCTTTCAACAACCCCATTTTGTTATGGAGTTCTTGGAGCCGAAAAATTATGTTCAATGCCAAATTTTTCGTAAAACTTTTCAAAAGATTGATTTTCAAATTCTCCCCCATGATCTATTCGAATGAATGCTATTTTTAAGTTTTGTTCATTTTGGATGAGCTTGGCAAGTTTCTTAAATGCATGATATGCTTCATGTTTATGAGTAAGAAACAATGTCCATGTATACCTAGAGTAATCATCCACAATCACAAGATCATAATAGTTTCCACCAAAACTTTTAATTTTTGAAGGTCCAAATAAATCCATGTATAAAAGTTGTAAAGGTCTAGTTGTTGAAACAATATTTTTGGCTTGAAAAGAAACCTGTACTTGTTTTCCCTTTTGGCAAGCATCACAAAATTTGTTTTCAAATTTTAATTTTGGTAAACCAATCACTAAATCTTTTGAAACAAGTTTGTTTAGATGGTCTATATGAATGTGAGCAATTCTTCTATGCCATAGCCATGATTCATCTTCTTTAGTTAAGAAGCATTGCACATCATTTGAAGCAAGACAATCTAGATTAATCATATAGATATTATCAACTCTTTGACTAATGAACTTCACTTCCTTGTTTAATTTATTTTTAATTATGCAACAGTTTGATTCAAAAATAATTTTATAGCCCTTATCACATAATTGACTAATGCTAAGCAAGTTATGTTTAAGTCCCTCAACATACAAAACATCATTTATAGAAGTGGAAGAATTTTTACCAACATTTCTGATTCCTAGTATTCTTCCCTTTGTGTTATCTCCATAGGTGACAAATCCTTTACTTCGTGGAGTAAATGATATAAACTTACTTTTATCCCCCGTCATGTGTTTTGAACACCCATTATCCAAGTACCAATGGGTGTTACTTACTTTAAAGCATACCTACAAAACATGTTAAGTTAGAGAACTTGGTGCCCATTTTATGTTGGGTCCTTGTAGGTTAGTTTGAGGTAATGTTCCTTTAGGAACCCATACTTTTCTCACAACCTTTGGCCCTAGTTTTCTAACATTACAATTAGAAGCATTGTGTCCTTTAAAACCACAATAATTACATTTCATGAAAGGTGATGCATTTTTACTAGATGGTATGAAGAAGTTCTTATAGTTCTTTTGTTTCTTATAGCCATTAAAACCAAATCCAGTTTTATCAAACACGCATCTTTGATTTCCAAGTAATATATTTAAGTTATCTCTACCATTTGTAAATTTTTCTAAGGTCTTATTTAAATCCAAAAGCTTAGTTTCTAGCATGAACATTTCTTTACAAAATTACAAGGATTATTCTTGGAGCATGCTTGAACATTTGCTAATTCCTTTTTCAAACATTCATTTTCTTTTCCAAGTTCTACAAGATGTATTTCAAGAGTATCAATAGTTTTTCTAGATAATTTATACTTGCTAGAGAGTTTAACAAATTTATCATACAATTCATCAAATGCATCAAGTATCTCATCTTTATCTAATTCATGGAGGTTTACCTCATTATCTTCGTCTTGATGGTTGGCCATGAGACAGAGATTTGCTTCTTCATTTTCAGATTCGTCTGAACTGCTTACTTCGTTGTCATCTCATGCTATGTATGCTCTCCTTTTTCCTTTTTGATCCTTGTTTTTCTTTTTGAGACTTAGACAGTCCATTTTGAAATGTCCTTCCCTTCCACATTCAAAACAAGTTGGTAAGGAGTTATTATCTTTGGGGGTGAATTTCTTACCTTTAGAAGTGAAGCCCTTTTGAAATCTTTTGTTTCTCATTAACCTTCCAAAGCGCATCACAAATAATCCTAGTTCATCATCATCATTTTCTTGATCACTTTCAGATTTGTCTTCTTCAATAGAGGTTGCTTTAAGAGCTAGTCCCTTCTTCTTGGAAGACTTTTCTTCTTCATCTGCCATCCTCAATTCTTTTAACTCTTGCTCCTGTTCTTGTAACTTACCAAATAGAGTATCAAGAGACATTTCATTGATGCTAGGAGATTGTTTGATGGCGGTGACTAGAGGTTGCCATTCCCTGGTGAGACTTTTTAACACTTTATGAATAAGTTCTTTATTAGTGTAAGTCTTGCCAAGAGTAATGAGATGATTTATAATAAGGGTGAACCTCTTTTGCATATATCAACAATTGTTTCTCCAGAATTTAATCTAAAGCTTTCATATTGACTAGTTAAGGTACTAATCTTAGAGTCTTTGACATCACTTGTACCTTCATAGGTTATTTGTAAGGTATCTCACACATCCTTGGCGGATTTACATGTAACTACTCTAAAGAATTCATCAGGGCCTAAAGCTAAAGTGATTAGATTTTTGGCTTTATAGTTATATTGGACTTTCTTTTCTTCTTCGCTAGTCCAATCATCCATCAACTTTTCTACTTACTTACCATCTACAATATACATTGGTACAAAAGGACCATTTTCAATGGCATTCCAAACTTTCAAGTCTATAGATTGCACAAAGATTTTTATTCTTTCTTTCCAAAAAGCGTAACCCTCACTATTGAAAGCGGGAGGTCTATTTATGACACCACCCTCAGGAAAAAGATTTAGAGAATTTGAGGCCATTTGTTCTCTTGAAGCTGTTAAGCTTGATCTACCAAGAGTCAAGCTCTTATACCACTTGTTATTCAAGTGGCCTCAATACTCAAGAGGGGGGTGAATTGAGTGTTTAAAAAATTTAACTTGGAATGCCCTTGAACTTGGTTCTTTATGCAATCTTAATGAGATATGCAAAAATTCTCAAGCAACAACAATTAAATGTATAATAATTTGTTTGATTTGAGATAAAGAACCTCTTTGAGACAAGTGAGACTTAAGAGAGAAATGAGAATCAAGAGAGAATAATGGTTTGGTAATTTTATCAAACAGTTGGTGTGCAGGTAGTTTAGTAACTTCTTATGAACACAATCGATTCAAGCAATCAACTCAGGCAATTTAACAAACAGTTGGTATGCATATATAAGTAAAGAGTTCAAGGTAAGAAGAAATGCAAACCAATTTAACGAGTTTTACCAATCCGGTGTACGTCACACCTTCAAGAAACCCACTTGAAGGATTCCACTATTGAAGATTTGAGATACAAGCTTTGAGCAATTGTCTCTTAGTGTCCCACACTCAAGAACCCAATTCTCACAAGCAAAGGATAACCCACCCAATCTCACAATCTCTCAATATCCCAAAGGTTGAACCCCAACCTTTGTAACCACTCAACCTAGAGTGAACTTTGGTGTTTGATGTTTGTGTTTACAAGCAATATACTCTCTCAATAGAGTGGATAAGAAAATGAAGATCTCTCACAGTTTCTAACTCTCAATGAGAGGATATACAAGTTCTAAGCTCAAGGATTCAGAATATACAAAGAAAATGAACTCACTAAGCACAAATGTAAATAAAGATTGATTGCCTCTTGTTGTGTCTTGTGCTTGAGTTGGGGAGCCACTTATAGAGCCTTGGCGGTCCTCATAGTCGTTGTGCATGATAGTTCCAGCTTGTCTCTGCGTATAGTGGGTTATGGGTCTTTGTTTCCCACTTAAATCTATCTTTTTAGTGATGTTTTCCACTACTTGAATCGATTCATTAGTATGTGAATCGACTCACATAGTTCTGTTTTGGGCATTTTGAATTTCAAGCACGTATGAATCGATTCATGCTTGGTGTGAATTGATTCATAACTTTCTGTTTTGAGTTTTTGAGACTTCCAGGCCTTTGAATCGATTCATACGTGTAAGAATCGATTCATGCATTGCTGTTTAGTGCTTTTCCATGCTCTTTGATATTTCCTTGATGTATTTTAAGTCATGGTTCCTTTTCTTGATCTTCATGCATTGCTTTCTTGATTCTTTTGATCATTTGGGAGCGTGTTCTTCATGGTTTCTTGATCGTAGATTTTAAATGTATCAACTTCTTGTATTTCCTTTTGAATTATGCATTTGTTTATGGTTCAAGAGTAATGTTCTGCTTGTGCTTGAGTACTTGTCATTTTCAAAACTAATCTGCAACATGCAAATACAGTTAGGTTAGGATTAGAAGACCATTGGAAATTGTTTGCTGTTAGAAATAGGTAAACGTGTGGATTGAATGAGGATTGGAAGGGGTTGTTTGTGCGCAACCCCTGTTTTCATGTTTCAGTTCTGCAAGCCCATGCGTAGCGTCCCACTGATGCATAGCGTGGGAAGAACAGGGCTGACGCGTAGCGTCCCAACCATGCGTAGCAGTGTCAGGCCCCTGTTTTTGTTTTTCTTAATTTTTATGTTTTAATTTTTATTTTTAGGTGTATGATTTTCTGTTTTAAAAATTGAAAAAAAAATTATTTCTTTTTATTTGTTGTAAAATTTTTTATTGTGTATGAAATTTGTTTGTTTGTTTATCTTTTCTTTTTAAATTAATAATACTTCTTAGTTTGTATTGTTTGTTATACTTTCTTGTATAAAAATATAAAATAAAAAATTTTTGTTTGAAATTTTCTGAAAATCAAAATATGTTTGTTGTGTGAACCTTATTTTCTTTCTTAAAAATAAACTTTTGCTTAATTTTGTTTTGTGTGAATTTTATTGTATGATTTGTGAATCTTACTGTTTTAAAATCCAAAAAAGAATAAAAAATATGCATGTGAATTTTTGTTGTTTGCATGAATTATTTTGTTTTGTTAAAAATATAAAAATAAAAACATGTATGTTTTATTTTACTTTAACTTATTAAAAACCAAAAATATTGTGTGATGCATTTTGTTGTGTGTATATTGAGTGATTTATTTTTATGTTTTATTTAAATAAAATTTTCTTTTGCAGATGACACCAAAAAAGTCCATTCCCACCACTGGTCCCAAAAGACAAATAAGGGCCACAGATACTGATACCACTTTTGAGGATCCTAATCTTCAGGGAGAGGAGCAGTTGGGACCCTGTGATCCCACCAGATTTAGGACTGATGCCAAGTGGGTGAGATTTCATCAGATCAAGGGCCAGAGACTCATCTGGGAGAGAGTCCTTGATCTTGATGCTGGAGACTATCCTGAGCTTCAGGATGAGATACAGAGAAGGAGGTAGGGACCCCTATTTTCTTTACCTACTGAGGGGGATCCCATATCGGTCATGGAGTTTTACGCCAACGCCTTTAGGACACGCCAGGACTTACCAAATATCAGTCAGCAAAGGACGAGTTGGGTGAGGGGTCGGCACATCATATATGACAGGGACACTATTAGTACCCTACTAGGTAATCCCTGGGAGCCTACTCCCGAGGGCGATACTTGTTTCTGCATGGAAAACATAAGCAAGATCGCTACTGAGGTTAGTGATCTAGGATACTTCCTGGATTATGTTGCTTATTTTTTGAGCAAGGATGGGATTTTCTTTAACCTGAGTAAGGTTAACAGATCTCCATCAAACCTTCTGAAGACCCAGATGACCCGTCTAGCTTAGGCGTGGTCTCATTTAATGCTCCATAATATCACACTAGTTTCTCATCTCTCTTTTATACCTGTTGATCGTTGCTGTATTCTTTATTCCATCCTTCAGGGCTACACCATTGATATTGCTGACCTTATCTCTGAGCAGATTCACTTGTATGCCCTTGGGTATAAAGTGAATCGCCCTGTTCCTTTCCCTCTCATCATTTCTGCCTTACTGAGGAGGCAAAGAGTTGAGGTACCATCACCCGAGTTTACTAGTTCATATGGGAGAGTTTCCAAGGTGGTGGTGAACAGATCTTACTTTGAGCAGTAGTGCGAGCTTCCATCTCTTGAGCGAGAGGCTCAGCCCAGACCTAGGAGGAGGAGACCAGCCCAGCCACCATTCATTGATGCCATTACTGAGGGATTTGTTAGGATGAGTGTAGAGCATCAGCATATGATACAGATGATGGCTGCTTCTCACCGCGCCTATGTACACTTATATAATTCATTTTATCAGTACAGGTTACAGGGAGAAGGGGCACCATTTATGACACCAGCCGACTTTGCCGCTCATGTAGCTTGGCCTGGTGACCAGCCCACATACCCTGAGGCAGGTAGACCTTCTAGAGCTCATGATGACACTGAGGGTGATGCTGATGAGGAGGAGGAGGATGATCAGATGGAGGATGAGGATTGAGAGCCATCTCTATTTTTCTTATGCATTTTTCATTACTTTTGGCACTTTGATTTCAATTTGGTATTTTCGTATTTACTTTAGTATGTGTGATATTTGATTTAGATTATATTTTTATTTTGTGTGGTGTGTTTTTAATTTTTGCATATTTTCTAAAAATCAAAAATAAGTATTAACAAACTTTTGAAAATAAAGAAATTTATACACTTAAGGTTTTTACACAATAAAACCATTTCTAAAATCAATATTGATTCTTTTGTAATTTAGGAATTTTGATAAAATTAATTACAATAATTTTATTAACTATCAAGCTAATTTCGAAAACCGATTAGCTGAGAAATCTTTAAACACTTGAGGGTTTCGACATAATTTCATTCAAATTAATTTTGCTCAATTCTTTGATTTGTGTTGTTGTACAGAGGATCCAAGAGTATGATCAAGGCGCATTTTTTAGTAAACATAAAGCTAAGGCCAAAAAGCTTACCATGGTAAAATCATATTTATCCTTTGATAGCCAATTTTGAGTTTTAAAAATAATTTCTTTGGCACCCCTAACCCGTAAATAATTTTTAACAATTCTCTTTACTTGATTGAATAAAAAAGTATTTTTGAACAAGAATGTTTGAGGTTCTTACATAAAAGGGGAGTGAAAATTATAACTTAGTTCTTTTCAAGATTATCATAATGCATGTATATGAAAAAAAAGAAAAAAAAAGAAAAAGAAATATATATATATATATATATATATGCATAACAAGAAAAAGAAATAATGAAACGGATTAAGTTAGGGGTATTTACCAAGAAGGGAAATGAGATTTGGGCCAAGAAAAAGCCTAAAAATTATGAAATGCTCTTTTATGATTTCAGGTTTTTGCTTTCAAGAAAAACCATAAATTCTTGTAGTCAAGCCTCATTACAACCCTTTAAAAGACCTTGTGACTCTTGTTTGACTCTGTATTAATAACCATTGATTAGATGAAAATCAAAATTGAATTTGTTTGATTTTATGATCGATTGAGCTGACAGATTATCTTTGTACAAAGATAAACACTTGTGAGTTAAGCCTAAAATTATACTTGATTTGTTAATAAGACATTGTAAAATTTTTTATCTTTAAGCCTTTATTGCATAAGACATCTATTTTTGATTATTTCAAATGGTAAATTGTGAAATTACTTTTTGTGGTAAATTTTCAGACTATTCAAAAATTTGATTTCAAAATTATTTTTAAAGCTTTTCTCTTGCTCGAGGATGAGCAATGTCCTAAGTTGGCGGTATTTGTTAGTCCTCAAATTTACAATAAATTTCTTAATAAAATTGTGTCAAAAATCATAAAAATTAGTTTAATTTGTTAGAAATTTAGGTTTTAATTATAATAAATGGAAGTTATTGGAAATTATCTGCCTTGATCAATTTTCTCTAGTTTTGCAGTGAAAAATTAAAGAAATTCAAGAGAAAATTGAAGAACTGGAGAGCTGACGCGTAGCATTAACACCACGCGTAGCGTGGGAACTTCTGATGCTAACGCTACGCGTAGCGTCAGAAGCTACGTGGACTCCACTTCCAGGTGGCCAAGCACTCAGCCAAAAAGGCCAAATAATGGTCAATCCACTTATGCAAGCTGCCAAGCCGAATTGGGAGACAAGTGGAACCATTGTCTAGGCATTATGTAGTTAAAAATTGCTTAATCATGGCCCTTAATCATGTGTTTAATGGAAGCTGAGTCAGGAACCTGACGCGCAGCGTCAGCCTGACGCGTAGCCTCAGGACCCTTCCTCAGCCCTATAATAGGCCTTCTTCCATCACTTCTAGGCATCCCATTCTACATTCAGAGCTTCCTTCCTCTCTTTCACTCAAGTTTGAGTGTTCTTTTATGAGTTTGTAAACCTAGAGTAGTTTCTAGATACTTGAGAGTATTTTATAGTATTGTGAGCTTTTGTATCGTGAAGAGTTGCAATTATTCATAACCTTTGTAAGTGTTGTTTTCCCTTCTACTATGTGTAACTAAATTGTTTATGTTGGAATTTGGTGAATCAATCTATTATATGATGTTGTGATTATGACCTCTACATGTTTATGATTCAAATGACATGTTAGTATTTCAATCTTTTATTAGTATGAATGTCAAATGGAAGAATGATTTTCATGCATGTTGAAACTTGTTTTAATGAAAGTAAAAATTGAAATACCCTTAAGATACCAATTACTAAGGATAGAGTTGGTAATTATTGTTGTGTTGAGGCCAAGGTTTAAAGCAAGTTTTTACTGAGAAAAAATCTGAGGGATCAAATTTTACGGTAATTACTTAGAATTTATATCACGAGGGATCCATTATAATGACTTTAAGCTGCAATAACATGAATTTGATAATTAAATATGTATGTTTGTATTTATTTCATTATGTTTTAGTGCGAGGATCCTAATTCCAACATATTTTGTTAATATATATTTTCTCAAGTATTGAAACTATTCTGAATTACTACTGAACTTTTTAGACAGTTCTTTTATGTATTTTTATTAAATGAAGAAATCAATCTCTAAATCTGTGAATATTGTACAATTTTTTTATAAATTATTCTTTTGTTAATAAGGTTTGATACGTTTACCATAGCTAAAAAGAATTTACTGTGAATTAATTGAACATTCAATCCTTGAGGGAACGATATCTTTTTGAAAACTGCAACTGATAAATTGGTGCGCTTGCCAATATAATGACCTAACATTATTTTAGGGCTAAACAGTAAGAGACCTGTGGATTGGGAAGATGTATTAGGAGGTTGCGTGGTTTTTGTTAAGATAGGGGAGGAAGTAAAAAGGGTTTGGGGCTTGGGACGAAAATGGGTGTGCTGGGAGGGGTTATCTGAGAATTTACACTCAATTAGTTTAGCTATGAGCGATGGAATAAGGCTTCAGGATGCTGAGCTCTCTCTGTATTTCAGGTTTTAGCCAAGAAATAAAACAGTTAAGGATAATTTCAGGGGTTATGCCAACTATTTGGTTACAAAGTCATTTAAATACCTGCTGATAGGCAGATACAGTAGTTGTTTGTTTGAGCTTAAAGAGAGCAGCTTGGTGGTTTTCATAGGAAGAGGGTCCAAATCAGACCTCCAAAGCATGGACAAAAGCTTCCCAAGTTGAAAGCTGGTGATTGTTATACATCCACTTGAACCAGCTAAGGGCATCGCCCTTCATATAAAATGAAACAAGCTCCAAACGTTGAGGGAGGAACCTGGTGGAGAGTGAAAAACTGGTCAGCTTGGAAAAGCCAATCTAATGGTTCAGACCCATCAAAGGGAAGGAGTTGCAATTTAGGTGGGCGGATGGGAGAAGGGTGATTAGGTTGGGGAATGGATTAATGAAAGGGTTCTTGATGTAGGGTTTGGTTAAACAGAGGCTGAGGAATATGTATTTTGGTATTTTGGAGACATATAGGAGAGGAGAATGGTTGTTCAGTATTGTGTTGGGGGTTAGGGATGACAGTGTCATCTGGGCCAATATGAAAATAAGGGGTTTATGTGTGAGGTTGGGAGGAAGTAGACAAGGCAGCTAACCTAGTGAGGACGGTGGCTAGCACCCCAGAAACGGTTTCAAAGCGGGCATCTATGGAGGCTACGAACCTGTCATGCTGAGCATCATGAGAAGTTTGTAGGAACTGGATTTTGTCATTAATGGAGTTTAAGGTCTCCTCTAATGAAGGTTTGGGAGGCATGGAGGCAAATGAAAGCACCAATTTGGTAGAGAAAAAATAATATTCCCTAACCAAAGAACGGAAGCAGAAACAGTTATAGAGAGAATGCAGATTAAGGAAATTCTTCAATATTGTTACGCCTCATCATTTCTAGAGAATAACAATTAAAGGACAATTAAATGGGCCTGAAACATTGTGGGCCGAGAAAAAAGAAACTAAACAATTAAACATCAAAAACTTCATTATGTGTTGTAGTCCTTCATCTATTGTGGAACCTTCCTATCTCGTTTGGACTTATTAGGCCTATCACTCTTTCACGGGTTCCACACACCTCATCTCAAACATCAGAAAATTTAGAACCATCCACATCATCAATCTTGGTTTCAATGCAATCCCTGCGATGTTGATGGCGAATGGCTCTAGCAAGTGATTGCTTGCTTCTAGACATCAAGCTTTTCTTCCCACCATTTTCCTTCAGGGAAAAGTCAGGGAAAGGGTTGTTATCAGGCAAAGGTTTATCATCATTCTTCTAGCAAGTGGGTTTGCAATTGCATTCTCCACTGTCTGAGGAAGACAATAGAGAACATAAAAATGCAGTGAATGATGAAGCATCAGGCCCCTCAACTAAACCATGGCTACCCTCTTCATCATGTTTCCATGATTCAACTACTTCCTGGGAGAAAACCAAAAAGGGTTTGGGGGGTCTGTTATTGTTAGGGTCGGAATTATTTTTCATGCACTGTGTAGTCCAACATTAATATTTATATGCTGCGTGCTTCTTTCCTTACCAGTCTGAAAGAAACCACATACGAGAAACATTTTTCATGTTCATTTTCAATCAATCAAAACCAATTGCTAAAAGGGAAATTTTGTTTTGAAAGACTCCAAAGTTCATTGTCGCAGCACTCCTGTAATTGGCATATGGGAAAATCTAAGCACCAAGAGTTGCAACTGCAATATTATAGTAAGATCCCAGAACCGAGAATAATAACCAATGATGGTGATCGTAGAAGATGGGGTGTCCGTTTCTTTGGTTTAAATAGAAGATTTTGATCCTTTTGGAACAAGTCACAATCAGCCTGAGATAGAGTTTTTAATAGCATAAAGTTTTAATTGCATGTCAATTCAATACTTGACTTTGGCCATGTGAAGAAGCTATATTTAATTTGGAATTGAATGTAATGTCCAATCTCCGATTTTGTAGATTTTAGAGAATACTTAAAACCTTATACCATGCACTAAAAAATGGAAAGGTGGGACCATAAAAACACCAATTGAGGATGAAGTACACAATTTTATACATTAATGCACCTAGAAAACAAAATATGCCCTGCTCTGGAATTAATCACTTGGGAGCAGATGCAACCAAAATATTGCACTTCCGGAAAACATCAGCAAACATGTTATTAACAGAAAACCTTAGCTAGATTACTCCAACTATATGATTCTCTATCACATGCCTTCACTTGTATTCGAGAATCATGTTGTTCTCTGGGGCTAATCCAACACAAGCTCTCAGGATGTTTTCAAGCATTGCACGCTGCTTTGACAATGCATTCACCACTGGGGTACCCGGTGGGACCTGTGTGAGTTATCTAGTAAGTCACCTTGCCAACTTTTGAGTAAAAAGGACAAGTGATAAAAAAGGGAAATTCACTTAACAGTAATGATTTACCATAACTTGAGCAATTGTAACTCTATAATGAAGCTCACCAAATACTATTTTCATTTAAACTCAATTTCTATTATGAATATAAGTAAATGTACTCAACATTGAATAAGATTTGTTGTTGAAGCTGAACTTACCAGAGGAGCCTTGGTCAGATAACTGAGGATTGTAGCAACCGGGTGGAATGAGTGAAATTTTCCCTGCAGGAACCAACCAAAAAAATATTGAACTCAGAAGGCTAAAACTAACAAATCATGCAATGAAACTACGTAGCATTTAGCAATGCATACAGACCTCAGTTTCAGCTTTGAACTGGATTCGGGTACTAAGCTCAGCAAGAAGGACCAAGTCCAAGATAATAGGGGCAGCCAACAACGAATCCTCACATGTGTTGTGCAAAACAATTGTGTTCTTTCCACCCATGAAAATCTCTGAAGTGTACTCATCCATGGCTCTCTTGCTGTCCCCCACGTAAGGCACATACTGCAAAGGCAAAAATCAAATCAGACATAGGATTAAAGACCTGACAAGATGAAAAAAATAAAAATAGAGGAAAGTGAGTGAAATGAAATTTACCTTGATGACAACGACATGGTCTGGATGTTCACCAGGTTCATACAGGATGGCATTGCTGTTGACCATATCATCAACAACGTTGCTCTTGGAGATTTCCTTAGAGCGGAAGGTTTGTGGAGCTGAGAGATTCATACCATCATTGTTCCCCAGATGGTTGTAACTAACTATTGATGTTGGCTGTCAATCATCAACAAGACACTTTCGAACATCAATTTACTTTTTTTTCCATATAAAACTAGCATCATGAATAGTTTATGAACAATGAACATGCAAACAAAGGATTGGCTGCCTTCACAAATGTAACATGCATGATATGACATTAATTAATATATAAAGAAAAAAAAATAATGTACCTTGATACCAGCCCCCACAAGGAAATCTACCAACACAGATTTCATTTTAGTTTGACCACTCTTAAAGTCATCTCCACCAATCAAACTGTTCCTCTCGATGGCAAGATCAATCAACCCTGATGGCAGCACAAGCAAAGTTAATAAATTTGTCTCAATAAGGTTAACTGAAAGAGCAGAGACATGTGGAGGGAACAAAAATGGCAAGCAACAAACACACCTGGGACAAAGGTGTTCTGAGGGCTTCCATTGATGAAAGGAATATTTTCCATTACACAAGCAATAGCATACAAGGTGGAAGGAGAAATCTCAGCCTCATTTCTGTCCAGAGCAGCCAAGAGATTCTCCATGGTGTCATTAAGCCCCACAACGACATTACTATACCTCTCTGTGTTGGCCGTCCACAGGACAACAACCTTGTCCACTTTGGTGGCTTGCTTAAACTCCCTGAACAGAGAAAAATACTCAGCAAGTTAGAAGCTGAATAAGGTATATGTAATACAGATAATACAAGCAACAAAGCATGTAGATTGAAGTGGGACATACTTAATGTCCTTGATAACTTGTTGAACTTGCTCTTTCTTTGTGCCCTTGATAAGGTTGTTGGCACGGTCTCCTTGATTGGCAGCAATGAAATCCGGGTCATAGATTCCAGGGAGTGGAACCATGGATTCCATGTAAGGTCTCAACTGCTTCTGCAAATCAATGTCAAAAACCTTGGCCCTGGCCATGGCATCAGCCAGGTTCAAATTACTAATATCCCATCCCCCAAACACTATGTCATCAGGGTTGACCTGCCAATATATTTCAATACTACAAAGTCAAGTTTCTCATCACACAATTCTAGACATCTTGAACTACAAAAATATAGTATTATTTAAACAAACACAAACACATCAAGAACTCAATTGTAATTTTCATCAATTAAAATGAAGGTAAATGATACAAAGTACTCTAAAATACTAGTTAAGAAATCATAATCGGAAAGTTTGAATTTAAAATCTTCTTTAATACTCACCCACACTAATTTCCTAGTAATCTCAACATAATTTTTAATATAAAATTTCCACTTCTAATTCTTTAAGAATAACTAACAGGACCCTAAAATAAAAAGAGGGGTATGGCATATGTTCCCTGGATTAGTTATGAACTCTCTTATCCCATATTTTTGGAGATTATCTCTATTTCGTTCAATCTAGAAAGCTATTTCTTAGGAGATTATCTCTATTTCTTTCAATTTAGAAAGCTATCTCTATAGGGCATTTTTTGGTGTATAAATAAAGATCAAGAACCTTCTTTGATTATAAATAAAGATTCAGAGTCCTTTTATAATTCAAGTAACATTTTGAGAAATAAACTATGGCTCTAATATTTTATACGATGAACAGAATAGGTTATTAATTAATCAAAACTGTAAATGATTAATGATAATACCATTGGAAGCAAGCTCTTGAAAGGGGCATAGATTTCCTCTCCTTGGAAGGAGCCTACTCGGATAGCTGAGGCTTGGGTGAGGGAGCCAAAGTAATTGGCTTGTTGAATCTTGTCCTTTGTTGCCCATGAAATGCCCCTGAGAATCATAAAATGTAAAAATGACCCATTTAGCATAGATTAATAATTACAACTATACACCAAAAAATAAGTTGCTAGGAAGTCGAAACTTACTCTCGGTTAGCAATAACACCACCGGTGAGGGTTGAGCCATTGTTTCCACCCCACCCCACAAGCATTACCCTGATAATAAATAATCAATAAATGAATAAAATCAGAAAATGGGGTGAAGAAAGATTTGATTTTGAATGAAATGATGGGAAAAAACAGAAGGATGATTTGGGAGCTAACCCCAGTTTAGGGACATGGGTGTTGGTTTTAAACTCGTATTTGACGGATTTGGGTTTGACAATCCACTGGTAAGTGCCATTCCTGTTCTCGTGAACAAGTTCGGTGGTTTCGTAGTTGTACACGGACTGAATCTCAGTCTCGGTGTATTTTACATTAGGACTCTCGACCTTGAAATTCTCGATGAACATTTTAATAAACAAATGAAATAAATCGAAAACCAAAAAGGATCTCTCTTAACTCACAGATTTGTGAACGGTTGCTAGGTGCCCCCGAATGTAGGGGGAGAAACTCCTATATATAGAGCAACTTGCGACTGTGTCCTTACACGTGTCACAATTTGAGCGGGTTTTGCCTTACATTATTGATTCATTCCCAATTCCTAAATACTCCATTTCAAAGGATCAGTCCACACACTATACACTATCTGTACTCCCTCTCCTCTTCTTCCCGCTGCACCCATATCATTTTGTTAACGTGCCAATCAAATTTCTTCATCCCTTGTTACCTGTTTGTGTAATGTCATTTTCACTTCAAACTCGTTTTCTCTTTTTTTTCATTATTTCCGCTCGCTTTCACAACAAATTTATATCCTATTATTTATAAACTTTTTTATATTCATCCTAAATTAGTTTTATTAAACACTTCTATTTTAAACGATTCTTGGTGAAATCAGAAATCGATGATGCCAAGCAGTACTATATCATAGCCATCTAATGCCTTCTCTTGAGATGGTTAAAAACATATTTTAGATGTGTAATATACTTGTTTGTTTAAATTTATTTTAAGAAATAAATATTTTTAAATTAAAAAATATTTATTTTAAATTTTAATATGTTTGTTTAAATTTTAAAAATAAATCAAAACTAAAATAAACTAATTTCTATTTATTTTTAAAATAATTTTGATCTACTTATTAAAAAATATTTATAAAAAAACACTATTTTAAAAAGCACTTAAAATATACGATCACGTTCCATGAGACCTTTAGAGAATGTTTAATTTATTTGAAGAAGAAAAAATTGAATTAAAAAATATTTTAGTTTAACTTTTTAAATGTTTATTTAAACTTTTTTAAAAAATAAAAAACTAAAAATAACTTATTTAAATATGTTATTTTAAATAATTTCTTTAAATAAACTGTTAAAAAAGCTTTAATTGATTTTAAAGATAACTTTTTATAGCGATAACCAAATAAACTCATCTATTTTATTAATCATTTTTTATAAAAATTATTTTTTAGTAAATTAGTTTTTATAAAAAGGTAAACAACTCCCTCTTAGATACACATATCCACATATCTTCATTTATTTTTTTATCTCTCTTAATTCTCTCGATCAAATTATTTATCACATTTTCTAATTTTTTCTTTCTTTTATTTTTATTTTTATATCTCTTACAATATTTAAGAAAACCTCAAAAATTAGAATGTCTAGAAACATCATTGAATATATAATCACATGCCATGAGACCTTTCAAGAACATGTTTCTTTCTTTTTTTGACGGCTAGAATATGTTTCTTAATTAAATTTCTAAACAAATCATCAAAATTGATGTACAGTGACTTGAATGAAAATAGGTTAGGTTCAAATTTCATCCAAATAAAGTCCTAAAAATAAAATCCACAACAAAAAAATTCCAAATAAAAGGTTCTATTACGAAACAAAGAAGGTTCAAATCCCCAACAAGGACATTACCTTGAATTTCAATGACTAAGTATTGTACAATAAAACAACAAAGCAAGTGACAATTCAACACAGTTACTTCATCTAGAGTGAAATCAAATGGAAGGAATTTCATTAAAGCATTAAAAGTCAAAAATCGAAGCTCATCCTAGTACAAGGCTTTGCAAAAGTTCAAGAGAAAAACATTCAAGAGAAACAACAAGCTTAAGAGGGAGGAACAGTGTCTTCGCTTGAATGAGGAACGATGTCTTCGCTCGTAGGAGAGTCGAGCTTCATAGACATACTTTGAGGCTTCGGTAACTCCACTAACTCATAAGGAAAGTCCTTAGGTTCCTTACACTCGTCGTCAACCACAACAAATAATTTCCCGCCGTGAAATTCAATGGTAGGGGTTAATCCTGTTGAGGTTGAGGCTGGCGTCATGATTCCTATATTGGACTTACCTTATGGCCGTATTAAACGATTCTCCAACAAGGGTATCGCACAGCCAGAGTGCCTTATCAACTCTCTCAAAAATTTTGGCAGAGGTTCAATACGTAAAGGTTAAGTAACATTTCGAAGGCTTTCTAGAACCACCTTGTATAGACGTAGTTGGGGGCAACTCAGTGACGATTCAATTCAAAATTATGGGGTCATGTCATCTTAATTTTCAAAGCCCATTGTCCAAAAGTAACAACCAAATGATAATTGAAATGTAACCACTATATATGATTGAAAGATAGTTGTCGCACGTTGATTGACACGACCCATGATACGCACAACGTTGCGTTTCGAATGATAGTTAAATGTGTAACAGTTACGAGCACAAAATACAGTAGAAAAGGGCGCAAGTGAAATATTTTTCTAAATTAAAAGTTGTTTTCTTCTTACCCACGCCTATAATAGGTGTCTGGAGTAGATGGTGTAGCTCAAATGAGCAACCGGTATGGCTCCTCCAACAAGTTAGGAGACAAATAATCTGGTCTTGATACCGGTCATAAACAATACGATAATTCAACCTATAGTTGTCATACAGGACCGACATCTCACATACTATGGTGACCTGACACCGTCTTTCTGACATCGTGCATGAGACTCATGGTTTAATACCAATATGAGTTTTTCTCTCAATACCAGAAAATTAGAGTTGACTTATGCATATGCATGCTGAAAAGTAACCTACAAAGTAATAGTCTGATAGGTAGAGCCGTTTGGAGACATCCCTATCACGTGTTAGTTTTTCTACAAGGGATCAGAATCATATTGACACTATGTATGGGAAACTTCCTGGGCAAGATGACTTTTTTGTTGCCCCAGGTATAAATACCCATAGATCAACAATGAAAAGGTAGAACATTTTTACTACAACTTATGCTTGAGCACTGATATTCTCTTTGAATATTCCACTGACTTGAGTGTTGGAGTGTCCTTACAGGTGACACTTCCTTTCGCCCCACAACATGTAAAAGTGGTGGTATTGATAAAAGGAGCACTTCAAGACTCCTATCTCCCCACGAGAATAGGAGATATAATACTGTTAGAGTAAAGTCTGAACTCATGATTGAAAAGTCTGAACCCCAAGTGATTTGTTAATAATACACATCAAGACTCTTAGTTAAAATGAAGTATATAGTGTTTTATTGTCTAACAATTTTGTTCAAGTGTGTCAGGAGTCCGTAGAGCTCCACTTGCAAATGATAGGGGGATACCATGAAACTCAATACGTTTCAAATTTGAAGAAGTCTGTACTCACTCAAAACATCACTGAATCAAGTCAAGTGAACCTACAGACCATGAAACAACTTCACTCTTTGAAGTACTCAAGAAAAGGATCTCTCATTTCCAGAAATGAAGTTGCATGAACTTTCTCCTGTCATCTCTGAAGTTTGCACTAAAAAGGAAATCAATGGAAAAGTTGATAAGCTTTCTCGTATGCCTCAAGAAAACTGCCTCACACATCTCAAGATGTCAAAAAAGCTGAACCTGATTAGTACGAAATGTTTAAGGTCAACTGCTATGATATGTACGTGCTTCCTCAAAATGGATAAGAAAAATGGATCTTTTGCTGAAAGACTTTCAAAGTTGTCCAGTTTAGGAAACTCCTCAGAAGCATGTCTCTGCAATCACTGATGGCACAACACTCAAAGAGACCAACGTCCTTCAAGATGAACCAACGAATCTTTTCAAAAGGACTATAAATACAAGCAGCCTTTGAATTCAAGAGTGCAATGCTGTTCATTCTTTTCCTGAACTCTCTCTTGTTTTCTATCTAGAAACCTAAGTCTGTAAAGACTTTTCTTGTAAAGTTTATAAGTTCTTATATTCACTACATAAGTCCTCTTTGTTGTTCTATCTTATGCAAACCGTGACTTATAGTTAGGGGTGCGCATGGATTGGATAAATGTAAATCCAATCCAAATCCAATTTAAAATCATTTATTAAGATTGGATTTTAAAACGGATTTATTTTTTTATATAAATTGGATTTGATCTAAATCCAATCTTTTAAAAATGGATTTTTCCAAAATCCGAATTTCAAAATCCAGATTTAGTCAAATTTGGTTTTTTAAATCTGGATTTTATTTAAATCTGAATTTTATCTAAATTTAAATTCAAATCTGGTTTTTTAATCCAATTTTAAAAACAAATTTTTTTAATTATATTTCAGTTTAAAAATCTTAAAATTTTAACTAAATTAATCATCTTTTTTAATACTACCTATGAAAAATTTTAACTATATTCCAGTTCTTGTTTGGTAACTTACAATTAAAAATTTTTATATTGAAAATAAATAACATTGAATTGAAACAAACACGTAAAAACTTTTCTGAAAATTGATTCTAATAGCATAAAAATAGTTTTCATGGAGACGGTATCGTGTTAAGCATTTTTCATTAAGCAAACTGAGGTAGGAAAAGCCGATCCTTGACAAAGAAATGCATTGAAGGGAGTTTTATTAGAAGGGAAGCACACTAAAATTCAACACCACAAAAATGAAACTTCCCTGGCCACATTGCAATATTCATTACAACTTGGCTTAGAGCATCCAAAGCCAGAAGACTTCATCACATAATCCTAAAATTATCTAAATAGTTTCCAAATGTTCTCTGAACACCTTCAAAATATTAGAAAAAGTAACAATGCCAACTAAGTTACAATCATCCTCAATGACCTACAAGTAGTTCACTTTATGAGTAATTGCTTGAATCATCACAACAACCAAATTGAAAATATTTTATCTATGAAGGCTGTGTAGGATATGCAGACTGAAAATCTTATCAAATTTCAGTGTACAAGGATTTACCAACCATAAATTTAGTTCTCATCAAATTTCTAGACAATAGCATATATAGACTAAATGAAAAGAGAAGAAAACATTATGCATCATACATGGGACACCTATATTTATCAAAATACTGATCACTATCTACAAAGACAATAGCATAGAAAGCATAAGTTATTCCTAGAATATACATTAAGAGGGTCAGCAGCAAGTAAATGATGAACTTAACCTGTAACAACAGTGCAATCAAATTGCAAACACAATCATAAAACCAATTAAAAAATAAAAATTAAATACATCTTGAGAATGAACATTGATATGAGCATAATAATGGTATTGTAGAAATTTTTTCCATTAATTACTGGATACTGTAGTCAATCTATTGAAAAAGCAAAATGTAAAGAAAACTCGCTCTAGCTGATATTGCAGGATGAAAATGAATAAGAAGAGAGAAGTAGTGATATGTGCCTTGTCGACGAACTGAATGAAGAGTATACTAACGGGAAGAGGAGACTCGTAGGTTAGGAGTAGTTGACGCTGATGTGGACGCGGCAGTAACGGAAGAGGATGCGGCCGTTGGCAGTGAGGCCGGCGATGGCGACGTCGATGTGGTTGTCGAGCTTGAAGATCTTCTTCTTCTGGTGAGAGGAGAGTTCAAAGCTCATCGTGAATGGTGACGGACGAAAGAGAGGGCTCAGTGAGGAAGAGAATAGAATTTGGATATTTTAGAATAATCTGGATTTATTTTTTTTATCTAGTTTATCTTTTAATGGATTTAGATTTTAGAAAATCTATTTTAATTTTATATAAAATGGATTTTATGGATCTAGTTCTTTTTTTGGACAATCTAAATCTAACTTTTTTTAATCTAGTTTTGATTTAGATTAAGTTTGGATGTAGAATCCAGATTATTTGCACACCCCTATTTATAGTAGTCTGCAGCTCAGTGTGCCTGTACTCATTTCATATTTGTACGCTGAGTTATTTGTTTGTAACTTCAAATACTTTACTACCTTCACTTTGTGTGTTCTTGTGTTTTGCCAGAATTTGTTAAGTGTTGGGAAACACGTGCGGCCTGAAGAGGCTTTTAGAAAAATAATTGGGTATAAGCCATAAGTGGTTGGAGTCAAGAATACTTGGTGCACTATGTTGGTATAGATTGTAAAGGTGTTTTACAATAGTGAAAATCCTTCAGACTGAAGGGACTGGACTAGCTTTTGTGTTGGAAGTGAACCAAGATAAATTTTCGCTGTGCATTTCTTCTTTCCCTTGTCTCTGGTTCGTAAAATTTGTTTTTATCTTGAGCGGTCTGTTTGCGAAATATTTTGAAAAAGAGTTTAAAACTTATTCAACATCCCCTTCTAAGTCTAACTATGTACTATCAAATACTGAATCTCTACTAGACCGGTGTAATACAAAACACATAACATCTTCTAGGGCTGGTTGCCACACCGGATCTTGCACTTTGGCCTAAACTAGTTCATATGTATAATTTCTACTACCAACTATTGTTGATCATATCGATTATCAAAAAGATTTCTCATTTATAGAAAATACAAAAATTTCCCCTTCATACTAGAATTGGTGAGAAAATTTATAAAAAATATACTAGGTTGTAATCATAATTTTATATTTTAAGTGAGAGTATTTTTAAAAATTTACTTTATATTTTTTAAAATATTTTACTTGAAAATATGAGAATAAAATTATGACATGAATAAAAATTCATTCCCAATAATATAACTTAAGAATGAAAAAACACACCGCTTACCAGATGTCCTGTTAGAGGGTATTTTTTTAAGGGAAAGCGTAAAACAGAAAATGAGTAATGGAGGAAAATAAGTAGCTTACTCGATAAAATAAAATGACAAATGAAAATATAACTTTACACTGGTGCCACTTTTCATTAAAATATGAGAAAAATAATAAAAATGTAAATATAATTAGTCCTTTCTAAAGTTGCCTATTTCCAAATAGTTAAGTATAAAAGGTAATAATATGTGGGGTGAGATTCATTAAAATAAAATTTTAGCAAACTTTAAAACTAAGTCATGCTGTGCTTTTAAAATTTTTTATTATGTTAAAAAAATAAAACTTTATTATTTTATTTAAAGAAATTATTTAAAAACTAGATAAATAAATTTTAATAATATTTTTAAATATAAATCTTTCATTATTCCTTTGTTAATCTATGTTGTAAGGATAACTATTGATATTTTGGTTTTTATTATTAAGGAAGAAATGAGTGGACATGTATGAATGTAGAGGTGGCATGTGATTGGGAGAGGAGTGTTTGGCCATTAGTGGCAACAAGCACAGAGGCAGTGTATGTGACTTTGCCATGTACCCAAGTTTACCCAAATTTGGTGACCTCTACCATTCCCATGCTCCTAAACTCATCACATGTAAGTCGCGCTCTACAATTCTTAATTATTGAAAATCTGACAAGTGTCCCACCCTAACACGTGGTGCCATTATAATAAGGGCGTCCAGGTGACTGTGCAAGATTTGGATCCTCTTTTATCTCTACCATTCTCTCATACAATAATTCATATAAAAATGTTTTTTAGAATAATTGCTTTTATAATTATATCAATTATTTTTATAATAAGTATAAAAATATTTTTCATTTGATAATTTTTATACCAATCATAAAAATAATTGATACGAATAATTTCATTTCATATAACATGAATATTAGATAACTATTGTTATAACAAGAATAAAAAATATGTATGACATTTATAAAAGTAATTAGTATAAAGAAAATTAATATTTTAACATTTAATCTTAACAGCTAAACTAAGGAGTGTATAACAAAACAAGTAAATTGGGTAGGAATCCTAACTCTCACATATTTTCATCAAGGTTGCGGGAAGCCATTGAAGAAAAGAATTTTTTACCAAAAAAAAATCAAAAGAAAAAAAGGCAGATTTTTTACAATATTCTTTAATTCATGTAAACAAATTTAATAAAAAGAATCGGCAAAAATAATGATAAGTGAAGAATCAAATATAGAAAATTCAATGAGACTAAAAATAATTAATGACTTTTGCTACGTTGGTTATTGTTCTTTGGCGATAAAGAAACATCCCATTTTTCTTAGCCACCATATCATCTTCTGTGTGGGCATAATAACAATTAAAAAATTTATAAAATTTTAAGAAAATTTTACAAAACAATTTAAAATTCTATTGAAATATTTACTTTTTTGAAAATCTTTTTATTAAGAATCAAACTTATATCAAAAAGAGAATTTACAAATAGTTAGACATATAGCTGTTATTTTCTACATTGTACAAATATATGGTTTAGCGAAATCATCACCACCAACACCACTTCTGCAAAGAAAAATGTAAATACTCTCTTTCAATCATAAAAATAAATACTTAATCTGAATAAATGATTAAAAATAAAAAAATTAAATTACTTTACCTAAACAAATAATTTTAACAAATGATAAAAATTAAATTAATATAAATTAAATTTGTTTTTGAGATTTTTCAAATATTTATAACCTAAAAGTAATTTATAATCATCCAATCCATCTCATGCAACCTAATATAATGACGAAGATAAATTGGTAAGATTGTGAAAATGATTTATCACTCTTGTAAACTTATTTTAATAACTTGCTTGATATATATTTTATTAAAATAAGTTTTTTTAACTTATTTCATTAAATTTTATAAGTAAACTCTCTTAATTAAGTTACGTATAAAGCATAAAAGAATTTATAAAAGATAATATCATACTTTTTTTTTGGAGAGTGTCCTCCCACCCGAAAATGAGAAACTAATCTCTTCACTTTGGTCGTTTATAGGCTATCCTCTAGGAAAATTTTGATATCATATTTTTATTTAAAATTAATATTATATAATTTCTACTTATTTTCTAAATAAATTTAATATGATTTCTAATAAAAATTTCCCTTTAAATTTCTTATATTGCATAAGCTTTCCCTTGAATCAGTGGTTCATTAGTGAAAGGTCCCACAAATGATGTGCCGGATCCAGCAAAGCAAATCAAGTGGTAATTGGCCCTCCTCAACTCAAATTCACTCTTTTATAAAAGGTAGGTGTAAATTTTGTAAGGAAAATAATATTTATGATAAAGACAACGACAATTTGATCTTTTTTATTCTCTATTAATAGATAAGAAATATAAAGTAGGAGGCCCTTTGAAATAGCGTATGCTTCACCTCTTTGGGCATTTCTTTTTACAGACAAGCAAGCATCAACCATCTATTGGATTCTCAAGAGAGCCAAAGGACCAATAAATATCAACACTGCGTTCTCAATTTTTAATATTTTTCACCTTCTAATTTGACTCTTTTAAGTATATTCATATGAACTTTTATTTTAGTTGTGTATATAAAATAAACAATTTGTGTCAAGCACAATTTATTTGTAATTTTTTTTTTGTTTTGAAGGGAAGAATTTTCAAGCACTAAGAGTGTATTTGTAACCATTTTCATAATATAGAAAACTATGATTTGAGATGATCGAAAGTGATTTGACCCAAAAAATTATGAAGAAGTGGATCTACATTTTGAAAATTATGTGTTTTAAAACATCAATTACATTATTTTAAAATTAATTTTACAAAATTATTTTAATCTAAAATAAATTTACACAAGAATCAAATACCCATTAAATTAAATTGTAAAACATATGAAAGTTATATCACCATCAACCCAAAATCTTTAAGACATTAAGTTATGAGTCCTTATATAAAACTTCACTGGTGTATATTTATTCAATGTAAGACTAACTTTTCTTTGTTACAATAGAAAAATAAGCAAAACTAACTAACTACATCCTTGCAAAGGAAAGAGGTCATTAAAAATGGTAGAAACTTTCAAAGTTGTAAACTTCATCCTCACAAGCTTTGTTGGCTAAAGCATCTGTTGTGAGACATATCAGCTCTTCTCTAGAAGCACTTTGATCCTTCAGAATAAATCATAATGCCAATGAGTGCTTAAATCAACCTCTTCCACAAAAGTGTTTATCATATTTCTATAATTTGACACACATATCAAATCTTTGTATCCTTTATCCCAAGTTAAACATAATCCTTCCTCGAGAACTGATGTAGGCCTTTCTAGAAATGAATGGATCTAGTCTTGAATTTCTCATTAGATCCCCAAGCTTCTCCACTTCAAGCTTTTCAAATGCATATCCAAGAAGCCTTAGCCGAATGCTAAATTAGTCCCTAAGTAAGTAAGAGTTTTGAATTTTCCTAGGCTAGAAGAGAGAAAGATGATGGAAATGGAAGAAAGAAAGGATGGACAATGGATTAAGAGTGAATTGTGTTACTCTTTAGGTGCTAGAGAGTTAATCAAAGTGTTCACCACCCTTGGATAAGCCTGAGGGATAAGAACATGAAAGAGCCTTAGTGCTCTTAAAAATCTAGAAAAAGAGAATTCTCCATCCTTACTAAAAATCTCAATTATGACTTCAAAGTAGACTTTTACAAAGGGAGCTATCTATTTATGGCTTTTCCATCTAGGCTTCATCTTCAAGGGAGTTATGGAGGCCCAATTAATCCTAACCTAGAGCTATTCTACCCAAGGCCTAATACATGGCCCAAAACCCTAACCCTTTTTACAAGGCCCAAAAATACCCGAAATAAACTTAGTCATACAAGGCCCAAAAGATGTCCAAATAAAACTATGAATCCCTATATCCTCTAAAATAGTGCATGAGAAATAAGTAAAGGTCTTTAAATAGTATTCTCTGGACTTAGGTCCATGTAATGGCATGAGAAAGAGTACCAAGGCTTTGGAAAGGGCCTCTTTGGCTCTCTTGGTCCTTCATCTAGTCATAGGACCTCTAGAAGCATCCAAGCCATCCTCCAATCCTTGTGTGGGTTCTATATGAATGATGTCCTCATTATGCTTCCCCTCTTCAAGAGGATTTATCCTTAAATCCAAGACATCCTCATCAAAATCATCTGCATCACAAGGGGTTAGATCAAAAAATGTTAAAAGTAGCATTGACCCTATACTCACCAAGGAGGTCAAATACATAAGCATTATTATTAACGTTCTTCAAATTTTGAAAATGACCATCACCTATTAGACTAAGTTTTGACTTTCTAAGATTAAGAAACCATTCCTTTTTTCTAGATGAAGCCAAACCCAATTCCCAACATTTAACATAACCTTTTTTCTCTTTTTATTAGCATACCGAGCATAGTGTTCATTTTTAGTATGGATTCTCATGAAGCTCTTTCACAGAAGAAGCTTTTTCTTCGTCATCCAAATGGATGGGGGTATTAGAAATAGCAAGAGATAAATGATCAAAGGGTGTGAGGCAACAAGGGTTTTGACTACTATAAATGATTTACTTATTCATCAATGAATGTGGAAACAACATTTTCAAATGGTGATTTGAATGAGGAGATTTATATAAAACAACCAGAAGGTTATCTTATTATTGGTCAACAACACAAGGTTTACAAACTTAAAAAATCTTTGTATGGTTTGAAACAAGCACCTAAACATTGGTATGAAAAGTTTAACAGTGCTTTGATTGAACATGCCTTTGTTATGAATTCATTTGATACTTGTGTCCACACAAGGTTATTTGAATTTAGTTGTGTGATAATATGCTTATATGTCGATGATATGTTAATTTTTAGAACAAATTTGGATGTGATTAACCAAACAACATTATTTTTAAGTTCCAAATTTGACGTGAAAGATTTAGGAGAAGTCAATGTTATCTTAAGCATAAAGATAACGAAAATAGAAAATGATTTTTTACAAAATCAATCATATTATGTTGAAATACTTTAAAAAAATTCAACAACTTTGATGTTATACCTACTAAAACCCTTTTTATGCGTTTAAAAATGAACAATAGTGATAATGTGTCTCAATCCAAATATGCAAAAATTATTGTTATATTCTTAATAAATAATACTAGGCCTACTATTACATATGTTGTAAGTAGATTGAGCCGTTATATTCATAATCCTAATGGTTAACATTGGAATGCTTTGCTTTCTCTTCTAAAATATTTAAAAGGTATTATAGATTGAAGTTTGTACCTTTCAAAATTTCCTTTAGTGTTGGAAAGTTATTATGATACAAACTGGATTTTAGAGAAAGACAGGGTAATTAGCTCCACTAGTGGATATGAGTTCACTTTGGGTGAGTGAACTATTTCTTGGAAGTCTGCAAAATAGACATGTATTGCATATTCCATTAGGGAACCTGAATTTATTGCTATTGAGTTAGCAAGTCAAGAAGCAGGATGATTGAAAAGCCTATTAGTTGACATACTTTTATAGGGAGGACCTACACCAATGGTATCACTTTAATGTGACTTACAAGTTACTTACCATGGGAAGAAAAGAAACATTTATGTTAGACATGGTATTCTTAGGAAATTAATTAAAAATAATGTAATTTCCCTTGAATCAGGGGAAAATATAGTGGATACTTAATTTAGTAGGTTTAAACTAAGTCATACAATTACTCTAGATTGTAACATACCATGTGTTTTTATATTTAAAAGGGTAAATAAATGTGTAAAAGAGTTAAATTATGATAATTTGGGAATATGATGCAGTTGTGTAATTTAAAAATAAAGTTTATGGGGAATTTATGATTTTTACCTGACGCGTAACGTCGGGGTGACGCGTAGTGTCAGGATAAAAATCATGACCTTGCACGTAACGTCAGCTTCACGATCAAAATTAAAACCCTTCAGAAACAACAATGTAGAAATAAAAACAAAAACAGAGTTTAGGGTCCTTTTCTCTCTTCTTTATTCCCTCAAAGCTTAAGATGCTGATTCAGGCCAATTTGTGGTTAGATTTCGAAATTAAACGTGAAATAGAAGTGGAATCACAAGGTTATGGACGGAGTGTCGGAAACTTAGGGGGAGTCGGGGTTTCTTAAAATAACTATCGGTTTTGGGCTATGGTAAGCATATAAAGCTTTATGAGTTAATTTTCAAGTGTTTTCTTAAGTTAAATTAAGGTTTTAACGGTTAAAACTTTAAACCCCTTTTGTAATTCTTACGATTTTAGGGTTTCTGGCACATCGGTTCTTGAGAGTTGGTTAAAGAGCATTGGAAGCAAGGTAAGAGGGATGTTTTAGTATGTAATTAATTAAGGTTTTCAGGTATTCATATTATGAGTTGGAAATTTTATATGTATGTGAATATTTTATTTAAAAATATATAGTTTGGCACATGTTAACGATTGGATAATGAGTTTGATACATATGATTGATGTAATAATAATAATTACAATGAGAAAGTGATGAGTTGTAATTATGAGATATGTGATTATGATGATAAATGGTGAAATGAAAATATTATTATTGTTTATATGATGAGAATGATGAATATGATAAGAGTTGATGAGTATATTATGCCCAGAGTGGTTTATAAAAAATGATAATGGAATATTAAGATATATGTGATGTTGATGATATAAAATTTATGTCTGGTGTTGGCTCTGATTATAATATTTAAAGGAGATAGCTTTTATGCTAGAGATTATATTTATTGATGAGATTGATGATTATATGCTGCATATGCATGATATATGGTGTGGACAGTCATTCATTATGTTTTACCCCTTGCTTTTGGCTCTAGTGGTCCATGTAGAGATCCGGTTGAACTACCTAGTAGTCCAGTTAGAGACCCAGTGGTTGAGGTGGGGAGCCGGAGGGCTTGATGAACCAAGTAGAGTTCACGGGATGTCGATGAACTCCCAGCTGGTGGCTGCTCCTTTAGTATCTGGATACTATGTGTCATTTTACATGATTTGACCATGAGTAAGGATGGGAGTAGGCTAGGTCAGGCTTTACAAGGCCTGAGCCTGATCTGGTTCATAATTATATGGCCTGAGCCTGACCTGTTACCTAACATAGGCCAAAATTATAGGTCTGGCCTAGACTGTTTAAAAGTCTACCTAGGCCTAATAGCCTATATAAAGGCCTGATTTTATGAAGACCAATAAATAGGTAGACAAGCTTGATTGAAATAGACCAATATAGACTTATCCTTGACAAACTTATTTTAAATAGACTGACAGGCCTATATGTTCTAAATAGGCCAATAGACTTTCTTTTACTATTATAGTAATTTAAAATTAATAAAATAAAATATTAAAATTATAAAATATAAATATATTTTAATTCATCAATATGATTTATAAGTCTAATTTTATTTTATCAAACTAATATATATAAACTAAGTATATAAATATTATATAAGGATGTATAAATAGGCCAGCCTAATAGGCCTAAAAGGCTTTTTTAAAAGTCTAAGCCTGACCTTTTAAACTAAAAAGGCTTTTTAAAAGTTTGAACTCAACCTTTTTATTGAATAGGCTAGGCCAGTTCAGGCTTAAATAGGCCAGGCCATCGGCCCTTGTCGGTCAGCCCAACCTATTCCTATACCTAACCATGAGAGTCAGTTGTGATTAGTTTATGATGTTGAGATTTGATTTGTGATGATGATAATCAGTGATATGTGAAGATATTTTGAATTGATTAAGAATGACGATAATTATGATGAATTATGATGCTGTAAGATATTTTGAATTGAGATTTTATGATTATACTTTGATGTTGTAAGAGAAAAGATTAATGGGTGATATGTGAGGGAGGTGTGTGGAATCCTCCAGGTGATATTATTTCTGTTTCATTTAGTTGCACTATATTATAATGCTAGACACTTACCCTTTACAATTATTTTATAGTGAATGAGGAAAGAGACATTATGGATGCCGAGGAAACTAATATAGAGCGAGCAGTGGAACAATACCAGGATATTTGCGATGATATGATATATATATATATATATATATATTTATGATTTCATATACATTTATTGATGGATATGTATATATATGTATGTGTGTGTAAGCATATGGCTGTGTTTGTGTGTTTAGATATCATGCATGCCTATGTGATATATATATATATTATGCGTGTGATATATATGAGTGGATTGTGATCTGATAACTAATGGCACTGAGCCATTAGTGTTTATATATATGTTATGAGTGTGATATGACATTGAGCCATTAGTTAATTATTCATGCATCATATTTAGGAATTGTTTATATAGACATGATTATGACAAGGAGTCATTTAGTATTTGAGATCATGCATTATTGGCAGGAATTGTATTACTTGAATGTTGTGTGTGATTGGGTTGAAAGCATGATGTGAATGATTTATGAAGATTAGGATTAGAATTATGAAGATATGATGTTGGATTTTAATGGATTAAAAGTGAAATTGAGAAATTGGACAGGTGAAATGAAGATCTGGTGGGATTTAGTATCCCCGAAAATGCCCAATAGGTCCATATGGACATTTAGAATTTGTTTGTATACTCATTTTGTGTTTTTAATAACATTAAGGTGATTTGATGTAATGATATGGTCGTAAGTTAGCCTAAATGCATTTTTATGCATATCTCTTTATTGGTTTGGAATTTTGGGAAACGGACTACGCTAATAGTTCCGAAATGAGGGTAATACAATGCCCATGTAGTTTAGTGAGGCTTGGAGTTGAATTAGGAAAGATAAGACCTTAGGAAGTTAATAAAATGACTTAAATTTCATGACAATAGCTTTGCTGCTACTGTCATGTCTGGCGCGTAGAGCCAACTTACAAAACTTTGACCTCATGCGTAGCGCGCGTCAGTCCCTTGTTTTGGCCAAGTATGTTTTACTGTTTGTAATTGAAATTTTGATACTGAAATGGTATATGAATGTTATTTTAGAGTTATATGAGTTCTTATAAAAGAATTTTTAGTTGTCAATTAATTAATTTATGAAAAATTTACCAGGATTTTTATTTAAATACTTAAAATTAAAGATAAATTAGTAAGAGATTTTACAAGATGCACTACATCTCATCCCTATGGCAAGAGAAAGTAATGCTTGATTTGAAAGAGATACATTACCCTGTGGTGACGCTATTGAGACGCACTTAATGTATCTACAAGAAAAATGCTATTGAGATGCATTTGTGTACTTTTAAAGTTATTTAATAAATGTTATTCACAAAAGTTAATATGAGATGTGTAACATCCCATTTTCAACACAAATAGAAAATAAATATATGTCTTTCTTGAGAAATACCTACTATAAGTTAGTTTATTATTATCATTTTTTTTGAAATTTTGGTATTTATATTTAATTATTTATTTTTAAAATAATAATAATAATAATAAATGAAAATATTTCTGAATGAGAATTTTAAAATGACTTAATTAGTATTCACTAATTAAGAAAATTATATTAAGAATTTTTAATATCTTTATTATTCACCATTTTTATTTTATGTTCTTATATTTATGTTTTTACATATTTAAGATTTAACTCTTATTAGAATTTTAAAATAAAATTTTGAAGGAATTAGACTATGGTTATTTAGAACTTTTTGATCTACATAATATTTATGATTTTCTGGAATTTTTTAAAATTTTTGAAATATTTTAATAAAATAATATATTTTAAATTCATATAAAGTTACTTAAAATTAAAAATATTTACAAGAATGTAAAGTTAAATTATAAGAAAATTTTATAAAATCCATTTCAAGTAGACTTATCTAAAAATTATCTATTTGAGTAAAATCTTGATTTTTACCAATCGTAAAAAAATTGAAAACGTACTAATAAATTTTTATTAATAGAAAATTTTAGATTTTTAAAATTTAAACTTTATATTACTTATCATAAAATTAGTGAGAACTGATATAATATTGCTAAATTTCAAAAAGCATTAATTTTGAATACTTAAAATATACCGAGTGAAAGGTTACTATTTGGCTTAATAATTCTGCCGACATTTACTATGCAAAATACTGTGCATGTACGAAAATTTCAAAAGGTGCACAATAACTAGGTTTTAAATTTCAAAAAATGCACAGTACTTTTATATTAAAATAATAGAATGCATAGTAATTTTTTTCTATAAATACCGAAGGAATTCTTATTTAGAATTCACAATTTCAGATTAAGTTTTCTTAATAGTAGTGCTAGTGAGATAGTGGTGGAAGTAGAGAAATAAATTTTTTTGGAAGAAGGTTCTGCTAAAATTCTAAGGTACGAATACATCTCTTTTATATTTTTTAGGGTTATTTTCATATCGTTTTTAGAAATATATTATTATACTGGAAATAATATTATTTTAAGTTACTATTCTACATAGTAAAACACTATTTCAATAGTAAATTACTATTCAAATAGTAAATTACTATTTACTATTATTATTTACTATTACTATTTACCTTCACTATTCATGATTTACTATTTACTGTTACTATTTATGTTTTACTATTTACTGTTACTATTCACTATTCAAAATTTACCATTTTTGCTTTAAGTAGTGATCTTCATTTTCATCTTGTAACTATATTAAAATGAAATTGGTATGTTTTAGAACTCTGAGACGAGGCGTGCATGGATTTACAATAACGAATCAGTATACAAGAAGTAAGGGGGAGTGAGATAAGAGTATAATATGAAAAAACATAAGAATAATGGGAGGAGTCCCCTACTCTTTTTAAATTTGAAAATATTATTATTTTAAATATTAACTTTTTAACTTAGAATTTTTCATAAATTTTAATTAAATATCTGGTTTAACTAACTCTAACATACCTATGCAAGGACTTGGATTTTTATAACCTATACGAATTGGACTATACCTATGCAAGGACTTGGACCACTATGACCCATATGGACTGAACTATACCTATGCAAGGACTGGATTATATGGACTTACATAGACCTATGCAAGGAATGGACTATAAGGACTCAAAATCAATTTTAATAATTTAAATAACCATTAAAATTTGAATTATATTTAATTGATTTGTTTATAATTATTATTGATATTTAATTGTGATCGATATTATTTGATCGTGATTGACATTATTTGATTATGATTGATGATATTGTGATTGATAATATTTTATTATGATTGATGACCTTGTGATATGGAGTTTAAGCATATAGTAAACATGACGGAAAGTTAAAACTCAGTAAGAATTTTCTTACCTTACTCTTTAAATTTTTATTCTAAGAGAAAGTATTTTATCATTATTCTAGTCTTTTATTTCTTCTTAGAAATAATTTTCATTAACTTTATTTTTAATCTCTAGAATAAAATGTAGTATTAGAAAGAAGCTATTTTATGAAAATCAGAGGTTGAGATAATTAATTCTTAAATTAAAGAAATTTTTTATAGTTTTAAGTATTCTTAATTAATGATTTAAAAAAAATATATATATTCTTTTAGAAAGCAGAAATTTAAATTGGTTTTCCCTAATGAAATAACTAAAGGATATTTTATTATGGTCGAGATTTCTAAACTCAATCTAGTTAAGATTCAAATTTGGAAAGATTATGTAAATATGTGAAGGTTTTTTTTAAGAAAAAGTTTTGAGATATTTAAGGCTTGGAAACTCAATTTTGGTAAGATCTGAATTTGAAGACTGTACTGAATTTGTTTCTGTATAACAGAAGATCAAAGAAGAACTTATGGGAATGTACAGTTTATTGAGATGATTTTGTGAACCTTAATGGTATTTAATAATTGAGTTTCTAAAAGTCTTAACCAACTAAATATGCGAGTAGTTCATGCATCATGAATCATTAAAGAGAAATAAGATGTGATATTGCCTGGGAACGGATTATAGAAACCGAGGATACATTAGAGGAGACTTAATTGCGAGTCTTGGGATGAGAGGGTGTGAAAGGGTGCTTCAGGTGACCTGGGGTCGCTCCCTAGTGTCGGTTACTTTCACAATAAAAACTTTCTCAGTCTGACTAGTCTCTAAGTGTTTCCACACCAGTTGAGCTGTTCATATGCCATGAAGGCATTTATGTTATTATTATCCAGAATTTATGAAACAGTGTAAACTCCTAGTTGGCCCAATGCAAACTAAAACTTTAAGGGCCCACATGCATAGAATGAATGAGATGATAGTATTAAAAATATTGCATGACATTCATGTGATTGTAACATTCTATGTGGGTGGTTGTGAATGAAAATATAATTGTTATGTTATGAAAACTCTACATTCATAATTGATTATCTATATGATTGTGATTGAAATTATTATATTAGATTGTGAAAACCCTTATGCTTATGTCTTATCTGTAAAGTATTATATTCTGTTTCTCACTCCTTCTTGTTTGAATTTTGTGTCCAAAATATATATTATATGCTATATAGCTAGCAGTTCAAGATGAAATGATGAAATTATAAGAGGGTAAATTGGTTTCATCCTCAATCAGATAGGAGAAGAGATGTGACAAGAATAGGATTCAAAATCACATGGTTTGAAGATAAGGAAATAATTGGTTACAGTCGAAGTAGAGGTATTAAATTTGTAGTTTTAGTTTACCTTAATACAATATTAAGTTGGATGATTGTAAATCAATGTAAAGGTTAAACTTTAATAAACTTTATTCTTTGGATATGATACTGTAATCTTTGATCACATGATTTTCTGAAAATTCATTTTATCATTATGAATAATTTGAAACTTTTTACTTTCAAAATTCAAAGAAAATCAGATGTATATATGTCCTTGTATACACGAGATAAGAAGTGATAAATATGTATATCTTTCTAAAAAAAAGAGCAAGAAGAATAGATATATGTCTCGTGTATATAAGGGGGTGTTACAAGATGCACTGTATGAAGGATAATGCTTATGAGACGCACTATACGAAAGGTAATTGATACCTATGTGAATAAGTATATGAGTGAGAATGGTAAAAGCCAATTTCTTTGAAATATTTAGGTAATCTTTCTAAATCATTCACATGATTCCCAAGGTTGAGAAAGACTTTATTTTTATCACAAACTTTACATTAAAATTAAAGTGTGTGTAGTGGAGGTTCCCACCCTAGTTCAACTAGTTCAAGAGTAATTCACTATTTAAATAAAGTGTTACTGTCTCACTTCACTGCATGTTAATTCAATCCTTTGAGTATTAACACTTATGCAAAAAAGAATAACTTTCTCTCCTTAAGAACTTCTTTTCCATGCAAAGCAATTAGTGGAGGATTATTGGAATAATGACTTTGACTTTTGGCTTTCCTTGACTTTCAAGTCTCACATTCTAAACTCTTCTTTTGAATCATGACTTTATATATCCATACAAACTCCCTTTGACGTCTTGGATAAAATACTAGTGGATGAGATTGCCAACTAACCCTATTACATATGCATATGGTTGAGCCAGGTAAGATTAGGTTAGGTCAAAAGATCATTGATAAAACCTTTTGTCACCAGATCTTTCTTTTTATGGTGTTTCTTTTTTTTTAGTTACAAGAGAAAGAATCAAGGATAATTAAGGTCACGATTCTGTTACGCTTTCCCATAATTCTCCCGACCATTTTACTTCAATCTAGTTAATGCCTTTAATGTTTTCTTGCCCGTTTTGATCTCATCAGTGCCTATAAAAAAGACCCATAGCTAGCATAGTTTCACATATCTTTTTGAGCAAGCATTTTGCTAATCTTGTTCCCCTTATTCCTTGTTTTTCAATTGTTCTAGGTAATATTGTAGAGTTTCTAAAATGTAGAGGTCAAAGGGCACTAGTTCCTACGTGTAGTTGTGTAAACCCTTGGGATATAATACCAACTTCAATTACACCAGAGGTCTGCCAAAAACTTGCTTTCAAGGCAATGGCTTACAACAATGGTGTAGCTTCTCATCATAACTAACAATCAACTTTCAGCTTCTAGCTACTAGCTTTAAGCATTAAACTAAATTATCAACTTTTGACTAGCTTATTCGCTAGTTTTTATTTCATTAGCTGAATGTTACTTTAACTTCAAATAAAATAAAAGTATTTAGGTAGGTAATATTTTAGCTTTAATATACTTGTAACCCTCCTAAAAATTTAGAATTTCCTTAATCCTTTATAAAAAAAGTTTAATTTTGACCCTTCAAATGTTTAAGTTGATTAGATCTAGCCTAGCCGTTAAGTTCCTTTTATTAAGTGCTAAGGCAGAAAACATTTTGGCACTGCAACACTGCCATATATTGCCACTTGTTAATTTTTTAAACAAAAAACATCCACATCATATTCCTCAACCTTTTCTCTTATCCTCCCACATCCATCACAACCACCTAACCCCTATCACCAACGTCACCTTCACCATGCCCCTTCTCTTCTAATCCTAACCATTAATTCCTTCCCTTAGTAACTGAAGCCATCATCATGAACCACATTACACCCAAGCTTCTTTCAATGACGGCAACTACAACGAGCGGGCAAGGTAAGAGTGGTGATGGTTCTTGGGGTCTTTCCTATTACCCTCTATCATTCTAAAATTGATTTAGGGATTTTAGGTTGTAAAATTGATTTGGAGATTTTAGGGTTTGGAAAGTGTTTTTGAAAATGAGTGAAAGTGACTTTGTTGAATGCTTTTGTACTATTTAATCCCTAAGGGAAAGTTATGGGCTCTTTTACAAGTGCTTCATATAGCTTATGAAATGAAGTTGAGTTGTGTTTGTTGTGATGAACTCAAAGATTGTTGTTGATCTAGTTCATAAAGGTTGGTGTAGGACTCATCATTTTTTTCTCTTTAATAGATGATATTCATCATGTGAGTACTCGAGTTGACTTATAATTTTTTCTCATATTTAAAGAAAAGAGAATCGTTATGTGAATCATTTGACCTCTGTGAGACACTTACTCTTATATTATATGTATATGTATATATATTATGTTTGTGAAGATTCATTTATAGCTATTTTAATTTGTTGAGGATTATAAGGGTATTACATTGCCTAGATAATTCCTTTTTATTACTTTTATGGACATTAACCCGGTTGATTATAAAAATGTATCTAAATGTTAAGATTTAATATAACCCTCTTACTTATATATATATATATATATATATATATATATATATATATATATATAATTTTAAATCCATCTCTGTGGCCTATTGAAATGATTGATCCAAAAGTTGTTGACATATTTCATTTAATTGTTTGTGGAGAAAATACCTACTAGTTGGAAGTTGTTGTAACTGTGCTCAAACCCTGCCAAAAATAGAAATCGCTCCTACCTTTTAGAGCATAGAGAATTCAAGATTGCAAGACACAAATATGAATATGTTGGAATGCAAACAAAAGTGTATTTAGAAATAGGTTCCACTTAAAATGCTCCTTTAATTTTGGGATCGTGAATGGTCCTTTTAATTGACAGTGAAATAAAAGTCATTGATATAATATAAAAAAATAATAAATGATGCAGATTAACCGGTTGAAATATTAACAAAACCTTGTTGAATCCAAAAGAAAATCAGCCTTGGTTTACGTGATAAAAAGTATGTGATTCTTTTGTTGTAAAGTTGAATCTAACAAAATTAAATAATAATGTAGGACAATAATGATTTTACTCTTGTACTAATATGTGTTAAATTTAAATGGAACTAGTGCATGACGTAAGTGGAAGACAAATATGAAAAGTTAACATTAATGTTTTTAAAATTTTAGATCATGTTTTGTTCACAAGTTTTCTAAGAATAATGGAAAATTATTCTTAAAAAAGTTGGAAAAATAAAAAATGTTTTTATTTATAAAGTATATAAAGAAAACTTATAGAAAACTGAAAATCAGGTTTTCTATTTTTTTAAAGAAAAACAAAGAAGTCTTTAAAGAAGTTTTCTAAGAAAACTAAAAAGTAAGAAAATTTTTCAAAGAATTTTTTTAACTATTCCAGGAAATAAAAATTTTGAAAAACAAACAAAAAACTTTTCCTAAAATGCAAAAATAATTTTTTGTAACTAAATACAACCTTAACTTTTCATTTTTATTTTTTAACCAATATCCTACTATTTACACTATTTAACAATTTCTATTTTTATAAGATCATTTTAATATATAATATGTAACTATTATTATTTTTTGAATGCACACCCTTATCAATTAAACTTCCTCATATATATATATATATATATATATATATATATAAATGAAATATAATAAAGTATTAAGAGTATTTTAGAAAGTATAACAAAAATAATTAATAAATTTTAAACATAAATCAAATAATCAGATATATTAATCAATTTTTTAATATGTGTTTTATATCATATTTCAATAAATTTTAAAATGAAAAAGTCTTTATTATAAATTATATTTAATGTAATCTGTTTGTAAAAGAAGTTATGTTTATCTCTTATACAAGATAAAAAAATAATAAGAGAAAAAAATTCATTTAAATTTAACACTAACATGGTATTTTTGTGATTTCCAATACAGATGTAATATGATTTCCAGTAAAAATCTTCCCATTTTGATTTCTAATCATTGTAAATTTACACATGATGGACAAATAAAAAAAATGTTTCTTAGTTAATGTAAAATTAGATAATTAAACCCTATAAAAAATAACCCCTTAAATTATAATCTCTTAAAACAAAAATGGGAAGGTTAAATAATAATAATAATAATAATAATAATAATAATAATAATAATAATAATAATAATAATAATATAATACTCTTCTTATTCCTATTTAATTGTTTAGAGAGATAATTTTTTTTTTGGTTATAAGCCTTTTTTATAGAGAGAATATAAATCTTGTTCCTATTTAATTGTCTATTTGGAATTTCAAAGTACTACTAATTATTTTTTCCAAGCCCAAAACGATGGGAGGCGATGTGTTTCGTTGAATTATAGACTATGATATATGTCAAGCCTCTCGTAAAATACTCTTAATATCATTTATTGCACAAAACATTAGTTGTCTTATACCAACCCCTAGCCTAAGGGCTAACTTGTATGCTTCACAGACACATCTTATATCGTCCTTCGTGTTCAGGTCACTTAAGACTGGATCCTAGAGGAGAATAGTGAAAAAACTAAGGGCATAACAGACCCACGACTTGCAAAAGAGTCAACTAGAACTACTCCACTAGCAACCTTTTTTGTATTGACAAGACAAGAACTGACGCATGTCATATTAGAGTTGGCCCTCGATCAGTTCTTATAAAACCCGCAAGGTGAATATCCACATTTAATATGACACATTAGCTTTGGTATTAATCATTATACTAACTTAATCATTATACGAACTTAAGCTTCATAGTGTCTTCGCATATGACATCCAAATTCGCCCGACAGGGTGAATATCGAAGTGGATAACGAACTTGAAGAATTTCAGTTTCCACTGAACCGAAAGATATAATACCGGATCCCATTTGATCGGTGTAGAATAGAGAGAATATTGGACTTGAATTGAAAAATCAGTCCCTTATACCAAACAGTTTAGAAACATATACAAAAAGAACATTTAATAGATATATATTTAATAACATTAAAAAATAATTTTTCTTATATTACATGAAAATCTATTAAAAATTATTTATATTTAAAATTGCAGATATTATATTAATTTAATACCTAGACCCAGCCACGTTCCCCCGACACACTTTTTTCCGAGTGGCTCCCACACAAATAGGACCACTTTAAAGGCCACCATAAAAATAATGGTATACGTGAATTTGAGAGAGAGTTTTGTGAACCGCAAATTGAAAAAGCTGTGCCTCAATTTAGAAATAACGTGTGTGAACTGAATGATGATGAACGAGGTTTCCAGACACAAATAGAAGGCTGCGGTTTTTTCATTTATATTTTATTGTTTAGTAACTATCGTTGTCGTAGAACAAGTTTTCGGAACATTTCCGCTTACTAAGAATTATATTATTATTAACTTCATGGATACTATATATTTTATTCTCTAAAAGTTTTTTTTATAACTTTTAGCTCCTGTTTAAATTTTATTCGTGAAGGTCTTTAGATTTAATAAAAAAACTGTATAATTAATCTCAGTAAGGATTAAAATCACATGGTATTTTCTTGCATAAAAAGCAATGATTTTGCTTGGAATCATTGTGTTACAGCTACAGGCTTCCACGCTAAGTGGTATTGCATGGGATATGTTTAAAAATATGAAAATATGGGAGCGATCTCCCACGTAAAAAGGGAGAGACGTCCCATGTTAAAAATAAACACCTAAATAGTGCGTATTAGTGGTAAGCTAGAGGGTCAAAATTTAAATTTTCATGGCACACCAAAACCAAGTGTAATGCGCCCAACACCAACTTTTACTTCATTTTTCATCACTCATTTTAACTTCCTTTCTAGATTCTCTCTCACAATTTTATTTGTGTAATTCTGACGGTAGAGACAGCTATTTGATATTTTATTGGTGTCATTGTGTTTGTTACGCGTGAGAGTTTAGAACCAATTAGAATTTGCTTTAATTTAAAGGTTAATAATTTATTTAGTTCTTTTAGTTTTATATTTTTAAGATGCTTTAAGATAGTTGTAAAAACTCTAGAATAAATGATTTACACTATCATGTTTTAGAAAATGTTGACATTTGAATTTTAGGATAAATGATTTAGTGGAAAGTTGATTTATTAAAATATATTTCACACGAGAATAGTTACGATAGAATTTTTGAACCTTCAAAATTTATGACTCTACAAATTTAAAAATAAAACTTTAAAATAGAATTTCAAACATAAAAAATTTAAATTACAATTTAAAATAATAAATTTAAAAAATTTTAAATTAGAATTGACAAAATATTAAATTTTAAAACTTCAGAATAATAAAAAATAGAAATTTCAAATTAGAATTTAGAAAATTAAAAATTAAAAAATATATAAATTAAATATGTACTTAATTTTTATATAGTTAATTCAGGTTTAGTGTGAAATTTTTAATAATATATGCATTATGTTATAGAAAAAAATATTAGATGTGAATAATACATGCCTTGTGTTACCAAAAAAAATTATAATGTAGTAACTTTATTATGTTTTGACAATGTAGATTTTGTAATTGACTATTTGTAAATGTATGATAGGTTTTATCCTTATAGGATAAGTTTATTATATAGGGGTTAGGGAGTTTATTAATAAGGTTGTAGAACCATATTACTTTTTTAGATGGTGGTATAAGGTTTTCCTGTATGATATGTAGATGCCGTAAGATTTAAAGTAAAAGTGAAGTAACATTTTACTTGTACAAATTTGGTTTCAAGTATAATTACTGTGTTTGGACTAAGCATGGAGAGGTTAAATTTAGAAGAGTGACAAAAGGTTTGGTTTGTGGAACAAATAGAACTAACATATCTCAAGTCGTGGATAACTTTGACCTTTTTAATGTCAACGTTGAGCAATAATCTACTAATATTGTGGAAGCACTTCATAAGAAAAATGAGATAGAAGTAGTCCCAAAATTGGTTTATAATTATTTTTTAATATTTAACATATGTTTTAGATGACCGATTATGATGATGAAAACAGGCGTTGGGAGGAATTAATAAGGAGGGGGTAGCTTTTAGTTAAAAAGGGTGATGGGTCGAGAAGGGTGATTTCATTGAGTGAGTTGCACCTTTGCACAAACAGACCTGTTCTCACTCTTGATAGGCAAAAGTTGGTGATCCAAATGATTCAAACACTCAACTGGAAGGAGTCCTCAAAGGATGCTGATTACAATCCATCTTTAACTTTGGTGAGGATAAATATGAAAATTACATCTAGGATGACGAGATTACACAGGTAGCCAAGGAGGTAACAGCTCAAGACCTAGGAGTTTGTCTTTCCCATCCTTTCTAAGCTATTTTGAGGACCTATGCACGTGATAGGGCCCTCTAGCAAACGAGGCTTCTGGGAAATGGATTCTTAAGCCATTTAAGAAGCAAATACTTTTTATTTAGATTAGTGCCATTTCAAATTTAATAGTAGCAACATCAGCTAGGTATATGGTTAGTATATACCTTATAAAGTTTAGGACAACCCTTAAGTCTTGAGCTAGTTTTTGGGTTGAGTTAGGCCCACCTATTTTTTTAATATATATGCTTTATTTGAAATAATGGATTTTTCATGTACTTTAAACACTTGATTAACAGAGATGGAAGTTACGAGTGTTAGATATGAACCACTTGTGTATACAATACGAAAGTATAAGCCTAGTAACTTTAATGACCAATGCCTTTCTATGCCATGGCCTAGTATATCTTCACATATGAAAGCATAAGCCCCTTACCTATCGAATTCACAAGTGTAAACACATCATTTTCAACAACACCTACCAATCAAAAATCAATTTTTTTTTTACCAAAATAGGATACATTTTAAAAATATTTCTAAAAGTGGGTACCTTTTAAAATATTTTTGTTTGAGGTGGAATATGTAAAATTAGATTTATGTTTCGCATCTTAAAGGAAAGGAATACGCAATTCGCATGATGGAAAGGCAAAATGTATGCATGTGTGACAAGTAACACCACATGCTGCATTTCGCCTGATAATGCAAAATCTGACCAACGCTGACATATACAATTCACCCCCTAGACTTGCGAAATCTGACCAATGTTGACCAACATTGCTACTGGTTAACATTCCAACCAGAAATAATTCTTTGGCTTCAACACAAAATTCACAAGCATATTTTTGTTGACTAATTGTTAGCGGTTAAACATACAAACCGCAAACAATGCTTATGAAACATAGGGAATGTTATTAGATAACAACCATTGACAACTACTTATTTGCTCTAGATAGAGAATGTTATTAGATATCATTTTTTCTATTATTTTACTAATGTTTAATATTTTTACATAAAATAAAAATATTATATATATATTGATAACTAAAAATATAATAATAAAATAAATTATTAATTATTTTTAATGTTCTGGGTTAGTAGTTTTCAACTAATAATTCCTACTCACAAGTACGTGTTAGTCACCCCCATACCCACAAGTACAAATATTAGTAGCAAGTTAGTCACAATGAATAAAAACAACATATTCAAATTTGTGTTTCAGAAGCATTGTTTGTTGTTTGAATGTTTAACCATTGGTAATTAGCCAATGAAAATGCGCATGATACAGCCAAAGAATTGTTAGCAGTTCGAAGACTGTTGACAATGTTGGTTAGCATTGGCCAGATTTCGCATGTCAGGGGTGAATTGCAGTAGTGTGTCAGCGTTGGTCAAATTTCACATCCTCATAAGGCGAAATAATCATGTAGTGTCACTTGTCACACGTACATGTATTTCAACTTTAAATCATGCGAATTGCTATTTTGTTTCTCAAATATGCGAAACATAAATCTGATTTGACATATTTCACCTCAAACATAAAAATATCTTAAAAGGTACCCCATTTTTAAAAATATTTTTAAAATGTATCCTATTTTGTTCTCTCTCCTAGAAATCTCGGGTTTTGGTCCTCATCTTCTATTGAATCCTGACCAAGAAATTCTTAATTATCTTATTAAGTTGCTCAAGATATTAAACACTAAATTAAAAAACAAAAAGAGGAAGGAATGATAAGGTAATTTAATGGTAAATAATTCATGAAGGAGAAGGAATATTATGATTTGACTCCTCTTACTTATGAAACCAACTAATTAATTACTAATTTTAGCCTATTAATAAAAATAAATAAAAATGCTGTAGTATCAACAAAATAAAAAATAAAAGGATACTATGATAAAGACACTAATGTAATATGCTACTATATAGGAACTTACACTGGAAATAAAAAAATACAATATTAATATTAATGTTAATGTTAATTTTTTTAAAAAATCATTTAATTTTCCTACCATATATATTGCACACATGTGAGAAAAACTCAATAAATATAGCTTCCGTGTAATTGAATCATTTCGAATTTAGTTTCGTTTGCCAAACTCGTAAGCAAAAGCAGAGAAAATGAAAGAATAAATTCTGAAAGGATCAAGCTTGTGTGTTTGTTGCTCCCTTCATTTTATCTTTATAAGGCAGGTCCTTTGGAATCTAGCATCAAAAAATTATAAAATAAATCCGTAGGGGCATCAAGCACTCTGGCTACTGCAACAATATGCTGTACTTTGGCAACATATATTTGGATGCTTTCTGTACTACTCACCAATAGTCATAATACTCCCATTGATGTATGAGGAATTTATAAGAACTATGTATGGCTTTTTTTTTGCTTATACAAGGACAATGCTACTTACACCATCACATTTTAGTTTTTACTATTCTCTTTACTGATTTGTAGGTATTTTCATGAATGAAATAATTGTTACTTCATACCCAATGTATTCCTAACTAAGATACAAATTTAAAGAAAGAGTTATGCCAAACGGACCAGTAAAATGAAAATGTATTACACATGAAAATAAAAAAGAAAATAAATTATTTAATTAAAGAAACAAGAAATTTACATTTTTAACTAGTTAAACCAATAAAAACTGAAAACTAAAAGATTATCTCGTAATAACAGATGACTTTTTGAGATTTTTTTTTTAAAAAAGGAGAAAAGTGGAATTAAGAAAATGTGAGATGTTGAGGCAGCTTAAGCATGGCTTTTGCTTCTTGCTCAGAATATGAGTATTATGAGGACATATCCGAGGCAGCCTAATGACAATGATCAGTTTAATAGAATAGTTTGTGTTGAATCTTATGTGACAACAAATTAAAGATATGATTCCACTAGAAAAATTTAAAAACACTACTCAGGTAATGACATAATGACATTGATTACATAAATTGGGTAAATGAACAGAAGAACCAACAACTACTACATCTGACTGATTTCGTTACATGAAAAAGAAAGCTTGTTATTAATTCTGAGGACAATCAGAAATTCAGAGTAGTAGAATAGAATAGCAGTGGTGTGAACAAAAGAAAAAAAAAATTCTTTTAAAGCAAATTGATGAAGTTAAAACTATAAGAAACATATTATATTTCTGTGTCTGAAAACTAAACTCAACCTACTGTAATTTTTGATGTATTATTTTTATATTTATAAAGACTATAATAAATAGTTATTATTGTTTGTATTGAATTGTAATTATATGTTTTATATTTTATTTTTAAAAATATAACTAATATAAAACCGAATAAATTGATTCATTCTAAATCATATTTAATTATATTGAATTGAATGCAATTATACATTTTAACTAAACTGAATAAAATTATAACATAATAATATAATCAGATTTGATGGACTAATACTTAAGGAACACAAATGTACATGATGAAACCAAAAATCAACCCAATAATCCATCGTAATTCATGTCCATCCGATCCCGTAATTATTATTATTTATTAGTTTCCATTTCAAATCTGAGTTTTTATTTGTAATAATGTTTTTTTGAGATATTTCTTTTATTTCTTTTCTTCTGGTCAGATATTGTTTTTGGGTCATCAGATTAAGGCCGCTAAAAGATCAGTGGTGGTAATGAGACGTTGCTGGACTGAGATAAGTCCATAAGCTTAAAAGAAAAGGCCCCATTAGAGTGTCTCGGAAAAACTTGATTAGAATGTAATCCAAATCAATAAGTGCTCTGTAATAGAATAAATAACTGTTATAGTAAATTTGGCTTTAGGGTTTATCAGGAGAAAATTATTCTGTCTTAAGTTCTATTTTAGTTGTAACTGTGTAACACAAAACAAGCTAATTCAAATAAAATATTGGTACTGATTTATCTTAACGTAGTACTGTTTTTATGACATATTATTTTAGAATTTTAATTGCATAAATTGCTCCAAGATTCGGTATATTTACTCGATATACTTGGTTTAAAAGTGAGAAGTTTGGATAGTTATCATGAGGTCCTAAGTTTAAACAAAAGGTTTTACAGTTTTTCTATTGTAGAAAAACAAAATCACTATATTTAGCATTAAAAACAAGGCATTTTAATAGTTCCTTTCTATGAAATGTTTGGGATACTAGCTGAATTTGGATCCAATGATAGAATTGAGAGGAAAGAAACAAGGTAGAAAGAATTTATGTGGATATACATTGACTAAATTAAATAGATTATTGTGTTTGGATGAATATCAATGCAAGAGAAATAAAGAAATATATTTTCTATTAAGTAGTTTAGATTGAGGGTATAATTTTTAATGTTCTTTACAATTGCACTTGCCCATCTTGAAATAGTGAACAGGTCTAAAAAAACTATCAATAAGTATACACATTTCAATCACACTTATGTATATGTACACCCTTCCCACTATTAGAGGAAGAAACTACATGGAGCATTTGAAAAATCAAAATTTGAAAGTGCTCACAAATATATAATAAAGAAGAAAATATAAATAGGGCAGGGTGTGTGTATGATTACATGTACCTTTACCCATTAAATTTTACGAGTACAAATACTCGTAAGAATTTATTCATATTTAAACATTATATAATAAAGAAGAAAAATAATATGTAATATACTAATTAATATGAATTAAATAAATTTTATCTCATTATATTAATATTAAATAAAATTTATCTCATTACAAAACAACAAAAATCCTTAATATTTAAACATTTAGTAAAAAAAACAAATGTTTATAGATATGCGGATATCCACAGGGTGAGTAGTATAATATCCACACTTACTCATTCAGTAAATATGTAGGTATCTATTATTGGTATACCCACATGTACTCGTTGACATGAGTATTTTGGCCAAACTTATAATCACACCACCTTCAGCTTGATCCTAAAATGGTTTCTCTATGGTTTCCCTTATCCACCGTAGTGATAGAAGTGTGACACTTAGAAATGTTCTAATAGCAAAAACACATTTTTTTTCTTTAAAAGACTGAGGGCTAAGATGAATTCTATTTTATGGGTCCCACTAAAACATAATCCTTCCATCAAAATAAAACCCTTAATCAAACCATCATTAAAATAATGTAATTCTTTTTATTTCAACAGAAATAACATCTTTGCTAATTTCCTTTTTCCACCCTTTCAAACATACTGTAAGAGACTTTACCAAGAGAAATTGAAAAATAAAGGTTAAAACTATTATTACATTGGAAATAAATAAAATGTCCATAAGTTTTTAAAGTATTGGATATTTAAAATGATGTGATACCTAATCTGACATGTGAATCTATGGTGTGTATTGTCTTATGTGTAAGCCAGGTACTTCCGATTTATAGAAGTGCCAATAAAGGGCCAAAAATAGGTGTGTCTCTTAAGGTATCACAGATAAAGCCGGAGCAAATAGTCGGATATGTGTCAAGGATGAAAAAAATGTCCCTTATGCATGTATGAAAGATATATTTATATTTGAGGATGTGAACGAAGGTGATGATTGCATTGTTAGTGACTTTTCCAGATTTGTAGGGACCTTGTCAAAAGACATGATAGATGCATATGGTATGTATGTATGTATGTATGTCAGATATTCAAAGGTATACCCTGAACTTGGATGTATGATAGTTTAGAATTTGAGGTATACTAGAGTTGGTCAGAGTACCAATTTGAGATATACTAGAGTTGGCTAAGTTACCGATTTAAGCTATACTAGAGTTGGTTAAGATACATATCTAAGGTATACTTAATTGACCATGGTACTAATATAAGGTATATCAGAGTTAGTTGGGATACCAATTTGAGGAATATCATTGTAACTGTAACAACCATATCTTTATTTTTATATTAAGATTTTGAAGGAATTAGATTATGGTTCTTTAGAACTTTTTAATCTATTTATTATTTATGATTTTCTGTAATTTTTTTTGGAATTTTGGAAATATTTTAATAAAATAATATATGTTAAATAATTTTAAATTCATATAAAGTGACTTAAAATTAAAAATATTTATAAGAAAGTGAAGTTAAATTATAAGAAAATTTTCTAAAATCCATTTCAAGTAGACTTATCTAAAAATGATCGGTTTGAGAAAAATCTTGATTTTTACCAATCATAAAAAAATTGGAAACGTACCAATAAATTTTTATTAACAGAAAATTTTAGAATTTTCAAATTTAAACTTTATATTACTTATTATAAAATTAGTGATGACTGATATAATATCGCTAAATTTTAAAAAGGATTGATTTGAAATATTTAAAATATACCGAGTGAATGGTTACTATTTGGCTTAACACAGTAACCAGGAATGAAATTTTTAAAATTGCACAGTATTTTTATAATAAAATATTCAAATACACAGTAACTTATTTTGTTATAAATAGAGGGGCAAGGCACCGTGAAATCCATCGAAAATTAAAAACTTAGTAGTGTCGGAAGGATAGTATTAAGTGAAGAGAGGAAGATATTTTCCAAAGGAAAGAAGTTCTGTAAAAATTCTAAGGTAATAATAAATTTCTTTTATAATTTTTTTATAATTATGAAGGTTGTTTTTATATCACTTAAAAATCTATTATTATACTATATATAATATTATTTTAACTTACTATTCTGAATAGTAAATTACTATGTCAACAGTAAATTACTATTACAAATAGTAAATTACTCTATACTGTTACTATTCACATTTATTATTTACTGTTACTATTTATGTTTTACTATTTACCGTTACTATTTACGTTTTACTATTTACTGTTACTATTCATGTTTTATTATTTACTGTTACTATTTACAGTAACTATTTAAAATTTACTATTTACCGTTACTATGCATATTTACTATTTACCATTTCTGTTTCAAATAATAATTTAAATTTTCATCTTATAACTATATTAAAATAAAATTGGTATATTTTAGAACTCGGAGACGAGGCGCGCACGGACTTTCCATAACGAACCAAGATACAAGAGGTAAAGGAGAGTGAGATATGAATATAATATGAAAAGACATAAGAATAATGGGAGGAGTCCCCTACTCCTTTTAAATTTAATAATGATATTATTATTTTAAAATAATAACTATTTAACTTAAAACTTATAATAAATTTTAAATTGAGTATCTTGTATAACTTGATCTGAAATATCTATGTAAAGACCTGAATAACCTATGCGAACTGGACTAAATCTATGCAAGGACTTGGACTATTATGACCTGTATGGACTGAACTATACCTATGTGAAGATTGGATTATATATATGGACTTATATAGACCTGTGCGAGAAATGGACTATAAGGACTTAAAAATCAACTCTACTAATTTAAATAACCATTAAAATTTGAATTATATTTATGAGTGATATTTAATTGATCTGATTTGATTATAATTAATAATATTTGATTTTGATTAATGATATTGTGATTTATAATATTAGACTGTGATTAATGATATGTAATTGTGATTGATAATACTTGATTGTGATTGATGATCTTGTGATGTAGAGTTGAGCATATAGCAAACATGACAGAAGGCAAAAACTCAGTAAGAATTTTCTTACCTTACTCTTTAAATTTTTATTTTAAGAGAAAGTATTTTATAATTATTTTAATCTTTTATTTCTTCTTAGAAATTATTTTCATTAACTTTACTTTAATCTTTAGAATAAAAATCTAGTATTTATTTTAGAAAGAAGACATTTTATGAAAATTAATTTATAAAAAAGTTAAAATAATTAAATTCTTGAATTTTAAAAAAATTATAGTTTTAAGTATGTCTAGTCAATGAATTAAGAATTATTCTCTTTTAGTAAAATAAAATTTTCAAAAGTAAATTATTTTATTTTCCAACCTAATAACTAAAGATATTTGAAAATAATTGAGATTTCTAAATTCGATCTTACTAAGATTCAATTTGAAAAAGATTATGTAAAGTTTTATGTGAGAAAATTTTGAGATATTTAAAGCTTGGAAACTCAATTTTGGTGAAATTTAAATTTAAAATTATACCAAATTTATTTCTATATGACAGAAATTCAGAGAAGAAATTGAGGAAATATACAGTTTATTTAGATGATATTGTAAACCTTTATGGTATTTAATAATTGAGTTTCTAAAAGCCTTAACCAACTAAATACGTGAGTAGTTCATGCATCATGAATCATTAAAGTGAAACAAAATGATATTGTCTGGGGACGAATTATAGAAACCGAGGATACATTAGAGGAGGCTTAATTGCAAGCCTTAGGATGGGAGGGTGTGAAAGGGTGCTTCAGGGGACCTGGGGTAACTCCCTAATGTTGGGTACTTTCACAATAAAAAGCCTTCTCAATCTGACTAGTCTCTAAGTGTTTCCATGCTAGTTGAGCTGTTCATGTTATTATTATCCGGACTTATAGGACAGTGTAAACTCCTGGTTGGCCCAGTGCAAATTAAAATTTAAAGGCCCACATATATAGGTAAGTTATGATGAGGATATTGCATAACATTCATGCATTCATAATTGATTGTGTATGTGATTATGACTGATATTATTGTATATTAGTTTGTGAAAACCCTTTATTGCTTATGCCCCATTTAGGAATATTATATTCTATTTCTCACTCATTTCTCCATGTTTTTATTTCATATGTTTTAAATTGATGGTTCAGAGGGAAGGATCAAAGAATCTCGACAGTGAATATAGCACGTTCTAGAAAGGGAGCTCGGTATGAATACCGTGGTCCAATGAATAAATAATGTTATTAAGTAACTGCTTCTGGGCCATGAAGTTTCCTCTCTTTCTTATAATATTTAATATTTATTTTCTTCAGATGAATATAAAATTACTTTATAAAGTTTTAATAATATTCATGAGGTATTTCAGAAATGATGTATATAATTTATTCAGATAGTTTCTTTTCAATAATCATATTTTTAGAAAAAAATTTACGAATTTTTTAGATATTTTTTAAGATGTAACAGAGGGCGTTACAGTAACACCCTCGATTAACTAGGACAATAACTTCCACTAGATTGTCCTGGTCAACTAAGAGGTTACGAGTTTTAAAAAAAATGTGGAAGTTTTTTTTGTACAAGAAAGCTTGGTGGAACAGATACACTTTATATACAACATAATCATATATAATACATGGTCGTAACAGTAGCTAAAAGTAAAAGGGGCACGCAGGCTCCCCTAAATAAAAATTAAATTTAACCTATTCTATCCGTCCACGGTCCAAGTAGAGTCTAGCTGCTCCTTAATGCGAAGTCTGTCTCCATCCCTATGATATCTGGAAAAATTTAGCGTAAGGGTGAGTCTTCACCTCTATAACAATCGAAAAGGTATCTCATCAACACCTGTCCCACACACAACATAAACAATCTAAAATCGAGTCCCTCCCACTCTCTTTAGGGTCCCTAAGATACATTCTAAGTTATCTCATCACTTTTCAATCTCAGCTGACCATTCCCATTTTCCCATTCATCTCTCAGGATTACTAATATCTATACAATCATACTTAAACAATAAACATTCATAATCTTAGTACAATGAAGCAATGTATGAGTTCCATTTCATTATTTTCAATCTCTTCTGTTAGCCATCATGATGCATGTAGGCCCAACTCTCATCATCATATCATATCAGAATCTGTCCTGCCCAGGCTGCCTCTGGACACAACATTTTCGCACTAGAGCGACCAGAGTACACCAAGTCCCCACATCACAACACAGGGTATACATAGACTCACAGTCCCAATATCATGGATCCAACACATATCGTCATATCATAATGGGACTTGGCTCTCCACGATCCTAGTGATACCGGTCTGAGTCGAAGTGCACCAGGATTGCATGGTTTTGCCTGGCATCAGGGCGCTACCACCGAGCCATTGGGTTCCCTTCCTGTTACACTCCCAAGATCCAACCTTAAGGATCGAACCCTCATATCCTTCAGCGTACCCCTCGCTTCTGGCTCTAGTCCATATCAAGTCATATGCACATGATGCATGTCACCCATATATTTTCTTTTATTAATTCATTAGTCATTGGTAGGGTCATTTCAGAGACTCTATTTCATTCCTATTATCAGGTTTATTTCGTAAAATTCTCAACTTAACGTTTTTTTAGTCATTACTCCTTTCATATTTACTCAGTTCATAACACAGCTCATCCAATAATTAGGAATGAAATGAGTTTTGATCATTCATAAAACCTCAGGGTAATATTGGCATTGTAGTGCCCATCATCACATTAGATTCGATCTTAATTTCATCACATTATTTTTCACAAATCATTCACCTCAGGATCCCTACCAAGACACATTCTCTTTTATTCTTATCTTATCCATCTCAACATACTCATTCAATGCATCATGCAAGTTCCATTTATTCATCATACGATTTATTGCATTAATTCATCATGTTCCACATGCATTTCATCATACAAAATCCAACATGTATTTTATCACTTATATCCGTTACATAGCCGACACATATTCATTCATGTACACAATTACATATCAGTCGTCACATACAACATTCATCATACAAGTATTATACAACAATCATGATACATATCATTATAATGAGAGAATCACGTATATCGGTATACTCATGAATATTTCTTTATAAGTGTTTTATTCTTGGTTTCTTGCTTGAATCTTATTAGACTATTTATCTTGATTATCCTTTTTAATTAATTGACTTAGTTGTAAAGTTGTATTTATGGGTTATGTTTCCTTAGTCATGACTTTTCTCTTGTTACTGAATGATTTTATGTAACTATTAAATATATCACTATATGAATTTGGTTTCTTGAAAATACGCTTTTAATCACTAAATCTTTAAATACTAACAAAAGTACTTATTAAATATATTTAAGGTGCCAGTAACACCTTTCATTGTCCCTTACTTACTACCACTGACTTAATTATTCTTTCAATTGCTCATTTACTATTTAAGTTGGTATTTAACTTCGCTAAATATCACTATATATTACCTTGGTTAGTTTGTTACTTGATCCGGTCTCAATACCGGTATCCGATCTGCTATACATATTTCAAAGTCTTTGATGAGACATCTACGTGTAACCGGTGTCATCGGTATACATCCGGACTGTAATTCCGTATCAGGCGTTCTCCCTATACCGGTTGTTCAGGATAACACCATGACATCGGATAATACACACGTCACTGTGCAAAAGACAAGGATTGTTGCTACAGGGATCGATCAATAATTCCCTACACTATGAGCCAAATTCTGCTCACGGGAATGGTCAACTTGTTCCCTAATCCTAGTCTACATTCTCTATGCTCAATATAAAATAGCCACTTGACTCAATCATGCAGGTAAGTGCGCAATATAATAATGCTAATGGGAGTTGGTGGTTCCCCACCAACGAGTCCTCGTTAATCGAGCCGATCAGGTATATGAACTCACTTCATGATTGAAGTGAGGGATCTTCTTCAGCTCTTTTACGACTGATTACTCTCGGAATACATTCCTTACTTGGAATATAATCACTGACTTGAGCGTCGGAGAATCTTTGCAGGTGACACCACCATTCGCCCACTTCAACGCGTTAGGTCGGTGTGAAGGATCTCCAGGACGCCCAATCCGCTCTCCTCATTCAAGGACAACGGATACATAGAGCGGATACACATACATCCGGTCTATTAGACGGTATTGACATACTATTCGTGACTGGCTTGAGATCGGATCTCTTGACCCCGGTCCAGGACAGATCATTGGCACGCCTGGTGGGACTCGATAAAGTTATTCCCATATCCTTTGACAGAGCAGGTAATCCACAATGGAAGGCGAAGCACAAGACTTCATGGAGAATCAAGCTGAAGGCAGAACCAATCCTAACGCTTTCAGAAAACTCAACTTTGATTCTCATGGGGGCAGCTCGAAGAAGATAGTAACTGTATCTGATCCTGATCCTCGCGATGAGTTGATCAAACAACTTCAGAGGGAACTCGCAGAATTACGAAGAGAAAAAAGGCAAAGCGAGGATAAAGAATCATCTCGCACGCGAAACACTCCCCACACGACTGATGGTGAAAAGTCCACCACTCTTCAGTACTCAAATATCCCTACGTTTGAGGGGGGAGAACAGACTCGCGATTCTGAGGATGCAGCTTCCCGAAGGAAGAGAGATTCAACAACAGTACCCCCATTGTCTTACAATCTGAAAGTTCCTTTTTCAAGGAGACTTATGGGCATCAGCATCCCCAAGCACCTTCAAACCACTCAACCACTTTCCATCGGAAAGTATAATGGTGAAACTGATCCAACTAAGCACCTTGATGCTTATGTGTTCGAAGCCATGTACTTGGGGGCTGATGAAGACGTGATGTGCCGAATGTTCCCTCGAACATTGTCTGAGGAGGCCCTCGGGTGGTTTAAAGGCTTGCCTTCTGGATCCATAGATTCTTGGATGGAAATGGCAGCTGCCTTTGAAACCCACTTTGTCATCTCCAGAGACGTACCCAAGACGTCTCATACCTTGGCTCAGATTAAGCAAGGTGAAACAGAGGGCTTAAAAGATTTTTTGAAGAGGTTTTATAAGGAAGCAGCCCTGGTTCCTAACCTCACAGAATCTATCAAGCTGCATATCGTTATTGAGGCATTGCAGCCAGGATCAGCTTTCGCTCTTTCATTAGCAAAGAGCCCCCCAGCAACTTTTGAGGAGTTCAGGAAAAAAGCCTCAAAGTATGTGAGCATAGAGATGCACTTAGAGGCAATGGCTGCAAAGAAAAAGCCACCAACACCATCTCCCCAAACCCAGAAGGGTAAGGAGAAGACGAGGTCAGAACGCATGGAGAGGCCATTCACCAGTCCTAAGGTGGATAACCATCCTCCTCGACCTCGAGAAAGGCATGTCAATTCCTTCAGCCATTATGCACAGTTATCTGCTAGACCATCTCAGATTTTGAGAGAGGTCGGATGGCCAATGCTCAGCACATATGGCATCAGGAGACCAGCCCCTATGAAAAGACCAGGAAATTCACGTAAGTACTGTGATTTTCATGAACAGAATGGTCATTCCACTGATGAATGCCAAGCTCTAAAGAACGCGGTTGAGACGCTAATTAGAGAAGGCAAGTTGAAGCAATACTTGTTCAAAGAAAAATCCTTTGACAGGGCAGAACGGAATGAGAAAAGAGAAAGAGATCCAGACGATGGGGATGACAATAACCCCAGTCCGGTTCGAAAGTTCTCTGCTGCAGAGAAGCAAAAAGGTGTGATGACTGATAATGCAGCACAGAAAGACAGCATGCCCCAGCAACAACGTCAGGGCCGACGTGAAGTTATTGACATGATTGCTGGAGGGTTCACTGGAGGAGGAGCTTCAATTACAGCCCATAAGAATCATCACAGAATGATTCTATCTGTGCAAGGGAAAGTCAAAGACAATCGCCCTTACAGAGGTGGGATTGAAGCTCCCACAATCTCTTTCTCTGACGAAGATTTTGGCCCAACCATTCCTGGTGGTGACGATGCTGTAGTCATCACTGCTGTGATCGCCAACAAGGACGTCCGAAGAATCCTTGTTGACCAGGGAAGTTCCCGCGATGTTATTTTCTATAATTGCTTTGAAAGAATGGGTTTTAAAGACTCAGACTTACAGCCTTACACGCAGGAACTAACAGCTTTCAATGGCGCAAAGCAACTAACTAAAGGGTATCTTGATACCCTTATCTCGTTTGAAGGCGAGCCAGGAGCCAGGACGGTTAGGTCTCGGGTGCTAGTGATTGATGTCAAATCACCATTTAATGGCATCATAGGCCGTCCTACTCTGAATGCAATGGAGGCAGTTGTATCAACCCCACATCTCCTTATCAAGTTCATTGACAAGGATAATGCTGTGTCATCTATCCGGGGTGATCAAGAGATGGCTAGGTACTGCTACAACCTTAGCCTCAACATGACAAAGCTAGACGCCTCCAATAAAAAAAGGAAACTTAATGATGCTGGAACATCGGCTGGATCTGTAAGCCTTGTCGACCTGGACCCTAGAGCGGATTTGAACATTGATCCGTTCAACCCATCAAAGCCCACACCGGATGGAAGTTCCAGGGACATCGTCTTGGGAGATTCTCCAGAAAAGATCACCCATATCAATGACAAGCTAGATACTGAAATAGAGCAGCGACTGCTGGCTCTCTTGCAAGAGTTTAAAGACCTCTTTGCATGGACTGCAGCCGATATGCCAGGCATAGACCCCGAATTCTGCTGTCATAAACTTTCCGTCTATCCAGAGATGAAACCGGTGGCCCAAAAGAAAAGACGATTGGGTCCAGAGAAACAGAAAGCAGCTTGTCAGCAAACTGAGGAGTTGCTGAAGGCCAGATTTATCAGGGAAATCCGATATTCCTCTTGGCTTTCAAATGTGGTGATGGTCCCTAAATCCAATGGTAAATGGAGAATGTGCATTGACTACGTGGACCTCAACCGCTGCTGTCCAAAAGATCCTTATCCTCTTCCTAATATAGATCGGATGGTGGATGATTCCTCTGGTTATCAATACCTGAGTTTCATGGACGCATACTCTGGTTACAACCAAATTCCGATGTGCGAAGAGGATCAAGAGAAGACAACTTTCATAAATGATCGTGGTGTCTTTTGCTATACAGTCATGCCCTTTGGCTTGAAAAACGCTGGGGCGACATATCAGCGCATGATCAACAAGGTTTTCAAAGGTATGCACACCAAACTTGTTGAAGTATATATTGACGACATAATAGCAAAGACACCGGTTGGTGGCGATCATATTGAGGACCTACGCCAAATATTCACCCGTTTGAGACAATTTAACATGAGGTTGAACCCAATGAAGTGCACATTTGCTGTCCCTGCTGGGAAGTTTTTGGGTTTCATGTTAACTCAACGTGGTATTGAAGCCAATCCAGGGAAGTGCCAAACGATTCTAGACATGCAGAGTCCTAAGAATCTCAAAGAAGTCCAATTCCTGAATGGCAAGGTAGCAGCTCTGGCACGATTCATGCCAAAGATGGCTCACAGGTCGCTCCCCCTGTACAAAATACTGAAAAAGTCCAAGAAATTCGAGTGGGGATAGGAACAAGAAAAAGCTTTCCAAGAGCTTAAGGAGGTGTTGTCCAAACCTCCCATTCTCACAAAGCCTGACCCCGAAGACACGCTCATTCTGTACTTGGCTATTTCAGATGAAGCTTTGGGCGTTGCCTTGATAAAAGAAACTCCTGATGGACAAAGACCGGTCTATTTCACTAGCAAGACCTTGCAAGGTGCTGAGATCCGGTATCAGAAAATTGAAAAGGCCGCCCTCGCTGTTGTTTGGGCCTCACGACGGTTGCGACCGTACTTTCATGCCCATCCGATCATAGTGAGAATGGATTTACCACTCCGTTCTGTCTTAATCAAGCCCGATATCGCTGGGAGGATGATCAAATGGTCTATTGAACTCTCTGAGTTTGATATATCCTACGAACCCCGCAGCGCTATTAAAGCTCAAGTCCTGGCTGATTTTATTGTGGAAATGACAGGGACTGATCCAGATTACCCTCGAGTCCATTGGACCATTTACGTTGATGGTTCATCAAACCAAAGAGGCTCTGGAGCAGGTGTAGTTCTAGAAAGTGATGACGGAGTACACCTGGAGATCTCCCTTCGTTTCAATTTCAAAACATCCAACAACCAAGCTGAGTACGAAGCTTGTTTGGCCGGACTGAGAGCTGCAATTGACATCGGAGCTTCTGAGGCGACACTCTGCAGCGATTCACAGCTAGTGATTTCGCAGATCTTAGGAGATTATCAAGCTCGCGAACCTCAACTCCAATTATACCTGAACTGTGTCAAGGAGTTGACTGAGAAATTCTCAAAGGTGGAATTCAAGCATGTTCCACGAGAAGAGAATACGAGAGCGGATATACTCTCCAGGTTAGCAAGCACTAAACGATCAGGTAGCACCACTACGCTGGTTCAAAGCACGCTAACGTCGCCCAGCATTCCTCTTTTCCCTTCTCTAAACGCCATAATGACTAACTCCCTTTACGGAGATACATGGATGGCTCCTTACATCCATTACTTGGCTGATGGACAACTACCTACGGATGAGAAGGAAAAGACGAGGCTAAGGAGAGAATTACCATATTTCACTATGATTGATGGTAATCTTTACAGAAGGGCACTCTCTGTGCCCTATTTGATTTGTCTCAAAGAGGATGAGGTGCAAGCTGTAATGGAGGAAGTGCATGGAGGACAATGTGGACACCACGCGGGAGGAAGAAGCTTAATGTGAAAAATCCTCAGAGCTGGATACTGGTGGCCCACGATGAAGCAAGACTCCATTGACTTCGTCAAAAAATATGACGCTTGCCAAAAATTCTCTAACCTACACCACACACCGGCGGAAGAACTCTTTACATCCGCTGTTCCATGGCCCTTCTATCAATGGGGATTGGATATTCTGGGCCCCTTTCCAACTGCTCCTGGGGGTATCAAATATCTCATTGTAGGGGTCGATTATTTCACTAAGTGGATAGAAGCAGAGCCGGTGGTGTATATTACTTCAGCCCAAACTCGTCGTTTCATGTATGAAAACATCATAACACGGTTCGGGGCCCCAGCACGGATTGTCACAGACAATGGCACCCAGTTCACGGATAGAAAATTCACAGATTTGCTTGAAGGGTTAGGAATAACCCAGATATTCTCATCCGTCGAACATCCCCAAACTAATGGACAAGCTGAAGTGGCCAACAGGGAGGTGCTGAAGGGACTAAAGAAACGCCTTGGTGAAGCCAAGGGCGGATGGACAGACCAGCTGTGTCATGTCCTATGGGCATATCGGACAACGCCTCATTCATCCACCAATGAATCCCCATATCGCCTAACATACGGGGTCGAGGCAATGATACCTGTGGAACTGCAAATTGCTTCCACAAGGGTTAAGTACTTCTCTGAAGAAACCAACAATGCTAACTTGGCATCCGAAATGGATGTCATACAAGAACTCAGAGAAGACGCTTTCATCAGAGATCAAGCCATCAAAGCCAAAGTTGCTCTCCGGTACAACAAACGAGTCCAATCAAGGACTTTCAACGTTGGAGATTTGGTTTTGAGGAAAGCAAGTATAGGGAACAAATTCGCTCATCAAGGCAAATTAGCCCCAAACTGGGAAGGCCCATACAGGGTATCCGAGGTCACTGGCAAAGGCTCTTACCGCCTTGAAAACCTTGATGGCACTCCAATCCGAAACAAATGGAACACCTAAAACTTGCGCATCTACTATAGCTAGCTGTTGGAACTATCTACACTCTCCTATCCTTATCTTGGATTGAATACTGGAGAATTTATTTTCACAGCTATGCTCTCATTGTAATTCTTATTTTTGATTTAATAAGAATCTCTCACAACAATTTAACTCTTTCGAGTTTTTCTTATGCTGTGATTTTCAGTTTATCCGGTGTACAGAAGCATATTCAGGACGGATGATCTCAGCTACGTATTCTGTAGTTGACGATGTAACTCCTCGAATATGCGCAACGCACAAGAACATACTCAGGACGGATGATCTCAATTACCCATTCTGTAATTGACGATGTAACTCCTCGAGTGTGTCTAAGTATTGAAGGCCCAGATTGTAGGATTAAACCGAACTCTGGGTACGGTTAGTAAGTTTGGCTGAACACCGGTGAAGGCTCGGATTGTAGGATTAAACCGAACTCTGAGTACGACTAGTAGGATTAACCGAACGTCGGTGAAGACCTGAGTTGTAGGATTAAACCGAACCTCAGGGCATGGGTTGTAGGGCTGGTCCTTCTTCAAGGCCACAAACCGAACCCCATTCGAAGACTACATGGGTTGTAGGGCTGGTCCTTCTTTAAGGCCACAAACCGAACCCCATGCGAAGGCTTGGGCGTAGTAAGCTGATTCTTCTTCAAGACCACGCTGAACCCCAAGTGACGGGCGCAGTAGGTTCAGGATTAGCCCTGATCTGAACCCCGTATCGAAGGCTCGGATTGTAGGATTAAACCGAACTCTGAGTACGACTAGTAGGATTAACCGAACGTCGGTGAAGAATTGTCATTTGATAAAACCAAAGACCAATTGAAGAACGGCTAGTAGGATTAAACCGAAGGCCAAAAATGACATGGACTGTAGGATCAAACCGAACTCCAAACACAACAAGTAAGTTATACTGAACTCCAAATTAATACTCTCATGAAGTTCTTTATTTGGAAGTTTTATAGCTTATAATTCCGAGTCATCAATTCTTCAATTTAGACCTGACTCATGAACTCCGACACAAACAATTCACTCGGGTACGCCACAATCTAAGGCATATTCACCCGAAATCTCTCGGTCGGAAATATTTGAAGAGGAAATTCTATTTTAATCCTCACTCTTAAAAGCTCTCACGAGAAAATCTCACTCAGAGTTTATTCAAAGTGATAATCACCCAATGATACTGGGGGACAACATCAACGGTTTAACGAATATCTTGAGGAATGAACTCTCGTCTAAACGATCTCACAATCATTCCCCTTAAGCCGTTCTTGAGGCGATGATGTGTTCCCTCACAAGCGGTGGTTTTATTATGAAATTCATTTCGCATGTATATGTCCGGTATGGAGATTTTGTTTTACAATCCGATCTTCATTACTTAAATCCAGAATGATATAATACACATACATTCCCTCTATTTAAGTTGTTTCTCACTAAACAAGAATGGAGGTAAAAAACTCTTTTATTGATTAAACGAGAATTACAATTCGTGTAATAATCCGGAGCTGATCCCGGAGCACAGCGAATTCGAATCAATAAAATGAAAAAGGAAACAAGGAAGGTGCTACTTTTTCTGGCTTGAGTCTCCCCCCTTCCCTTTGCCTTTGTCTCCGGTCTTGCCTTCTTCAGTGCGAGAGCTTGATCCTGTACTTGTGGGCTTCAGGAGGGAAGGTCCCATTGATTGACCTTTAGGTAAAGGAGCAAACTTATAAGGTGTGTTAGGCGGACTCTCATGACGATTGTCAACGATGGCCACCAGTTTCCCTTGGTGAAACTCATAGAACGGATCAATACCGTTCAAATTAATTGACACCTTGGGATTCCGGTATAGCACTTGACGAACAGCCAACCCGAAAGCCTCCTTGACTGCCTGATCACACATATTTACAGCATCGTCTAAGTCTGCTTTCAGGGTCTTGACTTCGTCGGTCGAATCCGCCAACTTTAAGAACAACTCCTTTTCCTTACGTGACCAATCATCCACTCCTCGAGAATGGACGACCTTAGCCTCCTTCAACCCCTCTTCTAGCTTCGAAGAGCGTTCCTTCTCCACACACAGATTGGCATGGAGGTCAGCGTTGATTTTCTTTTGACCAAGAACCTGACCCTCCAGCTCCTTGGCAAGGTTCTTCAGCTTGGCAATTTCTTCATCCTTCTTCTGAATTTCTTCTCTGGAAGCTTCTAATTTTCCTTCTAATTAGAGGATGATTGCCTTGTCCTTGCCAACCATTGAGGTGAGCCTCTCGTTCTCTTCTGTGAGCTCACGAACCGACTTGAGGAGCCCGGATAACTCAGCCAAGTGCTTCTGTCCGTCGTCGCAAGCTCTGATCATTTCATCATTCTTCAACGAGGGCTTCACCTTGGGTGAAGGTTCAGGAACGCCCTCAGGAACAGAGCTCTCATACACCGGATGTTGAACAAGACTGGAACTACCTTCAAGAGGGCAAGGGACTTTGGGCGTGAAATAAGTCGTTATCGGCTTCGCCCCATATGTGATAACATCACTTGAGATATCCGGAATAGACCCTTCCGCTCTCTTTTCCTTAGAAGGCCCTGGCTCAGTAGCCCCTCTTGAAGTTTTTGGCTTTTTAGGCGAGGATTGACGGTCTGAGGTCTTCGAAGGATCACGCTTTGTCCTCTTCTTTTTCTCGACAACTTTCTCAGATCCGCCCTCGATCAGAGGAATATCGTCACCAGCAGATGAAGTTAATATTATTGTCTCAGCAGTGGCCTTCTTTGAATTCCGCTTTGCCTGAATGTCATTTTCAGCCGCAACGGAAGTCTCTCTGGCCTTGAGTCCTTTTAGCCTGTTCATCTCTGGTGACTCGCTTTGAATTTCACCTGCACAGTCAAAAGACACAATTAGAGACGAAAAATTTTCAAGGCAAATGACATAATAATGCATGAGGAATGGCAGGGAAATTACGTAAATATTCCTCGCAAGTAGACTTTGGTCCTAACAAACGCTTGCAGGAGAAAAATTGGTGCGAGGCTGTGTAGGACTGAAGAGCTGAAAGAACGGAGATGGAAGATGGGCTCAGTTCGTCCTCCTCAGTGTAGTACGCCTGGGAGGTTAGCAAGAAATGCTCATGAGTCCAAGCCACTGGGAATTTTGGAATCCCATCTTCTGTTAACCAAAAAATTGGTTCATTCGGATGGACGTTGATCTTCGTATAATAAGATTTGAATGAACGCTCATCAACTTTGGCGGAGTCAGTGTACGCCTCGAAGTTGATGATCTTGGAGATAGTCCGGAGGGATATCAAGCTCACTCCTCCTTTCTCCTTATTCGCACGACGGACCACTTGAGTGAAGTAGAAAAGCATGGCCACCGTCGGTTTAAAGTTGAAGTGCTCCCCAAGCACTTCAAGAGAGCGGACCAATCCCCATCCATCAGGGTGAAGTTGCGAGGGGGCGCAGTCCAGGAATCTCAGGACTCCCATCTCAAACTTCGTCAAGGGGAAACGCATGCCCAAGTTCAGAAATAAAAAATCATACATGAACAAGGACCTCTCGTCCGGTGTATGACATATCCGTTCTGATGGAAGGGGAGCGAGCACCTTAAAACACCATTTGTATTTGTCCTTCCTCCAAACCGTAAACCGCGGCTCCAGCTCCCCTTCATCCTCCTGAGCGTGGATGGACGGGGTTTCACGAAACTCCTCAGCCACCCAGCTGAATGGGCGTTTCTGTTGGAATTTCACCCAGTCTATCCGGTGTGCAACCACATTGCATAGGCCGGATTGGGTCTTCAAGATATACTTCTCAGAAGGAGATTCCCCTTCGGATGATTTCCTCCCAGTAGCTTTCTTTGTCACCATTGTGAAAGCTTTGATGCTGCGATAAAATTTCACATCATTAGAGAGATACAAATCCCCACTTTCGACGCTCTCACTGGAGGAGGAAGACTCTGAAGAGGGTATAATCACCCTTCGCCTTTGATATTGCGACTCCTCCCCCCTGTATACTGTGGCCTCGACTGGAAGATCACTGGGATCCTCCCACCACGAACATTAGGGTTTTGAGCCAAAGCCCTTCCTCCTCTTCCTCTAGGGCTAACGCCACTGAAGCTAACACCCTTCCTAGCCATTCTCAAATATTGAAAAGATACAAAAAACGAAGGGAAAGTGGTTACCTAAGGATAGTGAATTGAAATTCACAAAGGCGGACACGAAGAACTTCTTGGAACTTTTGCAGAGGTTCGTCAAGGAAGCAAGAAGAAATGGTAACTGAGATTGCCAAATATGCCTATATCAGGGCACAGAAATTTTTCAAATATTCACTAAACACAACCTGTCGTTTACCCCCAAACGACTCCCCGTTTAGTGGACCAAAATTGTCGTTTAGTACCTCAAGGCGCGAAAATGCCATCGTTTTGTCACAGAGCCATCAAAATGGGCCTATTAAAACCAAATACTAGGCCCAACAATACTATGCGTGACAGTTACTAAGACATGCGCACTCAACGCAATAATGGCGCGCCCACGTGAATTAAGGCATTAAATGTCCAATCATTAGAAACGTGGCCACCATTACTCGAATACCAAGGGTTGCGAAATTCGATAAACTTCTGATATTCCCATTATCGAATCCGCCCTTAAAATTTCATCACTACGGAACATGGTTCCCAGAGCGGATATTTACACTTCGGTGCAATTCCGAAATCCAAACGTGCTATGGTCAATATAGCTCATATGAGCAAGACAACTGCTTCCTCACATCAGCTAGGGGGCTAGTAGAGGTATTACTCGGATTTCGGATGGATGCGAGAATTGCCTAATCCGCACTCCCATGATTGGAAAAAATTCACCAGGACGGATGATCTCAATCACTTATTCAGTGATTCGATGATGTAACTCCTGGTACGAAGAACTCCAATAATCATCCCAGGACGGATGATCTCAATCACCTATTCAGTGATTCGACGATGTAACTCCTGGTATGAACAATTCTCATCATCATTTTGAGAAGTATTCACTAAATCCGTAATCCTACAATTGAAAAATGTCTCCAGGACGGATTATCTAAATCACCTAATCTGTGATCTGACGATGTAACTCTTGGTGTTGTGTACTTTTCCAGAACGGATAATCTCAATCACCCATTATGTGATCTGACGATGTAACCCCTTGACATGGTGTACCTTCCCAGGACGGATGATCTCAATCACCTATTCTGTGATATGACGATGTAACTCCTGGCGCCATACACACCTCATGGGCGGATGATCTCAATCACCTGTTATGTGATCCAACGATATAACTTCTGGTGCTGTACACATCCCCAAGACGGATGATCTCAATCACTTATGAAGTGATTTGATGACAAAACACCTGGCATGATCAATTCATATAATCATTCTTATGATGGAAAATTCCGAAAGTCAGTCCGCACTTTCGCTTTCAAGTGGTATTCTCCCAGGACGGATACTCTTTATCACCTATTCTGTGATACAACGACGTAACTCCTGGCGTAGAAAAAACTCCCATCATCATCCTTATGATAAAGGACTCAAACACCACTTCCTTGCAGTTCCCTAAGCTTGGAACAATATTGTCATCTCCTGTGAGAGCATTACGGATTAAAAGCAGTCATCCGTCCTGTTACACTACTTTGCTAAACAGCGGATCGACCCATCTTTCCCCAAAAGAATTAAGGATAATGCCCCAGAGACAGGCACCTTCTTCTTAATACGCACTTGGGGACATGTATACATTTATCCGTTCTAAATTTTATTTGTTGTTTAATCTTCCGAGGCTATTATTTCAATCCGGCTTTAAGATTAATTATATAGAACGGATTAGTAACGATTTATATATACATGAAACGACGAAGATAAATTTCTTCAATCAAAACTGATTCATTGAAATGAAATTACATACAATAGTTCAAAATCCGGAGTTGATCCCGGTACACAACTATACATGTAAATGAAAACAAAACTACGGAGGAGGAATCTGTTCTTCAGTTTTTTGTGCCTCTTCAGCACTGGGCTCTTGTGCTCCTTCCTTTAGAACCTCCGCAGGAGTCTCGCCTCCAGGAGCCTCAGCCCTTTCTTCAGAAGAGGGAACCTCGAACGCAGGAAAGACGTAATCAGGTCCCATGGATTGACCCTCAGGAAGAGGAGCCAAACCATACAAGGACGTTGGTGGATCTTCGTGACGACCATCCACCACTGCGACTAACTTTCCCCCATGGAATTCATAGTACGGATCCATCCCATAAAGGTTAAGTTTCACAGTGGGGTTGCGGTAGAAGACTTGGCGTATGGCTAGGCCGAAGGACTCTTCAACAGCCCGGCTGCATATGTCAACAGCTTCTTCCCTCTCAGCTTTCGCTGTAGCCAATTCTCCCCGCAACTTGGACAGCTCCTCACTAGATACTTCGGACTCCGCTTTCCTAGCCTTCAGTCCCTCTATCTCAAGAAGGAGCTTCTTCTCCCTTTGAGACCACTCCTCAGCATCAGCTTTATTTTTATCCTGGCTGCTACGGAGTTCTTCCTCCTTCTCTGCCACTTTGCCTTCCAAGTTTTTAAGATCGCCTTTGAGCTTGAGATTCTCTTTAGTTATGAGATCCCCAAACTCCTTAGACTTGCTAAGACGATCTTCCATTAACTTCATGGCGGCTTTGTCTTTTTCTGAGGAAAGGTTGAGTTCTTCTAATTTATCACTCAGCTCCTCAACCTTGTTGACGTTTTTAGCCAACTCGCTGACTGAAGAAAGCATTCCAGCAAGTTCGGCTAACTGCCACCTTCCGGCCTCACACGCTTCTTCAATTTCTTTAACGCTAAGCGTAGGCCGGAGTTTGTACATCGGAGGAGGAAGAGTGGCTGGAGTAGAACCCTCGTAGGAAAGGAAGGGAGTGAGAAACGAGGTCGTTGGGAAGGAGGTCGGATTTGACCCAGAAGCCCCAGCAGCAGTTTCTTTATTAAGACCAGAGGGAGCACCAGCTGCTTCCAAGGTTTCAACAGGCTTATCCTCCGGAGTTTTGCGCTTTTTGGACGGGCCTCCCACTGAGTCATTCTTGATTTTTCTTCTCCTCTTAGAAACTGGAGGGTGGCCCGTGGATTCATCAGCGGCAGAAGAACCGCCCTCAACCAACGGAACGTCCCCTTCAGCATCCGAGGTCAGTATTATTAACTCAGGACGATCCTTGGTTGAGGGCCTGGGCTTCACTTCATTTTCACGGGTAACGGATTTACCAGCCGCCTTGAATTTCTTCAATTTGTCCATTTCTGGAGTTTCCTGTTCTATTTCACCTACATGAACAAACACAAGATGTCAGCAACTACAAATATTCTATATATATTTGGTAAAGGAGAAAAGGTGAAATAAAACGAGAAGTACGCAAATATTCCTCCCGGACTCCGCTTGAGCTACTTAGCAAACGCCTACACGAAAAGACGTGACGACCTGTAGTATGCGATTCAAGTGCGAACAACACTCTCGACGTCTCACGAGACAGATCGGATTGATCAGTGTAGTACGCGTGCGAGCTCAAGAGGAAATGTTTATGTGTCCAACTCAGGGGAAATTTGTCAACATCCTCTTCGTCCTTCCAAAATTTTGGTTTGCCCTTCTTAATGGAGATGCGAGTGAAGTAAGTCTTGAAGGACTTCCCATCAATCTTGGCAGAATCTGTATAAGACTCAAAGTTCACAAAGGAACAGAGAGTCCGGAGAGTCACCAGACCAACTCCGCCCTGCTTGTTTGCCCTTCGAACTACCTGAGTGTAGTAGAACAGCATCGCTATAGTTGGCGTGAAATTGAAGTGCTCCCCAAGCACTTCGAGAGCTCGGATGAGGCCCCAACCGTTGGGATGAAGTTGGGAGGGTGCACAGTTCAGAAACTTTAAGACACCCATCTGGAGTTCGGTTAGAGGAAAACGAACTCCCAGATAATGAAAAATGAAGTCATACATATATACAGAGCGGTCATTAGGGACGACATGACATATCCGCTCTGTCGGAAGTGGTGCATAAACCCTATACCACTTTTTCGTCTCTTCATCCGAACTCAGCGTGAACCTCGGTTGAATCCGGGATCCCTCCTCATCCGCATGACGGGAGGCCAAGTCCTTAAACTCATTGGACACCCAACAGAAAGGCCATTTAGCCTGTACCTCCTCCCAGTTCAGCCTTGAAGCAACTACGCTATAGAGACCTTCAGCTGTCTTCGTAATGGCACTATCTCCAGAAGGCCCTTCTCCAGTTGCCATTGGAAATATCTAGGCCGAACTCCTTAGTCTACGATAAGAAATAAAAGGTCGTCAGAAAGTTGCAATCATTACTCACTGCATTTTAAAAGCAATTACAATCAGAGGGCGACTCTGAGAAGGGAAAGGTCACTTCCCGCAGTGAGTAAGATCCCCTTTCTGAGCGACGCGATTCAGTCTTAGGAAGAATTACAAGGATTCTTCCCCACGACTATTAGGGTTGAGGGAAACTGATTCCCCCCCCTTTAGATGAAGCCTACTATAACTAAGAGTAGCAAACCAAAGCGAAACTAAAGCAACGAGGAAGAGATAATTACCTCAAATGACAGTGATGAATTTGAGGAATGAAGAAACCCTCGCAATGTAGGCAGCAAACTTCCTTGTAAAATTTCTGTAGAGTTTCGTTGAGTAAACAAAAGCAAGTGGAACACAGAATCCACTAAGTGTTCCTTTTATAGGAAACGAAGAGGTTCGGTTACCCCCTCTTGAAGTTGTGTCGTTCTCAATAAAACGCATTCGTTCACAAGCGAAACGACACAACCGTACCAAATTCTTGGGCGCCAAAACGATAGCGACTCAGCGAAGGGCTATCCACTAGGCCCAAAAGTTTCGAAAACTTCAGGCCCATTAAGCCCAAAACGACGGTTAATGAGATTTTCATCTCAGACGTAATAATTGCTTGCCCATGTGACTAAAAGCATTAATGTCTAATCATGCAACGCAATTCACGCTTTACAGCCGTCACACGAACTTCAAGAGCTTTCAATTCCAATAAACTCTTGAAATTCTCACACAACGAATCTTTGTCTGAATCCGTTGTGACCGTACCAAAAGGTCGTATCTATTAAATTTAGAACGGTTCTTTACGAATAACAGTAGATGCTAAGGAACTGTTACACACGTAAGCTTACCGATATTGAGACCTCTCGCAGGTTGAGTAGCTTATGTGAACAACCATTCGGTCCCTCACACAAGCTAGGGGACATATGATCCGGTCTCAATACCGGTATCCGATCTGCTATACATATTTCAAAGTCTTTGATGAGACATCTACGTGTAACCGGTGTCATCAGTATACATCTGGACTGTAATTCCGTATCAGGCGTTCTCCCTATACCGGTTGTTCAGGATAACACCATGACATCGGATAATACACACGTCACTGTGCAAAAGACAAGGATTGTTGCTACAGGGATCGATCAATAATTCCCTACACTACGAGCCAAATTCTGCTCACGGGAATGGTCAACTTGTTCCCTAATCCTAGTCTACATTCTCTATGCTCAATATAAAATAGCCACTTGACCCAATCATGTAGGTAAGTGCGCAATATAATAATGCTAATGGGAGTTGGTGGTTCCCCACCAACGAGTCCTCGTTAATCGAGCCGATCAGGTATATGAACTCACTTCATGATTGAAGTGAGGGATCTTCTTCAGCTCTTTTACGACTGATTACTCTCGGAATACATTCCTTACTTGGAATATAATCACTGACTTGAGCGTCGGAGAATCTTTGCAGGTGACACCACCATTCGCCCACTTCAACGCGTTAGGTCGGTGTGAAGGATCTCCAGGACGCCCAATCCGCTCTCCTCATTCAAGGACAACGGATACATAGAGCAGATACACATACATCCGGTCTATTAGACGGTATTGACATACTATTCGTGACTGGCTTGAGATCGGATCTCTTGACCCCGGTCCAGGACAGATCATTACTATATCACAAAACTTTTCTTAAGATTTTCCAAACTATCATTGTTTTTCTAAAATCTCCTCACTCTTTCTTTTTAATTCTTAGTATAAAAGTTGTTGTCTCTAAATTTTACTCACTAATTCAAATAACCTATAATATATTTTCTAAAAATATTTTATTACTTAAATCTCATTATCTCCCTAATACTTTATCAAACTCACTAAATCTAATTATCATTTCTTGTAGATTTTCTTTTAAATCTATAACGTAAAAATTCTTATTTTTGTCATATTCTACTTAATGTACTTTCCTTAGGAAAATGCTTTAAAATTTTGATTCTTTTTCTTCTTTTTTCTTTTACCATTTATATTAATCCTACACTAACATCATCATTTAATCCTTTTCTAGTTATATTCAGTATAGCTCAATTCTTTTTATACAACTTATACATAATCTAATCATTATTCTGAATCAAATAATTGTTATCTTATAAGTTACATTAACTTCTTTTGTTCACTTATTCTAACACCAAATTCCAATACCCTCTCTATGACTTTCATTGCACTAGTTTACTAAAATATTTAAATTCCTAATGAATATTTCTTACTTATTCTAACTTCTCAATATCATTTTTCTTATCTCATGCTAAGGTGAAACTCTTTATATTTCTAAGTTCCTAATTTATTCCTTTGGTCACTAATTTAGCCTTTTTTTTTCTACAAGGTTATTAATTTCTTCTAAAAAGTCTCTTATTTATAATATACTAAAAAGACTATTTTTAATTTTACCTATTACTTCAAAAATTCTTTTTTCTTTTTTTGTAAGAAAACTTATGACTAAAATAAATCATTGAATCAACTAATTTCATTCATTAATATCTTTGTTAGTCAAATAGAATATCCTCTTGAAAATCCTGAGTCATCGGTATTATTAGTAAATATGACACTTAATGACATTAAATCGGGGTTATTTTACTAAATACACTTAGTTGATTTATTTCGCGATTATTCTATTCGATTATTTTGTTCCGAATCTAGTAGGACTTACCGGGTAACTAAACAAATTACATCAAGTCACAAAATACATATTTTTATTGATACAACCACAACGAATATTCGACCACACCCACATAGCTTCCTAACATTTGATAAATTCGCGTGAAATTTATTTATTTTTATTTTATTTATTATTTTATAAATTTATTTTAGCGAGTCGACAATCTTTTACGTCTTTTTCAAGATTTAATAGACCGCTCAAAATTCACGAATAATGCCAAAAATCACAACAATAATAAAGATATCGTTCATTTTTCAACTCAATCGTTGGATCGTAATGAAACTCAAAATAACGGCTCACGAACATGTAAGGAATAATATAGCGGAATTGAAACCGAATTAAACGAGGCGGAACCCCCCTTACCACATGTGATGGTCACGGCCTTACAAGTAGGAAAGAGTGAGCCATGTTTTTCCATACAAGAGGACAGGTAGCAGGTTGTAGTGAAGCATGGAGAAGGTGTCATTTTGGGGTTAACATGTGTCCCTTGGATGGAGAGGCTTAATTGGCCTTAGTTGTATGAGAGCTGATGGGTCTACTTTCAGGGGTGTCATTTGGTACGGGCTTTTTGGGGCCTTTCTGGGCCGAATTTGAAAATGGGCCAAACATAAAAGTTTTAGATCGTTTTGTTATCTTTAATTTGATAAATGGCATAAAAATTTTCATTAAGAAATAAGGGAGTTATGGCCCAAACACGAAAGTCATGTAAGGCTGTGACGAGATTAATGTTTCATGTAATGATTAATTTTCTAGGCAAATGGGTGAAGATTTAGGCTTTGTGTTCTTTATCAAAGTTGTAGGGAATTAAGTTAAGAAAAATTTGGTAATATAATTGTTCTATTTGATGGTCATACGTGAAAAATACTGAACATAGTGTAAGCTGCCACTAGGAAAACGTGAATCGGTGTGGTATTTAAAATTCTGGGATTTATGGAGTAATAATTTACTTCCGAGCCCTTCATCAAGTTTGTATGTCTTTATTTACTCTTTAATCTGATATATCATTTGTGATAAGCCAAGTTTGGTAGCTTGAGATATACTCGATTTACGATAGGGTGCTCCAGAAGCTTCTCGGATCAGCTAGGGTCTTAGAAATAAATTCACCATTAATTCTCCTTTGGGAATTTGATTTCATGCCCTTTATAACAATTGTAGAACTATTTGATACACATTCATATCAAAAAGAACAAAGTGATTCAAGCATTGGACGAAGGAGATATGCGAATTTTATCAAAAGGGTCACAAAGATTTATTAAACTGTACTGATCTTGAGGGATTTAGCCTTCGATGTCTTCATGGAAAATGTAGATAATTTTGTTACGAAGATTTTGACACAGAGTTTGTGTGAATCGAAGGTCATATGAGAAAGTTATGAATTTTTTTGAACTATGCACAAAGAAAAACGTCTAAACGGTGGAATTTTGAGGTGAACACGCTTAATCCTCGATTTTGGGGTTGATAGAGTGAGAATCGGAGCTTAGGGCTAGAAACAAAGGTTAAAGATATTTTCAAAACGAAGAGATTGAGATCAAAATCGTTTAATTCTAAGATTGTATGAAAAATTTGGGTCCAAAACACCAAAGGTGTTCGGGTCAGGTTTTAAAATGATTTTTGAAAGAATCGATTTATGGAAAAACGAAGGTGATAGAGTCTGAACTGGGGTTCGGTCCCTTTAGAAAAAGTTCCTAAAACATCAAAACGAGTCACAAGAGACTGACCGTGTTGCCATCGGATATCTCGAAGCATATAAATGGTCAAACGTAGGAAATGTTAAAGGTTCCAGTTAGGCTGGTTAGACCAAGTTAGACACCTTTGATTCTTCATGGAGGGATCCTAATAGGACTAGTTTCCCTACTGTATCACCAGTCTCGGGTTGAATGGTCAGAGTCCGACCTCTGACTGGGTCCCACAGTTCAAATTCAAGGAACCTGATAATATTTTATTATTAAATATAAATTGATCTGGTCTGGATACCGGCCCCAAGGCTATCCGGTCTGGATACCGGTTCTAAGGATAAAAGGCCGTCTCAGCCTTCCTAGAAGTCAACCGGTATCCCAGGATAATGGTCCAGTTGGCAATATACTGAACAGCGGCTCCAAAGTAAGTGAAGTCATTATAGCCGTCCTAGAGTTCAACCGGTGTCAAGAATACCAATCCGGTCTGCAACACACTAGGCAAACCACTCTTACACCGATCGTCCGAGGTGACACCCGAGACACCGGGTGACTTATCCGTCCTCCTACACCGGGTGACTGATAACCGACTGTCACAGTGTCATAGCAAGGAAGGCACTCTCTACACAGCGGAATATGTCCCTTTCATTCACCGACAGGAGTGGGTACAATCACCAGCAGAATTTATAGAAAAGGTGATTATCTTCTATCCATGTGACAGAAAAGTACACTGATAATTCACCTACCCTCCTGACACGCTCTGAAAGCTAGCCCACTCAGATTGACTCTTTATACACGTTATCAGAACCAATGGGCCCACTAACACCCAATGATTCATCTTCCACGCTCAACTATAAATAACATGTGGTAATACATGTCAAAGGTGATGTTGTCCTTGCTCTCTCTCTTGCTATTATATTGCTTGAGCATTAACAGAGTTCACTTACACTCTTCTAACTTGAGCGTCGGAGAATCTTTGCAGGTGACACCACCTGTCGCCCACACCAACGTGAGAGGTCAGTGTGAAGGATCTCCTGGACAACAAGACCAACCTCCACACGCTGAGAGGCTGGATCAGAGAGATTTGATACACTCATCCGGTCTTCTATCTCATTCAATCTTTAACTCTTGAGGCTGTCCCGACACCGGATCCTAGACCCCGGTCGGGGACTGATCATTGGCACGCCCAGTGGGACCCGGTAGAGTTATTCCCACTTTTTGCAGAAGTTGGTAGTCGACCATGGAAGGAGATGAACGCGACTTCGTTGACGGGCATGTGGAAGATGTGATCCATCAACATGCTGATAAGGGATTCGTCTTTGAATCACCAGCAACCCATTCAAGAAGGATGGTACCAGTGGCAATCCTTGATCCTCGAGATGAAATTATCAGGCAACTCAGGGAGGAGCTGATGGAGCTGTGAAAGGAGAAAGGAGAAGCTGGGGACAAAGTGATGTCTCAGGCAGAGGACACTCGCCATACATCTGCGAGAGAGAAGTCCACAACTCTCTAGTATTCTAAGATCCCCGTGCATGAGAGGAAGGAGCAAACTCAGGATTCTGGGGACAGAATCAGTGCAAGGAGGAAGGAGCAGTAGCAATGGCTTCTGGGGCATACCGACTCAATATCCCTTTCTCAAGGAGGCTCATGAGTATACTCATCCCTAAGCACCTGCAAACAACCCAACCACTTTCCATCGGAAAGTATAATGGAGAAACTAATCCCATTAAGCACCTTGATGCTTACACGTATGAGGCCATGTACTTGGGAGCCGATGAAGATGTGATGTGCAGGATGTTCCCACGAACCTTAACGGAGAAAGCTCTTGGTTGGTTCAAAAGTTTACCATTGGAGTCAATAGATTCTTGGGAAGAAATGGCGACTTCATTTGAGAGCCATTTCATCATCTCTAGGGACGTTCCAAGGACTTCCCATACCTTGGCTCAGGTAAGGCAGGGGGAAAATGAAACTCTCAAGGAGTTTTTGAAAAGATTTTACAAGGAGGCTGCTTTGGTGCCTAACCTCACGGAGGCTATTCAGCTTCACATCGTTGTTAAAGCCTTACAGCCTGGATCCGCCTTTGCTTTGTCTTTGGTAAAGAGTCCTCCAACGACGTTGGAGGAGTTTTGAAGAAAAGCCTCGAAATACATGGGCATAGAAATGCACTTGGAAGAAACAGCGGCTAAAAGGAAATCCCCAATGCCACATCAACAACGGAGAGATAAGAACTGGCCTAGATCGGAATGCATGGAGAGACCGGCCCGAGGAAGCGTCTTCGATAATCCTGTACCTTCGAGTCAGGAAGAGCGGATACATGTATTTGGAAATTATGCTCCGTTAAATTCTAAACGCTCTCAGATTTTGAGGGAGATCGGATGGCCAACGCTTAATGCGTACGAGGTCAGGACACCGCCCCAGCTTTGCAAACATGGAGACCCTCAGAAATACTGTGAATTCCATGAGCAAGAGGGCCACTCAATAGATGAATGTCAGGCTCTGAAGGATACTATCGAGACCCTGATCCGAGAGGGTAAACTCAAATAGTATCTTTTCAAAGAAGCTACTTCTGAAAAGCAAAAGGGAGTTATGGTTGGAGAGTCGGCACAGCAAGATATTATGTCCCAACAACATCAGGGCCCCCGAGAGGTCATTGATTAGGGATCAGGCCATCAGAACTAAGAGCGTCTTCTACTGTTATAGCTAGTCGGTAAGACGATGTGCACTCTTTTTCCTTACTTGGGTTTTTCCGATTGGGTTTTACCAAGAAGGTTTAACGAGGCATAATCCCGACTCGGCTCTCTTTTTCTCTTTTGTATTGTAATTCATAGTTAATGAAACTTTCTTTGACTCACCCATTGCCTTTATGATTTTATTTAAATGCACAACGATGTTGTGATAAAGATACTTTCAGAACGGATGATCTTAATAATGTATTTGATGTTAGCGATGAACCTCTTCGAAGGTACAAAGGGGTGAACTTCCGATTGAAGAAGGCTAGTAGGATTAAACCGAACGCTATTGAAGGCTCGATTTGTAGGATTAAACCGAACTCCGAGTACGACTAGTAGGTTTGGCCGAACGTCGGTGAAGACCTGGGTTGTAGGATTGAACCGAACCTCAGGAAATGGGTTGTAGGATTGCACTGAACCCTATTTAAAGAACGGTGAATGGGAAAAATCCAACACCGATTGAAGGCCCAGATTGTAGGATTAAACCGAACTCTGGGTACGGTTAGTAAGTTTGGCTGAACACCGGAGAAGGCTCGGATTGTTGGATTAAACCGAACTCCGAGTACGACTAGTAGGTTTGGCCGAACGTCGGTGAAGACCTGGGTTGTAGGGTTGAACCGAACCTCAGGGAATGGGTTGTAGGATTGCACCGAACCCCATTTGAAGGCAGATGAATGGGTAAAATCCAACGCCGAGTGATGAAGGCCGGTGAATGGGTAAAATCCAACACCGAGTGATGAAGGCCGGTGAATGGGTAAAATCCAACACCGAGTGATGAAGGCCGGTGAATAAGTAAAATCCAACACCGACTGAAGGCTCGGATTGTAGGATTAAACCGAACTCCAAGTACGACTTCTAGACTTGGCCGGTTGCTATTGAAGAATCAATCGTTATCGAATTCACTCAGAAGTACTCCTGGGAATTCCTCACTCGGAAATATTCTCCCTTGGAATTCCTCTCTCGGAAACACTTCAAATTCGATGCGAGACTCTTAAATTCTTTAGTCGGCAATATCTCATTGAAGTCTGACTCGTGAATTCTGTAAGCTGAGAAAATCTCACTTTGAAGTTTCAATCAGGAATTGTTTCCTCCGAAAAGTATTTACCCGAAACACACTCATTCGAAGTCGAAGCCTTTCTCTGTCCCGAAGTGTTTCACTCGGAAAATGCTTCACGCGGTACCATATCACGTGGAGATCAGAAATTCTTCACTCGGTGCCGTATTACGTAGAGGTCGGAAATGTTTCACTCGGTATTATCCTGCTCAGAAATATTCCACTCGGAGTTATCTTATTTTGAAATGCTTCACTCGGTGCCATACTACCCGGGAATCAGAGATATCTCACTCGGTATTCATCCCGCTCAGATATGTCACACTCGCGAACACCTTATCAGGAGAGTTGCACTCAGAAATCTCCAACCCGAATGAAGACTCGGATCGTAGGATTAAACCGAACTCCGAGTCTGGTTGGAACAATTAAACCGAGCGCCGTTGAAGCACCAGTCGGAAATCTTCCACACGGGAACGATCACTCGGAAACCTTCCTCCCGGAAGAATTAATCTGAGAACTTCCACTTGGAAGTATCACTCGGAACTTCCCAGGTAACATGGCCAGAACCAATTTCACTCGGAGTCGATCACTCAGACTCAAGTGCTCACTCTGAATCGGTCACTCAGAATCAAATGTTCAGTCGGAGTTGTTCATTCAAAGTCAAGCCTCCACTCAGAATCACTCACTCAGAGCCGTCTAATTCATAACGCTTGGGGACAATATTCGACGGTTAACGAGTGTTTCGGAGGTAAGAAACATAACTTGTATTCTCGCAGGATACACCAGCATCCAGACCTCTCACAGGCTGTATAGCTCATATGAGCAACTTAACAGTCCCTCACACAAGCTAAGGGACAAATGATCCGGTCTGGATATCGGCCCCAAGGTTATCCGGTCTGGATACCGGTTCTAAGGATAAAAGGCCGTCTCAGCCTTTCTAGAAGTCAACCGGTATCCCAGGATAATGGTCCAGTCGACAATATACTGAACACCGGCTCCAAAGTAAGTGAAGTCATTATAGTCGTCCTAGAGTTCAACCGGTGTCAAGAATACCAATCCGGTCTACAACACACTAGGCAAACCACTCTTACACCGATCGTCCGAGGTGACACCCGAGACACCGGGTGACTTATCCGTCCTCCTACACCGGGTGACTGATAACCGACTGTCACAGTGTCATAGCAAGGAAGACACTCTCTACACAGCGGAATATGTCCCTTTCATTTACCGACAGGAGTGGGTACAATCACCAGCGAAATTTACGGAAAAGGCGATTATCTTTCATCCATGTGATAGAAAAGTACACTGATAATTCACCTACCCTTCTGACACACTTTGAAAGCTGGCCCACTCGGATTGACTCTTTATATACGTTATTAGAACCAGTGGGCCCACTAACACCCAATGATTCATCTTCCACGCTCAGCTATAAATAACATGTGGTAATACATGTCAAAGGTGACGTTGTCCTTGCTCTCTCTCTTGCTATTATACTGCTTGAGCATTAACAGAGTTCACTTACACTCTTCTAACTTGAGCGTCGGAGAATCTTTGCAGGTGACACCACCTGTCGCCCACACCAACGCGAGAGGTCGGTGTGAAGGATCTCCTGGACAACAAGACCGACCTCCACACGCTGAGAGGCCGGATCAGAGAGATCAGATACACTCAGCCGGTCTTCTATCTCATTCAATCTTCAACTCTTAAGGCTGTCCCGACACCGGATCCTAGACCCCGGTTGGGGACTGATCATAAATATAATGTAATTATCAAATAAATAATTTTAAATATATAATTTCAAAAATAAAATATTGTCATAAATATTTATATATTTTTTAATTTTTTAATTCTATTATTATTATTTTTAAAATAATCAATTTAATATATTTTATTATTAATAATTTTAAATATTAGTTATTAACCATTAATTCATTATTATATATTAAACTAAATATTATTAGCAGAGAATAATTACTAACTAAATAATTATTAACGGAATAATTATCAACTAATTAATACTCAATTAAAATAATCATTATTAAATAAATAATAATTATTAAAAAATATTATAAAATTCAATTTGAATAAATATTCAACACTTAAATCAAATAATCAAACATTAAATAATTATTGATTAAAATTAGATATTAATTATCAAGATGAAGTATTATCTATTAAATATTATTAATAAGAAATAATTATCAACTAATATAATTATAAATTAATCAGGACTTAATTTAACAAAATAATCATTATTAACATTTAATAAACAGTACTGTCGGACGTTGTTATTATTATTTCTTATCTCTGCTTCTTTTGTTCGTTATATTTTCTCGGTATTCTTATATTTCATGTTAAATATTTTAACTAGCTCCACTTTTCATTATTTTTTCTTATGCTTAATTAATTGGGGAACAAGCCAAAGCCTCAAGCTTCTTACTGGAAGCTTAACAGAGTATCCTCAGGAGTCCTGAGGGTCCGGTTTCCTATTCTAAAAAATCAGGTTGTTACAATCATAGTTAGCTAAGATACCAATTTGAGGTAATATAATTAGTCGAGGTACTAATATGAGGTATATCGCATTTGGTCGAGGTACCAATTTGAGATATACCAAAGTTGACCAAGGTACCAACCTGAGGTATACTTAATTGACTAGGGGTTACTAATGTGAGGTATATTAGAGTTGGTTGAGGTACCAATCTGAGGTATACTTAATTGGTCGAGGTACTGATGTGTGGTATGTTAGAGCTAGTCAGGGTACCAATTTGAGGTGTACTAGAGTTGACCGATGTACCAATTTAAGGTATACTTAATTGGCTGAGGTACTAATATTAGGTATATTAGAGTTAGTCGGGGTGAAGGCTGTAACACCCCTATTTTTATTTTTATTTATTACAAAAAATTTTATATTAAAATCTTGATGAAATTTGACCATAGACCTTTAGAAGTTTTTGATCAGTATATTTTTTTTGAATTTATTTAAAAAAACTAAAAAAATAATTTTTTTATTAAAAAACAAAATTACTATTCACACCCCCTAAATTGCTATTTACACCACCCCTTAATGATTCTCCACCGCCATCACAGTAAAAGTTACTGTGCACTTTTGAAAATTTCAAACTTTACACAGTAATTCATATGAAAATTTCGATTCTTGCATAGTATTTTTATAATAAAAAATTCAAACGCACAGTGAAAATTTTTAGTATAAATAGAGAGGCGGGGAACGAAGTTTTCCGTCAAAAATTAAGAACTTAGTAGTGTTGAGAGGAGAGTGCTAAGTGAAGGGAGGAAAATATTTTCCAAAGAAAAGAGGTTCTGCCAAAATAATAAGGTAAGAATACCTCTCTTTTATATTTTTTAGGATTATTTTTATATCATTTTAAAAATCTATTATTATACTTGATATAATATTATTTTAAGTTACTATTTTGAATAGTAAATCACTATGTCAACAGTAAAATACTATTCTAAATAGTAAATTACTATTACAAATAGTAAATTACTATTCAAATAGTAAATTACCATTTACCGTTACTATTTACCATTATTATTCACGATTTACTATTTATCGTTACTATTCACGATTTACTATTTACCATTATTATTCACGATTTACTATTCACTATTCATTATTCAAAATTTACCGTTTCTGTTTTAAATAGTAATCTTATTTTTCACCTTATACCTTTACTGAAATAGATTGGTATTAATATTTCTAGAGATCAGACGCGCAAAACAAACTCTCTTTTGGTAACAATCCAAGGTAAAGGGGAGTGAGATAAAAATATAATATGTAAAGACATAAAAATAATGGGAGGAGTCCTCTACTTCTTTTAAATTTAATAATAATATTATTTTAAAATATTAACTTTTTAACCTAAAAATTATAATAAATTTTCAATTAAATATCTGATGTAACTAACTCTGACATACCTATGCAAGGACCTGAACTTTCATAACCTATACGAACTGGACTGAACCTATGCAAGGACTTGGACTAGTTTGACCTATAAGGACTAACTATACCTATGCAAGGACTAGATTATATGGACTTATATAGACTTATGCAAGGAATGGACTATAAGGACTCAAAATCAATTTTGATAATTTAAATAACCATTAAAATTTGAATTATATTTAATTGATTTGATTATAATTATTAGTATTTGATTATTATTGATGATATTTAATTTTGATTGTGATTAACGATATTGTGATTGATAATATTTGATTATGATTGATGATCTTGTGATATGAAGTTGAGCATGTAGCAAGCATGACGAAAAGCTAAAACTCCGTAAGAATTTTCTTACCATACTCTTTAAATTTTTATTATTTTAAATCTTTTATTTCTTCTTAGAGATTATTTTTATTAACTTTACTTTTAATATTTAGAATAAAAAAAATTAGTATTTATTTAAAAAGAAGTCATTTTATGAAAATTAATTTATAAAAAGGTTGAGATAATTAAATATTGAATTAAAGAAAAATTTTATAATTTTAAGTATTTTTGATTAATAATTTAAAGATTATTCTCTTTTAATAAAATAAAATTTTCAAAAGAAAATTATTTTCTTTTTTCAACTTAATAACTAAAGATATTTGGAAATAACTGAGATTTCTAAATTCAATCTTGTTAAGATTCAATTTGAGAAAGATTATGTAAAGTTCTATATGAGAAAGTTTTGAGATATTTAAGGCTTAGAAACTCAATTTCAATGAGATTCAAAAACTGTACCAAATTTATTTCCGTGGGACAGAAATTTAGAGAATTAAGAAAATATACAGTTTATTGAAATGATGTTGTAAACCTTTAAGTATTTAATAATTGAGTTTCTAAAAGCCTTAACCAACTAAATATGCGAGTAGTTCATACATCATAAGTCATTAAAGTGAAACAAAATGATATTGTCTGGGTACGGATTATAGAAACCGAGGATACATTAGAGGAGACTTAATTATGAGCCTTGGGATGAGAGGGTGTGAAAGGGTGCGAAAGGGTGCTTCAGGGGACCTGGGGTAGCTCCCTAGTGTCGGGTACTTTCACAATAAGAACTTTCTCAATCTGACTAGTCTCTAAGTGTTTCCATGCCAATTGAGCTGTTCATATTATTATTATCCGGACTTATGGAACAGTGTAAACTCCTGGTTGGTCCAGTGCAAATTAAAATTTAAAGGCCCACATATATAGGTAAGTTATGATGAGGATATTGTATAACATTCATGCATTTATAATTGATTGTGTATGTGATTATGATTGATATTATTGTATATTAGTTTGTGAAAACCCTTTATTGCTTATGCCCTATTTGGGAATATTATATTTTATTTCTCACTCATTTCTCCGTGTTTTTGTTTCATATGTTTTAAATTGATGATTCAGAGGGAAAGATCGAAGAATCTCGGCAGTGAATATAACACGTTCTAGAAAGGGAGCTCGGTATGAATACCATGGTCCAATGAATAAATAATGTTATTAAGTAACTGCTTCTGGGCCATGAAGTTTCCTCTCTTTCTTATAATATTTAATATTTATTTTCTTCGGATGAATGTAAAATTACTTTATAAAGTTTTAATAATATTCATGATGTATTTCAGAAATGATGTATGTAATTTATTCCGATAGTTTCTTTTCAACAATCATATCTTTTAAAACTTTTTTTTACGAATTCTTATAGAATTTATTAAGGTGTAACAGAGGGTGTTACAAAGGCCATTATGAGATATATTGATTTGGATAAGCGATGCATTATCTACGTTTTCCACATACTAGTATCTAATGTCAGGATCATATACCCAGCTTAATTCGATATCAGTGGTGTCAGCTTAAGCTGAGATTCACAAGCTGATGTGTTTAAATTAATGTACTTAAAGTAAGATACATAAGTTGAGGTTCTTAAGCTAAAGTATACATGTTAAGGTTTTCAAGTTGAGGTACTTGAGCTGATATACACATGTTGAAGTATGCTTGTTGAGGTACACATGCTTATAATGTTAATCGAATTTGTAAAGACCATGCTTAACATGTTGGTGTAATGTTAACTGAAACCGTAAAGGCCGTAAAGGCCAAGTTTATCATGTCGTAATTGGTGCACCATAACTAAATCAAGGTTCCTTATAACCAAACAAGGGTATCAGAAAGTGATTGAACATATATCCTAGATTTCAAATAGAGATGCCCCCTAATCGAATTGAGGTACCAAAAAGTGATTAAACTCAATCTTGGAAGTGAAATGAATGGATCCCCATTGGATTGGTGTAACAAATCAAAGAGAGTTCAATTCGGTATCAATACCGAAAGTTGTATCCCCTATACCAGATATATTAGGATACATATTAACCACCATGTAATTATTTGATTTCAAATTCTTTTTTTCGGTTAGAAGAAAGATTATGAGTTAGATCTTGGGGTAGTACATGACTAAAAGCATAACCACTAGCAAAAAAAAGTGCTTGTAAAGGTAATTTATTTGACTTCAAATTCTTGAAAAACTTGGTGCATTATTATGTAACTTTTTTCATTGTGATTGAAAGATATAGTTGGCAAAACAAACGGGCCGCCCTAAACAGGTTGGGATTTTTAGGCCGAGTCAAAAAGACCCACGTTAATTTGGGCTTCAATTTAAGGTGCCCAAACCTGTTCATTTTTATGGGTAGGTTGGGCTGCCCTTATAGATTTTGCTTTTTTTTGGACAACCCTCGTAGTTCTATATAGAAAGATTGAGATCGTTCAGTATGTGATGGGTGCTGACTTTTGCGGGTTAGACCAAAAACGCTCATACTAATTCAGGTTTCGATTTTAGATGTCCAAAGCCACCTATTTTGTGGACAGCCGATATTTTGCTAGCTTAATTCATAGGTAAATCACTATAAATATTAATATAACTAATTAAATGTTTTTAATTATCTTAAAAGTAAATAATAAATGTTATTTGAATTTGAGATTATAAAAATGCTGAAATAAGTGTTTTATCCCATGACCATATCTACTTTTGCTTTTAGCCTCCGCAATTTTTTTAATTTTAAGTTTTGGTACTATAAATTCAATGTTTTGAAAAAGTCTTTACTTTTATTAATGGATGATGTGTGATATATCTAGATATATCACATCAATAATTATCATGAGATTAATCAATAAATTGTAACTTAGTTAATAATGTAAGGTTAAATTATAGGAAGAATTTGAATTTGATCGTCTCAAAACAAAAAGGAAGAAGAATCTTAGCTATTATTAAACACTAAACAAGATTATCTTTAAGATAATGTGATTAAAAAAAATTATCATTAGACTATCTTCAAAATATTTAAATTTTTTAGGGTTAAGAAAAAAATATTTTTATAGCTACTAAAATGAAAACCATATTTACAACAACTATAAACTATACAAGTATAGTAAGAAATTGATCTATTTTCATTTTGTAATGATATGCAAATAAACCCAATAACAATACAACCTCATTATTATACAGGGAATCTATGAACAAAGCAGAGTAACAAATAATGGCATATTGCAGCATGGCTGAGTTGACAAATAGTGAAGAAGAAATCGCATGGAGTTAGGGAGGCACATGTTTGCTTGACTATGAATCCTCTCTGTCCCATGAATTATGCGCAGTAATATCCGGCCATGGTTGGATGCTGATTTTTATTGGAATCCATGTATGACTTTTATTTTGAAACTTGACACTACGTACCATTAATTCTTTGTCGGTAATGTCCTGCAACTCTACTTCCTCTCCCTCCCTCTTAAGTTTTTAATTTTCTCCTCACATTCCCATAATTTTAAATTCATCATATTTCAAATGGTAAATCACTATTTCAGATTTCACAACTCTATTTTTGTTAAGTCGTTGACCCTTATTTTTTTTAAAATGTTTCAATTAAGTTTTATTAATATGTTTTTTTACTAACTTTTATTAGAAATAGTTAGTATTGTAATAAGTTGTTTAATGTAATCAGTTAAGCTAGTCACTTTCAAGCTTAAGAGAATTCTGTTATTGTAGAAATGATATATATGCTTGTTGTAATTCTATTGTAACCAACTTTGAAGGCATAATGAAATTCTATAGTTTTTGTTCTTTCTCTATTTTCATTTCTCTCTGGTTTCATTTTTTTCAACTCGACTAATAAAAATTTGAAGTATCATTAACTCCGTTGATGTGATTATTCTATATGTTATGTTACATGTTATTGATGTTACTGTTCTTTTTATGTTGAAGTGACAACTTCATATATCAAATATTTATTAACGACTTCATGTGTCATTTACACTTCAATTAATAAATATTTGACATGAGGAATCATTATAACAATATCTAATGTATGTGATGATTTTATATCATCAATAAATGAGGATATGTGATCATGTGTAATGTTCATGTGTCACCTCATGATTTTATTAATATAAGGAAGTCATACATTAAATACAATAAAAAAATATAAAAATTGATAACACCACTTATAATGTTTTTAAGAGTTTACAGTTAAATATTTTTCACCAAATATAACTCATATTAGTGAAAATTAGATGGACCAATTAACAATAAATAGTGGTAATAGTTTGGGAGTCAAATCTCATCCACCACTTATGTCATTTTTTTTTTCTTTCCTTGAATTTTGGTATAAAAGGATTTCATTCGTGTGGGGTGACTAGTGTTTTATAACTAGCAAGAGGTGCAAAGCACAGGTTGTAAGGAAAAATTAATGATAGGTAAAGTCGGAGAAGGAGCATGTGGAATGGCACCGATCCCAAGTATCCGAGAGTTGAGACTTAGAGACATGATTCACTTCTTATGCCGCACAAGACGCACGCACTAATCGCATAGCTCAAATATCCAACCTCACAGTATAAGAAGCCTATCTTCTCTGTTTCCCCTTTGATCTCCATTCACTACTTACTCATTATGGCCACGAGGGTGCTCTTGTTAATCTCTATCCTCCCTTTGCTTATCCCCTTTGCCGCAGCAACCTTCCATGTCAAAGGTTCCGTTTACTGCGACACTTGCCGAGCTGGATTCGAAACCAAAGCCACATTTTACATTGCAGGTACGTACGTTAATGTTGTAAATATATTCATCACTTCCTTTTTAATGTTTATACAACGTTAAAACATGATTATCGTATGTAGTAGAGGAAAACTTATGATGTACCAAGAAACATCACTTTAATCATAGTGATCAAATTTTACAGTTGTGAAAATGGACTATTCAACTTGTATTGTCTGCATGCATGGCTAGGTGCAAAGGTTGGAATTGAGTGCAAAGAAAGGGAGAGTATGAACGTAGTTTTCTACACAGAAGGAGTGACAGATTCTACAGGAACATACCACATTGAGGTTGAAAATGATCACCACGACCATATTTGCCAATGCTTGCTTCTTCACAGCCCTATATCATGGTGTAACACCCCAGGCCGAGGGCGTGACAGATCCAGCATTTTACTCACTCACTACCAAAACGGTGTGGTCAGCCATCTTCACTATGCAAATGCTATGGGTTTCTTGAAGGACAAGCCTTTGCCTGAATGCCACCAATTGCTCAAATACTATTTGTCTGACTCAGATCACTGATCATTTACTTAGGTGAACCATATACATGTTTTTATTGTTTTATGATCAATAATTACGTCTTTGTGATTGAGGTCACAGTGGTGCTAAGATTTAATTACTAGTTGCTGTGAACTTTTGCTTCATCTGTATGTAACTAGACCACTTAATTGTGGCAATATTAATTCATGATGGATTGTTGTTTCAGTGTCCGCGTATTTTGTCATTAAATCATCAAATTAATAAACCATTACTATATCAAAAAGTAAATAGCTAATTAAAGTTTTAGTTTCCTTTTAATTTATAATTACTTATTACAAAAAAAAAGTTGAAATCTAAAAGAAAAAAGTTTGCTTTTCTATACGACATGCTTAATGTAAAAAAATAACTGGAAATAAAAAGTCAAATTTTCTTTGTTAAAATCGAGAGATTATTTTGTATAGATATACCTACAGTACAGTACGCATATATGAATTACTCAAAATATTTAAAGATGAATCAACTATGTTTTATTACAAAGGTAGCTGTATAATACGTGATACAGATAATGTGCAGATAGCAGCCAGATACTAGGCACTTCGAATTTGTCCATCACATGCCCCAAGGATATATATATATATATATATATATATATATATATATATATATATATATATATATATATATATATATATATATATATATATATATATATATATATATATATGAATCAATGACTGCGACACTTTGGTTTGAGATTACCACATTTTAATATCATTGTCACATTAATATATATGAAACGCAGGAAGAAATTTTAGAGGTTGAACGAGAGAAGGATGCACGTGTCTTATTATAATCTATTAATAAAAATAATACATTGGACAAGATCATTGAAAATACGCTATAGCTAGCTTAATTACTACAAAACCAAAACCATTACAAGTTACTACAATGTTGTCATTCTTGTGGTGGAAGGCATGCCAAGTCCCAAATGGAATTAGGTGGAGCTTCAAGTGGTATCTGAGTGAAGTCCAAGTTACCATCTGTTAATAGATCGAGTGCTGCTTGTAATTCAAGATCATCGATGCCACTAAGCCAGTGCCCCGCATTCAGATCCGAAGACGTCCCACTACTCCCACTTGCATCATTCTGATTATGATCAATCACATTCAACCAATCGTCCAAAGTAGTGAAAATTGGCGCATCATTATCACTGGACAGATAGTTCTGATGAAAAGGAACATGGCTTTCCTCTGTTCGGTATGCACACAGCGATTCATGGTCCATCCTTGAGTTCTTATCCACAAACCCCAAAGACAACTCACTCTGCGGACACTCCACGTTTTGACAAGCATATAGTTTCTCATCAGAACCGCCAGAATCAAACGCGCACTTCCTCTTCTCTTTATTCCTCCCACAAAAAATTACTGCTTCGTCGGAAATATTCAAAACTTTAGCTAATGAGTTGTCTGTTCTATCCTCTTCTTCTTCCTCTGAAGGGGATATTTTGAGGTACTTGTTGGTTAATTGTAGCAAAACCTCTTCCTGGTTCATGACTTTGGACCAAGTTGCACTGTCTCTTGCCGTCATCTTGTCTTGCAAGGTCTTGGATTGAGTCACCAACCTTCTCAGCCTGTTCATATCAGGGGACATGTGTTTGATGACTGCCGCCAAGACAGAAACTTTCCATGCCTTCTTGAGGTCATGGGGTTTTTTATAAGGAGGTGGGCCGTGTTCTTGGGCCAGAAGGCCCTGTTCGCCCCACCAGAGTTCTTCCCCTGTGGGCCACCATGGGGGAGATATGCCCCTCTCCAAAGGAAACCTCCTTTGAGGAGGGACACAGTGCTGCATGAGTGCAGACAGAAGAGAGCCCAAAGTGGAGTCTTGCAGGTCTTGGAGAAGGTGCATGTAAGAAGTTAGGTCCATTTCACCCTTCTCTAAGAGTGGTAGGTACTTGGAGATTGCTACAGGGGCGTTTTGGTCGAAACGGATTTGGTCTTTCCACCACTCGCGAAGGCTGTCAGAGGAACCGGAGACTGGCTTCCCCTTTTCTGGGATTATGCCATAGACGAAGCCTCGCGCGTTGCAAACCTCCATGATCTTGACCATGTACTTGAGGACGGAGTCTTGTGCTCTGGACATCTTCTTCCTTCTGGATGCTTCTTGTTTGGCTTGTCGGTCTGGTTCTTCTTTGTCGCGTTTTTCCTTCATCTTCTGCATGAGGACTCTGTCCTTCCACATGCGTTTCTTGAGCTGGTCATAGTCTATGCACTCTGCTTCGCTTTCCTCTTCGGTGATATCTTCCTGCTCAAAGCGATCACCATCGAGTTCTTCGTTGATCAACACCATGTTTGGGATAGGAATAGTGAGAGAGATATATTGTATTGGATGTGTGGGTTGTGTTTATATATAGGGAATGAATATGGCGGTGTTAGAGGGATGGTGGATGAGCAGAGAAGAATAAAAAAGAAGACAAGGTAGACATTACCGAGATGTAGGTAAGTGTGGCCAATGGAGTGAAGAAAAGATGGAATTCGCGCCGGGTGTCGAGGGTGGGCGGTTTCGAATGCGTAATTGCATGGCTACTTTAATTTGCATGCCTCACAATTTCTCATCCATGATGTAATCAACATTTTTGGGGCCTTCAGTCTTGGACCTGCAGGCCCATCTCATTCTCACATCTTATAAATATCCAGTGTTCGAACAAGTAAAACAAAATATCAATAATGTATATTTGATGACTAGAAATTTTTTTGTTAGCAGAGTTAACTCCACTATATAATAGATGTTATCCGCTCCAACATAATTATATTCAGTAAAATATACACATGGACAAATAAAAAAGAAAGTAAAAAAATTGGTAAGATAAAATTAACTTAATCATTAAGAGCGATAGTTAATTGTATTTGTTTTCTAAAAATAATATGTTACTATGATTCTACTCTTATGAGAGATATTATTAATAATTGTAAATACTTAAAGTCATGTAGTATTTCTAAATTAATTAATAGGGATAAATAAAGAAACATTAATAAACATTGTATGAAAAACGTAACCTAATACTATTAAAAAAAAACTCTGCTTTATAGGTAAATAAAGGAAATATTATTTTAATAAAAAACATAATTCTTATTTTAGTTTCAGCGCTACCAAACTGTGCGATTATAATATAATTTTTTATTAAAAGTATTATGAGCACAGTTGAACCGTATTTTCATCGTTGATCATTGATCAGTAAATTAGAATTAAGCGCTGGAACCAAGTAGCATTAGAAACGAATTTTAAGGACCCTAAAAATATTACATTACCGTGGATATCAGAAAGTGAGTTATATATATTTCTGCTCTTTCTTATTAGTTCTTATATTTATTAATTATTGAGGGCAATTACGTAATCTGAACTTTGCGTCCCAAACATTCTGTCATCTGACATCTCTAATTGGACCATTGTCACTTTGTGCGTGCTCTATGAAATGGCACTACATTCACCACCTTAACCTTTTCTTTTCTTTTGTCGTTCCTTGCTAAGCCTAATTATCCTAATACTAACTAATAGCTTATAGTACCTTTTTTATTAAAGCTTTTTCTTTCTTAATCAAAGTGAACGTGAACTGGAATGAATTAACCAAGCTATCAATAATAACACACAACACGAGGCATTTTCTCAATTCAATTTATTAACTGTTCCGTGTTGGATTCACACATAATAACTCCAATCCTTTCTCATATCTTCCCTTATTTCAATTTGTTTGTTACTTCACCTTTTTCATTCATGCACTTTTCCACTGTGATGCATTAATAATAAAAACCCCATAACGACACTGATACGCTTCAGATTTCTGTTCTGTTCTTTTTTAAATAAATTAATAATAATTTAGATTTTTTGATGGTGCCATTGATGACTTAATTCACCCACCCTCACTTCTTGCTCTTCACTTCAAAGTCAAACAACTACACCTTTTCTTCGCTTTTCTCTGAGCTGAGTAAAATCAACCCAACATTTTATACACCATTAACAATTGCCCTTTTTTTACGCTACCTGGGGCCAAGGCTTTTGTCTTGTCCATTTTTTCTTCAGCTTGTTTCAGCCATGTTTCTCGGGGACTAACTGTAACTCTGCCACCTCTGTCTCATGATTCAAGGTTAAATTTTGAAGTTGAGTGCGTTCTTCTTCCCTCTATTGATTAAGTGAAATTTTTTTGACATTTTATTTACCGTTGTGTGTCATGATTCATGAAGCATCGTGAAACAAGGGAGGGTGTAACGTAATCCACATTTAAATGGGAGTTCTTGTTGGTCACAAGTAGAATAGTGTTTTGTGAATGGATATTATGGTGAAGGGGTCCCTTAAGAACATTGAGCTGAAAATGGGTTGTGTTTACTCCAAAACGGAAAAGAACGAAGCATTGCGTCTTTGCAGGGAAAGAAAGAGGTTGATCAAGGTGGCCATTGATTCAAGATATGCTCTAGCTGCTTCACAGTTATCTTATATTCAATCTCTTAGAAACATTGGAATTTCTCTTCGTCGGTATGCTGAGGCAGAGATGCTGATAGAGACTTCTTATTCGGTTTCAGATCACACCCCTTCTCAATCTACTTACCCTTCTCCTTCACATGATGGTGATGCTTCTGAGTCACCATTGGACAATGAGACTCACATGAGCTACATGAAGTTAAAGGGTACCTCAGCCGTGACAGTTATGATTAATCCCAATGGCGACTCTGACAGTTATTTGGATGATGCTAAGAGTGGTTCCTCTTGGGATTTCTTTGATAATGCTGAGAGTTTCACGGTTACATTAGATGGGCATTGCATGAAATCCAACTTGGATGAAAAGGGTGCTGTTAGAGGAAATGAGTGTAGTGATTTGCATGTGAAGTGTTGTAGCAATTTTGATTCAAGAGAGGTGGAAAGTTGCAGGGTTGATAGAGAAAAGAGATTGCTAGAGTCAACAAGTTCAAAGAACAATGACAATCTAGCTGTTGAAAATGTGTGCACAGAAAGGGAAGATCCTTCTGAGTTCATCACCCACAGAGCTAAAGATTTTCTTTCTAGCATGAAGATTATAGAGCATCGGTTTATTAGAGCTTTTGAATCGGGTAGGGTGGTCTCAAGGCTATTAGAGGCGAATAAAATCAAGGTTGCATATTCTGAGGCAAAAGGTTTCTTCTTGCTACTTAACTTAGTCCCTTTTACAGCTACTGAATTTACTATTTAAAGTGTAAAATGCAGTTGAATAGACTTTTATTTTTATTAAATCTGAATTCTTATCCGCTGATATAGGGAAGTCGTCTACCATGATTTCACTCATGGATTTTATGTTTATCTGCTGCGGTGAAAAGGCTACACCTGTTTCCCAAGGTACTGTTCTAGCTCAATTCTATAGACACTGATCACTAACCAATTAACTTCTTTTGAAATGCTTTGGTTTTGCCATTTTTCTGATAGGAGAAAAGAAAAATGTAACAGGTATTTTACATTTTACCCTCCAAAAGGTGTCCAGGTCCTTAATTGAATTTTATTGTATCAGCCATAGGTTTCAGTAAAATGCAACTATTGTAAGCAAAACACAAACCCAAAATATTAAGCAATTTTGTAACTTGAATCAGTTGCAAGATAACAACCTGTTCAATCAATTCTTCATTATTTTTAGCTTTGCAAACAAACAACAATATTGCTACCACCAAACAGGTAGATCAGCCAACAGGAGCTGTGTTTCTTGAGTTCGAGTCTAGAGAATATTGTTCTAGCTTGACCAGAGAATACAATTCCGTCAAATTTTGATGGAGAAATTTGTCGTCTATAGTGGTCCTACTTGCTCAAATTGAGGTTATAATAACGCTATAGTGTTGTGGGTTGGGAAGAATCCGTGATACCGTGAAATAGGCGACAATAACGGTTGAGTACGGAAAATGTTGCCGGCATTGCAGATGACCAAATTATTTTAAGGCTTTTTTCTGATGAAAAAATTTACTATGGTGAAAAACTGCAAATGACTGTTTTTGATCACCCTCTGGTCATATAATGTACCCCTCTATATGTATAACTTCTTTATTTCAACTGTCATGTGACTTTCACTATTTACCTACAACACCATCCGCTATTTCACATACCAGATTTTTAGTTTTCAAAATCAGCTATTGATAATACTGACTCAAACCCAAATAAGATTTATCAAATCAAAAAAAAGAAAACAATATTGCTAGTTCTTGGTTGCTGAACTTCATTGGTATGTTGCCAGAGAGATTGCTGCAAGTGTCACGTATTCAATTCTGATATTGCTGCTGAGATTTGTTCAAATTTGCAGAAAAGGTTGATGCAGCAAATAATAGTATACTGTTTTCTGAATGTTTTAAGCTTGGTAATAATTTTGAATGGTTTCCAATGGTTCAAGGTAACTCTTGTCTGCATCAATATGCAGTTAGACATTGATTTTTTATTTTCTTTGCACTATTCTAAGCTTTAAGAATAATTTAACCCTAAAGTTAGCTCATGAATTAAAAGTTGCCCCAAGCCTTATAAGGATATACAGACTATATTCTTAGACGATGTAAGATTACCTTAACATCTTAATACATCCCCTCACGCCCAAGACTAAACATCTAGTATGTGAAGTTTAGAGGACTAGATATCTGCGGGTGAACATTCATACTAGTTACGCTTTGATAACATATTAGAAAATGACGAGTTAACTCAATCCAAAAACTAGTTCATGAGTTAAAGATTACTCAAAGTCTTGTAAGGAGTACACTGAATATTTTCCGAGTCAATGTAGGACTTATCTCAGTATCTTAACAAGTTTGTTTCATTTTCTTGCTGATACACTGAGCTATAATTCTTAAGAGATTAATATGTAGGATGGACTAATATGTCTCCTTTTGTGTAGAACCTGTACAGAAGATTATTAGTTGGACGCGGATAGTATCTTCTCAATCAGCCTCGATCAGGAACCCATTAGTTACAATATCAAACAAAGGTATAGATGATAATGGAAGCGACTTTGTTGAAGAATCCTGTATGATTGCTGGAAGCCATTCGTGCACCCTTGACAGATTATATGCATGGGAGAGAAAACTCTATGACGAAGTGAAGGTATTAGTACAATTAGCAAAACAAAAGTGCTTGACTTCACATGATATCCTAGTATGCTATTTTATTTAACATACCATGTATGTGTATATTTTTCTGTCATGCCTTTTCCCTTGTTTTTAAATAGTAAACTTTACAAGGTTTTGCAGACGCACTACATATAGCAGTTAACAAGTAAGAGTGGAAAGGCAAGGATTATATCTACATTAAATGCTCCTAAGTTAATGTGTTATGGATAATCTTATATTTGATAATTGATATATCCCTTGAATATACAACTTTGTCTATATGTTAGAATGACATTAGTGTTTTGTCACGTAACTCATCAATTTGTTCAAATGTAAGATAATTGATAATTGATATGTCCCTTGAACATCTTTCTTTTGTGTTTTAAATCCCCTTCCCTGCTGTCTACATCATTGCCTAGTAACTCGTTAATTTTGTGTTTTTAAGTTTTGCCTAATGTGTTATTTTACGCTAGTTTTGTTTTGGAATAGGCAAATATCAATGGTCGGTTTATTAGTTTTAATTAGTAGAAGAAGTTGAACCCATAACCTCTTCCCTATTCTCTTATTTTTTTACTATTAGACCAATTTTATATCTCTTTTATTTAGGCTAGTGAATTCATCAAGAGGGAGTTTGATCGAAAATGTGAAAAACTTGGGCATCAATTTGCTAAAGATCAAGGAACTCAAGTGATTGACAAAACACGGTCAGTAGTGAAGGATCTCCATTCACGGATAATAGTGGCAATTTATTCTGTTGACTTAATATCCAAACGAATTGAGGGGATGAGAGATGAAGAATTGTTCCCACAACTTCTGGAACTAACTCGAGGGTAAGTGAGGATTTTGAACTTAAAAAATTTGTATTGCTATAGAATTCCTTGACAATGATGTGTTAACTTGCACTAGTATTAGGACAGGTTTATTAGAATGTGGAAGGCTATGCTTGAATGTCATCATACACAGTACATTACTATCTCTTTGGCTTATCATTCAAGAAGCTCAACAAGGGTCTCAGAAGGAGATACCCTCAAAGAGATAATGGCTCAACTACTAGAAGAATTTGAGAATTTTGGTCTAAGTTTTTCTAACTGGATCAAAAGCCACACATCATATATTGAAGCTCTCAATGGATGGCTACAGAACTGCATACTACAACCAAGAGAAGGTTCCAAGAAAAGAAAGCCATTCTCCCCTCGTCGTGTTTTGGCTCCACCTATATTTGTTCTTTGTCGTGATTGGTCTACTTGGATAAAATCCTTGCCTTCTGAGGAACTAAGCCATGCAATAGAGAACTTTGTGTATGATCTACGCCACATGATGGAGCAGCATGATAAAGAACTTGATGAGAAACAGAATTCAAGTGTTGCAAGCACTAGTGGAGAAACTGACAGAAAAACTAATGAAGACATTGAAGAGAATGGAGATGATTCTTCACATTTGTGTTGCATACATGCAAGTTTAACCAAGGTTATTTATCAACTTACCAAGTTTTCTGAGGCATCATTGAAAATGTTTCAGGACATCAGGCAAAAAAGTGAAGCAGCTCAAACTGCATATCATAATTGCAGATCTTTCAAGACAGAAAAAATTTGATCTTCAAATATGTGTTTCTCATAAATAAATGATTTTAAAAGAACCATATGCATTCATGGTGTTTACAGCATTTTTTTTTCACCTTCTGCAGTGTTGGTTAGAATACAATAATGACTATGTTTATCTCCTTGAAATTTTGAACACATGCGGAAGTGGAAATAATTGCAAGTTCAACAAATAGATGCCCTTTAACTCACACTAGTAACATGTAGGCTCGTAGCCTTAATTGATCCTTTGAAAGATGGAAGCACTGGTGCAGTGAAACTGACATTTGGGATTCTATGATTGCCGGCATATATCAATTCTTGTGAAATACTCGCAAATTTGTGTCCTCTCTTTCCTGGAACTTTTTAGTGTATGAGGGATATTTTAATTCATCTATTAAGGTGCTGAAGTTAAGATAGCAACATAGGTTCACAGAAAGCTGATATTGTCAATTTCAAGTCATCACAATGACTCTTATATAATAATATTATGAAAAAATTCCAAGATTATGAGATATTTTTTACATGAACGTAACACATCACAACTAGAAACCTCTACATACATTGTAACACCACATCTAGAGAACAAGCATATAACATTGATTACAAAAACTATAAATGAAGAGAACACGTAATACATTCTTCAATTGATGTTATTCAAATCCGATCAAAGTATAGTCGTAGGTTGTTGGAATGGATCGTTAACGTGTCATGGGTTCAACTGGTGGTGTAGTTGGAAGTTGGAACCATGGCTACTCTCCGGTTCCCTCGCTTAGCATTTTCATGCCACAGCCACCCTAGTCAATTTGGAATATTATCATTAACTCAACAATTAATAGTGCAGAGTTAATATGTTACGATTCATACATGCCAACAACCATGTCAAAGACATGGTGTTCAAGTTCACGATATTCTTGACATGAGGCGTAGAGCTCGCAGTATTGATCCCTTCTCAATAATCTTAACCTACTCACCCAAAGGTAACACATGGGTACCACAATGTTATAGTTTGAGGTAACCTCAAGTTACTAGATTTGTTTTGGGAATTAACCGAGCGGGAAAAAGGATAATTTTACCCTTAATGACTAAAACCAAATTTCATTCTTAATTCCTCATTTTCTCTTAACTCCTTCATGCATGTAGAAAGGTAAACAACACTCTTTCTTCTTCCATGACCACCACGACACCACCTCCTCCACCTCACCATTTCTTGCAATTCTTCCATTGAATCAAGACCAATTTCAAGCTCCATTTCCTCCCTTCTCTTCACGGGCAACAATAGGAAGGCATGGGTTCCTTAATTTCTCCAATTGCCAAGGTGAGTTCCAAGAACCCATTATCGGTTTTGGTCCCATTTTAAAATTCAAGCTTCAATTCCTTCAATTTCATGCTTTTAGTGAGCTTTGGAACCATTATCAAGTTGTGAGTAGCGTTAGAAGGCTAGGGTTCTTCAATTCCTCTATTATCGGTGAGCTTCGGTATGAACCATTTAGTAATTGGATTGGTCTCTTAATGTTCAATGTTAATTCCTTAAGTCCATGGTTTTAGGAAGCTTTAGAGTTAATTCGAAATTGTGGGCAGCTTTGGGACTTGGTGAATTGGCATTTTGGAACCCGTCGGTGATATTCGGTAAGTCATAATCCTCCGAACCTTCACCATTTTGTTAAATTAATGATATTTACAATGTTTCGGGTTTGCGATAAGTTAGAAAATAGTTATATTATATGGGTTTAGTGATCGGTTCATTAATCGGAGAGTTTCGACAATTGTTTCAATGTAGGTAGGGGTGGAAAATGGGCCAAAGGGCCACGCCAGGTCAAAGCCCGCATAAGCTTGTCAAAATACAGGCCGAACCAGGCTAAAATAGGAAAATATGCTAAAAACATTAGTTTGACCCTATTCTATGTGCCTTGCGGGCCAAGCGGGCTGGCTCGTTTTTTTCTTTCAAATTATTTTTTCCATTTCTTTACTTTGGCATAATATGAAATAATTTATATATGAACTATTGCACTGAAAATTAATTATATGATGAACAAATAATTTATATATGATGCACAAATCATGAACAAAGTAGCCAAGTGAAATAATTGACATTTTTAATTGTTTGAGCGAATAATAGAATAATTCATTTATATGCACAAATCATGAGCGAATAATTTGTTTGAGCGTTGAAGACGAGAGAGTGAAATAATCGACATTTTTATTTAAAAAGTTTACAATAATCACTTTTATTAATCTCACCTATAAGTCATTTTCATAATTTTTTAAACACACCCCAAACAAACTCATCACCACGTATCGAAAATCTAATATTGTATAAAAGATGAAATTTCATGAACTGTGATTAAACCTTTCCTTAATTAAGCATATGCTAGCTTTATACATAGAAAGAATAATAAAATACTAAAGAACATGCATGCATGGAAGATACATGAACTGGTCTGAGCCGGGGTCAAGGATCTGGTCTTGGACCAGTCAAAAGTCAACGGATGATGTGTTTCATACACCGGTACAATGGGTATCCGATGTTATTATCTGGTATCTCAGTGGGAGAAGACCGGTCTTGCTGTCCTGGAGGTCCTTCACACTAAGCTTTCGTGTTGATGGGGAGCGAAAGGTGGTGTCACCTGCGAAGATTCTCCGACGCTCAAGTCAGTAATCGAGTGTGAGCAAGGTAACAACAAGAGAATAATTAAGTATAAGCATACAGTGAGTATATGGAAAAAAAAACATCACCTAGATTGAGTATCAAATTGGCATATTTATAGATGAGCATGGAGAATGATGGATCTACTTTGACTAGAGGACAAACCTGGCTTTCCTCGAGTAACGTAAATTGAAAGTGGAGTAACCACTTTGTTCTGTCGGAGTATAAAGAATATATATATAATATACAAGTGGGAGACAAATGTGGCTTAAGAGGTGGAGAATGCTTCTTTCGAGGACATGTCCCCGTCACCAGTAATGGGAATGAGCGCCATTACCTAAACCACTTATGATTGTCTTTTACATTTCTGATATAGAGGAAGGGCTCTATCCGATATGCGTGGTGTCAACATGGATATATTGGTATAGGGAGAACGCCTATATGGTCTTATCAATCCGATGTTCTACCTGCTGAATCGGTATCACTTGTAGAACAGATGAAATAATCATTAATGCCTTGGTACCGGTATCTAGAACGGATCATCTGTCCCTTAGCTTGTGTGACGGACTGGTAGAGTTGCTTATATGAGCTATACTATGTGCCTATGAAGTCTTAATACCGGTGTGATGCTCAAGTGTATCTGTGGGTTCTCGTATGCACTGTACTGATAACCTGCTTATTGGTGATGTTGATGCCGCTCTCAAGACGCCTATACAGCGTATTCAGACATTGATAGCAGTTGTAAGAAAATCCCAAGGGTTTTGGAAGTCGAAACTCTTGGTCTTCGAGTATTATAAATGTAGTGGAGAAACGCTTCTAATGATAGGCATTTAATGCTTTTGACACGTAAGTCATAATGGCATCATAACACGTGATTTCATAACCGTCACTGGGGCTATTATGGGCCTAAAATTTGAATTCTTTGGGCCTATTTTGAAATAAACCTTTTGTGAATCGTCGCTATTTTCACGCGTTTGGGCTTGAAATGCCTCCGTCGTTTAATTTTGTAACGTTGCATTTCATGACAAACGAAACATCCTCTGGCTTAGCAGTAAGACCCCTTCGTCACTTATAAAAGGGTAACTTGGCAAATTCTGGAAATCTCACTTGCCTTCAAACTTAGCGAAACTCTGCTGAAATTTACTGAGGAGTCTATTGCTACCATTTTCATGAAGTTCTCTCTTCCACCAACCTTAACTTCCCTTAGGTAACCTCACTTCTCCCTTCTTCCAACTTCTTTATCTTCCTTTCCATTTTATTGCAACCATGCGCTTTAGACAGAACCGCGCTGGTATCTCGAATAGGGGGAGGCAAAATATTCGTGCACCCTCTGGCCACCGTGGTGGGAGGATCCCTGTGGACCTCCCTGTGGCTAGGTCTCATCGATCAGAGAGGGTGGAAACTTCCACCTCACGACGGCCAGTGGTTAGGTCTCGCCCTGAGGATTCCTCCAACTCGAGGGCTAGCAGTTATTCTGATAATGAATCGAGTACGGATAGATACCACTCTGACGATGTTACATTTTATCACAGCATCAAAGCCTTTCAGCACGCTCAAGACGAGATGGAGATTCCTGAGTCTGGGAAAACACTAATCCTTCAAACCATTGAGGGGTGTGTCAATGTAGTTGCACACCGGCTCAACTGGGAACGGCTAAATCAGACGCACCTATACTGTTGGGTGAAAGAGGAGTTTAAAGAAATTACCTTACGCCACGCCAGAGAAGATAGAGGTCCGGTCACTCCGCGCTTCAAAGTTCACTCTAAAGAAAAATATAAAGGTCGTTTCCTCGTCCTTGCACCCCAACCAACGGAAAGGATTTGCCATCGAGTCCCTGATGACAGGTCAGTATACATGTACGACTTTGTCTTCCAGAATCTAGGGGTGCGTTTTCCCTTAACTGAATTCAGATGGCCGTCCTATGCTTTTTGGAGTGCGCCCCTACTCAATTGCATCCAAACGGATGGGGCCTAATCCGTGCTCTCGAGGTTCTTGGGGAGCATTTTAATTTTACACCCACTGTGGCTAAGCTCTTTTATTATTGCCAAGTGGTCCTCCATACAAACAAGAATGGCGGTCTTGCATTTGTCACGCTCCGGTATGACTCAAGGATCATCAACTTCAAATCCTTTACCGAATCTGCCAAGATCAATGGGCACTCCTTCAAGCAGTATTATACGTGGATTCGGGTGCAACCAAATAAGCCAGTATTCTAGCACAACAAGGAGGGGATTTTGAAGTTTCCTACTAGCTGGACCCACAAGTATTTTTTCCTCGTCAGTCGTGCTTACTATACTGAGGAGAGCGAACTGTCACCGTACTCTGTGGAGGTGTTGAGTGTAATGAGGTCTTGCTCAATATTCCTTAAAGGGTTCTCTTGCAAGCATCTCCTTGGAAGTGCCGCTGTCAGGGACAAATACCTTAGTAAACATCCGATCTCTTATTTTTGTATATGCGTTTATAACTGCACCTAATGTATCTTGTTTTAGCCTTAGCACTTATGTTATTCCTCCTTTTGCGGGTCAAATTGAAGAAAACTCTACTTCCATGCTTTCATTGAAGTCCATGCTGGCTGATGATTATTCTTCCTCTGATGAGAACAACATTCAAGCCAAGAGGAATTCCTTCAAGGCCCAAGCCCATCAATCCCTCTGACTTCTGAAGTTAGTGATGATGTACCTCTGAATGAAGAGGAGGACGGCACGGAAGGCGGTGCAAAGACTGATCAGCAGCCGTATCAACCAGTTGTTCGTGAAAAAAAGAAAAGAACTCTGGTTAAGGCGTCTGACAAGAAAAACTCTTCTGCTGACCAGCTTCCTAAGAAGAAATAGAAGACTCTAGAAGAATTCGGTCTTCAGAAGAAAGATAAGGGTAAGAAACCAATTGATTCTCCTTTTACCCTGCCTTCTAATACCGATTCAGAGACGAGGTTGGATCCTGAAACTACCATTATCCACTCTCCTCCTAAGGAGTCCTTTCTCTCTCCCTTCATGTGGTACCAAGGTTCGATGCCGCCTACACTTCCCAAGCCAAGGTACCACCTCAGGCCTACTCTTGAGGCTACTGAAGTTAGAGGAGCTTGCAAGGTCGGTCGCTGGCAGTTAGATGAGCTTTCCGGGCTGCTGGATTCCCTGAGCGATTCGGTATGGAACAAATTGAGAAATTAGAAATCGAGATCGCAGTGAAGGAGACCTGGGCAGCTAAGCAAGTGGAAACCTCCAGGGGAGTCGAGGCTGAATTAAAGAAAGCCAAGGAGTTGGAGAAAGAACGGGTTGCTGAAATAAGCCATTTACATATGGAAAATAAATCCTTGGAGCGGCAAGTCGCCTACCTTCAAGAAGAAAATAAATCTGTCCCCCAACTGCGAGAGGAGCTCAAGCTTGAGAAAGAGAAAACAGTCAAGCTGAGCATGGACCTTGCTATTGCAGAGACCGATAGGCAGAAGAATGCTGCAGATTGGGAAGCCAGGGAGAAAGAGTTGCTGGCATAGATTGAAGAGCTGAAACGGGGGAGTGCAACAGCTGGGTCATTGGAGGAGGAAAATGCCAAGTTGAAGAAGAGTCTTGCTACTGCTAAGGCCAAGGCCTCTAAAGCTCTGAAAATCTGCACTGAAGTGGCATACGATTCCTTCGGCCTAGCCGTTCTCCAACTTTTCTACCGTAACCCCCGCGTGAAATTCAATTTGTATGGTATCAATCCATTCTATGAGTTCCACAATGGGAAATTGGTTGCGATGAAAGAAGGCCGGCACGAGGAACCTGTAAATTCATTGTTCGAGCTGCCACCTCTCCCTGAGGGCCAGAGTATGGGGCCCGTGTCGGCTGCTCCGAGATCTGTGATAAGTCTTGAAAAGACTTAATTATTTCATCTTTTATTTAACTCAATTCATTAAATATTGTTTAGTTTAGCACTATTATTTAATAAATTGTTAATAATTCTTATTTTATTTATTTATTTTAAACGTGTTTAATTTATGTAAGAAAATGATTAAAAAAATTGTTAAGGAAATTTGTTTTATTATAAATTTATTAATCCAGCGTATAAACGCTGGACAGCCAGCGTTCAAACGTTGGGAATTATTTGTTTGCATGAGCAAGTGCAGTAAAGAGCAGTTCACGCTCAAGCTTGAAGGATGCAAGCTCAAGCGAGAGATCCATGCAAAGTACGTGAAGAGAAAGAAAGAAAAGCACGATCTCGCTCAAGCGTGATTCCAAAACACCATCCACACCCAAAGCTTCTCCATCACGCCCAAGCGTGAATCCAACAATGCAGTGCATATTTCGAGCTCGCCCAAGCGTGAGTATATCACGCTTAAGCGTGGTGTTAGTTACGTAGTTAGTTAATTTTCCCTCCAGGTGCTGCAGTCCGCTACATCTATTCTTTCGCCTGCTGTACCTTAATAATTTAAGTATTGAGTTGTAATTATTTATTTATTTGTTTGTATTTATGTAATTAGTTTAGTTAGTTTAATTATTAATTAAGGTTTCTTTATAATTAATTAAGTTAGTTAGTTAGTTATTTGCATATATATACTTGTACATACTCTCTGTGAGGACGCGCAGAGACAGTAGACACAGAATACGATTCATTTGCTCATTTCCAATCTCTCTCTAGTTCTTTTCTCTCTCTAAAATCTTTCATGTCTCTCTACATTCCTTTGATAGAATCCATGTCTGTAGGTTTCTAAACCCCTAGGGTTGGGATTGCAAAGGTTTGCAATGAATTCTTGAAAATGTATTGAGGAAGTTAACTTCTAATTCATGAGGAGAACAAGCTGAGGAGTGGATCTACTTTGCTGGATTGACAAATCCAGATCTGATGAAGAAACTCACCAGTGAGGAATCATGGTTGAGGCTTAGGTAACTTCTCGCTTCCTAACTAATTCAGGCCTACTAATTAGGTGAATAGTTAGGGTTCAACCCCCAATTTCGCATTAGATTTCTCTGTTAATTGAACACCTAAGGGATTAGGGTTTAATGCTTAGGAATTAATGTTATTCACCTAAGGAATTAGGGATTAACCATCTGTGAATTGTCCTTGTGAGTCTAAAGCTTGATTGAACCTTAATTGCATGTTTCTTGATGAAATTGTAAGCTGAAGCAATCCTAACCTATCTTCCATTAATCACATTTCATCTTTCATACTGTCTCTGAAAATACAAAAACATTAGAAATATAAAACAACAAAAATAGAATGAACTCTATCTGCATTGCGTTGGTTCAACTTGTATCAGTCTAAGATTGAGGTAATTACCACAATCCCTGTGGGAACGATCAAATATATTACAAATTTAACGATTGGTGCGCTTGCCAAAAGAATAAATCCTCTGAGAGTCACACAATAAGTCAATTTTAATTCAAGATTTTCCAACCAAATTAATGACTCGGGGATTTCACACCAAGTTAATGGCGCCGAAGAGTGTGCCTAATAGCAATTAAAGGACATACTTTGACCTTAGTTATAGATGAGGATTTTGAGAAATGAAAGGAAGAACAACAAAGCCAAAAGAAAAATAAAAAAATCAGCAAAAGAAAGAAGGTGCAAAGCACCACAAGAAAAAAATGGTATTGAAAAAAAATAGAAGAAAAGAAAGAGTCCAAAGGACTGAAAGAGAAGAAGGTGCAAAGCATCACAAATTATTGAGTTACCATTCATATGAAAAATAATGTAAATAAAATAGCTAGTTAGTTAAGGCATTTAAGTTAAGATTGAGGCAAGGCATCAATGGCCACATCCTTTAACCCAACACTGACTAGAAAAACAAAAATAGAGCCTGTAGCCTAACCCTATTACAAGCTTAAAAAGTCCTTACTGATCCAATTGTACTAGCATATTTTATGATGTTTAGAACTGTTGTAAGCCTATGTTGATCTAACAATTATGCAGGTGATGAGTGCATGTAATGAACCTTATACACTGAGAGAAGAGAGAAACACCAATCTAGTGAGGAAAGTATCACCAGCTTGTTTCCCAAAGGAGGTGTGAGTAGTTATATTTTTAGAATTTGCGAAAAGAAAGCATGATTGGTATTCAATAATTATGGTATGAACTAAGTTAAGGAAATGTTGATTGTTTTGAGTAAGTGATGTTGATTTAATTAATCTGAGTATTTACTTGAGGACAAGCAAGTTTTAAGTTTGAGGACAAGCAAGTTTTAAGTTTAGGGTATTCACTTTAATGATTTATGATGCATGAACTACTCGCATATTTAATTGGTTAAGGTTTTTAGAAACTCTAACGTTCTTAATTTTTTTTAAAATAAATTTCAATAAATCAAATAAAATTTCTCAAATAATTTAAATTTCTAAAACAGATTTCTGATTCAACAATAATAATATCTGTTTTACATAAATCCGACTGACTCATTTAAAATAAAAATAAATTAATGACTCGGTATACTCAGGAGCCGGCCGAGGCTTCTACCAAAAATAGCTATGTACAATCCGAGTAGCTGAGTGACTTCACATATCATCTCCGTGTCCTACATCCACTGAAAAATAACAATAGTAGGGGGTGAGCATAAACATGTCAAATGACAGTTACTGAATCAGATCAAGTGTCCAATTCATAACCATACATAAATCAAAATCATATAACATAAATCTTTTATATATATATATATATATATATATATCATTCATTCTCATGTCATTAAATGATCATATACCATCATGTTATCATCAATAACATATATCAATGCATATGCATGCGGATCCGACTCTAATGATGGGATTTTCACAACATAATATCTCAGCTCCCAGCTGATTCGGCCGTTTTACAGGTACCAAACCGCGTGCGCCCATAATGTAACACCAGTCACTCTCAGTGACAGCGGTAACACAACTCAGTGTTACGGGCCGGCCTTGAGTCCAACTCAAAGGCGTCTGTGGAATCCGAAGAAACCACCACATGGTCTGTACCTTATCATCAGGCTGCCCTCCCATCTGGGCCGGTATCACAGGCCCCCTGAAGTCCTGTGTGCGTCTGAATGCACATGCTATGCCAAATAATGATCAATCATCAACAGACCACCTAATTACCATCATCAGGGGCTACCACTCGGTTACCATCACCAAGGGTCTCAACTCAATATAACAACAAGCATAGCATGTAGTAGTCAATCACAACCACATATACTAAGCTACTTCAAGCTTAATAATCATTAATTAATATTATCAATCACATATTCTATTGCATCTCATGCATAGAATTCATCACAAACTCATATATCACATATACAGTTCATATCTCATATAAATTCAATATCAATACCACTCACATATGAACGGAAAACATCATATCTCATAATATATCACACATATCACATATATTTGGGATTTCTCAATATTATTCCGATTCCGTTCATAAACTATACATTTAAAATGTAACGCTCCCTCTACCTGGAATAAGAGTTCCAACAGCTATAACCAAGTCACTGCTCACGAATTCCGACTGGAATTGCAGTTTTATACCAGTCCCAAGCTTTCTTCGTAAAAAGAAGAAATGAAGATTTAACTTTCTTCTTTGTTCGTGGGTTTCCAGTAAAGTTTGGAAAGAAAGAATTATTGATGATGATTTCACTTTCAAAAGTCTTAAACTAATCCAACAATAGATGGATTTATATATCTTTCACGTAGAAGAGACGTGAATGAATTGAAGTATTCTGACACACGTCTCTTTAATGATAATGAAGGATTAAGATATTTAATGAAAAGGGACAGCACATCAGAAAAGGTCCCATACTTAGAAAATATCTAAAAAGTGAACCTGCTAGAATGTAGAAGAACAGATTGACGTGGAAAGCTTCCATAATTGAAATAATTATTAATTCCGACTCGGTTTCAGCATATTCTGACTCCCTTGAAGTATTCTGGATATATCTTTCCGAGAAGATTCATCACAGTCTCTGTCCGTTCGGAATTCCTTCATTCGGAGGAAATTCACTCGGAAAGGTTTCATCCCATGAAACACAGCTTTTCTTCCTCGGAATGACCCTTTCACAATTGTCTTATTCGGAAATACCTTAATCAGGCATATCTCACTCGGATATACCTCTTCCCGAGTCAAAGTCTTCCTCTTGCGTTTACTCGAAAGTCTTTCATCTGAAAGATCACTCGGAGTTCGAAGTCCAATTCCTTTCTCGGAAATCATTCCACTTGAAAGGATTACTCGGGGTCAAAGGCTATCTTGAAAACAAATCTGAGCACAAGCTCTCGAAACTCTAAAGATCGATCCGAGCACGAATTAAATGAATTTACCACTCAGATATTTACTCTCCTCGGAATTATTCACTCAGAAAACATAATCGGAGTTGAAATTTTTCTTTGTCCAGAAGCACTCCTCCTGAAAAGACTCATTCAGTGCCATCTCACTCGGAAGTGTCACACTCAGAGACACTTCACTCGGAAAGTCACTCAACTCGGATAATGTTTTTTTTCTTAACTCAGAATGATTTCCTTAATAATGTTTCACTCAGAAACATCTTAACTTCACTTGTAATTAGTGTTCTGTCTTATTCCACTCAGAGTCATATTTATTTCACTCGGAATCTTACTCATTTGCACTCGGAAAATTCTGTCTTAACATAATTCACTCGGAATTTCATTCGGAAATTCTCCTTGTATCCTTAATAAGTTATATTTCTAAAAATCATAAAAATTAGGATGTTACATTTCTCCCCCCTATAAAAATTTCGTCCTCAAAATTTTAATAGCTCACACATTATTAGAAATAAAAGAACACACATCATAAAAGAATAAGTTATACCCGAGTCAACACCACATTAACAATTGGTGTTCCCGAGTGAACACTTATATAAAACTCATATATATACATAAAACTTATATAATCTCTCGGTTTAACATAGCAACGGGTATTTTTAGGTGTCTAACATACATTTTAGAAATAAAAGGAATGTATGGCACCCAGATCAAAGATTTCCGAGAGTTCAGAACCATAAATAGTTCACTCACTCTGTACCATGTTACCAGCTTGTTCGGCCTCTTCCGTATGAATGGTAAACACTCTACCAGCAACTTGCAGATTAGCATTCCTATCTTGGTCGTTTCTTCCAATCATTAAGTTACTACGCCCACTATTTCCTCCTCTATTTCTGACTCCATGGCCTCGTCTTCGGAAGCCCTCTCGGTTTATGCTAGCATTAGATCGGTCGGTTGCAAATGAGGACAATTAGGATGAATGTGTCCTTTCTCATTGCATTGGAAACAAATAATTTCATCTCGGTTACAGTCACTCGAAAAATGATTACCACCACACTTGAAACATTTAATGTTCCTCGGATAACTCACCGATCGGCCACCAGAATTCACTCGGCCTCGGGATTTAGAGGATAATTCACCTCTATTAAACTTCCCTTGATTTTTAAAATTGACCGATGGTAGCTTAGAAGAACTATCTGACCTGCTGCTCGACCCGGTAGAAGCTTTGTTGTCTTCCTCATAGATTCGGCATTTATTGACAAGAATCAGAAAACTCCTGATTTCTTGGTGTCGAAAAGCCTTCCTGATGTTTGGTCTCAGACCACTCTCAAATTTGATACACTTTGAGCCCTCAGTGCCCGACAATTGAAAAGGAGGGTAAAACAAACACAGTTCCTCGATTTTTGCCGCGTATTCCTCCACACTCAAATTACCTTGTCTGAGTTCCATGAATTCCAATTCCTTTTGACTCCTAACAGTATTCGAAAAGTATTTTTCAAGAAAACATTCCTTGAAATTCTCCCAGTTCAGCTCGGTTCCCACAGCTGTTAGTCTGCTTTTGGCCATTCTCCACCAGTTTTCAGCTTCTTTCCGAAGCATGAACACTGTATACTCGACCTTCTGTGCCTCAGTGCACTACAGACTGCCAAAGATCCGTTCAAGATTCTGGATCCAGGCATAAGCTCGGTCGGGCTGAAATCCTCCATGGAATTCAGTCGGTTTTCATTTAAGGAAACAATCAATACTATGATTGTCACTCGGTTGGGGTTGGTTCTGCCTTTCTAAAATGTCAGCAATACGCTGGAAGGAAGCAGCCATTGTATCCATACCATGAGGGTCCATTTTCTTATCCTAAAATAATCATCATACTTTAGTACCTCTCATGGATATGAAAACAATTTATTTATAGTTGATTTCCTCAACTATATTACGTAACAACGACAGTGATATGATTTCACTCAATTCATAGCATTTAGAAGCTTAACCTTGGCCTTGGACTTTTCAAGTCTACTCTGATACCAAAATATAACGTTCTTAATATTTTTTAAAATAAATTTCAATAAATCAAATAAAATTTCACAAATAATTTAAATTTCTAAAATAGATTTTTGATTCAACAATAATAATATCTGTTTTTCATAAATCCGACCGGCTCATTTAAAATAAAAATAAATACAATGACTCGGTATACTCAGGAGCCGGCCAAGGCTTCTACCAAAAATAGCTATGTACAATCCGAGTAGTTGAGTGACTTCACATATCATCTCCGTGTCCTACATCCATTGAAAAATAACAATAGTAGGGGGTGAGCATAAACTTGTCAAATGACAGTTACTGAATTAGATCAAGTGTCCAATTCATAACCATACATAAATCAAAATCATATAACGTAATTCTTTTATATATATATATATATCATTCATTCTCATGTCATCAAATGATCATATACCATCATGTTATCATCAATAACATATATCAATGCATATGCATGCGGATCCGACTCTAATGATGGGATTTTCACAACATAATATCTCAGCTCCCAGCTGATTTGGCCGTTTTACAAGTATCAAACCGCGTGCGCCCATAATGTAACACCAGCCACTCTCAGTGACAGCGGTAACACAACTCGGTGTTACGGGCCGGTCTTGAGTCTAACTCAAAGGCGTCTGTGGAATCCGAAGAAACCATCACAGGGTCTGTGCCTTATCATCAGGCCGCCCTCCCATCTGGGCCGGCATCACAGGCCCCCTGCAGTCCTGTGTGCGTCTGAATGCACATGTTATGCCAAATAATGATCAATCATCAATAGACCACCTGATTACCATCATCAGGGGCTACCACTCGGTATAACAACAAACATAGCATGCATTTATAAATCATGATAATTTCATGAATAACATTCATATCATCATCATCAACCACATATCAACATCATATTTCCTACTGCATCTCATGCATAGGAATAATCATAAATTCATACATCACATATACAGTTCATATCTCATATAAATTCAATATCAATACCACTCACATATGAACGGAAAACATCATATCTCATAATATATCACACATATCACATATATTCGGGATTTCTCAATATTATCCCGATTTCGTTCATAAACTATACATTTAAAATGTAACGCTCCCCCTACCTGGAATAAGAGTTCCAACAGCTATAACCAAGTCACTGCTCATGAATTCCGACTGGAATTGCAGTTTTATACCAGTCCCAAGCTTTCTTTGTAAAAAGAAGAAATGAAGATTTAACTTTCTTCTTTGTTCGTGGGTTTCCAATAAAGTTTGGAAAGAAAGAATTATTGATGATGATTTCACTTTCAAAAGTCTTAAACTAATCCAACAATAGATGGATTTATATATCTTTCACGTAGAAGAGACGTGAATGAATTGAAGTATTCTGACACACGTCTCTTTAATGATAATGAAGGATTAAGATATTTAATGAAAAGGGACAGCACATCAGAAAGGGTCCCATACTTAGAAAATATCTGAAAAGTGAACCTGCTAGAATGTAGAAGAACAGATTGACATGGAAAGCTTCCATAATTGAAATAATTATTAATTCCGACTCGGTTTCAGCATATTTTGACTCCCTTGAAGTATTCTGGATATATCTTTCCGAGAAGATTCATCACAGTCTCTATCTGTTTGGAATTCCTTCATTCGGAGGAAATTCACTCGGAAAGGTTTCATCCCATGAAACACAGCTTTTCTTCCTCGGAATGACCTTTTCACAATTGTCTTATTCGAAAATACCTTAATCAGGCATATCTCACTCGGATATACCTCTTCCTGAGTCAAAGTCTTCCTCTTGCGTTCACTCGGAAGTCTTTCATCTGAAAGATCACTCGGAGTTCGAAGTCCAATTCCTTTCTCGGAAATCATTCCACTTGAAAGGATTACTCAGGGTCAAAGGCTATCTTGAAAACAAATCCGAGCACAAGCTCTCGAAACTCTAAAGATCGATCCGAGCACGAATTAAATGAATTTACCACTCGGATATTTACTCTCCTCGGAATTATTCACTCAGAAAAATAATCGGAGTTGAAATCTTTCTTTGTCCAGAAGCACTCCTCCTGAAAAGTCTCACTCGGTGCCATCTCACTCGGAAGTGTCACACTCAGAGACACTTCACTCGGAAAGTCACTCAACTCGGATAATGTTTTTTTTTCTTAACTCAGAATGATTTCCTTAATAATGTTTCACTTAGAAACATCTTAACTTCACTTGTAATTAGTGTTCTGTCTTATTCCACTCAGAGTCATATTCATTTCACTCGGAATCTTACTCATTTGCACTCGGAAAATTTTGTCTTAACATAATTCACTCGGAATTTCATTCGGAAATTCTCCTTTTATCCTTAATAAATTATTTTTTTAAAAATCATAAAAATTGGGATGTTACAGAAACTCAATTATTAAATACCTTAAAGGTTTACAACATCCTTTCAATAAACTGTACATTTTCTCAATTCTCTGAATTTCTGTCCCACAAAAATAAATTTGGTATAGTTTTTAATTCTCACTGAAATTGAGTTTCTAAGCCTTAAATATCTCAAAACTTTTTCATATAAAACTTTTACATAATCTTTCTCAAATTGAATCTTAACAAGATCAAATTCTCAATTATTTCCAAATATCTTTAGTTATTAAGTTGGAAAAAATAAAATAATTTTCTTTTAAAAATTTTATTTTATCGAAAGAGAATAATCTTTAAATCATTAACCAAAAATACTTAAAATTACAAAATTTTTCTTTAATTCAAGATTTAATTATCTCAATTTATTAATTTTCATAAAATGCCTTCTTTCTAAAATAAATACTAATTTTTTTATTCTAAATATTGAAAATAAAGTTAATAAAAATAATTTCTAAGAAGAGAAGATTTAAAGTAATAAAAATTTACAGAGTAAGGTAAGAAAATTCTTACTAGTTTTAGCTTTTCGTCATGCTCGCTATATGCTCAAACTCCACATCACAAAATTATCGATCAAAATCAAGCATTATCAATTATAACTAAATATCATCAATCACATCAAATATTATTAATCACAATTAAATATTAATCAAAATCAAGTCAATAAAGCATCATTTATAAATATTATAATTTAAAGTCTAATGGTTATTAATATAGTCAATTTGAGTCCTTTTGGTCAATTTCTCGTATAGGTCTATGTAAGTCCATATAATCCAGTCCTTGCATAGGTATAGTTCAGTCCATATGGGTCATAGTGGTCCAAGTCCTTGCATAGGTATAGTCCAGTTCATATAGGTTATAAAAGTACAGGTCCTTGCATAGGTATGTTAGAGTTAGTTACATCAGATATTTAATTTAAAATTTAATTTAAAATTTATTAAAAATTTTAAGTTGAAAATGTTAATATTTTAAAATAATAATATTTTCAAATTTAAAAGGAGTAGGGGACTCCTCCCATTATTCTTATGTCTTTTCATATTATACTCTTATCTCACTCCCCCTTACCTTGGATTGTTACCAAAAGAGAGTTTGCTTTGCGCCTCCGATTTCTAGAAATATTAATACCAATCTATTTCAGTAAATGCATAAGGTGAAAATTAAGAGTACTACTTAAAACAGAAATGGTAAATTTTGAATAGTGAATAGTGAATAGTGAATAGTAAATCATGAATAGTAACAGTAAATAGTAAAACATGAATAGTAATGGTAAATAGTAAATCGTGAATAGTAATAGTAAATAGTAAATCGTGAATAGTAACGGTAAATAGTAAAAGTAAATAGTAATTTACTATTTGAATAGTAATTTACTATTAAAATAGTAATTTACTATCGAAATAGTATTTTACTATTTAGAATAGTAACTTAAAATAATATTATTTCCAGTATAATAATAGATTTCTAAAAATGATATAAAAATAACCCTAAAAAAATATAAAAGAGGGGTATTCATACCTTAGAATTTTAGCAGAACCTTCTTCCAAAAGAAATTATTTCTCTCTCTCACTTCTACCACTATCTCACTAGCACTACTATATTAAGAAAACTTAATATGAAATTGTGAATTCTAAAGAAGAATTCCTTCGGTATTTATAGGAAAAAAATTACTATGTATTCCATTATTTTAATATAAAAATACTGTGCATTTTTTGAAATTTCAAACCTGGTTACTGTGCATTTTTTTGAAAATTTCATACATGCACAGTGTTTTACATAGTAACTATCGGCAGAATTATTAAGCCAAATAGTAATCTTTCATTCGGTATATTTTAAATATTCAAAATCAGTCCTTTTTAAAATTTAGCGATATTATATCAGTCCTCACTAATTTTATAATAAGTAATATAAAGTTTAAATTTTAAAAATCTAAAATTTTCTGTTATTAAATATTTATTGATACGTTCCTAATTTTTTTAACGATTGGAAAAAATCAAGATTTTTCTCAAACCGATAATTTTTAGATAAGTCTACTTGAAATGGATTTTAAAAAATTTTCTTATAATTTAAATTCACTTTCTTATAAATATTTTTAATTTTAAGTCACTTATATGAATTTAAAATTATTTAAATTATATTATTTTATTAAAATAATTCAAAAATTCCAAAAAATTCCAAAACAATCATAAATAATACGTAGATTAAAAAGTTCTAAAGAACTATAATTTAATTCCTTCAAAATTTTAATATAAAAATAAAAATAGGGGTGTTACAACTCTACTCCCCTTAGAAAATTTCGTCCTCGAAATTTACATTATTCAGTAAAACAAATGGGGATGAGATTCTTTCATCTCAGTTTCTAGTTCTCAAGTAGCATCTTCTTCTCTCGTTTCACTCCAAATGACCTTTACAAGCAGAATTGTCTTGTCTCTTAACTGTTTTATTCTTCTGGTGCATCATATGTAAGATTATCTTTAACTTGTATGATATCAGGTTCAATAACATGTGTAGGATCAAATATATACTTTCGTAAGTTTGACACATGAAAAACATTATGGATATTAGAAAGAAAAGGCGGTAATGCTATTTGGTAGGCAAAAGGACTAACTTTATGAATTATTTAATATGGACCAATAAATCTAGGAGTTAGTTTTTGAGATTTCATTGCCCGACCGACCCCAGTTGTAGGTGTGATTTTCAAGAATACATGATCGTCTTCTTGAAATTCGAGCGGCTTTCTTCTTTTGTCATAGTAACTTTTCTGCCTGCTCTGTGTTGCCTTCATCTTTTCCTGAACTATTTTGATTTTATCTGTGGTTTGTTGTACCAACTCTGACCCTAGCATCAAGTTTTCACCTGTCTCAAACCAACATAGTGGGGTCCTACATTTTCTTCCATATAATGCTTCAAAAGGTGCCATGCCAATACTAGCATGGAAACTGTTGTTGTAGGTAAACTCCACATATGGTAAGAATTGATTCCAACTTCCTTTATGCTCCAACATACAAGCTCGTAACAAGTCCTCTAGAGATTGGATTGTTCTTTCTGATTGTCCATCTGTCTGAGGATGATATGCTGAACTCAGACACAGTCTTGTTCCCAAATCCCTGTGCAAGCTCTTCTAAAATTGTGATGTAAAACGAGGGTCCCGATCAGAAATGATACTTGAAGGAATTCCATGCAATCTCACAATCTCCTCGATGTATAATTTTGTCAGCTTCTCCATAGAGTAACGAATATTTATGGGAATAAAGAGGGCAGATTTGGTTAATCTATCAACTATTACCCATATTGAATCATGTCCTAATGGAGTTTTAGGTAGAGAAGTCACAAAATCCATGGTAATGCTATCCCATTTTCATTCTGGTATTTCCATTGATTGTAGCATTCCAGGGGGTTTTTGATGTTCCACTTTAACTTTTTGGCAAATTAGACATGCAGCCACGTACTCTGCCACCGCTTTCTTCATTCCAGGCCACTAAAATAACTTCTTCAAATCTTGATACATTTTAGTAGCTCCGGGATGAATGCTCATATAACTTTTGTGGCCTTCTTCTAGAATTGCTTTCCTCAACTCCTCTTTGTCAGGGATACACACTCGATCCTTATACTTCAACAATTGGTCGTTTCCCACATTGAACTCGACTTCTTTTCCTTGTTTCAAGAGTTCTTTCTTCTCTTGTAGGAATTCATCCTCTCGTTGAGCCTCTAAAACTTTCCTTAGGAATTCACTTGTCACTTGCAACGCTCCTAATCTGTAGCTGTTAGTATTAACCTTTACTGCTAGGTTAAGATCTCTGAAGTTCTCTATCAATTCCAGCTCTTTAATCATCATTGTGGACGCATGTAGAGACTTTTGACTTAAAGCATCAGCTACTACGTTTGCTTTTCCAGGATGGTATTGTAATTCAAAGTCGTAATCCTTTAAGAACTCCATCCATCTTCGTTGCCTCATGTTTAACTCCTTTTGGTCGAATAAATACTTGAGACTCTTATGATCACTAAACACATCGAATGTTGCACTGTATAGATAATGCCTCCAAATCTTTAAGGCAAAAACTACAACGGCTAACTCTAAGTCATGGGTAGGGTAGTTAATCTCATGTTGCCTTCATTGTCGCGACGCATAAGCTACAACCTTCTTGTCTTGCATGAGTATACTTCCTAGTCCTTACTTAGACGCATCACAGTAAACTTCAAAACTTCGATGTGGATTGAGGAGTACTAACACCGGCGCAGATGTAAATCGATCTTTCAGCTCTTGAAAAATATTCTCACATTGTGTCGTCCACACAAAAGGTTGTCCTTTCTGTGTTAACTTGGTCAGTGGGTATCCTAGCTTTGAAAATCCTTCAATGAATCTCCTATAGTATCCAGCCAAGCCCAAGAAACTTCTAATCTCAGTAATCGTGATTGGTCTCTCCCATTTTAAAACTGCCTCCACCTTAGAAGGGTCTACAGCTATTCCTCCTTGACTAATTACATGTCCTAAAAAGTTCACTTCTTCCAACCAGAATTCACACTTTGACAGCTTTGCATACAGTTGTTTCTTTTTCAAGATTTCCAACACAATCTTCAAGTGTTCAACATGCTCTTCTCTGCTTTTAGAGTACACTAATATATCATTAATGAACACCACTACAAATTTATCTACATATGGATGAAAAATCCTATTCATGTAATCCATGAATATGGCTGGTGCATTAGTTACACCAAAAGGCATTACTAGATATTCGTAATGGCCATAGCGTGTTCTAAAAGCAGTTTTTGGTACATCTTCTTTCTTTACCCTTATTTGATGGTATCCATACCTTAAATCAATTTTGGAGAACACCGTGGCACCACGCAGCTGATCCATCAAGTCATCAATTGTGACGTCCCGTGTAATTTTCCGAATAAATTTTTCGCATTTTTGAAAGATCAATTTAAAATTCGTAAATTAATTCAGAGTTCACATAAAATTTGATAATCGCGGAATATTATCATGCATATTAGTCGTGATTAATAAAATCCATGAAATATTTGCATAGCGGAAACGATTTAGAAGTAACAGTACATAGTACGTAATATTTATTACAACCCATTAAATTAAAGTAGAAATCAAACTCCAAGCAATATATCATATAGTCATCAATCATGGCATCACTCTTCATTCTGTGTAGCATTCACTGTAAAAATTGATGTAAGAGTGAGACAGAATATAGAATAAGTATAAAATAGATAAAATTGCACAAACACAATCAACAAATCATAATGATATGATGGATATGCCAGACGAGTTCATTTATATATAATGAGTCTTTAATTAGTCATTGATGTCATGCTGGATCCATTTGGTTTGGTGGGAATACTGCAGTAAAAAGTCTCATAGAGTCACCAGAAGGAATTAGCATAACCATGAATCCCTACACTTTCATGGCCCTCGTTTTCAAGTACACAAATAGGAATTAGCATAACCATGAATCCCTACATCTTCATGGCCCTCGCTTTCAAATACACAAATAGGAATTAGCATACCCATGAATCTCTACATCTTCATGGCCCTTGCTTTCAAATACACAAATAGGAATTAGCATAACCATGAATCCCTACATCTTCATGGCTCCTGCATAAATAAGTATACTAGTAGGAATTTGCACAACCATGGATCCCTATACTTCCATGGTTCTTATGAAAATAGGGCTTAAACTCATCATAGAGTAACCCCCCACCAGGGTAGGCAATCATGGAACCCCTAAATTCCATGGTGCGTCCAATGCTTATGATGCATGAATGCCTTTAATTCTCTTTATCATTTAACATACCATGATATCCACATTTCCATAACCTCTTGGATAATACAAGTCCTCAAGGGACACAATACACATAATAATTCACAAAATCATGGATTTACTGTTTCAACCATATATGTCAATAACCACAAGGCATTCATGTACATATATATTAATTATGTCATTCATAATTATTCACCATCATAATATATAAACTGTGTGATACTCAACAGCATTTATAATAATTCATAATCACTCCAGAATTTAATAATAAATCATTACCCATAGAGAAAATATCATTTTTATCCATAATAACCATTATAAGCAAATTTCAGCATTTCCAAACAGCGACATACATTAGTAAAACAGTCATAACATGGACAAATCAACTCCTTTTTAGGTGATTCAACTTTCTGTAGTTTAATAACATAATTGTCTATAACTTTTATGCAGAACACAATTTCAAATTCCGAACAAAAATATCACTTATTCATGAAATACCACACTGCCTCAAGGTGAGTTTTTCAAAACGTACATATATTAGTATTTTCAACGTTTTTAGAGCTACACAAATAATTTTAATATGAAACCAGTTCTAAAATACTCTTAACATAATTATCTACAACTTTCATGAAGACACCAACCACTAATTCATACCACAAAATTCCCAGTATTGAAAACAAGATTCAGATTTCATAGTTAACAGATTTTCATCATGAACATACTTCTGTATTTTGAGCATAACTAGAGCTACAAGCATCTTTTTAACTTGAAATCACTTTCATTATATCCCTAACATAAATATCTACAACTTTCATAAAGACATAAAAGGCTGATTATGCTTGTAAAATTCCCAGAATATCAATATATACACAGATCATAGAACAAATATTCCACTCAGACATGCTGTAGTATTTTGGCCATAACTTTTTCTATACATATTCAAATTAATTGATTCAGGTCTCAATATTTAGATAACACAAATATCTACAACTTTCATGAAGAAGTCAGAAACAAATTCACACGTTTTCACTTTCAAAGATGAGCAACAAGATACGAACTTAAGCTGGAAATCCTAGAACAGCATACAACTCTACCCATTTCACAAATATTCACAACCCTGTCCCCTCTTACATTAATGGAGTCCTTTGATTAGCAAGGTATGTCTTGTAGTTTCCTCGTTCCAGTCCACAGTGGAAGAAATGAAAATGGAAAGAAAAGCCTTTGAACGTATAAAATGAGAAGAAGAAGGGTGTGTGATTTGCTAAGTGGTTCGTATGTAGGAGTGTTCTGAGAGTGGTGGTAAGGTGTTAATAATGAGAGAGTAAGTGGAAGACAGCTTTGGAGGAACAGGTGAGGATAATGGAGCCTTTTTGATTAATTCTGTTGTCGGCTTGCTTTGATTGAATTAGTGATATATTAAAAATATATAAAGTGATCTAAGTGGAGTTAAAAGGTATTATAACTGGTACAACTTTTCCTTGCTTATTGGCTCGTTGTGACAGTCCATTTTTGGATTCATGTGAATAAGTGGACTTGTCACTAGCAGGAGTGGAATTAAAAGATATTCGATGTTGGAGGATTTGAAGAGGTTGGTATGGAGTGAGGACGGTATTGAGTGTGAGGGACGGTGTGGAGTGAAGAAGGGAAGGACGGTGTGTGTGGGATTTGAGGGACAACGTCCATGGAAGGAGACAGTGTTGTGGTGTGGGAGGAAGGCTGTTGTGTAGTTACGAAGAGGTCGGTTTGGTGAATACTAGTTCAAAACTGTTTGGTGTGCACACCGGTTCTAAGGACAGCTTTCTAAGCAGCTAACCGGTGTGGAGTGTTAATCCGGTCTGCAATCAGTCAGTCTTCTCTTACACCGGCCGTCTGGTGTGATATAGGAGACATCGGATATTAGATCCCAGTTCAGGATGGATCGAGGCACTGGTAGAGGGGTTTCGCTCAAGCGAAAACCAACTCGCTTGAGCGGGTCATGCTGTCCTCGCTTGGGCGAAGTGAAGAAAAGACTATTAGGGTCGAGCGTGCTTGAGCGTAGTTTGCTCGCTTGAGCGAAGTAGAGAAATATGCATCAGGGGTCCTTCTCGCTCAAGTGGAATCCGACTCGCTTGAGCGAGTCATCCAGTTCTCGCTCGGAATTCATCTGAAACCGACTCAAGTACTTGGTTTCTTACTCGGTTTCTGTCACTCGGCTAAATGTTTCTTAAACCGACTTATCTTGCTCGGTATGCTACTTACTCTAATATTCAAAACCAATACTCAGAGTTCCATTTGGCAGAGTTCACTCATCTCTCACTCGGAATTGTTTCTCCCAGAACCCGACTCTCTCCTAATTAGTCAATCACTCGGAATTATTCAAACTCTTCATCACTTAGAATATATTCCAATAACAATTCATACATTAGAAAGGAATCAATCGGATTTGCCACTCAGGAATACCCAAACTCTACTCACTCGGGTTTACTCATATTCCTCTCTTGGTCTTAACCAAATTCTTCAACTACAATTCCAATTAAAGCCTATTAAGGTTATTACCTCTCGGAAAAGACCCACACATACGAATCTCACTCGGAATTGGTTTATATATCTAAGACTCACTCGGAATCTTTAACTTAATAACTATTTTACTTCTCACAACAATTTGACAACACGTTTCAGTCAGTAGGAAGCATCAATTCAACATAGATACTTATGTATATATATGCATTCATTCACTCAGAGAAAACCATAGTGTTAAGTCCCACTCGGACTCGCTCTAAATCTCATCCATTCAGGATATAGAATCTCATTCACTCGGTTTATGTATATCATATACTTAGAATATATTCCCAATCAAAACCATTATAACAACTCTTCCCTCAGAAGGGTTCACTCGGATTTTACCATTCAGGAGCATTTAAGTCCTTCCCCACTCGGAGTTCACTTGGCTACTCATCTCTTAGTAACACAGAGACTATCCTTCCTCAAAATACGTTTCTCTCGGTTTCCTTTAAGGCCTTCACCACTCGGAAAAGAGTCATAAGTCTTACTCAAAAATGACTCCAAGCCTTATATATATATTCTACTCGGAATGCTATCCCTTCCTCACCAGAGAGGTCCTGACTTGGACAACTCACTCGGATTACACTCGGATATATCCCTGACTAAGTCCCTTTACTCGGAATACTGCAATCAGAGAAGTTTCATTCGTAAAAGGTAACATTTGGCATGGTTTGACTCGGAATTTTCACTCAAAAGTGATTCTCTTGAACACTCTTCACTCCATTTGCCTCTGAGATCAAGATTTCACTCGGTAGTAGCCCTCTCGGTCTTGTTTTACTCGAACATCATAACTTACACTCGGAACTTCATCCCTTCACTCAGATTTTGTAACCTTCAGTCGGAATTGGTAATCCTTCACTCAGAATTTCACTCTGTCACTCGGATCAGAGCCTTTTTACTCAGAATTTGAATAATTTCTCTAAAATTCCATAATTATACCTAAAAATGAAACTTTTGGAGCATTAAAGGCCATCCATAGAGTGTTTCATTCATTGATTAACACTTATAGACCTTCTATACCTCATATTTTACAAACTGGGACTATTATTAAAAACAGGATATTACATTTCTCCCACCCTAATAAAAATTTCGTCCTCGAAATTTCAAAGCTGGAATCTTTCAGTATCGTCATCCGGAATACAATCCTATTACAATATACATATTCATGCCATTAATATGCCATCATAAATATCCTTCTTCAATACTCTTTATCAAGTCCTAGACTCGTCTAACTTCAATTTACATGCTCGTGTTAGGCTTCGGGAATTCCCTTCCCAAGTCCAAGATTCCTTAAATCTTAAAAGAGCTAATCACACCCGTCAATAACAATACTATGGCCCTTAGTTTTTAAGATCTCCAGATCATGACATGAATCATTCAATCATCACTACATCAACTACTTCAAAGTGACTCTAATATTCATTCTCTCATCCTCAATGATCAACACCAATGCTTCAAATATTTATTTCCTTATATATATTCATCCTAAAGTATTCATCAAAATCATCAATTTAGCCAAAATCCCCAACTCATTACACTTTTCATCAAAACTCAATAATCATTTCTAATAACCACCAATCTCCATCATTAATAACACCTACACACACATTATCCTGGGTTTTCACTAAAAACCACTTTTCATAACATCATTACTCATTTTCCCCAAAGCCTAGAGTTAGGGTTTCACTAAAACAGTCACCCTTAATAGCCATTACCTTCCATCTCAAATCTTAAAATCTTCGTATACCACTTCACACCCATCCAAAGATACTTATGACATATTCCACTTTTGGGTTTTACATGAAAATGGTTTCTGTACTTAAACCCATTCATAATGTACTCTCCTATCACCATAGAATCCAAAGCCTAAAACAACGAAAGAGTATAAGAATTACACCTTAAGCTCCATGCTATCCCTAGCCTTAGTATGTCCACAAAAATGAAAAGAGAATAAGGAGTTTCCAAACATTTGAACCATTTTCATAATGAAGAATAAGAAAGCATGGTTGGTTGGTATGGAAGGAGACTCACAAAATGGTTGTCTGAAATAGGATTTTCTTCAAATGGAAATACCTCGGTCTCGTTATGACAGTCTATTAAAACTTGATTCACCGATAACCAATTCATTCCTAGGATTACTTCCAGATTCTTTCAGAAATAAACAAGAAGATTGACAAGGGAGTTTCTACCTTCTATGAGCTCAGAATAATCGTTACACACCTTAGTAATCCTAAGTTGTGTACCGTTGGAAATGGAAATAATCAAATCATATATTATAGGCTTCACGGGTAATTGAAAACGTCTAACTTACTTCTGTGTAGCACCAAAATCAGACAACACAGATAAAATGGTATCATTGATCTCACACTTACTTTGCATGAGGTCGCCTGCTTGGTCTGCCTCTAAGCTGCTAATGTCAAGGACTCTTCCTGTATGTGATCTTTCGTCTGTTGACTCCCTATACTGTCTTATAGGTTGAACAGTGCGAGTGTTTCCTCTACGGACTTCTTGATAACCCGAATCTCTTTGTTTATTCATAGTGTTATTGTTGTTGTTGATTCGCTGTTTCAGTGAACAATTTGGGCTGATGTGACCCTTCTGATTGCATCGATAGCAAGTGATATTTTCTAAGCGTCTATTGCAATCACGTACATGGTGATTACCTTTGCACTTAAAACACTTTATATCCATATGATTGTTGTATCTCTCAGAAGATGATGATGATCCCCCTTTGAAGCGATTTGGATAAAACGATCCTCTCCTTTTGCAGGCAATTGACTGAGGTTTCAGTTGTCTGTTAATCTCTTCTCGTGCCAATCTATCTTGGTGGTTTTCTTCGAAAATTCTTAGTTGATTTTGCCTTTCTATAGCTTCAGCCAAACGGTTGATAGCAGCTGCCATAGCGTCGTTATCGTTCCTTGCCATCCTATATTCATGGTTGGATTTATACTAATCCTATGGGAAAATATATCATATGTATATATATATATAATATTATAACGTAACTATAAGTATTCTACAATTTTTTAGATAAGCAATAAGTCATATAACACACATTTATCATATCATCGAGCTAGTAATCAAACAAATCACTTTGCAGTTTATCAGTCAGGCACAAGTCATATAGCACATCTGTGACATATTCTCAAACAAATAATCAAACAATTCACATAGTATATCAAGAATCAATACATGTCATAGTAATTGGTCCTGAATTTTTGAAAATGCTCTGATACCACCAATGTGACGTCCCGTGTAATTTTTCGAATAAATTTTTCGCATTTTTGAAAGATCAATTTAAAATTCGTAAATTAATTCAGAGTTCACATAAAATTTGATAATCGCGGAATATTATCATGCATACTAGTCGTGATTAATAAAATCCATGAAATATTTGCATAGCGGAAACGATTTAGAAGTAACAGTACATAGTACGTAATATTTATTACAACCCATTAAATTCAAGTAGAAATCAAAGTCCAAGCAATATATCATATAGTCATCAATCATGGCATCACTCTTCATTCTATGTAGCATTCACTATAAAAATTGATGTAAGAGTGAGACAGAATATAGAATAAGTATAAAATAGATAAAATTGCACAAACACAATCAACAAATCATAATGATATGATGGATATGCTAGACGAGTTCATTTATATATAATGAGTCTTTAATTAGTCAATGATGTCATGCTGGATCCATTTGGTTTGGTGGGAATACTACAGTAAAAAGTCTCATAGAGTCACCAGTAGGAATTAGCATAACCATGAATCCCTACACTTTCATGGCCCTCGCTTTCAAGTACACAAATAGGAATTAGCATAACCATGAATCCCTACATCTTCATGGCCCTCGCTTTCAAATACACAAATAGGAATTAGCATAACCATGAATCCCTACATCTTCATGGCCCTCGCTTTCAAATACACAAATAGGAATTAACATAACCATGAATCCCTACATCTTCATGGCTCCTGCACAAATAAGTATACTAGTAGGAATTTGCACAACCATGGATCCCTACACTTCCATGGTTCTTGTGAAAATAGGGCTTAAACTCATCATAGAGTAACCCCCCACCAGGGTAGGCAATCATGGAACCCCTAAATTCCATGGTGCGTCCAATGCTTATGATGCATGAATGCCTTTAATTCTCTTTATCATTTAACATACCATGATATCCACATTTCCATAACCTTTTGGATAATACAAGTCCTCAAGGGACACAATACACATAATAATTCACAAAATCATGGATTTACTGTTTCAACCACATATGTCAATAACCACAAGACATTCATGTACATATATATTAATTATGTCATTCATAATTATTCACCATCACAATATACAAACTGTGTGATACTCAAAAACATTTATAATAATTCATAATCACTCCAGAATTTAATAATAAATCATTAGCCATAGAGAAAATATCATTTTTATCCATAATAACCATTATAAGCAAATTTCAGCATTTCCAAACAGCCACATACATTAGTAAAACAGTAATAACATGGGCAAATCAACTCCTTTTTAGGTGATTCCACTTTCTGTAGTTTAATAACATAATTATCTACAACTTTCATGAAGAACACAATTTCAAATTCCGAACAGAAATATCACTTATTCATGAAATACCACACTGCCTCAAGGTGAGTTTTTCAAAACGTACATATATTAGTATTTTCAACGTTTTTAGAGTTACACAAATAATTTTAATATGAAACCAGTTCTAAAATACTCTTAACATAATTATCTACAACTTTCATGAAGACACCAACCACTAATTCATACCACAAAATTCCCAGTATTGAAAACAAGATTCAGATTTCATAGTTAACAGATTTTCATCATGAACATACTTCTGTATTTTGAGCATAACTAGAGCTACAAGTATCTTTTTAACTTGAAATGACTTTCACTATATCACTAACATAAATATCTACAACTTTCATGAAGACATCAAAGGCTGATTATGCTTGTAAAATTCCCAGAATATCAATATATACACAGATCATAGAACAAATATTCCACTCAGACATGCTGTAGTATTTTGGCCATAACTTTTGCTATACATATTCAAATTAATTGATTCAGGTCTCAAAATTTAGATAACACAAAGATCTACAACTTTCATGAAGAAGTCAGAAACAAATTCACACGTTTTCACTTTCAAAGATGAGCAACAAGATACGAACTTAAGCTGAAAATCCTAGAACAACATACAACTCTACCCATTTCACAAATATTCACAACCCTGTCCCCTCTTACATTAATGGAGTCCTTTGATTAGCAAGGTATGTCTTGTAGTTTCCTCGTTCCAGTCCACAGTGGAAGAAATGAAAATGGAAAGAAAAGCCTTTGAACGTATAAAATGAGAAGAAGAAGGGTGTGTGATTTGCTAAGTGGTTCGTATGTAGGAGTGTTCTGAGAGTGGTGGTAAGGTGTTAATAATGAGAGAGTAAGTGGAAGACAGCTTTGGAGGAACAGGTGAGGATAATGGAGCCTTTTTGATTAATTCTGTTGTCGGCTTGCTTTGATTGAATTGGTGATATATTAAAAATATATAAAGTGATCTAAGTGGAGTTAAAAGGTGTTATAACTGGTACAACTTTTCCTTGCTTATTGGCTCGTTGTGACAGTCCATTTTTGGATTCATGTGAATAAGTGGACTTGTCACTAGCAGGAGTGGAATTAAAAGATATTCGATGTTGGAGGATTTGAAGAGGTTGGTATGGAGTGAGGACGGTATTGAGTGTGAGGGACGGTGTGGAGTGAAGAAGGGAAGGACGGTGTGTGTGGGATTTGAGGGACAACGTCCATGGATGGAGACAGTGTAGTGGTGTAGGAGGAAGGCTGTTGTGTAGTTACGAAGAGGTCGGTTTGGTGAATACTGGTTCAAAACTGTTTGGTGTACACACCGGTTCTAAGGACAACTTTCTAAGCAGCTAAGCGGTGTGGAGTGTTAATCCGGTCTGCAATCAGTCAGTCTTCTCTTACACCGGCCGTCTGGTGTGATATAGGAGACATCGGATATTAAATCCCAATTCAGGACGGATCGAGGCACTGGCAGAAGGGTTTCGCTCAAGCGAAAACCGACTCGCTTGAGCGGGTCATGCTGTCCTCGCTTGGGCGAAGTGAAGAAAAGACTATCAGGGTCGAGCGCGCTTGAGCGTAGTTTGCTCGCTTGAGCGAAGTAGAGAAATATGCATCAGGGGTCCTTCTCGCTCAAGCGGAATCCGACTAGCTTGAGCGAGTCATCCAGTTCTCGCTCGGAATTCCTCTGAAACCGACTCAAGTACTTGGTTTCTCACTCGGTTTCTGTCACTTGGCTAAATGTTTCTTAAACCGACTTATCTTGCTCGGTATGCTACTTACTCTAATATTCAAAACCAATACTCAAAGTTCCATATGGCAGAGTTCACTCATCTCTCACTCGGAATTGTTTCTCCCAGAACCCGACTCTCTCCTAATTAGTCAATCACTCGGAATTATTCAAACTCTTCATCACTTAGAATATATTCCAATAACAATTCATACATTAGAAAGGAATCAATCGGATTTGCCACTCGGGAATACCCAAACTCTACTCACTTGGGTTTACTCATATTCCTCTCTCGGTCTTAACCAAATTCTTCAACTACAATTCCAATTAAAGCCTATTAAGGTTATTACCTCTCGGAAAAGACCCACACATACGAATCTCACTCGGAATTGGTTTATATATCTAAGACTCACTCGGAATCTTTAACTTAATAACTATTTTACTTCTCACAATAATTTGACAACACGTTTCAGTCGGTAGGAAGCATCAATTCAACATAGATACTTATGTATATATATGCATTCATTCACTCGGAGAAAACCATAGTGTTAAGTCCCACTCGGACTCGTTCTAAATCTCATCCATTCAGGATATAGAATCTCATTCACTCGGTTTATGTATATCATATACTTAGAATATATTCCCAATCAAAACCATAATAGCAACTCTTCCCTCAGAAGGGTTCACTCGGATTTTACCATTCAGGAGCATTTAAGTCCTTCCCCACTCGGAGTTCACTTGGCTACTCATCTCTTAGTAACACAGAGACCATCCTTCCTCAAAATACGTTTCTCTCGGTTTCCTTTAAGGCCTTCACCACTCGGAAAAGAGTCATAAGTCTTACTCAAAAATGACTCCAAGCCTTATATATATATTCTACTCGGAATGCTATCCCTTCCTCACCAGAGAGGTCCTGACTTGGACAACTCACTCGGATTGCACTCGGATATATCCCTGACTAAGTCCCTTTACTCGGAATACTGCAATCAGAGAAGTTTCATTCGTAAAAGGTAACATTTGGCATGGTTTGACTCGGAATTTTCACTCAAAAGTGATTCTCTTGAACACTCTTCACTCCATTTGCCTCTGAGATCAAGATTCCACTCGGTAGTAGCCCTCTCGGTCTTGTTTTACTCGAACATCATAACTTACACTCGGAACTTCATCCCTTCACTCGGATTTTATAACCTTCAGTCGGAATTGGTAATCCTTCACTCGGAATTTCACTCTGTCACTCGGATCAGAGCCTTTTTACTCAGAATTTGAATAATTTCTCTAAAATTCCATAATTATACCCAAAAATGAAACTTTTGGAGCATTAAAGGCCATCCATAGAGTGTTTCATTCATTGATTAACACTTATAGACCTTCTATACCTCATATTTTACAAACTGGGACTATTATTAAAAACAGGATATTACATTTCTCCCACCCTAATAAAAATTTCGTCCTCGAAATTTCAAAGCTGGAATCTTTCAGTATCGTCATCCGGAATACAATCCTATTACAATATACATATTCATGCCATTAATATGCCATCATAAATATCCTTCTTCAATACTCTTTATCAAGTCCTAGACTCGTCTAACTTCAATTTACATGCTCGTGTTAGGCTTCGGGAATTCCCTTCCCAAGTCCAAGATTCCTTAAATCTTAAAAGAGCTAATCACACCCGTCAATAACAATACTATGGCCCTTAGTTTTTAAGATCTCCAGATCATGACATGAATCATTCAATCATCACTACATCAACTACTTCAAAGTGACTCTAATATTCATTCTCTCATCCTCAATGATCAACACCAATGCTTCAAATATTTATTTCCTTATATATATTCATCCTAAAGTATTCATCAAAATCATCAATTTAGCCAAAATCCCCAACTCATTACACTTTTCATCAAAACTCAATAATCATTTCTAATAACCACCAATCTCCATCATTAATAACACCTACACACACATTATCCTGGGTTTTCACTAAAAACCACTTTTCATAACATCATTACTCATTTTCCCCAAAGCCTAGAGTTAGGGTTTCACTAAAACAGTCACCCTTAATAGCCATTACCTTCCATCTCAAATCTTAAAATCTTCGTATACCACTTCACACCCATCCAAAGATACTTATGACATATTCCACTTTTGGGTTTTACATGAAAATGGTTTCTGTACTTAAACCCATTCATAATGTACTCTCCTATCACCATAGAATCCAAAGCCTAAAACAACGAAAGAGTATAAGAATTACACCTTAAGCTCCATGCTATCCCTAGCCTTAGTATGTCCACAAAAATGAAAAGAGAATAAGGAGTTTCCAAACATTTGAACCATTTTCATAATGAAGAATAAGAAAGCATGGTTGGTTGGTATGGAAGGAGACTCACAAAATGGTTGTCTGAAATAGGATTTTCTTCAAATGGAAATACCTCGGTCTCGTTATGACAGTCTATTAAAACTTGATTCACCGATAACCAATTCATTCCTAGGATTACTTCCAGATTCTTTCAGAAATAAACAAGAAGATTGACAAGGGAGTTTCTACCTTCTATGAGCTCAGAATAATCGTTACACACCTTAGTAATCCTAAGTTGTGTACCGTTGGAAATGGAAATAATCAAATCATATATTATAGGCTTCACGGGTAATTGAAAACGTCTAACTTACTTCTGTGTAGCACCAAAATCAGACAACACAGATAAAATGGTATCATTGATCTCACACTTACTTTGCATGAGGTCGCCTGCTTGGTCTGCCTCTAAGCTGCTAATGTCAAGGACTCTTCCTGTATGTGATCTTTCGTCTGTTGACTCCCTATACTGTCTTATAGGTTGAACAGTGCGAGTGTTTCCTCTACGGACTTCTTGATAACCCGAATCTCTTTGTTTATTCATAGTGTTATTGTTGTTGTTGATTCGCTGTTTCAGTGAACAATTTGGGCTGATGTGACCCTTCTGATTGCATCGATAGCAAGTGATATTTTCTAAGCGTCTATTGCAATCACGTACATGGTGATTACCTTTGCACTTAAAACACTTTATATCCATATGATTGTTGTATCTCTCAGAAGATGATGATGATCCCCCTTTGAAGCGATTTGGATAAAACGATCCTCTCCTTTTGCAGGCAATTGACTGAGGTTTCAGTTGTCTGTTAATCTCTTCTCGTGCCAATCTATCTTGGTGGTTTTCTTCGAAAATTCTTAGTTGATTTTGCCTTTCTATAGCTTCAGCCAAACGGTTGATAGCAGCTGCCATAGCGTCGTTATCGTTCCTTGCCATCCTATATTCATGGTTGGATTTATACTAATCCTATGGGAAAATATATCATATGTATATATATATATAATATTATAACGTAACTATAAGTATTCTACAATTTTTTAGATAAGCAATAAGTCATATAACACACATTTATCATATCATCGAGCTAGTAATCAAACAAATCACTTTGCAGTTTATCAGTCAGGCACAAGTCATATAGCACATCTGTGACATATTCTCAAACAAATAATCAAACAATTCATATAGTATATCAAGAATCAATACATGTCATAGTAATTGGTCCTGAATTTTTGAAAATGCTCTGATACCACCAATGTGACGTCCCGTGTAATTTTTCGAATAAATTTTTCGCATTTTTGAAAGATCAATTTAAAATTCGTAAATTAATTCAGAGTTCACATAAAATTTGATAATCGCGGAATATTATCATGCATACTAGTCGTGATTAATAAAATCCATGAAATATTTGCATAGCGGAAACGATTTAGAAGTAACAGTACATAGTACGTAATATTTATTACAACCCATTAAATTCAAGTAGAAATCAAAGTCCAAGCAATATATCATATAGTCATCAATCATGGCATCACTCTTCATTCTATGTAGCATTCACTATAAAAATTGATGTAAGAGTGAGACAGAATATAGAATAAGTATAAAATAGATAAAATTGCACAAACACAATCAACAAATCATAATGATATGATGGATATGCTAGACGAGTTCATTTATATATAATGAGTCTTTAATTAGTCAATGATGTCATGCTGGATCCATTTGGTTTGGTGGGAATACTACAGTAAAAAGTCTCATAGAGTCACCAGTAGGAATTAGCATAACCATGAATCCCTACACTTTCATGGCCCTCGCTTTCAAGTACACAAATAGGAATTAGCATAACCATGAATCCCTACATCTTCATGGCCCTCGCTTTCAAATACACAAATAGGAATTAGCATAACCATGAATCCCTACATCTTCATGGCCCTCGCTTTCAAATACACAAATAGGAATTAACATAACCATGAATCCCTACATCTTCATGGCTCCTGCACAAATAAGTATACTAGTAGGAATTTGCACAACCATGGATCCCTACACTTCCATGGTTCTTGTGAAAATAGGGCTTAAACTCATCATAGAGTAACCCCCCACCAGGGTAGGCAATCATGGAACCCCTAAATTCCATGGTGCGTCCAATGCTTATGATGCATGAATGCCTTTAATTCTCTTTATCATTTAACATACCATGATATCCACATTTCCATAACCTTTTGGATAATACAAGTCCTCAAGGGACACAATACACATAATAATTCACAAAATCATGGATTTACTGTTTCAACCACATATGTCAATAACCACAAGACATTCATGTACATATATATTAATTATGTCATTCATAATTATTCACCATCACAATATACAAACTGTGTGATACTCAAAAACATTTATAATAATTCATAATCACTCCAGAATTTAATAATAAATCATTAGCCATAGAGAAAATATCATTTTTATCCATAATAACCATTATAAGCAAATTTCAGCATTTCCAAACAGCCACATACATTAGTAAAACAGTAATAACATGGGCAAATCAACTCCTTTTTAGGTGATTCCACTTTCTGTAGTTTAATAACATAATTATCTACAACTTTCATGAAGAACACAATTTCAAATTCCGAACAGAAATATCACTTATTCATGAAATACCACACTGCCTCAAGGTGAGTTTTTCAAAACGTACATATATTAGTATTTTCAACGTTTTTAGAGTTACACAAATAATTTTAATATGAAACCAGTTCTAAAATACTCTTAACATAATTATCTACAACTTTCATGAAGACACCAACCACTAATTCATACCACAAAATTCCCAGTATTGAAAACAAGATTCAGATTTCATAGTTAACAGATTTTCATCATGAACATACTTCTGTATTTTGAGCATAACTAGAGCTACAAGCATCTTTTTAACTTGAAATGACTTTCACTATATCACTAACATAAATATCTACAACTTTCATGAAGACATCAAAGGCTGATTATGCTTGTAAAATTCCCAGAATATCAATATATACACAGATCATAGAACAAATATTCCACTCAGACATGCTGTAGTATTTTGGCCATAACTTTTGCTATACATATTCAAATTAATTGATTCAGGTCTCAAAATTTAGATAACATAAAGATCTACAACTTTCATGAAGAAGTCAGAAACAAATTCACACGTTTTCACTTTCAAAGATGAGCAACAAGATACGAACTTAAGCTGAAAATCCTAGAACAACATACAACTCTACCCATTTCACAAATATTCACAACCCTGTCCCCTCTTACATTAATGGAGTCCTTTGATTAGCAAGGTATGTCTTGTAGTTTCCTCGTTCCAGTCCGCAGTGGAAGAAATGAAAATGGAAAGAAAAGCCTTTGAACGTATAAAATGAGAAGAAGAAGGGTGTGTGATTTGCTAAGTGGTTCGTATGTAGGAGTGTTCTGAGAGTGGTGGTAAGGTGTTAATAATGAGAGAGTAAGTGGAAGACAGCTTTGGAGGAACAGGTGAGGATAATGGAGCCTTTTTGATTAATTCTGTTGTCGGCTTGCTTTGATTGAATTGGTGATATATTAAAAATATATAAAGTGATCTAAGTGGAGTTAAAAGGTGTTATAACTGGTACAACTTTTCCTTGCTTATTGGCTCGTTGTGACAGTCCATTTTTGGATTCATGTGAATAAGTGGACTTGTCACTAGCAGGAGTGGAATTAAAAGATATTCGATGTTGGAGGATTTGAAGAGGTTGGTATGGAGTGAGGACGGTATTGAGTGTGAGGGACGGTGTGGAGTGAAGAAGGGAAGGACGGTGTGTGTGGGATTTGAGGGACAACGTCCATGGATGGAGACAGTGTAGTGGTGTAGGAGGAAGGCTGTTGTGTAGTTACGAAGAGGTCGGTTTGGTGAATACTGGTTCAAAACTGTTTGGTGTACACACCGGTTCTAAGGACAACTTTCTAAGCAGCTAAGCGGTGTGGAGTGTTAATCCGGTCTGCAATCAGTCAGTCTTCTCTTACACCGGCCGTCTGGTGTGATATAGGAGACATCGGATATTAAATCCCAATTCAGGACGGATCGAGGCACTGGCAGAAGGGCTTCGCTCAAGCGAAAACCGACTCGCTTGAGCGGGTCATGCTGTCCTCGCTTGGGCGAAGTGAAGAAAAGACTATCAGGGTCGAGCGCGCTTGAGCGTAGTTTGCTCGCTTGAGCGAAGTAGAGAAATATGCATCAGGGGTCCTTCTCGCTCAAGCGGAATCCGACTAGCTTGAGCGAGTCATCCAGTTCTCGCTCGGAATTCCTCTGAAACCGACTCAAGTACTTGGTTTCTCACTCGGTTTCTGTCACTTGGCTAAATGTTTCTTAAACCGACTTATCTTGCTCGGTATGCTACTTACTCTAATATTCAAAACCAATACTCAAAGTTCCATATGGCAGAGTTCACTCATCTCTCACTCGGAATTGTTTCTCCCAGAACCCGACTCTCTCCTAATTAGTCAATCACTCGGAATTATTCAAACTCTTCATCACTTAGAATATATTCCAATAACAATTCATACATTAGAAAGGAATCAATCGGATTTGCCACTCGGGAATACCCAAACTCTACTCACTTGGGTTTACTCATATTCCTCTCTCGGTCTTAACCAAATTCTTCAACTACAATTCCAATTAAAGCCTATTAAGGTTATTACCTCTCGGAAAAGACCCACACATACGAATCTCACTCGGAATTGGTTTATATATCTAAGACTCACTCGGAATCTTTAACTTAATAACTATTTTACTTCTCACAATAATTTGACAACACGTTTCAGTCGGTAGGAAGCATCAATTCAACATAGATACTTATGTATATATATGCATTCATTCACTCGGAGAAAACCATAGTGTTAAGTCCCACTCGGACTCGTTCTAAATCTCATCCATTCAGGATATAGAATCTCATTCACTCGGTTTATGTATATCATATACTTAGAATATATTCCCAATCAAAACCATAATAGCAACTCTTCCCTCAGAAGGGTTCACTCGGATTTTACCATTCAGGAGCATTTAAGTCCTTCCCCACTCGGAGTTCACTTGGCTACTCATCTCTTAGTAACACAGAGACCATCCTTCCTCAAAATACGTTTCTCTCGGTTTCCTTTAAGGCCTTCACCACTCGGAAAAGAGTCATAAGTCTTACTCAAAAATGACTCCAAGCCTTATATATATATTCTACTCGGAATGCTATCCCTTCCTCACCAGAGAGGTCCTGACTTGGACAACTCACTCGGATTGCACTCGGATATATCCCTGACTAAGTCCCTTTACTCGGAATACTGCAATCAGAGAAGTTTCATTCGTAAAAGGTAACATTTGGCATGGTTTGACTCGGAATTTTCACTCAAAAGTGATTCTCTTGAACACTCTTCACTTCATTTGCCTCTGAGATCAAGATTCCACTCGGTAGTAGCCCTCTCGGTCTTGTTTTACTCGAACATCATAACTTACACTCGGAACTTCATCCCTTCACTCGGATTTTATAACCTTCAGTCGGAATTGGTAATCCTTCACTCGGAATTTCACTCTGTCACTCGGATCAGAGCCTTTTTACTCAGAATTTGAATAATTTCTCTAAAATTCCATAATTATACCCAAAAATGAAACTTTTGGAGCATTAAAGGCCATCCATAGAGTGTTTCATTCATTGATTAACACTTATAGACCTTCTATACCTCATATTTTACAAACTGGGACTATTATTAAAAACAGGATGTTACATCAATCCTTGGTAGAGGATATCTGTTCTTGATTGTCACTTTGTTCAGTTGTCGATAATCTACACACAACCTCATGGTACTATAACATCCTTAATTTTTAAAAATAATTTGTAATACATCAAATATATTTTTTACAATTAATTTAAAATTTCTAAAACAGAAGTCGGAGTCCACCAACCGGTGCCGGTTACACCTCAGTCCGACAGGCTTATTTTAGAATACTAATAAACAAAATCTGAATTAATAATATCATTGTCACTTTACAAAAGCCGACCGGCCACTTTATAATACAAATAAAATACATCACTCGGTAATCACAAGAGGCGGCCAAGGCTTCTACCCAAATAACTATGTACACTATGTATTGTGCATACTAATACATAATGCTCCAATCGGTTGAGTGACTTCAAACGCCATCACTGTGTCCTCTATCCACTGTAAAAATAATAAGTAGGGGGTGAGCATAAACATATCAAATAATAGTTATTAAATTGGATTAAAAGTCCAATCCATAATTATACAAATAACATATACCGAGTCATATAAAACAACGTAAGCAGTATGCCATTCTCAATTACATAGATATCAATGCACACATATACTCACTCGGATAAATCCATTATTAAGTCTTTTAATTGTGTTGCAACACTGGCTCCCTGAGCCATAACTCAGCTCTCAGCTGAACAGGCCGTTTTACTGGTACCAAATCATTTACACCCAATGTGACACCATCACTCTCAGTGACAACGGTGAGTGCTGTAACACCCCCTTATATACACGAGATAAAAAAAACTTTTTAGAAAGATATACATATTTATCACTCTTTATCTCGTGTATACAAGGACGTATATACATCTGATTTCCTTTGAATATTGAAAGTAAAAAAAAAATTATCTTTCAATATTTGTCCATAATGACAAAATAATTTATAGAAATCATAAGTGATAAATCATTACAATATTATATCCGAATGAAAGAGTTTATCAAAGTTTAACCTTTACCTTGTTACAATTATCTACTTGATATTGTAATAAGGCAAAATAAAATTAAACTATACCTCTACTACAAATGTGAACAAACATTTCCTAGTCCTTGAACCATCGAGTTTTTGAATCCTACTTTTGTCATATCTCTTCATCTAATCGATTGAGGATGAGACCACTTTATCCTCTTGTAATTACATATCCTTCCATCTTGGACATATATTTTGGACACAAAAATTCAAACAAGAAGGAGTGAGAAACAAAATATAATATATTACAGATAAGACATAAGCATAAGGGTTTTCACAAACTAATATAGTAATATCAGTCATATTCTCATATACAATCAATTATGAATATAGGGTTTCCATATACATAACACTTATATTTTCCTTCATAACCATCCATATAGAATGTCACAATCACATGAATGTTATGTAATGCTTATGCTACTATCTCATTCAGTTTATGCATGTGGGCCCTTAAAGTTTTAGTTTGCACTGGGCCAACCAGGAGTTTACACTATTTCATAAATTCTGGATAATAATAACATAAATGCCTTCATGGCATATGAACAGCTCAACTGGCGTGGAAACACTTAGAGACTAGTCAGACTGAGAAAGTTTTTATTGTGAAAGTACCCGACACCAGGGAGCGACCCCGGGTCACCTGAAGCACCCTTTCACACTCTCTCATCCCAAGGCTCGCAATTAAGCCTCCTCTAATGTATCCTCGGTTTCTATAATCCGTCCCCAGGCAATATCACATCTCATTTCTCTTTAATGATTCATGATGCATGAACTACTCGTATATTTAGTTGGTTAAGGCTTTTAGAAACTCAATTATTAAATACCATAAAGGTTCACAAAATCATCACAATAAACTGTACATTTCCATAAGTTCTTCTTTGAACTTCTGTTATACTGAAATAATTTAGTACAGTCTTCAAATTCAGATCTTATCAAAATTGAGTTTCCAAGCCTTAAATATCTCAAAGCTTTCTCTTAAAAATCTTCATATATTTACATAATCTTTCTCAATTTGAATCTTAACTAGATTGAGTTTTTGAAATCTCCACAAAATATTCTTTAGTTATTTCGTTGGGGAAAACCAAAATAATTTACTTTAAACTTCTAATTTCCAAAGAAAATAATTTAAAATCATTAACTAAGAATACTTAAAACTATAAATTTTCTTTAATTCAAGAATTAATTATCTCAACCTCTGATTTTCATAAAATAGCTTCTTTCTAATACTAGATTTTATTATAGAGATTAAAAATAAAGTTAATAAAAATTATTTATAAGAAGAAATAAAAGACTAAAATAATTACAAAATACTTTCTCTTGGAATAAAAATTTAAAGAGTAAGGTAAGAAAATTCTTACTGAGTTTTAACTTTCCGTCATGCTTGCTATATGCTCAAACTTCATATCACAAGATCATTAATCATTCATCAACCACAATCAAGTATAGTAATCTTATCAATCACAATTAAATATCATCAATCATAATTGCATATTATTAATCACAGTCTAATATTATAAATCACAATATCATTAATCGAAATCAAATATAATTAATTATAATCAAGTCAAATCGACTAAATATCACTTATAAATATAATTCAAATTTTTAATGGTTATTTAAATTAGTAGATTTGATTTTGAGTCCTTATAGTCCATTCCTCGCACAGGTCTATATAAGTCTATATATCCAGTCTTCACATAGGTATAGTTCAGTCTAGACAGGTCATAATAGTCCAAGTCCTTGCATAGGTTTAGTTCAGTCCGTATAAGTTATAATAATTCAGATCTATGTATAGATATTTCAGAATAAGTTACACAATATATTAAATTTATTATAAATTTTAAGTTGAGAAGTTATTACTTTAAAATAATAATATTATTAAATTTAAAAGGAGTAGGGGACTCCTCCCTTTATTCTTATGTCTTTCATATTATATTCTTATCTCACTCCCCCTTACCTCTTGTATACCGATTCGTTATTGAAAATCCATGCGCGCCTCGTCTCCGAGTTCTAAAACATACCAATTTCATTTTAATATAATTACAAGATGAAAATTAAGATTACAACTTAAAATAAAAAATGGTAAATTTTGAATAGTGAATAGTGAATAGTGAATAGTGAATAGTAAATCGTGAATAGTAACAGTAAATAGTAAAACGTAAATAGTAACAGTAAATAGTAAAACGTGAATAGTAACAGTAAATAGTAAATCGTGAATAGTAATAGTAAATAGTAACAGTAAATAGTAATTTACTATTTGAATAGTAATTTACTATTGAAATAGTAATTTACTATTGAAATAGTGTTTACTATGCAGAATAGTAACTTAAAATAATATTATTTTCAGTATAAAAACAGATTTCTAAAAACGATATAAAAATAACCCAAAAAATATAAAAGAGAAGTATTCTTACCTTAGGATTTTGGCAGAACCTTCTCTCCAAAAACTTTTCTTCTCTCTCTCACTTTCACCACTATCTCACTAGCACTACTATATTAAGAAAACTTAATCTGAAATTGTGAATTCTAAAGAAGAAATCCTTCGGTATTTATAGGAAAAAAATTTACTATACATTCTATTATTTTAATATAAAAGTACTATACATTTTTGAATTTTTTATTCTAGGTTACTGTGCATCTTTTGAAAATTTCATACATGCACAGTGATTTGCATAGTAATTGTCGGCAAAATTATTAAGTCAAATAGTAATCCTTCACTCGGTATATTTTAAATATTCAAAATGAGTCCTTTTTGAAATTTAGTGATATTTTATCAGTCCTCACTAATTTTATAATAAGTAATATAAAGATGAAATTTTAAAAATCTAAAATTTTCTGTTAATAAAAATTTATTGATACGTTTCTAATTTTTTAACGATTAGAAAAAATCAAGATTTTTCTCAAACCGATAATTTTTAGATAAGTCTACTTGAAATGGATTTTAGAAAATTTTCTTATAATTTAACTTTACATTCTTGTAAATATTTTTAATTTTAAGCAACTTTATATGAATTTAAAATTATTTAAAATATATTATTTTATTAAAATAATTCAAAATTTTCAAAAAATTCCAAAAAATCATAAATATTATGTAGATCAAAAAGTTCAAAAGAACCATAGTCTAATTCCTTCAAAATTTTATTTTAAAATTCTAATAAGAGTTAAATCTTAAATATGTAAAAAAACAAAAATATAACAACATAAAATAAAAATGGTGAATAATAAGGATATTAAAAATTCTTAATATAATTTTCTTAATTAATGAATATTAATTAAGTCACTTTAAAATTCTCATTCAGAAATATTTTCATTTTTTTATTATTATTATTTTAAAAAAACAAATAATAAAAATATAAATACCAAAATTTTAAAAAAATAATATAATAAACTAACTTATAGTAAGTATTTTTCAAGAAATATATATTAATATCTATTTCCTATTTGTGATGAAAATAGGATGTTACAAGTGCCACAGGCCAATCGTTTCCACCCTTATGTGACACCATCACTCTTCAGTGACAACGGTGAGTGCCACGAGCCAAGACCGACCCAACCATTAACATAATCATAATATAAATATCCCATGAAGAGTTCATGGAAACCATTCTCATCACCATCATATACATATATAATCAGCTCATCAATATGAATGGAAAATAAGGAAACATAAAGCATGTAACTCAATTGGGGTCTCACATAACACATACACATCATAACATCACCCCAAATCTATTCATAAACTATCTATTTGAAATGTAACGCTTCCCCTACCTGGAATAAAGAGTTCTTGCAGCTCTTAAAGCTATATTCCAAATCACAGCTTGTAAATTTCGAATGGAATTTCAACTTCGTGCCAGTTCAGAGATTTCTTCGTAAAGAGGAGAAATGGAGTTTGTTTCCTTCTTCGTTAATGGATTTAGCAAGAGTTTGAAGAGAAAGATTGTGGATGATGTTTTTCACTTTTTCAAAAGTCTTTAATTAATCTAACAGTAGTTGATATTTATATTGTTCATGCAAAAGAGATGTGAACAATAAAAAGATCTCTGCTGTACGTTTTCTTCAGATGATGAATAAGGAATAAGCATTTAATGAAAAGGGACAGCACATAAGAAAGGGTCCCATACTTAGAAAATATCTTGAAAAATGAAGCTGCTAGAAAGTAGAAGAACAGATTGACGTGTAAAGTTTCAGTAACTAAAATAATCGTTAATTCCGACTCGATTTTCAGTATATTCCGACTCAGTTTCAGCCTTCTGGGCATATCTTTCTGAGAAGGTTTATCACAGCCTCTATCCGCTCGGAATTCCTTCATTCAGAGGAAAGGTTCCATCCCATGGAACACTCAGCTTTCTTTCCTCGGAAGTATCCCACACGATAATATCGCATTCAAACATACTCGGGTATATTTATGTCCTAGTCAATCTTTCGCTTACATCACTCGGAAATTTTTCATCTAAAAATCACTCGGAATTTGAAGTCAACTCTCTCTCTCTCGGAAGTCTTTCCATTCAAACGAATCACTCGGGGTCAAGGACAATTCCGAAGACAAACCCGAGCATAAGCTTTTGGTCTTTATTAAATATCGACCTGAGCATAAATTTAACGAAGTTCACCACTCGGTAACTCACTACTCGGATATTTACTTTCCTCGGGAATTGCTCACTAGGAACTATTCATTTAGAAACACACTCATTTGGTATATCCTATTCGGTGCCACGTCATTCAGAAATTAATAATTTCTCACTTAACACTTTTCCATTTAGAATAGTCTCACTCGGTATCATTTCACTCGGAAATGTTGTGCTTGGAGACATTTTACTTGGAAAATCTCAATTCGGAGATACTCCACTCGGTTATTTCTCAAAATCCATCGTGAGAAATACTTATTCAATTTTAACGTTTTTCCCTACTCAGGAGTGCTTCTCTCGGAAACGTTTCATTTGGAAACATTTTACTTGGATTTTCCTTATTCAAAAGTGTCTCATTCGGACACTGTTTACTTAACTTAGAAATAATTCACTTAATGATGTTTCACTCAGAAACATCTTAACTTCTTTTGGAAATGGCTTCCTCGGTCTTACTTCACCCGATATCGCACCATATTCACTTGGAATATCATATTTCAAACAGCATTCACTCGGAATTTCATTCAGAATTTCTCCATTAATCCTTAATGAATGAATTTTCTAAAAATTACAAAATTTAGGATGTTACAGCTACCATCCTTTTTCTTAACCAATAACACTGGTGTACCCCAGGGGGATACACTGGGTTGTATAAACTGCTTCTCTATCATCTCTTCAAGTTGTTTCTTCAACTTTGCTAATTCTAGAGGTGACATTCGGTATGGTGCAATTGAAATGGGTCCAACTCCAGGTACTAGATCAATGGCGAATTCCACATATCTTTCTGGGGGTAAACAAGGGATATCTTCAGAAAAACGTCAGGAAATTCACACACAACTGGCTGATTTTTGATTTTTGATTCTTGCTCTCCTTTCGTTGAAAGCAATAGCATGAATCCTTGAGCCCCTCCTTTTAAAGAGGCACTCACATGGTTGGCGGTTAGAAATATCGAATCCTCAGGATTCAAATTCACTGGTTCTTTAAACATTATGGTTTTATTATAACAATCTATTAGAACATAATTTTCAGACAACCAATCTAGCCCAATAAAAACTTCTAAGCCAGAAAAGGGTAAACAGAAAAGATTAGCCTTAAAGTCCCTACCATCTATGACAATAGGGAATTTCTAACAGGCTTTAGAAGTGACAATAGGATTGTTTCTAGGAGTATGTATAGATAAGTCAAATGGCAGTTCTATCACAGATAATTTTAGTTTTTCTGCACAGTCATTGGCAATAAAGGAATGCGATGCACCTGAGTCATACATAACAGTTAAAGGAATCTTTTTAATGATACACTTACCTTCCACCATGGAATCAGAATGAGATGCTTCTTCTCCAGTGATTGCAAAAACCTTTCCTTTTGCCTTCGGCCTTCCGACTGTGTTTGAATATGTTAACAGGTCCAAAAGATGTGCAAGGATTTTGATAATGACAAGTACTCTTGAAGAAACCAATGCAAAAACAAAGACATGAAATCAGAATTGAAGTAACAGCGAAGCTAATCGATTAGGCCATAGATGCTAATCGATTAGGAGCTTTCTGTCTTGGAAGAAATTGCATCAGGGTTGAAGCTAATCGATTAGGAAAGCTATACAATCGATTAGGAAGCCACTGGAATTTAAGGTAATCGATTATACACCAGAGACTAATCGATTACAACAATCAAAAATGGAATTAAGTGCATCAGGTACGATGGCTAATCGATTATGGAAGCTATACAATCGATTAGGAAGCCACTGGAATTTAAGGTAATCAATTGCAAGACATGCTAATCAATTAGGATGCTGCGAAAACAAATTAAATGCATCAGGTACAAGATGCTAATCGATTAGAGGAAGTGAAATAATCGATTAGGAAGTCTCTGACTTGAAGCTAATCGATTACAACGCGAGGGTGTAATCGATTACGCTAGTGGAAAAACAGATTTAAGTGGGAAACCAGGTCATGTCTCCACCATTCTTCAAATTTCCACTAACTGCAACGGCTATGATGGACTAGGGCACTCCTCAACAGCTATCTTGGCTCTATAAATTGAAGAGGAAGACAAGCCCAAACACACAACCAAGTAGCAACAATTCATAGCTCTATTTTGTGCTTTGTAAGCCTATTTCTTGCATATTGTACTTTCACTTGTATATCCTCTCATCTTGAGAGATTAGATTTTGGAGAGCTTTTCACTTGTATATCTGCTCTATTAAGAGAGTATATTGATTGTAAACACAAACTCCAAACACACAAGTTATTCATTCTAGGTTGAGTGGTTGTTCACTCTAGGTTGAGTGGTTACAAAGGTTGTGGACTCAACCTTTGGGATATTGTGAGATTGAGAGATTGGGTGGGTTGCCCTTATACTTGTGAGGATTGGGTTCTTGAGTGTGGGACACTAGGAAGCCGCAATTGCTCAAAGTTGTATCTCTAGTCTACAATAGTGGAAAATCCTCTAAGTGAGTTGCTTAGAGGCGAGATGTACACCGGATTGGGTGGAACTCGTTACATCGGTTTGCAAGCTTCTCTTCCTTACTCTTTTACTTCCATACATTGCATATTTGTTGATTGGTATTGTTTGGTTGAGAAGAACATACTTGAACTTGCTTAATTTGCTATTCTTTAGACATTGCACACCAAGTGTTTGCTAAATTGCCTCAGCAATACTTACCTCTTGTAGTGCATTGCATATCATTGTTACTTGCTTTCACTTGCATAATCTCATAAACTTGGTCATAGAAATCAATTTCAAAGGTATTCCAAGCAAAAGTTTTATAACTCAATTCACCCCCCCTCTTGAGTATTGAGGCCACTTGAACAACAAGTGGTATCAGAGCTTGACTCTTGGTAGATCAAGCTTAACAGCTTCAAGAGATTAAATGGCCTCAAGCTCTCAAAATGTTTTTCCCGAGGGTGGTGCGATAAATAGACCTGCCGCTTTCAATGGGGAAGGGTATGCGTTTTGGAAAGAAAGAATGAAAATCTTCATTCAATCAATTGACTTGAGAATATGGAATACCATTGAAAATGGTCCCTATATACCGATGCATACTATAGATAGCAAGAATGTTGAAAAACCTATAGATGAATGGACAAGCGAGGAAGAAAAGAAAGTCCAATATGGCTACAAGGCCAAAAATCTCATCACTATGTCTTTAGGTCAAGATGAATTTTTTAGGATAATGACATGCCAAACTGCTAAAGAAATGTGGGATACTCTTCAAGTAACCCATGAAGGCACTAATGATGTAAAGGACTCAAAGATTAGTACTCTTACTAGTCAATATGAATGCTTTAGATTAAACTCTCATGAATCGATTGTTGATATGCAAAAAAGATTTACTCTCATCATTAATCAACTCATTACACTTGGAAAGACTTACACTAACAAAGAACTCATTCATAAAGTGTTGAAAAGTCTTAACAGAGAATGGCAACCGCTAGTTACCGCCATCAAACAATCTCCTAGCATAAACGAAATGTCTCTCGCCACTCTATTTGGTAAGTTGCAGGAACAAGAACAAGAGCTGAAAGAATTAAAGATGGCGGAAGAGGAAGAAAAATCTTCCAAGAAAAAGGGTCTTGCTCTCAAGGCTACTTCCACAAATGAAGAAGAAGAATCCGGAAGTGAACTTGATGAAGAAGAAGAATTTGGACTATTTGTGAAACGCTTCGGGAAATTCATGAAAGGCAAACGCTTTCAAAGAAGCTTCAAAAACTCAGGTAAGAAACCTATCACTAAAGAAAACTCTCCCTCACCCAACTGTTTTGAATGTGGCAAGGAAGGGCACTTCAAAGCCGATTGTCCAAACCTCAAAAAGAAGGGCAAGGACAAACAAAGAAGAAGAAGAGCCTATATTGCTTGGGATGAGAATGATGTGAGCAGCTCCGACGACTCGGAAGATGAGCAAGCCAATCTTTGCTTAATGGCAAATCATCAAGAAGAAGATAATGAGGTAAATCTTCTTGACTTAGATAAAAATGAGCTGTTAGAAGCATTTGAAGAATTATATGATAAATTCACAAAAATCTCTAGTAAACTCAAAGCATCCAGGAAAACTAGTGACACTCTAGAGATACACCTTATGGAAGTCTGCAAAGAGAATGAATGTTTAAAAGAAGAATTGAAAAATGCTCAAGTATGTTCCATTAGTAAACCTTGTAATTTTGCTAAGAAATGTGTTGATCTAGAAAATAAAGTCCTAGATCTAAACAAAACCTTAGAGAAATTCACTAATGGAAGAGATAATTTGAATATCCTTCTTGGGCAACAAAAATGCATGTTTAGTAAAACCGGCTTAGGATATGATCAAGAACATAGTAATCATAAAATGGAGAAGCACTATAAAAACTTCTTTGCACCACCAAGCAAATCCTCCTTACCTTTTATGAAATGCAATCATTGTGGTACCAAAGGACATAGTGCATATAAGTGTAGTGTTAGGAAACTAGGACCAAAGGTCTTAAGAAAGGTGTGGGTTCCCAAAGGAACGTTCCCACAAGCTAACCTTAAAGGACCCAACATAAAATGGGTACCTAGTTCTCTAAAATGATTTTTTTTTGTAGGTATGCTTCAAGGCAAGCAACACCCATTGGTACTTGGATAGCGGGTGTTCGAAGCATATGACGGGAGATATAACCAAATTTACATCATTCACTCCCAAACGAAAAGGAAGCGTCACCTATGGAGACAACACTAAGGGAAGAATCCTAGGCATTGGAAATATTGGTAAGAACTCTTCCACATCCATAAGTGATGTATTGTATGTTGAAGGCCTCAAACATAATTTACTAAGCATAAGTCAATTATGTGACAAAGGATATAGAGTTTTATTTGAATCAAATTGTTGCATAATTGAGCATAAGACTAATAAGGAAATTAAGTTTGTAGGCCAAAGAATTGATAATATTTACATGATTGATATGGATAGTTTGTCTACAAATGATGAACAATGCTTCATTTCAAAAGAGGATGAAACATGGCTATGGCATAGAAGAATAGCTCATATACATGTAGACCACTTGAACAAACTTGTTTCTAAAGATTTAGTAATTGGTCTACCAAAGCTTAAATTTGAAAATAGATTTTGTGATGCATGTCAAAAGGGAAAACAAGTAAAGGCATCCTTTCAATCCAAAAACATTGTTTCTACTCAAAGGCCTTTACAACTTTTGCACATGGACTTATTTGGACCATCCAAAATCAAAAGCTTTGGAGGTAATTACTATGGTCTAGTTATAGTAGATGACTATTCAAGATATACATGGACATTGTTTCTTGCTCATAAAAATGAAGCATATCATGCATTCAAGAAACTTGCAAAGATTATCCAAAATGAGCAAAACTCAAAAATTGCATCCATTAGAACCGATCATGGGGGAGAATTTGAAAATCAATCTTTTGAAAAGTTTTGCGAAAAACATGGTATTAATCACAACTTTTCAGCTCCAAGAACTCCACAACAAAATGGAGTAGTTGAAAGAAAGAATAGATCTTTAGTGGAGCTTGCTAGAACCATGCTAAATGAAAACAATATTGCAAAACATTTTTGGGCCGATACGGTAAACACCGCGTGTTATGTTATGAATAGATGTTTGATAAGGCCTATTTTAAAGAAAACCCCCTATGAGCTTTACAAGGGTAGAAAACCCAACATTGCATACTTTCATATTTTTGGATGTAAATGTTTTGTGCTCAACAATGGAAAGGATAATCTAGGAAAGTTTGATGCAAAATCTGATGAGGCAATCTTCCTAGGATATTCTCAATCAAGTAAATCTTATAGAATTTTCAACAAACAAACAAATACCATTGAGGAATCTATTCATGTCAAATTTGATGAAAATAGCCATAACCCTCCGAGAAAGGAAGATGTTGATGATCTTGTAGGTACCTTCCAAGAAATGAACTTGCAAGACAAAGAAGAAGAAGTCAACAATGATGGAGGTGCAACACAAATTGAGAGACAACAAGATTGGGTAACATTGAAGGATCATCCCTTGGACAAAATCATTGGAGAAATAACCAAAGGGGTAAGTACTCGAAACGCCATTAGAAATGCATGCAATCACTTGGCTTTTGTATCCCAAATAGAACCCAAAAATATTGACGAAGCCATTATTGATGAACATTGGATGTTGGCCATGCAAGAAGAGTTAAACCAATTTGAAAGAAATGAAGTTTGGGAACTTGTGCCAAGACCCAATAATCATCTAATAATAGGCACCAAATGGGTTTTTAGAAATAAGCTAGATGAAAACGGTATAATAACTAGAAACAAAGCTAGACTAGTTGCAAAGGGATACAACCAAGAAGAAGGAATAGACTATGAAGAAACATATGCTCCCGTAGCTAGGTTAGAAGCCATTAGATTATTGCTAGCTTTTGCATGTTGTATGGATTTCAAATTGTATCAAATGGATGTCAAAAGTGCGTTCTTAAACGGCTACATTCAAGAAGAAGTTTATGTAGATCAACCTCCCGGTTTTGAAAATCATAAATTTCCAAACCATGTCTTCAAATTGAGAAAAGCCTTATATGGTTTAAAGCAAGCTCCAAGAGCTTGGTATGAAAGATTAAGCAAATTCCTTTTAGAACACAACTTTGAAAGAGGAAAGGTTGATACTACATTGTTTATAAAACACAAACATAATGACATCCTCTTGGTACAGATTTATGTAGATGACATAATATTTGGTGCTACTAATGAAAATCTTTGTCAAGAATTTGCCAAGATTATGCAGAATGAGTTTGAAATGTCCTTGATGGGAGAACTCACCTTCTTCCTTGGACTACAAATAAAACAAGCCATTGATGGAACGTTCATTAGCCAAACCAAATACTGTAAGGAACTACTTAAAAGGTTTGGAATGGACAAGGCAAACGAGATAGCTACACCCATGAGCACATCCTGCTATCTAGACAAAGACGAAAAGGGTAAGGACATTGAAATCACCAAATATCGAGGTATGATTGGATCCTTACTGTATTTGACTGCGAGTAGACCTAATATTATGTTTGCGGTGTGCATGTGTGATAGATATCAAGCATGTCCTAAAGAATCACATTTGACTGCCGTAAAAAGAATTTTGAAATATCTTGTGGGTACTCAAAATGTTGGTTTATGGTATCCCAAAGGCGTTGAATGTAATCTTTTAGGATATTCTGATTCCGACTTTGCGGGGTGTAAGCTTGATAGAAAAAGCACTAGTGGTACATGCCATTTGCTTGGTAGTTCCCTTGTTTCTTGGCATAGCAAGAAACAAGCAAGTGTTGCATTGTCAACAGCTGAGGCAGAATATGTAGCAGCTGGTAGTTGTTGTGCTCAAATTCTTTGGATGAGACAACAACTTCTTGATTTTGGTATTACCTTGAATAAAGTCCCCATTAAATGTGATAATACAAGTGCCATTAACATCTCCAAGAATCCAGTAATGCACTCTAGAACCAAACACATTGAAATTAGGCATCACTTTATTAGAGATCATGTGTTAAAAGGGGATTGTGTACTTGAACATGTAGAAACTTCTAAACAACTAGCTGATATTTTCACAAAACCCTTGGCTAGAGAGCAATTCATTCACATAAGAAGAGAATTAGGCATTCTTGACATGTCTACTTGTGTTTGAATCTTTTGATAAGAACCTTGTTGAATGGCATAGTGCATGGTATATATCACATTTCATGTTTGGAACCTTACTGTTTGATATGTTTGAAGCTTTTGACTCCATAATCGATTACATTGTTAATCCCAATCGATTACTAAGCTTCTATTTCTAAGCTAATCGATTATAGCTCACCCATAATCGATTACAATCATTCTGTTTCAAAGATAATCGACTATCCATGATCCATAATCGATTACGAAGCTTCTGTTTCAAGTTCAAAACGTTTCCTTTTCTTCATAATCGATTACTACATTGCTCCAATCGATTAGGACGATTCTGTTTCTAAACTAATCGATTACCCTAAGCCTATAATCGATTACCCTCTGTATGAAACGTTTGAAATTCCCCAGAAACAGTGATCTAATCGATTACCACCTGACACGTAATCGATTAGTATACGTTCTGATGAGTCAAAACTCCAATTTCCTAGGCTCACTCGAAACTCTCCCTCTCTTAACTCACTTCACTCCTTTCTAAACTATCTTTCCTCCTTCCTAAACCTAATTTTCAACTATAAATACCCCCTCATTCACCTTCTCATCTTACACTACCTCCTTTCTCCCAAACCTCTTTAAAACTCTCTAGCACTCATCCCTCTTCATCTCCTTCTTTTTGCATTTTCCACCATGTCTACCTCAAGGAATGTCAAGAGAGCTAGGTCCTCTGCTGCTCAAGCTCATAATCCCCTTGACTTCTCAAGGTTTTTCTCTTCTCCTAGAGATCTTCAGAACTTTATGAAGAATTTTTCTGAAAAGGAAATCATGACTCCTCACTACACCATTGCTGACACCTTTGACAACCCAAGCCTCACCTTCACCCAAAGTCTCCACCACTACAACCTTTTCCCATTCTTATCCCTCAAAGAAGAAGAATACTATCCTGAGCTTATGAGAGTATTCTACTGCAACCTCCGCCTTGTCAATGGGATGGTTGAATCCAAGGTGAAAAACACCACCATCAAACTCTCCAATGCCCAGTTTGCAGAGATTTCCAAACTGCCCCTCAACAACGCTGACTTTGATGGAGGCGAACCTGAGGATGAATGGGGCTTCAATGCTCTTACTGCTCGCCAATCTTTATGGAAAGCTGACCGTCCTAGGAGCAACCACAAACTAGTTGGCCACTTGACCATGAACAACCGCCTGCTCCACTTCTTCTTGGTCAAGATGATTGTTCCCCGTGGTGGGAACTATGCTCTAGTTGAAGAGGATGATGTCCTCTTAATGTGGGCCATGCTGAACCACAAAGAGATCAACTGGGTTCAGTTGATCAAATTCCACATGCGCCATGCCAAGGACCAGCAAAAGCTCCCTTATGGTATCCTCCTCACCAAAATTTTCAAATTCTGTGGAGTAGATTTAGCAGGGGAACTCTCTGAGAAAGTGCCCCCTAGAGCTTGCATTGGCACCCATCACCTCACCAAAATGGGTCTTGTTTTCTCAAATGGAGCATGGTACTCACGAATGGAGGGCGTTTATGCCAACATTCCCTTCCAAGCTCCTGCTGAAGAAGCACCTGCTCCTCCTCCTCCTCCACCTCAACCACAAGCTGCACCATCAGCCTCTTCATCTCAATCACAAGCTGACCCATTTGCATCTCTCTACGCCCATCTTGATCGCCGCTTCGATCGACTTGAAAACTCCCTCCAAGAGTTTTCAATGACCGAGCAGCAACATTTTGAGATGATGCAGCAGCGATATGAAGAACTGGCTCACCAAATTGCAGAAATCCGCTTCTTCAACCCGGACAATTAGACTTTTTAGTTATGTTTTGCTGTTGATTTCTGTTTGTTGTTTTTCTGCATTTTGAATAATTTTACTTCTTGTATTTCCCATTTTTATTAATTCAATAAAAGTATCTTATTTCCGTTTACATTATTTCTCTTCACTGCTCTAATTATTTTTGATGATTATAAAGGGGGAGAAGAATATATGTTCATATGTTGGATAATACTCTGATACAAATATGGATAATATTGATAACATGCTCTGACTACAATGTTGAATATGCTCTGGTACTAAGAATATGGATGATAGATGCTCTGGTAACAAAATTTGAAAAATGTAATCTGTTTGTTAGATTCCTTTTGATAGGGGGAGAGTTATAAGATAAGAGATAATAGACAATAGATAAAATGAGATAAGACATTGGCTGTTGAATGTGATTACTCTCCGTTTTGAAAATTGTCATCTGCTATTTGAAAAAGAGATAATATAGCAGAGTTGTTTTTGCAAAAGGATACATTTAAAGATAAGTCTATATTATTTAAACTAACAACCCTCAAGAGATGAACATAGTTGTCATCATCAAAAAGGGGGAGAATGTGTTTGAATATGTTAACAGGTCCAAAAGATGTGCAAGGATTTTGATAATGACAAGTACTCTTGAAGAAACCAATGCAAAAACAAAGACATGAAATCAGAATTGAAGTAACAGCGAAGCTAATCGATTAGGCCATAGATGCTAATCGATTAGGAGCTTTCTGTCTTGGAAGAAATTGCATCAGGGTTGAAGCTAATCGATTAGGAAAGCTATACAATCGATTAGGAAGCCACTGGAATTTAAGGTAATCGATTATACACCAGAGACTAATCGATTACAACAATCAAAAATGGAACTAAGTGCATCAAGTACGATGGCTAATCGATTATGGAAGCTATACAATCGATTAGGAAGCCACTGGAATTTAAGGTAATCGATTGCAAGACATGCTAATCAATTAGGATGCTGCGAAAACAAATTAAATGCATCAGGTACAAGATGCTAATCGATTAGAGGAAGTGAAATAATCGATTAGGAAGTCTCTGACTTGAAGCTAATCGATTACAACGCGAGGGTGTAATCGATTACGCTAGTGGAAAAACAGATTTAAGTGGGAAACCAGGTCATGTCTCCACCATTCTTCAAATTTCCACTAACTGCAACGGCTATGATGGACTAGGGCACTCCTCAACAGCTATCTTGGCTCTATAAATTGAAGAGGAAGATAAGCCCAAACACACAACCAAGTAGCAACAATTCATAGCTCTATTTTGTGCTTTGTAAGCCTATTTCTTGCATATTGTACTTTCACTTGTATATCCTCTCATCTTGAGAGATTAGATTTTGGAGAGCTTTTCACTTGTATATCTGCTCTATTAAGAGAGTATATTGATTGTAAACACAAACTCCAAACACACAAGTTATTCACTCTAGGTTGAGTGGTTGTTCACTCTAGGTTGAGTGGTTACAAAGGTTGTGGACTCAACCTTTGGGATATTGTGAGATTGAGAGATTGGGTGGGTTGCCCTTATACTTGTGAGGATTGGGTTCTTGAGTGTGGGACACTAGGAAGCCGCAATTGCTCAAAGTTGTATCTCTAGTCTACAATAGTGGAAAATCCTCTAAGTGGGTTGCTTAGAGGCGAGACGTACACCGGATTGGGTGGAACTCGTTACATCGGTTTGCAAGCTTCTCTTCCTTACTCTTTTACTTCCATACATTGCATATTTGTTGATTGGTATTGTTTGGTTGAGAAGAACATACTTGAACTTGCTTAATTTGCTATTCTTTAGACATTGCACACCAAGTGTTTGCTAAATTGCCTCAGCAATACTTACCTCTTGTAGTGCATTGCATATCATTGTTACTTGCTTTCACTTGCATAATCTCATAAACTTGGTCATAGAAATCAATTTCAAAGGTATTCCAAGCAAAAGTTTTATAACTCAATTCACCCCCCCTCTTGAGTATTGAGGCCACTTGAACAACACCGACTGCACTGTGCACGCCTCCTTGAGTATTTATGTTTGTACTCGCACCTTCAGGGTTTTCTCTCTTCATCTCTGGGCAATCCTTGATGTGATGACCTGGTTTGTTACACTTAAAACAAACATAAGTGTTTTTAGGACAATCCCTTTTAAAATGGGGTCCTCCACAGATAAAACATTTAAAAATTTGGTGCAGATGTCGGGTAATAGCTTCCAGTTGAAGCTTGGGGTCTGTTAGGAACAGATGCTGCTCCAAACCGGTAAAATGGCACTTGGTAAGGCTTATTTCTCCTGAAGTCTCTTCTTTGGTGATGGTGAAGTCCTTCACTTCTCATTTCTCCCGTCTTATGAATGGGTTCATGACTTTTGGTCATTCTATCCTTATGATCCTCTTCAAAGATCTTGCAACGATTTACCAACACAGAAAATTCACGGATTTCCTGCATTCGTATAGCTTCCTTAATTTCTGGCCGCAATCCATTTACAAACTTTGCACACCGATCACCTTCGTTAGTATCATCATTATAATGAGAATGAAAATGAGATAGCTCTTCAAACCTGGATGCGTACTCTCCAACGATCATATTTCCTTGGGTTAGCGACAGGAATTCGAATTGTCTTTTCTCTTTAACATCAGCTGGAAAGTATTTCTCCAGAAACATATCCTTAAAATAATCCCAAGTGATCTCCATGTCGTTGACTTCGAATTGTCTACGCATGCTATCCCACTAATGTTTGGCATCCTCAGATAAGGCATAAGTAGCGAAGACTACCTTATCAGCTTCATTACATTGCAATGCTCGAAAGATCTTCTCTATCTCTCGAATCCATGTTTGTGCTCCATCAGGGTTATATCCTCCCTTGAAACAAGGTGGATTGCGCTTTTCGAAAAGGTCCAACCTTCTCAAGGCATCATTACCTTGACCTTCACGTGCTCCCATTGCATTGATTGAGCGTTCTACAACTCCAATAAGATCGTTTCCGGCCATTAGTTTCCTGTTTCACAGTAACTGAGATTTGTCACATCAATCACAGTTACTACCAAGTCAGATATTCTATTCTCTATCACCTATACAGAGTTTACAGATAAAGCAAGATAAACCTTTTCCCCAGGCCTATTGGATTAACTGCTCTGATACCACTTTATAACACCATCTGTTACACCTTAATAATACTAGAAAAATTCGTATATTTTTTTTATTCAAGAAATGATTGTTAAAAGGAAACTATCGGAATAAATTAAATACATTATTTCTGAAATACCTCATAAATATTATTAAAACTTTATAAAGTAATTTTACATTCATCCGAAGAAAATAAATATTAAACTTTATAAGAAAGAGAGGAAACTCCATGGCCCAGAAGCAGTTACTTAATAACTTTATTTATTCATTGGACCACGGTGTTCATATCGAGCTCCCTTTCTAGAACGTGCTATATTCACTGTCGAGATTCTTCGATCCTTCCCTCTAAACCATCAATTTAAAATATATGAAACAAAAACACGGAGAAAGGAGTGAGAAACAGAATGTAATATTCCCAAATAAGACATAAGCAACAAAGGGTTTTCACAAACCAATACATAATAATATTAATCACAATCACATACACAATCAATTATGAATGCATGAATGTTATGCAATATCTTCATCATAACTTACGTATATATGTAGGCCCTTAAATTTTAATTTGCACTAGGCCAACCAGGAGTTTACAATGTTCTATAAATCCGGATAATAATAATATGAACAGCTCAACTGGCATGGAAACACTTAGAGACTAGTTAGATTGAGAAAGTTTTTATTGTGAAAGTACCCGACACTAGGGAGCTACCCCAGGTCCCCTGAAGCACCCTTTCACACCCTCTCATCCCAAGGCTCGTAATTAAGCCTCCTCTAATGTATCCTCGATTTCTATAATCCGTCCCCAGACAATATCATTTTGTTTCACTTTAATGATTTATGATGCATGAACTACTCGCGTATTTAATTGGTTAAGGCTTTTAGAAACTCAATTATTAAATACCTTAAAGGTTTACAACATCCTTTCAATAAACTGTACATTATCTCAATTCTCTGAATTTCTGTCCCACAAAAATAAATTTGGTACAGTTTTTAATTCTCACTGAAATTGAGTTTCTAAGCCTTAAATATCTCAAAACTTTTTCATATAAAACTTTTACATAATCTTTCTCAAATTGAATCTTAACAAGATCAAATTCTCAATTATTTCAAATATCTTTAGTTATTAAGTTGGAAAAAATAAAATAATTTTCTTTTGAAAATTTTATTTTATTAAAAGAGAATAATCTTTAAATCATTAACCAAAAATACTTAAAATTACAAAATTTTTCTTTAATTCAAGATTTAATTATCTCAATTTATTAATTTTCATAAAATGTCTTCTTTCTAAAATAAATACTAATTTTTTTATTCTAAATATTGAAAATAAAGTTAATAAAAATAATTTCTAAGAAGAGAAGATTTAAAGTAATAAAAATTTAAAGAGTAAGGTAAGAAAATTCTTACTGAGTTTTAGCTTTCTGTCATGCTCGCTATATGCTCAAACTCCACATCATAAAATCATCGATCAAAATCAAGCATTATCAATTATAACTAAATATCATCAATCACATCAAATATTATTAATCACAATTAAATATTAATCAAAATCAAGTCAATAAAGCATCATTTATAAATATTATAATTCAAAGTCTAATGGTTATTAATATAGTCAATTTGAGTCCTTTTAGTCAATTTCTCGTATAGGTCTATGTAAGTCCATATAATTCAGTCCTTGCATAGGTATAGTTCAGTCCATATGGGTCATAGTGGTCCAAGTCCTTGCATAGGTATAGTCCAGTTCATATAGGTTATAAAAGTACAGGTCCTTGCATAGGTATGTTAGAGTTAGTTACATCAGATATTTAATTTAAAATTTATTAAAAATTTTAAGTTAAAAATGTTAATATTTTAAAATAATAATATTTTCAAATTTAAAAGGAGTAGGGGACTCCTCCCATTATTCTTATGTCTTTTCATATTATACTCTTATCTCACTCCCCCTTACCTTGGATTGTTACCAAAAGAGAGTTTGTTTTACGCTTCCGATTTCTAGAAATATTAATACCAATCTATTTCAGTAAATACATAAGGTGAAAATTAAGAGTACTACTTAAAACAGAAATGGTAAATTTTGAATAGTGAATAGTGAATAGTAAATAGTGAATAGTAAATCATGAATAGTAACAGTAAATAGTAAAACATGAATAGTAACGGTAAATAGTAAATCATGAATAGTAACGATAAATAGTAAAATTAAATAGTAATTTACTATTTGAATAGTAATTTACTATTAAAATAGTAATTTACTATTGAAATAGTATTTTACTATTTAGAATAGTAACTTAAAATAATATTATTTCCAGTATAATAATAGATTTCTAAAAACGATATAAAAATAACCCTAAAAAAATATAAAAGAGGTGTATTTGTACCTTAGAATTTTAGCAGAACCTTCTTCTAAAAAAATTTATTTCTCTCTCTCACTTCCACCACTATCTCACTAGCACTACTATATTAAGAAAACTTAATCTGAAATTGTGAATTCTAAATATTGATAAAAATATTGATAAGAATTTTAAAAATCTAAAATTTTCTTTTAATAAAAATTTATTGACACGTTCCCAATTATTGATACGTTCCCAAATTTTAGCATATTATTTACCGTTATTATTAAAAATTTATTAGTTGCTGTTATTATTCAAAATTTACTATTTACCGTTACTATTCAAAATTTACTATTTACTATTACTATTCAAATTTACTATTTACCGTTACTATTCAAAATTTACTATTTACTGTTATTGTTCACGATTTACCATTTATCACTACTATTTAAAATCTACTATTCACGATTTACTATTTACTATTACTATTCAAAAATTACTATTTATCATTACTATTGATGACTTACCATTTACCGTTACTATTTACTATTACTATGCATATTTACTATTTATCATTCTGATAGCAATCTTAATTTTTATTTTATGCTTATATTGAAATAAATTAGTATTAATATTTTTTTAGAACTTGGAGGCGCAGAGCAAATTCACTGTTGATAGCAAATCAAGGTAAGGGGGTGAGATAAGAATATAATATGAAAATACATAAGAATATTGGGAGGAGTCCCCTACTCCTTTTAAACATAACAGTATTATTATTTTAAAATAATAACTTTTAACTTAAAATTTATAATAATTGTTATTAATAAATTAAGCATCTTGTGTAACTTAATATCTGAAATATTTATTCAAGAACTTGAACTATTATGACCTATGCAGACTGGACTGAACCTATACAAGGACTTGGACTATTATGACCTATAAGGACTGAACTAGACCTATGCAAGGATTGGACTATCTTGGATTTACATAGACATGTGCAAGGAATTGACCATAGAACTTAAAACAAACTTTATTAATTTAAATAATCATTGAATTTTAAATTATCATATTTATAACTAATGTTTAATTATTTGATTTGATTATGGTTGTTAATATTTATTTATGCTTTATGATGTTTGATTGTGATTGACAATGTTTGATTATGATTGATAATCTTGTACTGTGGAGTTTGAGCATATAGCAAGCATGACGGAAAGCTAAAATTCAGTAAGAATTTACTTATCTCCTACTTCTTTATTTACTTATTCATCTTTATTCAAATTACTTTTAAGAAATTTCTTAGATTTTAATAAAACTACATAATTTTTTTGAAATCTTTTTTTATCTTTTAATATATATGTATATATCTTTACTAAAATTTAGATTTTTAGTTAGTTTATCAGAAAGAAAAAGAAAGAGAAATTATTTTATAAAAATAAATTTTTACTAATATTTTAATATATATATATATATATACATGTTATTTAAATGTATAAAAATATTATACAAAATTTTCAAGTACTAAGATTTTAAAGATTGATAATTCCAAATTCGAGTTTTTAGTAATTGATTTTGAATTAACCTATAGACTTTCTAAAGAAGGTTGTGAAAAATATATTTAAGGCTTTGAAACTCAAATTATAAGGATATTTGGTTTGTGATTTGAAAAGGAACTGTACTAAAATTTTATGTGTGTATTTGAGAATTTGAAAAAGTACAGTTTACTGGGGTGGCTATGTCGTGATTCGTAGGCCCCGATAATATAATTGAGTTTCTAAAAGCCTTAACCAACTAAATACGTGAGTAGTTCATGCATCATGAATCATCAAAGAGAAACAAAAGGATATTGTCTGGGGACGGATTATAGAAACCAAGGATACATTAGAGGAGGCTTAATTGTGAGCCTTGGGATGAGAGGATGTGAAAGGGTGCTTCAGGGGACCTGGGGTAGCTCCCTAGTGTCGGGTACTTTCACAATAAAAACCTTCTCAATCTGACTAGTCTCTAAGTGTTTCCATGCCAGTTGAGCTGTTCATGTTATTATTATCCGAAATTATGGAACAGTGTAAACTCCTGGTTGGCCCAGTGCAAATTAAAATTTAAGGGACCCACATATGTAGGTAAGTTATGATGAAGATATGGCATATCATTCATACATTCATAATTGATTGTGCATGTGATTGTGATTGATATTATTATTCTAGTTTGTGAAAACCCTTTATTGCTTATGTCCTATTTGAGAATATTATATTCTGTTTCTCACTCCTTTCTCTATGTTTTTGTTTCATATGTTTTAAATTAATGATTCGTACAGAGGGAAGGATCGAAGAACATCGACAGTATATATAGCACGTTCTAGAAAGGGAGCTCGGTATAAATACCGTGGTCCAATTAATAAATAATGTCATTAGGCAACTGCTCTTGGGCCATGGAAGTTTCCTCTCTTTCTAATAATGTTTAATATCTATTTTATTTGGATGAATGTAAAATTACTTTATAAATTTTAATGATATTCATGAGGTATTTCAGAAATATTGTATGTAATTTTATTCTGATAGTTTCTTTTTAACGATTTTATTTTTAAAAAAATCATAAATTTTTTAGAAATTATTGAGATGTAATAGAGGGTGTTACAGGGAGTCCACTGACATCCCGTGAACCCTCTGGTCCACCGAGCCCTTTGGCTTCCCACCTCAATCACTGGATTTCTCCATGAACCTCTGGGTAGCTCAACTGGGTCACTCACGACCACAGGAGCCAAAAGCGATAGGTAATACATACCGAATGGCTGTCCACACCACATAACATGCATATATAGCATATAACAACATTATAATCATCTCAAATTCATTAAAACTTTATCCCAGCATAAAAAGCCATTTCCTAGGACATAATGAACCAAATCAAGGCATATAACACATCAATTATCATTATTTACTTGTAAACATATCATATATCTCATCATATCATCTCATAAATCTCATTTTCATCACATCTTATCACTTTCTCATTATAATCATCATTATTACACCAATCATATTTATCAAACTCATCATGCAATCATTAATATATTCCAAACCATATATTCTTAAATAAAACATTCATAATTTTATTTCACAATATAGAAACCCACAAAACCTTGACTAACTATACACTACAACACTCCCCTTACCTCACTTCTAATGCTCTTTAACTAACTCACAAGAATCGATGCGCTAAAACACTAAAAACGCAAGAATTACAAAAGGGGTTTAAGGAATTAACCATTGAAACCTTAACTTAGCTTAAGAAAACACTTGAAAATCAATTCTTAAAGCTTTATAAGCTTACCGCAACCAAAACTGATTGTTACTTTAAGAAACCCCTACTTCCACTAAGATTTCGGCACTCTGTTCATAACCTACGCAAAGCGGAATTCAATTCTATCACATAATCTTTCACTTAAGAGCCATAACCAGTTCAGAACCTTAAATTTCAAAGCTTCCCTTGCATCCCCAAGAAAACAAGAAAAAGAAAGGAAACTTTCATGAAAACTAAAACTGAGAGATTTCATGCGATTACCTTGTGTTTTCTACTTCTAATCCGCGATTAATTTTGAAGACCAACCAAAAATTGGCCTGAATCAATGTCTTATGTCTCAAGGGGAGAAAAAAGAGAGAGAAAGGTCCAAAACTCTGTTTTTGCTTATCTTCTACGTTGTTGACACTGTAAAATTTTAATTCTGCTCGTGACGCTGACACTACGCGTCTAGTCCAAATTTTTACCCTTACGCTATACGTCAACTAGACGTTATACATCAAAAAAAAATCATAAATCCCCCTTAAATCATTCTTGAATCACACAAATGCATCATATTCTCAAATTATCATAATTTAAGCTCATTTGCTCATTTATTTATTCTTTTAAATATAAAAACATATGGGATGTTACATCATGTGAGATCCCGGTATTGTTGAGGGCAGAGACTGATCGCTGGTGCATGGGCACAGACAAGGAGTGGCTCTTGGCAAGCTTCTAGTGGGGAATATGACATCTTGGACACTGTTGAGGATGGAGAATGATCGTTGATGCATAGGCACAGACAAGAAGCGTTTTCTGACAGGCTTCCAATGGGAGGGACACATGAATTAATCGAATACATAACAGAATGAGAGGTATCCAAAGACTGTATAGGTATAGGACTATACAGTCGAGGAAAGCTTAAAGGAATTAATTTGTACTACCCATATAAACAAATGCATTTACCTTTTCGATGGCCCATCACTTAAGGACTCCAAGGTTAAGTGTGCTTAACTTTGAGAAATTCTAGGATGAGTGACCTCCTGGGAACTTCTCGAGAAGTGTGTGATTGAGGACAGAGCACACTAAAAAGGTCTTGACACAGGCCTTACTAGGACCTCATTTGGGATATGTTTTTCACTTTATAAATAATTTTGTTAGGAATATTATTTCTTTTAGGAATTAATTAGGTTTAGAATTATTTTTAGTTTTGGGCCTTGCATGGCCATATTTTCCATTCTGGGCCACTTTTGGGCCTTGTATAGGTGTTAGGTTGCTTTGGGCCCCTTTTGGGCCATCTAGTTTTAGCTTTTGGGCCTTGGGTGAAGCTTTTTCAAGCCCACCCATTCTCATAAGTTGAATATTAAGAAAAGTTTAGAGTGAGATACTCCTCATTCTCTCTAGAAAGTAGAAGCACTAGGCTCATTTCTCCTTTGTCTTATCCTTTGGTCTTCTCCCAAAGGTGGTGACTTTACTCACCTTATCTCTCTAATCTCTAAAGAGTAGCGGATTCACCTTCTCACACTTTTCTCTCTATCTCCTTCCATTTCTAGCTAAATCCTCTCTAGATCTAGGTTTTCTTCACATAAATTCCTCCATCTCCTAGCCTTTTTCCATTTCGGTTTCCATATATTCTTCATAAAACTGTGAGCTCTCATCATCTTCTTAAGGAACTTGCTTGGATATATGGAATACTAAAGAGGAAGATCCATCTCCATGCTTATTAAAGGCTCCTTTGACTACAACATTTGGTATTATGAGTCTTCTCCTCTTTTAGTATTTTTCTAGATTTGTTTTTGTAATGTTTTAATTCTTAAATTTCAGTTCCAAATCTGAATTCCTCTTGTTCTATACATCAATTTTCATATATCATGTGCTTAAAAACTCCAAAAATTGTAAGAGTTATGCTTACTTGAAGTTTTAGATCTACAACTTTTCGCTTGGAATTTTGAGAAGTGCTTTCACAAAAGTTCTTACTGCACTTATTATTGACTTAACCTCAAATTTTCATTAAAAAATGGAGCAAAAAAAATTTAGTCAAAGTTGTTGACCTTAGATGCCTTATACTTCAAGTAACCTCTCTTTTCTTGTGTTTTCTTGACCTTTTCTTTCATATTGTGTTATATTTGAGTCATTTCTTTGATTTTAAGTAATTTTTCAATTCTGGACTACACCTTAACCATGTGAAATGTTGATGCTCCTTAGGTGTTTGTTTGATTATTTAGGTGTTCATTAGTTTCCTTAGCCATTGTTTTAGGTGTGGAGCTTGTTTCCTTTGTTTTCTAGGTGTTGTGTTTTGGCTTTTGCTTATTGTGTTGTGGTTGGAATCTTTAAGCATTTTAAAGTCTCCATTTAAAGTACCTAACAAGCTCCTAGAGTCTTCTGGATCACCTCTCTTTAAGGTGACATTTGTGCCTTGTTAATTGTAGGTTGTTAGCATTCCTTTTAGGTTGAGTTTTCTAGTTTAATCTTCCATTTTCCAGCAGCAGTATCTTGATCTTTGCATGCTGTTTTTGTACTTGTTTTAATGTCTTTTGATGCATAAAAAATTGCCTTATATTGCCTCTTTCAATTGGAAGTGGATGCTTACTTTACACTTTGTGTAGTTTGCCATTGTATGCCTTATTTTGTGCACTATTTTGGACTAATTGCCAAATTTGTTTTGATACAGTAAAATACATTTAAAAATAGAGAAAAAATCTTAGAAAAACAGAGGGAAAAAGTGAAAAAAGTTAAAAAGTTCATTGGCCATTTATTCATATATTTGTTTAGGCTTTTTCCTTACAAAAAAGAGTGAAAAAAATAAAGGAAAAACATGGTATAACAAAAAAAGAAAAAAATTCCAGCAGCTATATTTTCTCTTGTGCACTATCTTCTTGTGTTCATTTAGTGTCTAATTTTCCATTGGTTTGAGGCAAACTCATTTGGAAAACTATACAAAGTTTTTGGTGAAGTTTAAGCATTCTAGAGTTTCTAGTTTGCATTTCTTTATGTGCTTCTGATGTAGGCTCTTCATCCACTTTCTTGAAGAGAGATGGATCTAGGGCTCTTTCTCCTATCTTCCTTCAATGTAAGCTTGAGAACTTCTTCTTCAAGGCAAGGAAACCGAAAACCAAAGCCTAAACTAAAGGAGTGTTACGCAAGGAACAAGAGGAAAGGGAGTGAAATGGAAGAAGAGAAGGATGAACAATGGAAGAAGGTTTGGAAAAGGGGAGAGGAAAAGGTTGGAGGCCACTTCCCAAAGTGGGGAAGATAAATCCACTCACCACCAAGGGAGGGAGAAACCACTTGGATAAGAGCTTGAGAGAGCTCTCTAATTCTAGAGAGAAGGAGGAGAATCTCTCACTAGGAAAACACTAAGTGCTCTCAAAATCTTGCAAATGAATTAATTGTCCTTGTTTACAAAAGGAGAAGTCCTTATATAGGCCATGGGAAATTTCGGCCAAGGACTAGCTAAGTGGGCTTAAGCATGAATCCAAGGCCCATTAAGAGAAAAAGGTAAGCAAATGGCCTATACATGGCCCAAAAGGAAAAGTACAAGGCCATAAAGTGGCCCATTTGACCTTGCAAGGCCCAAATCTATCCTATAAGCCTAGAGAAACTATTTAGAAAGTATATTACAAGTAAAGTACACATAGATCCTCATAGGTTCCTTATTGGGCTTAGGCCCACAAGAAGAGAGAAAAGAGAAAAGGGCTTTATGAATGCTCTCTTTGGCCCTTTTGGTCTTGGCCCGTGTGAGGGGACCTCTATATGCTTCAAGTTCTTTCTCTAATGTAGTGTGAGGGTCTTCCTTGGGTATGTCCACATTATGCTCCCCCTCTTCAAAAGGATTTGTTCTCAAATCAAAGGCATCATCCTCATCATCTATATCAAAGGGAGACAAATCAGTTATATTGAAAGAAGCACTCACACTAAATCTCCTGGTAGATCTAGGACATAAGCATTATTATTAATTTTCTTGAGAATTTGGAAAGGCCCATCACCTTTAGGGTTGAGTTTGGATTTTCTCAAGTTAGGAAAGCGTTCCTTTCGAAGTTGTAACCATACCCAATCTCTAACCTCAAAGGTGATCTCCTTTTTTTGTTTATTTACACAACGAGCATAATGTTCATTTTTAGTTTGTATTTGGTGTCTAACCTTCTCATGAAAATCTTTGATAAATTGGGCCTTTGCCTCTCTATCCATATGAAGGACAGAGTCAGAAACCTCAATGGGCAAAAGGTCCAAGGGTGTGAGAGGGTTAAAACCATATACAACCTAAAATGGACTATGCTTGGTTGTGGAGTGTTGTACCCTATTATATGCAAACTCAATGTGGGGTAAACACTCATCCCATGATTTTACATTTTTGTGTACTAAGACCCTAAGAAGTTGAGAGAGGGTCCTGTTTACTACCTCTGTTTGGCCATCTGTTTGAGGATGACAAGTTGTGGAAAAGAGGAGTTGTGTTCCTAGCCTTGACCAAAGAGTTTTCCAAAAATGGCTTAGGAATTTGGTGTCCCTATCAAAAACAATGGTTTTGGGCACACCATGTAGTCTCACAACCTCTTTAAAGAAGATCTTAGCAATATGACTAGCATCATCAACCTTATGGCAAGGGATGAAGTGAGCCATCTTGCTAAACCTATCCACAACCACAAAGATAGAATCCATTCCCCTTTGGGTTTTAGGCAGGCCTAACACAAAGTCCATTGATATATCAATCCAAGGTGCACTAGGTGTTGGCAAGGGAGTATATTAACCACTAGGTGAAAGTTTTGATTTAGCCTTTCTACATACAATACACCTTGAGCAATGTTTTTGAACATCCTTTTTCATTTTGGGCCAATAAAAGTGTTCATGTAATATAGACAAAGTCTTATCTCTTCCAAAATGGCCCATGAGTCTGCCCTCATGACTCTCCCTAGGTAGTAGATCTCTTAAAGAGCTTCTTGGAATACAAAGTCTATTGGCTTTAAAAAGATAGCCATCTAAAATGTAGAAGCCCTTATGAGATGTCGAAGTGGAAGATGAGCTAAAGATGTTTGAAAAATCAAGATCATTTGGATACAAAGACCTAATTTCATCAAGCCCAATAACTTTGGCTCCTAGAGAGGTAAGTAAAGAATGCCTCCTAGATAAAGCATCAGCCACAGTATTGGTTTTGCCATTCTTATACTTGATGACATAAGGAAATTGTTCCAAATACTCAACCCACTTAGCATGTCTTTTGTTTAACTTATGTTGCCCTTTTATGAATTTTAAAGATTGGTGATCACTATGTATCACAAACTCTTTTGGGATTAAGTAGTGCTCCCAAGTTTGTAGGGCTCTAATTAAGGCATAGAATTCCTTATCATATGTGGGGTAGTTAATAGTGGCCCCATTAAGTTTTTCACTAAAGAAAGCAATGGGGTGACCTTCTTATAAAAGCACAGCTCCTATGCCCACATTTGATGCATCACACTCAAGCTCAAAGGTTTTAGAAAAATTTGGAAGTTTTAAAATTGGAGCATGAGTGAGCCTATCTTTAAGATCTTGAAAGGCTTTTTATTGCCTAGGCCCCCACACAAAAGAAACATTCTTTTTAACCAACTCATTTAAAGGGGAGGCTAAGGTTGAAAAATCTTTCACAAATCTCCTATAGAAACTTGCGAGACCATGGAAACTTCTTATTTCACTCACATTTCTAGGTGTAGGCCAATCTTGGATTGCCTTAACCTTAGAGTGATCTACCTCAACACCCTTAGAACTAACTACAAAACCAAGAAAGACAATGGTATCCATGCCAAAAGAACATTTTTCAAAGTTAGCATAAAGATTGTTTGTTCTTAAGGCAAGCATAACTTGTCTTAGGTGGATTAGATGAGATGCCATGGACTTTGAATACACAAGAATGTCATCAAAGTATACCACAACAAAATGCCCTATGAAATCCCTTAAAACATGGTTCATAAGTCTCATGAAGGTACTTGGTGCATTAGTTAGACCAAAAGGCATCACTAACCACTCATAAAGGCCAAACTTGGTTTTAAAAGCGGCTTTCCATTCATCTCTTTCTTTTATTCTAATTTGGTGGTAGCCACTTTTAAGATCAATCTTGGAGAAGATTGTAGATCCACTAAGCTCATCTAACATGTCATCAAGCCTAGGTATGGGATGCCTATACTTGATGGTGATGTTATTAATGGCTCTACAATCCGTACACATTCTCCATGAACCATCTTTCTTGGGTACAAGTAAAACCGGTAATGCGCAAGGGCTTAAACTTTCTCTAATCCAACCTTTGGAAAGTAGTTCATTCACTTGATTTTCTATTTCTAAACTCTCCTTAGGTTGCATCTATAGGCAGGTCTATTTGGCAAACTAGCCCCAGGAATAAGGTCCATTTGATGCTCAATGCCTCTAATAGGAGGTAACCCTTTTGGAATGTCTTTTGGGAAGAGGTCTTTAAATTCTTGTAAGATATTTTGGATCCCGTTGGGCAAAAGGGGAGGAGAGGTGCCCATAGAACACAAAGAAGTGTTAGGGATATCTTTTGGATATATGATCAAGCAATGTTTTTGTGAAAACATGGCATGTTTCACATCATATTTAGTTGCGAAGAGATTAGGTTGGCAGTCATTATAGATAATAACTTCTTTCCCTTTATTGTCTTTTTTGTTTTTCTTTGGTTTTTCTAAATTCGTATAGGAAGAAGATCCTAACTCTTTTTCTCTCTTAGCTTTCATTTGGATTTGGTCTTTTGCTACTTGTTGTGGAGTTAGAGGATGTAGCACTATCTTCTTGCCATCCAGTTTAAATGTGAGGGTGTTAGTGAACCCCTCATGAAGGACCTTCCTATCAAATTGCCAAGGCCTTCCTAATAGTATATGAGTTGCTTCCATAGGCACTACATCACATTTGACTTCATCTCTATATGTGCCTATGGTGAAATTTATTAGGACTTGCTTATTGACTACCATTTCCCTTTTTTCATTTAACCATTGTAATTTGTAGGGACTTGGGTGATCTATAAGCTCTAATCCCATCTTTTTGACTAGTCTTTGGCTTGCAACATTTGCACAACTCCCACTATCAACAATGAGAGAACATAATTTGTCATTAATATAACGTCTTGTATAAAAGATGTTCTCTCTTTGTGTCGTGTCATCGAGTTTTACATGACTACCAAGCAATCTTCTAATCATGTACAACTCACCATCATCCCCTAGAATGTGCTCACTGTCACTGGAATCACTACTAGAGTCATCACTTGAATAGTGAGAATCAGAATTAGACTCTGATTGACTTGAGTAGGTTCCATTAGTTTTTAAAATCATGGTTCTTTTTGTTGGACAGTCCGAAGCAATGTGTCCTCTTCCAAGACACTTAAAACATTTTATGGAAGAAGATCTAGAGGATTGTGGTTTTGATGATGGCTCATGCTTATCATGTTGATTCCTAAAGACTTTGCCATTTTTGTGTAACTCACTTTGGAGTTTAGAGGAGGAAGTGCCCACTTCTCTCTCTCTAGGATTTCTCTCAAACTTACCCTTATTTTCTACCCATTTTGACTTATAGGCTCTATTGTTATCCCCATTATAGGATTCTCTTTCCTTAAATCGGTTTTCTACTTTGGTGTATTGATGGAGTAACTCTTCTATATCCACATGTGGAAGAAGTTCTACCCTATTTTTGATGTTCCTATTAAGTCCATGTAAGAACCTATGCATTAAGGTTTCTTCATCCTCTTCTAGGTTGGCTCTAATCATGGCTATTTTTAAGGCTTTATAGTAGTCTTCTACACATTTGGAGCCTTGGGTGAGCCTATTAAGCTTTGCTAATAGTTCACCACGATAATAGTCAGGAACATATCTTTTCCTTAGGAGAGCTTTTAAGTCTACCCACTCATCTATGGGAGGGAAGTTGTCTCTTTTTCTCTCCTTACAAATTTGGGTCCACCAAACTAGAGCATAATTTTGGAAAGAAAGAGTTGCAATCCTAACTTTTTTATCATCTTTTATTTGATGAGAGTTGAATATTTGTTCTACCCTCATCTCCCACTCTAAGTAAGCTTCAATGTCACTTTTGCCATTGAATGGGGGAATTTCTAACTTTACTTCTCTTAAGCCTATGTCATCCTTTCTATGGTCATGGTGCCTTCTTTGTCTTGTTTCTTCCTCACTATCACTAATGTTATGTCTTTGATTTCTTTGTTGTCTATGCCTAGTTCTAGGGGGTTCATTATGCTCAAGATTGGTTAGCCTAGCATTAATATTGTTTAAGCTATCCATTATGTTATGAAGCATGGTTTTGTTATCCCTATCACTAGATGACATCTTTTAATGTTGTCAAAGAAATTTGAGACAAAAACAAAGTATGTATAGACAAGCTAGTCGAGGAAGATGAATGCAATACAAGTGAAAGAAACACTTCAACAATCCCAAAAAAATCAATACTAGGTTTCTATCCTAAGGGAAAACAATGTCCTAGGTTGTCTTTAACTAGGTTAGTCTTATGTTGCTTATGTAAATCCTAAGTTGTCCTTAACCTAAATTGATTATGTTTGTCCTAGGATGTTACTAGTGATTAACTAACCCTAGACAAGCCTAACCAAATTCGGTTTTAAGAAGTAGTTAACCTAAGAAAATTAGTTCAACTAACTAACTAAGTCTTAACAAACCCTAACTAAAAAGTAGTTAATTAATTATGGAAGTTGTAACAAAGTCTAACCACTATAACTAACCAACTAATTCGGTTATGTATTAGTTAACCCAACTAACAATTAGTTATGATAACTAGAATTAGTTCCAACCACTAACTAATTAACCTAATTAGTTAAGACACTCAACTAACTACCAACTTTTTGTTATAACTACCAACTAACTAACTAATTATAGTTGTAACTTCTAACTAATTCTAACCAATTAACTAAAAGTAGTTAATAATCAAATGCACATGTACTATCCTAATTCGAAATTTACTAAGCAAAAAGGAAAGTTATAATGTCCAAAAAGTCCAATGTCTTTGTTGTGTCCAAAATACAAGACAAAATCCTACTACACAAAGCCTAAGAATTGAAAAAAAATTTGCCTAAGTTCTACTAGTTACAAAGCTTTTGCCTCCTTTACAATTGTCTTCAAAAGTCCTTCTTGATGTATAAGCTCCAACTTTACCTAGCAAAAGAAGACAAGACAACAACTCCAAACAAGATTTGGTTAATAGAAATCACAAAGAAAAATTTTAAACCTCACTAAAGTGTATCTCTCAAGTGTATGCCTTCTCTTAGAGATTATCAAGCTCAATCAATTTCCACACCAATCTCAAGTGTTTCAATATACTACCCTCAATTAATGGAGAAATAGAGTGATCTTAGAAGTTTGAAAAGATACAAACTCAAGACAAAACTTTAAGAAGCAAAAATGACAAACTAAAAAGGCTTAAGAAATAAAGGCTACTCAAATGGATTTTTTTTTTTATATGACAAGACTCTAAAAGCAATAAAAGTTCAAAAGAATGAAAGCTAACTTGGAATAGAATTGAATTTGACAAAACAAGACAAACAAGAAAACACATGCAAGAAACAAAGCTTAAAGTACAACCTAGCTTAGAAACTCTAGAGTTGCAAAAGTAAGCAAGGAAGTCTTAATGAATAAGTCTTAGAAATGTCAACTAATGAAACACTTCTCTTTTGGTATTGGTAATTTCAAAATTTTGGTGATGATGTTTGGTGTCTCAAATTCAACTTGGTAATGAGGCTTTCTTTTTAATACTCTTTTTCTCCTTTGGTACTTTTCTTTTCTTTTGATACTTTTCTTTTCTTTTGATACTTTTCTTTTGCCTCTCAAGATTTCAAGGTAACAACACCAATCTTATAATTCCAAAACCAAAATACACAAATTGTACAAACAATTTCAATTAATGCTTCTTGCTTAAGGCAAATTATTCAACCTTCTCCCAAATTGATGTATAGGAGGTGACTAAATTTTTTTTTACAAGTTTTTTTGTTTTTGATGCAAGCAAGATGAAAAGGAATGTAAAAGTGATATCCTAATAGTGCAAGTAAAGAAAAATTAAACCTAGAATCAAAGCTAAGATTGGAAACTAACAACCCTAAAAGTTGACTTGACTTTGGAGTGTCTTTTGTAACATCCCTGTTTTTAGAAACAGTTTTACCCTTGTAATTTTTGAATTATGGAAGGTTTGTAAGTAAGAATAAGTCAATATATACCCTGTTAATGGTCTGTGGTATCTCAGAAATGTCATTTTGTGCATAAAAATGGAATTTATATAGACCATTAATGAAATTATGCAAATTCTGAGTGAAAAGGGCTCTGTTCCGAGTAACAGAGAGGAATTCTGAGTGAATAATTATAAATTCCGAGTGAAGGATGGAATTCTGAGTTAGTGTCATGTTTTCCGAGTAAAACATGACTGAGAGGGCTACCACCGAGTGGAGTCCTGACCTGAGAAGTAATTTTGGGTGAAGTGTGTTCAAGAGAACCACTTCTGGGTGAAATTCAGAGTCAAAACACCCTAGAATGACTCGTTTCCGAGTCATACCTTGCCAAATGCTTCTTTTTCCGAAGGGAACTTCTCTGATTGCAGTATTCCGAGTAAAAGAGTACATATATACTTATGTTTATGTTGATTTATGCTTCCTACCGACTGGAATGTGTTGTTGAATTATTTGGGAAGGATTCCGAATGGTTTCGTATGTGTATGATTAGGAAACCGAGTGGAAAATGGTAGAAACCGAGTGAGTCTATGGGTATGACTCCTCTCCTGAGTGAGATATACTCTACTGGACTAGTTCCGAGTGGAGATTGGTTAATTGTGGATGAGAACCTTACTGTGTGTCTTAAGTATATAAGCCAATTCCGAGTGAGACTTACTGAGATGACTCGGATTGGTTTGAAATTACCGAGTGAGACTGACTACGAGCAGACACGGTTTTAGGATGAATTAACCGAGTGAGAACCATCAGAAACAACTCAGATTTGGGATATAATACCGAGTGAAAGGCCAAGTAAGATAGGAGTCAGCACTGATTGATTTTACCGAGTGAGAAAGCAAGTGTTGAGTCGGTTTTAGAAGAATTCCGAGCTAGGTGTTCATCAAAACCGACCTCTTCGTAGCCACACAACAGCCTTTCTTTCCACACCACAATACCGACCTCTTTCACAGACGGTGTTCATCAAATCCCTCACATACCGTCCTCTACTTCTTTACTCCACACCGTCCCTCACCTAAAAACCGACCTCACTCCATACCGACCTCTTCAAATCCTCCAACACTGAACACCTTTTAAATCCACTCCTGTTAGTGATCAGTCCACTTAATCACATGAATCCAAAAATGAGTGCCACAATGAACCAATTGCAGGGGAAAGTTGCACCTATTATAACACCTTTATATATTTTAATATGTCACTAATCCCATTAATGCAAAGTTGATAGTGAAATGAGTCAAAAGTTTCCATTATCTCCACTAACAGTCCACCAACAGTCTACTCACAAAAAGTTGTCCCTCACTTGTCTCCTTTCTCATTATTAAATCAAGAGCAGAACTCATTACAAGTCTGAAACTTTCAGACCCAAGAGAACTTAGCAAAAACGCTCTTTATTTCTTCTTCTTCGCACAAAGTTCTTTCTCTTTTTTCTTTTCCCTCTCACTCGGATCTGAAGCAGGACAGTGAAGGGAACATTTTATCCTCGTCCAAGAACTCCATTAAGGTAAAGGGGGTATATTCTCGGGTATTCTGGGAAAATTTGAGTGAAAGGAAAGGGTTAAGGTACCTTTGGTCCTCACCTTTCTAGGACACATTCGGGAATTGTATGAATTAAAATGCTTTAATTGTTATATATCTGTTAAATATGTATATACCTTTATGAATATGTTCAATTGGCTGTGTTGTTCATTATAATTCATGATTCAATGAATTCGTTCGATTATCTGTATTGATTATTATGAATTTTGATGATTAAGTGAGTATGTTTGATGCTGAACTGTGAAAATATTAAGTATCATGGGTATTTATGTAAGTTCCAGTGAAGAATTATAAATATATGTTGGAATCAATGATAACAAGCTCGGTTTTACTTCACTCCAGTTGGTTTTACATCAATCCGATCAGTTTTACACTAATCCGACCGGTTTTTGCGTTAATCCGACCAGTTTTACATTAATCCAATCAGTTTTATATAAATCCAATCAGTTTTATATAAATCCAATCGGTTTTACATGATTTCATTCGGTAAATCATTATATATTTCAGACAGAACCCTTTTCTTACTTAAAAACTTTTTCTCAATCATTTTTACTCGGAATTATAGTTATTTCAGTAATTTCACTCGGAAAATAACCTTATTTCAATCAGAAAACTTTTCCCAGTCTGCTTTCACTCAGACAGCATCTTCCCAGTTTAATTTTACTCAAAAAACTCTTCCTCAAACATATTTCACTCGGAACATATCTTAATTTCACTCAGAAAACTCCTTTCAGACTAATTCCACTCGGAATCCTATTTTATTTCACTCAGATACTTATTTTCACTCGGACTCACAAATATTTTTACTCAGAAAACTCCTTTCAGACTAATTCCACTCGGAATCCTATTTTATTTCACTCAGATACTTATTTTCACTCGGACTCACAAACATTTTTACTCAGAAAACTCCTTTCAGACTGATGTCACTCGGAATCATATTTTATCTCACTCAGAAATTCATTTTCATTCAGAATTTAAGGTATTTCACTTAGAAAATCCTTTCCAGTATCTATTTCACCCGGAATTAAACCATTTTACTCTAAAAATCATTTTTACTCAGATTCAAACTCATTTTTACTCAGAATCAGACCTGTTTCAGTCAAAAACAGCTTTCCAGTATAATTTCACTCAGATTTTTAACCAGTTCACTTAGAAAACCTCTCTCAGTATGATTCCACTCGGAATCATGCTTATTCCACTCGGAATTACCCTTGTCCTACTCGGAAAAACCTTGTTTTTCATACTTTTCACTTGAATTTTTATTTAGAAACTCTTTCTTAATTCTTTCTAAATTATTAGGACGTTGCACTTATTATTATCGTTCTTATTTCTATTATTATTACTATTGTTACTAATATTATGAATCTTATTATTATTATTATTATTATTGTTATTCTTACTATTATTAATTAGTATTATTATTATTACTTTAGATATAAGTAATTAAATAAGGAATATATTAATTTACTCTTTACAAAGTATAATTTCAACCCATAAATAGTTGATATACTTTCTCAAATACAATAATAAAATGACTTACCACGTCTAAATAATTGATGAGATTCAAGAGCTTATGAATATGTATGATGAGACTGGAAACACATAAATACCCAAAGAATCAAAAGACAAAAAGAATGCATTCCGCATCATGAAAATATTTTTCTAAAAGAAGAAAATCTAGAGCATACACCTGGTACGCTGGAGGACATTCACGTTCGATCCCCATGAGGATCTTGGGAGTACAACTGGAACGGAAACCCAATGGCATCAGAGTCGCGCTTGTAGCCGGGTGAGACGATGCAATTCTAGTGTACTTTGACTAAATGACGGAGTGTAACTATGATCGTAGGGATCCAAGTTCCAAGAATATATAAATCAATGATGAGAACCAATGAGTTCATTTGTACCTTATGGGAGCTTGGACGGACCCTGATCGCTCTAGAATGGAATGGAGATATTCTAAAGAATGAGATGAAGAAATGATTTATTGGGCCCACATGCATCATGAGACTTAACCAAAGATAAATCATAATAAATTCAACTCATGCATTCCATGACAACATGCTTGATTGTTATAATTGTGAATATGCTAATTGTATGATTTATGTGATATTGTATGTTAACTGGATTATGTCCGCACCAGATTAACCATCAGGGTCTTGGGTTATACTCACCTTTACTGTTGACAATTTTTAGAGGAATTAGGAAATCAAGAACCCGAGTATGAAGAACAGCAATATGCTGAACCCACTGAGAACGATCGTTAAAGATAGAATTTATATAGATTGAATATTTATTAATGATAATCAGACACCGGATGACTGTATAATATTTAAGGGTGCCTGCGTGCCCCATTCTGTTATGAGTACAATTATTTGTAAGTTTGTGAATGACTATGTGATATATTTACTATTTGCTTCCACTGATCTGCCATCTTTTTATTAAAAAAAAAATATTCACTTTTTATGAAAACTGTTAACACTCTTAGTTAAATAGAATGATCCTATAAAAGGGTTGTCTTATCTAACTGAGGGTGTTACATCTTTAATGTGAGACCTCCCAACAACAAGAATGGAACCTTTTTAGGAGCTAATCAAAATGCTTGAATTGCCCCTTCACCACACGGCTTTACACACTAAAAAGGAAGAAGTAAGTAATTTCCTAGAACTCTAGACAAGGTTCCACATGGCACCTAACTAACTTCCTTAATTGGCTCTAACTAACAACTAACAATTAACTAACTTGTAACAACAAACTAACAACCTAACAAACCAAAACTAACATGTGCCAACTCTGAATTTTAGAAGCTAAAATAGAATGCTAACATAAGCCCACCGAAAATGACCATATCAATATGCAAAAATTGAAGCCAAAAAAGAAACTAGCACAAAAACTCAAAAGAACTAAAACTTTTTATGATTTTTATGCTAACATGGCATTAACAAGACCTATGAATGATTAAGAACCAGAATTCCAGCCAGCAAAGAGAAGTGAAAATGAAAATTAAAATGGAAGAGAAGAAGAAAAGAACCTCTGAAGGCTCAATGATACCATATGATGTAGGCTCTTCATCCACTTTCTTGAAGAGATATGGATCTAGGGCTCTTTCTCCTATCTTCCTTCAATGTAAGCTTGAGAACTTCTTCTTCAAGGCAAGGAAATCGAAAACCAAAGCCTAAACTAAAGGAGTGTGACGCAAGGAACAAGAGGAAGGGGAGTGAAATGGAAGAAGAGAAGGATGAACAATGGAAGAAGGTTTGGAAAAGGGGAGAGGAAAAGGTTGGAGGCCACTTCCCAAAGTGGGGAAGATAACTCCACTCACCATCAAGGGAGGGAGAAACCACTTGGATAAGAGCTTGAGAGAGCTCTCTAATTCTAGAGAGAAGGAGGAGAATCTCTCACTAGGAAAACACTAAGTGCTCTCAAAATCTTGTAAATGAATTAATTGTCCTTGTTTACAAAAGGAGAAGTCCTTATATAGGCCATGGGAAATTTTGGCCAAGGACTAGCTAAGTGGGCTTGAGCATGAATCCAAGGCCCATTAAGAGAAAAAGGTAAGCAAATGGCCTATACATGGCCCAAAAGGAAAAGTACAAGGCCCTAAAGTGGCCCATTTGACCTTGCAAGGCCCAAATCTATCCTATAAGCCTAGAGAAACTATTTAGAAAGTATATTACAAGTAAAGTACACATAGATCTTCATAGGTTCCTTATTGGGCTTAGGCCCACTAGAAGAGAGAAAAGAGAAAAGGGCTTTATGAATGCTCTCTTTGGCCCTTTTGGTCTTGGCCCTTGTGAGGGGACCTCTATATGCTTCAAGTCCTTTCTCTAATGTAATGTGAGGGTCTTCCTTGGGTATGTCCACATTAGCTTCCTTTTTCATTGCATTTATTTTCTTGTTTGTCTTTTGTTACATTCTAAGTTTGTCATATTATTGTTACTCTTGTGTACCTTCTTTCATTTTGCCCATCTGTTGCTTGTCACATAATATTCTCCTTGGTTTAGCTTCCTAATTTGCTTTTTCTTGCTTGCCTTTTTGTCTCTAGTTTGTCATTTGAGTATTTCTCTTCATTGGCTTCCTTGAGACTAAGGCTTTGTGAGTCATTGCCATTTTGGGTAGCATCTTGAGGGAATTGAGATTTGACCATTAGAATTGATCTAGTGTATTCTATCACTATAGAGAGAAGTGGACCTTGAGTGCAAACACTTGAAAGCTTAGAATGTAAACACCATTATATTTTTTTTCTCTTTTCTATTTCCTAACCATTACTTTGAGTTTCCAAGTGTCTCTTTTGTAGCTTGGTGGATCATTTTTGTGGACTTGAAGAACCTTGGAAGACTTTTGTATTGGAGAGCAAGTTTTGTAATAAATTAGGAATTAATTCTTTGCATTGTATTTTCATTTCCCTTGTATTGTAGGAATTTAAATTTTGATACTTTGTTAAGTCCTTGTATTTAGACTTTAGAGACTTTGGACTTTGAACTTTGGACTCTAATTTTTTAGTTGATTAGGAGTAATTGCGCTTAGGATCTAGTTTATTCTTTTTGCTTCCGACTAGTGTAAGTGCGATTTGATATCCTAGGCCTAGTTTACATTTTTACACCATTCGACTAGTTTGCTTTAATTGCTTTCTAGTTAGTATAAGTACACTCTTACATGCTAGGTTTAGTTTAAATTTTTGCACAACGACTAGTTCTTGTCTAATAGCTTTCCTTTTATTTTTCTTGATTGTTTCGTGTGTTTTTCTTTTCTAGGTTAAAATCAATTGAGTGAAACGACTAGTATCTCATGACTAGCATCTTTGCATTATAACATGTCTTCATCTAGTGAGAGAGGTCGAGAGCCAACCCCCCATACATGAGGTTAATTTTAAATAAACTTAATAATATGTCCACTAGGTTAGAAAACCTAGAAAATGGGGAGGGTAGAGAAAGAACCGCTAGGCATCATAGAACTCATAGACATAGGCAACATGATGACATTAGTGAGGTTGATCATAGACAACATAGGCAAAGACATTATGATGACTATAGTGAGATTGAACATAGGCATCGTACGAGACATAATAAGATCCATGAGGAAGGTGGCTTGAGAGAGGTCAAGCTAAAGGTCCCACCCTTCCATGGCAAAAATGATGTTAAGGCCTATCTTGATTGGGAAATAAGAGTTGAGTAACTCTTCACCTCCTATGAAACAAAAAATGAGAAAAAGGTTACGATTTCCACCCTTAGCTTTCAAAACTATGCATTAGTTTGGTGGACCCAAATCCTTAAGGAAAGAAAGAAAGACCATCTCCCACCTATTGATGAATGGGATGATCTTAAAGCCTTACTTAGGAAACGTTATGTACCCTCCTATTATAGGGGTGAACTATTGCCCAAGCTCAATAGACTCATCCAAGGGTCTAAAAGTGTGGAGGACTATTATAAGGCCTTGGAGATGGCTATGATTAGGGCTAATGTTGAGGAGGATGAAGAAATCCTCATGCATAGGTTTTTACATGGCCTTAATCATAATATTAAAAAGAGAGTGGAACTCCTACCTCATGTGGACATTGAGGATCTTCTATATCAATACACATGAGTAGAAGCTCAACTCATGGATGGAGCTTCATATTATAATAAAGAGTCAAAACCATACAGGCCTAGGTGGAAGGGCAAGGAAGACTTCATCCCAAAAGAAGGTAGTTTACATAAGAAGGGTAAGGAGCATGAAGTGGGCACTTCAACTCCTAAGATCAAAAGTAAGGTTTATAGGAATCATACCCTTACAAGACCTTCTAGAATAACCCTTCTAGGAATAACAACTCTTCATACCAACCCAACTCTTCAACAACAAGTTCAATCAAATGTTTTAAATGTTTAGGAAGAGGTCACATTGCCTCTCAATGCCCAACAAAAAAAGTTATGATTTTAAAAGGCATTGATCACTATTCAAGCTATGAGGAAGCATCTTCTTCACACTCTAGTGATAGCTCCAATAGTGATTCCTATGAAAATGAACATGTTGTAGGAGATGAAGATGAATTGTTTATGATTAGATTACTTCTAGGAAGTCACATAAGAGATGATCGCACTACACAAAGGGAGAACATCTTTTACACAAGATGTTATATTAAAGAAAAACTATGTTCTCTCATTGTGGATAGTGGTAGTTGTGCTAATGTGGCTAGTCAAAGGCTAGTTTACAAAGTTGGTTGTGCTCTAATAGATCACCCTAGACCTTACAAATTACAATGTCTTAATAAAAAGGGTGAGATGTTAGTAAACAAAAAAGTTCTTCTTTCTCTCTCCATAGGCACATACCATGATCAAAGTTGGTGTGATGTTATTCCTATGAAGACCACTCATGTGCTTTTGGGTCGACCGTGGCAATATGACAAAAAGGTCAACCATGAGGGGTTCACTAACACCCTCACATTTTTACATAATAATAAAAAATTTGTTTTACATCCCTTGTCTCCCAAACAAGTTTTGGAAGACTAACTTCAAATGAAGTTGAAAAGGGATAGGGAGGTTGGGTCCTCCACCTCCCCTCCAAAACCTCTGAAACAAAAAAAATAAAAAACAACAAAACCATAAAGATAAAGGTAAAGGGATTCTCACTCTTGATGATCCCATAAGGCATTCTTCTCTTCTTGCCTCTAAACTTCATGTGAAGAAAGCTTTGCTCCTTCACCAACCCCTTTACATGCTTCATGATATATACACTTCTAGCACCTCTTTGTGCTTTATAGGCCTCTCTCCTTCTTTGCCCATTGAAGTGTTTTATCCTTTAGAGGTTTGCTTTCCAACCTTTCATAGTTACTATATGACGTGTTGTTACAGTCATGGTTCCGTCAAATTAGTATATTAAAATTAATTAATATAGTACTAGGGTGTCAACCTAGGTCGTTCTCTCAAGGATCAACACAAAAATTTAGGAAAATCAAGTTTAAAATTAATTTTTACAAACAGAAATTCAACAAACATACAAATTATCTTTAGTGAACCAAGGATAAATTTAATTACAATACTCCAAGAAAATCAATTCCTCAGGGTGGGAATCGATTCCCAAGGCACATGAATCGATTCCTAGTGAGATGAATCGATTCCCAGGGCTTTGAAACACTCGTGAATAGATTGCCAGAGGCATGAATCGATTCCTAGCTGTGATTTTACATGGGAATCGATTCCCAAGTTGGTGAATCGATTCCCAGACCTGTTCTGGTGCTTTTCTTGCATTTTTGACCATTCCTTGTGTGACTCCCCAAAATTTTGGAACAAATTTTTCACGTTTTTAAATAATCATTTTGAAACTCGTAATTTAAATTCTGAGGTCGCGTAAAAATTGATAAATACGGAATATTATCATGCATACTAGTCGTGAACAATTAAAACATTAAAACATTTATATAGAGCGGAAACGATAGAGAAGATTACAGTACATGGTACATAATATTATTACAATCCATTAAATTTTAATGAAGCCAAAGTCCAAGCAATAAATCATAAAAGCTCCATTAATAGCATCACTCGTCATTCTGTGTAGCATGCACTGTAAAAATTAATGTAAGAGTGAGACAGAATATAGAATAAATATAAAATAAGTAAAATTACACAAACACAATTAACAAACCATAATGATATGATGAATATGCCAAACAAGTTCATTTATATTTAATAAATCTATAACTTTGGTTTGGTGGGAATACTGCAGTAAAAAGTCTCATAGAGACACAAGTAGGAATTAGCATAACCATGAATCCCTATACCTTCATGGCCCTCAAGTACCGAAGTACATAAGTAGGAATTAGCATAACCATGAATCCCTACACCTTCATGGCCCTCGCTCTCAAGTACCAAAGTACACAAGTAGGAATTAGCATAACCATGAATCCCTACACCTTCATGGCCCTCGCTTTCAAATACCAAAATACACAAGTAGGAATTAGCATAACCATGAATCCCTACACCTTCATGGCCCTCAATAATTCAAAAATAAATCATTGCCCACATGGAAATATCATTTTCATCCATAATAACCATTATAGGTAAATTTTAGAATTTTACCACAGCAACATACATTAGTAAAATGACCATAACGTGAGCAAATCAAATCCTTTTTAAGTAATTCCACTTTCTGTAGTTCCATAACAAAATCATCTACAACTTTCATGAAGACCATAATTTCAAATTCCAAACAGAAACATCATATAATCACAGTATGATGAACCACTCCCATATATGAAGATATGAGAGGGTGAAATTAAAAGATTAATTTTATGATAATTTTCCGAGTTAAAAATCAGCGGAAGAATTAATCAAATTAAATGTTGCGAAAATAAACTTTAAGAGAAAGGACCTCATGAAATTCCATGAGTTATACAGAGTCCAGAATTCCTTTAAAATATTACATGAATGCACTTTTATTGCATGGGAAATGAAATGAGTTGAAATCAAGACAAAAAGAGCAACAGGGTGCCCCTCGCTCAAGCGAGACCCATCCGCTTGAGCGAGCCAGCGTGGGCACACTTGAGCGAAGTAAAGAAAAGCTGAGCGAAAGGAGTTATTATGCATCAGGGGTCGATCTCGCTCAAGCGAATTCTGACTCGCTTGAACGAGACACGCAAGCCTCGCTTGGGCGAAGCCAGCGAGCATGGGTGAAAATCGTCCAGAACCGAATTCTATACCGACTCGCTTGGGCGAGACCTCCTCGCCTAGGCGAAAAACTTCCAGAGCCAAGCTTATACCCTCTCGTTCAACAAGACTCCCCAACACTTGAGGTTTCACTCGGCAAGATGCTCCTGACCGACCCATCTCTCACTCAATTTTCCACTCGGCACAATCAACCAAAATCCGAGTCTTCTCTCACTTAGATTTCCTCTCGGTAGAATCATTCCAAACACCGACTCATCATCTGATCGGTCATTCACTCGGCACTTCATTCCAAAACCGACTTCGTTTCTTTTTTACTCGAGTGGAGTTATTCCAGAGTACTCCTGGACAACTCACACCGAATATCCCCATCGGTGCCATCCCACTCGGAATTTCACATTCGGAGGCACTCCACTCAGAACAAGTTACATTGGACTCAGAAATTCCCCACTCGGGACTCCATTGTCCAGGATATCACACATAACGTGAGCAAATCAAATCCTTTTAACTTGAAACTACTTTCTATAGATCCATAACATAAATATCTATAACTTTTGTGAAGACATCAAAGTCTAAAAACGTATGTATAATTCCCAGAATATTAATATATACACAAAATAGAAGATACGTATTCCAAACATATATGCTATAGTATTTTGGCTATAACTCATGCTATACCTATCCAAATCAGTCGGTTCAAGTCTCAAAATTCACATAACAAAAAGATCTACAACTTTGATAAAGAAATCAGAGTCAAATTTACACATTTTCAGCTTCAAAATTGAGCAACAAGTTACGAAAATAATTCTGGAAAATCCTAGAACAGCATACAATTCTACCCATTCCATATTTATTCACAACCCTATCCCCTCTTACCTTGATAAAGGGTCTTAGATTGGCTGAAAAATGTTTTCTTCTTACTGTCCTAGCTTCGAATCAGAGTGACTTGTACGTAGAAAAGGAAATGAGAAAGAGAGACCTTTTCTAATTTTTGTTGTTTTGAGAATTCAGACTTGGAAAAGGTGTGGTATTGATTTAATAATGTACAAGACAAGTGGGGGACAAGTTTTCTCGTGACTGGAGGTTAGGTGTACCAATTATGGAAATAGTAGAGGTTTTAAATAAGAAGTGACCTGTATTTTGACCATTTCCGTCGCCAGCTTGCATGATTGAAGTAGATATATTAAAATATGTAAAAGATGCTATGATTGGAGTAAAAAGTCCCTGTATGTGTCTTGGGCGAAATTGTTCCAGTAACCATTTCCTCAAGCACTCGCTTGAGCGAGGCACCCTCTCGCTTAAGTAAAATCCGACCAGAGGCCATCCTTCCCTTCCACACTCGCTCGCTCGGTGAGGCTTCCTATCACTCGGTCTTTCACTCGGGCGAGAATTTTACAGAACCGACTTCTCTCTCGCTTGGTCTTTCACTCGGTGAAATTATTCCAGAACCAACCGTAATGACACACTCGGATTTGTGTGAACCAGCGGACCGTCACTAGCATGAGTCAATCTTTTGGTTAGGAATGGTGTCACAGTTTCAGCCCTGTTCCAGTCGGTTTCCATTGATCAATCCCCTATCAATTTCTGACTGGTTCGACTCATCTCTTTTCTGAGAGTTTCCATCAGAGTCTCTCGTTCAGAATAGCTTCACTCGGGAGGGATTTCACTCGGAAGTGTTTCTGCTTGAAACACTTGGACATAGCCTTTCCTTCCTCAGAATGACTCACTCGGGAATATCTCACCCGGACTCATTCAGAAATATCTCACTCAGATATCTCTGTCCGAAAGTGTTCTCTTAAAGTCGGTCACTTTTCATTCAGACTTAATTCACTCAGGAATTTCCTACTCGGATATATCCATGACTTCGAAGTCAGTCTTCACTCAAAAATACTTCTCTCGGAAGTGTGTCACTCGGAAATCATATAACTGTGATCATTCGGAGTTCTATCACTCGAAAATCTTAACCAAAAGGATCATTCGGAGTTGTCACTCCTCTCGGAAATCGTTCCACTTGGAAGTATCACTCGGAGTCGAAGACAAGCTTACAGACGAACCAAGCATAAGCTCTCGGCAACTTTAAGACATCCGAGCACGAATAGAATGGGGTTCATCACTCGAATATTTTACTTCACCCGGAAGCTTTTCACTCAGAAATATATTCATTCGAAGTCAGTCTTTCTTTGTTCTAGTACTTCCCCTGGGAATGACTTACTCGGTATATTTCAATCGGTGCCATATCACGCTGAAGTCAGAAATTTCACTTGGAAATGTCACTCAGTACCGTCCCACATGGAAGTGTTGCACTCGGGGACATTCCATTTGGGAAAGTTGCTCTCAACTCTGAGCTAACCCATTCGGAAATTCACTACTCGGACACATCTTGGTCCGAGAAGCACTCATTCGAAATCAGCTTTTCTTCGGTTGGAAGTACTTCTCTCAGAAACGTTTCACTCGGAGATGTTTTATTCGGGAATGAGGCACTCGAAGGTGTTTGACTCGGAAATGAGTCATTCAAAGATGTTTGACTAGGAAATGAGTCATTCGAAGACATTTGACTCGGAAATGTCTCATTTGAAGCCAAAGCTTTCTTTCACTCAGAAATGGTTCTCTTGGACACGCTTCACTCAGAAGTGTCAGAGGCCAGGACTCCACTCGGAAGTGGTTCTCTCGGTCATGACTCACTCGGAATTTCAACCTTCACTCGGAATTTCTCTCGGTCATAACCTTCACTCGGAAACAGATCTTTTATTCACTCAGAAAGTCTTATTTCTGACCTTTTTCACTCGAAATTTCTTGCTCACTAATATTTTACTCGGTAATGTTCCAATCAGAGTGCTACCAGAGGTTAATAGTATAGAAAACTACTTGAACGAATCAAAAGAAGCCTCAATTCACAGCCAAACTTATGTAGAAGGTTAATAAAACTGGATAATATCATTAATGATATAGATTAAAAATGATTATCCATGGGATTGAAATTTTTGGGATGTTACACCTTGAGGCGTGGCTTCTTCTGTTTGACCTGCGGTAATTATTTTTCAATTGCAGGCTCAATCATACACTACAAAACAACAGAAACCAAGATTTCATTATTTTCATTAAAAATTAATCCTTAATTTATTTTAAAATCAAATATTAAATAAAGCTCAATTGATGAAAATATGTTAAAATGCAATATATTACACAATAAGTGATAGCAAATTATACACATTTAAAGTGAGGAATTAAGGATAAATCATGCATCATCACTATATGATGGATGGATCTTTATGTACACATAGTTTGATTAGGATTACTTATATATAGTCACTATGGGTTCTTTTAGGATAGAGATGTGTCTTTATTCTTTCGAGTTGACTTTTCCTCATGTCTTGTCTTGTGTGATTCTACTTGTATCTAGGATTTTTATAGGTTTACCATTTGTTTCAGTTTCTAACCTTTTCTGTTCAAACCCACATCATATACATGAGCATGTTTCTACTATTCATTTTCATAGGGGATTATATGGAGGGTTAGTATCATCTTTGCATGCCATGCATGATCTAGTCCCTAATTTAAATGCCATTACACATTATGATCCTCTTAGGGCAGTTCATTCTACTCTTTTGTATCATATGCCCTTCATTTCTTCTATTGTATATGATCATTTCTCTACGCCTCATCTCATCCTCTTTGAGCATCATTTTATTCATACCATCTTTAAGATACATAGGGGATTCCATTGGTTACTTTGTGCCTTCTTAAGGAATGTTTGCTTTTTATTCTTTTATGCTATCTTTTCTTTTATTTTCACAAAGGTAAAAAGGTTAGTATTTAACCCTGGGGGCACATCTCGTGACTTTGCTTCTTTTACCTTTGTTTTTCTTTTTTTTTTCCTTTTCAGTTTTTTAGCAACTCACTTTGCTTTCCCTTCATCTTGTAGGTTTGTCATTACTTTGAGCATTGTCTTGAGGATTTTTCAGGATTTGAGGACAAATCCTCTTGAAAAGGGGGAACATGACATAGGCCTCTCTTGGACCTCATTTGGGATATGTTTTTCACTTTATAAATAATTTTGTTAGGAATATTATTTCTTTTAGGAATTAATTAGGTTTAGAATTATTTTTAGTTTTGGGCCTTACATGGCCATATTTTCCATTTTGGGCCTTGTATAGGTGTTAGGTTGCTTTGGGCTCGTTTTGGACCATCTAGTTTTAGCTTTTGGGCCTTGGGGTGAAGCTTTTTCAAGCCCACCCAAGTCAAATCCAAATTTAGCTTTCAAGGAGGTATAAATACCTCTCTCCTTTGTAATTCTCTCATAAGTTGAATGTTAAGAAAAGTTTAGAGTGAGATACTCCTCATTCTCTCTAGAAAGTAGAAGCACTAGGCTCATTTCTCCTTTGTCTTATCCTTTGGCCTTCTCCCAAAGGTGGTGACTTCACTCACCTTATCTCTCTAATCTCTAGAGAGTGGCAGATTTACCTTCTCACACTCTCCTCTTTATCTCCTTCCATTTCTAGCTAAATCCTCTCTAGATCTAGGTTTTCTTCATATAAATTCCTCCATCTCCTAGCCTTTTTCCATTTCGATTTCCATATATTCTTCATTAAATCGTGAGCTCTCATGATCTTCCTCAGGAACTTGCTTGGATCTATGGAATGCTAAAGAGGAAGATCCATCTGCATGCTTCTCAAAGGCTCCTTTGCCTACATCAGGTCTCATGTTGGTTTGTGGGGAGATTCATTCATTCTTGAAAAACGGCTAGAGTGTTACAGTGGTATCAGAGCACGACCTCTCCTAGTTCGGCATGGTTCAGGGACGAACCAGGCGGAAGCTAGTGGGCATATGACATCCCGATGTTGTTGAGGGCGGGGAGTGATCATCAGTGCATGGGCATGGAAAGGAGCGGCTCCTGACAGGCTTCTAATGGGAGGGACACATGAATGAACCGAGTACATACTAGAATGAGAGAGACTCAAAGACTGTATAGGTATTGGACTATACAATCGAGTATACTTAAAGGAATTAATTCGTATTACCCATATCAATAAATACATTTGTCTTTTCTCTAACATCCTAGTTAATTAATTTAAAATCCTATGATTGGCAGGAAAATATTAATAATTGTTATCAAATTAATTTTTAATTTTTAGAAATCATTATTAATTAATATAAATATAATTTTAAATAATTAGATGTTAATAAATTAAATAAAATTTTATGATTGGTGTATTATTAAAATTTAGATAAAGTTTAAATAAGTGTTTGTAAGGTTTAAAAGTTACCAAGGGTTAAAAAGTAAATTTTAAATTAAGTTTTAAAAGAAAAATGAAAAAGAAAATGGTGAATTACCATAATACAGTCACTTCTTTTCTTCTTCCCTGTGCATTCTTGCGTGAAACTTGTTGTTCTTTTCCTCCACATTATTGTGAGCTTCTAGCTCCTAATTGGCAGCTCATTTTGTAACGGAACTTCAAATTGATGGTGTTTTGGGACCGTGGCTTCAAGGTGAGTCTTATGGTGCCACCAATTTCAAGTTTTCTCACTCTTCCTCACTTTTTCTTTAGCCAAAATTGGCCATGCATGGTGGGGGTTCCATTTTTTGTTGTTCTTACACATTGAAGCTTAGGAATGGTATCTATAGTAATGGGTGTAGCAAATGTTGATGAGTTTGAGTTTCGGCCTTCGTAGGTGACGGAATGGGCGTCAAAAGGTCGTTGTGTGAAGCGGGTATCGAAATCGGAGGCAGAGTAGTGAATGAATTAATTATGGGTTGTGAACGACACAATGAGCAACTTGTAGAAGCTTGGAATTGAGGAAAGGGGTTATTACTGTCAAATTCTCGCTCAAGCAAGAGCTTGAGTGAAACTCGCTTAAGTAATTAAAATTTCGCTCAAGCGAGCTGATTAAGCTTTTGCTCTCTTCACGAAAGTTGTAGAAAGTTTTGCCATGGTCGTTTTGACACCAAATTCAAGTCAATCAGAGGTCGGTAGCCTGAGTTATCCCTAAAATATTACAGGGTGTTCAAGCTGAAAATTTTAACAGGGATGATTCTACAAATTCGTGATTTAGGCAGTCTTCAGGGCATAATTGGCCACTGACTTCTTCATAACAATTGTAGGTATTTACGTTGCAGAGGTGTACCAACTGAATTCATCTCGATTGGAATTGTGTAACTCTGATTTGACACAAATTACCGAGCGGCACGCAAGTAGTTAACTTGCTAAAAACAATTCTTTTAACTTTTTCTCACCCAGGTCTTTATTTTTTATATTTACTGCATTATTTAAAGTGATATTGAGATAAATTAGGTTTAATTACATGATTTAAACTCTAATTATTAGGCGAGACGTTACATTTTTTGTGTCCCATCACTTAAGGACTCCAAGGTAAAGCGTGCTTAATTTGGAGAAATTCTGGGATGGGTGACCTCCTAGGAACTTCTCGGGAAGTGTGTGATTGAGGACAAAGCACGCTAGGAAGGTCTCATGTTTACATGAGCTTCCAACTACCATCTTCTTAACTGTATGCTAAAGAAAAGGAATATTTTCGTAAAAATCTATATCGTTTGCATAGTAGTGCACCAAACTCGAATCTGTGTCATGAACAAGTGATGACTCCAGTAATAGAGAGTTAGCCGATGTAGGGTTGCGAATGACAATTCTGCCGAATACGTTGGGGCCCCAAGCTCAACCAACCTTTGAGTTCCCAAGGTGGCTTCCTTTAGACCTTTCTTAACCCATACAGCTGGGTATACGGTTTGGGTCCGTAGGATGGCCCGTTTAACTCACTCTTACGTAGGTTGTAGGTTGAAAAAAGAAGACCATTTAAAATATGGGATCATGGGTTGAGCCTGTTTAACCTGCAGTGGGTTTAGTGGCCAACCCACGGGCCAATATATATTTAAATTTGTTATTTTATTAAATAAACTATATTTTCTTCATACTATTTCACTTTCACGCTACAATTTTTTTAAAAAAAGAACTTTTAACATAAGATGATGTTATATCATTGTTCCTTGTATTTAAATATGAAAAAGTTGATATTTAAATTTTATTGTTTGCTAATTTATTGAAAATTAGTTATGAAGGTTCTAAATTTTGAATGATTAAATATTTTAAATTATATGTGGTTTGAGTTTTATAAAAAAATGTGTTTTGGACCAAAGCCTAATAATTTTAAAATAAAAAATAAATAAAAGCAAAAAAATATATAAAAATATATACAGGCTAGCCCGCAGGCATTACGTGGTCCTAAAAAATTTGACCCATTTAAAACTCGGATTGGCCCGTTACGGGGTGAGTTGGCCCGTATACCCAACTATACATACATATACCCGCTTGTGCAAGCATGACTTGCACTAGGGTTAAAACATCCTAACATTTAAAACAAGGTATCTGAAACCCAAATAAATTTTTCACAATTTAATTTCAATTTCAAGGCCAGGTTCTTAGACCATACAACAACACTAACCATCATTCTGTCAACCTTCTAATACATAGTCCATCTCAAGGATTACACACCTACTAACTCAACTACACACAAGAATAATTCTTGCCCATTTATGCAATTCAACAATTTCCTGGTCATCATATGCAATGCAACGTACACATGGATCCATCCATGGTATTCAACAAATAATATCACACTAATCACAATTCCTAGATATATAGAACATCACATGTATATGGTGGGACCATCCATGGTCTCCACACCCAAGCATCATCAACATATATATCGTCATTATATCCTCAATATTCATCACATCATCTATACACATCCAAAATAAATCTAGGCTTCCAGTTGAAGCCGTCAGCTACCTAGATCCACTAAGCGGTCATATATGTACATACACATCAGCTATCAAAATAATATATATATATATATATATCAAAACAATACATACACAAGAGCCGATCAAGGCGACTACCAAAATACTATACAGCCTATATACACCTTGTACAGGCATTATTCTCATGAATATGGTGATACCTCACCAATGACCATCGCGGCTCAAGTCCACTGAAAAGATAACCATAATAGAGGGGTGAGCATATTATATAATAAATGACAGCTACTGAATCGGATTTTCAGCTATCCAATTCTACACATCACATCAATATAATCTATCATCATTTAACGAAAGTTCATCAACCACAATATAATCAACATATCAATGAGATCTCATAAGCTATCCAAAGCTTCACCATTCAAACATAGTATGCAAATGCATATGCATGCGGATCTGACTCTAATGATGCGATTACACTGCAGTGTTTAAATTTTCATAACATATATCATCAATTTTATTTTACCGGTACCGAACCGCTCGCCCATAATGTAACACCAGTCACTCTTAGTGACAACGGCAACCACAACTAGGTGCTACGGGACGGCCTTGAGTCCAACTCGAAGGCGGCTATGGAATCCGAAGAAACCACCACAGGGTCTGTGCCTTACCATCAGGCCGCCCTCCCATCTGGGCCGGCATCATAGGTCCCCTGCAGTCCTGTGTGCATTTAAATATGCAAATGCTATGCCACACAATATAAATCATCATCAGACCACCTGATTACCATCACCAGGGGCCACCACTTGGTTACCATCACCAAGGGTTCCAACATATACACAAGCATAGCATGCATTAACTAGCTATTTTCATAATCAATTATAGCACTACTAAGCTTTCTCAGGCTTAATCAATATCAACATATACATCATTCACAATCAACAAGCAACCTCTTGCAAGTATCACCATATCACAATGGACAGAACTATAGTCATTAACAATTCATCAATTCCCACAACATCGAGCTAAAGGGGTATAATGCCAACAATCAACAATTATATGTTACCCATCATCATAAATAGCAACAATTCATCATAATTACCATAATCAACAAATCATAACATGAAAGTATACCCCAACCCGTCCATAAACTATACATTTAAAATATAATAGCTCCCCCTATGTAACATCCTAAAAATAGGATTTATTATCAAAGCATGATTTAAAGAGGAATTTAAAGGAAAATGGGAGATTAATTAGAACAATTGTCAAAATGACGAATGCGTCCCTATAATTGTCGTAATGACCAATGCGTCCCTATGATATTTAAAATCAAAACTCTCTTTCTTTCCTTCATTTTCATTTCGAAAACATTAGAGAGTGAGAGATCTTGCTTCTACTATTTCATTCCTTCCAAAATCAGCATCTCTAATCCTTTCTTTTCCAAATTTCTTACAAGATCATTAAATTGAAGTGGAAATTCATTCCCAATTCTTCTCTTTCACGTAGATAGCCATGGAGTAAGGGAGAGAGCTAGAAATTCTCTAATTCAAGGTAAATTAATGAGTTCTTATCATAGGTCTTGTGATATCATAGCTTTCCTCCTTGAACTCTTGTAATTACATGGATTTTGAAGCACTTTGAAGCTATTCATATGAGTGGACAACTTTAGAGTCTTCAAGAATCAAGAATTTTCATGAAAAGTGGCATGGAATAGCTTCCAGATTATAAATTCTATAGGATAAAAGCTTAAAAATGATTGTTTCAACGAAACAATGTAGTTTCAGAAGATTTCGGAAGTTTTCAGAATTCGGAGTTAATCGAAGTTAAATATCGGAGGTTGTCGAAGCCTGTCGGTAAGTTAAAACATACCGAAAATTATTGTGGTTTGACGTTTATTGATCAGAATACAAAGTTAATGTCGAATATGTTGTTTAAGTACATGTATTGTTAATTCTAGGAAGTTGTTTGATTCGAGGAATAGAGATCGAGGCATACGATTCATGGTTGTGAGTGTTCGATAGCTCACAGAGCTTCAGGGAATTCTCTATTCAAGGTAGGGGAAGCTTTACATTTTAAATGTATAGTTTATGAACGGATTCAGGGTAGTATTGTTATGCTATATGTTATGAATTATTAGTGTGAAACCCTAAATATATGATATGTATGATATATTTGTGTTGCGATGTTATCCGTTCATAACATTGATATTGAATTAACATGGGATATAGATTGTATTTGTGAATTCATTGTGATGTATATAGATGTATTCATGAGATGCAAGAAGAATGAATGATTCATATGCATGAGATGTAATAGGATACTTGATTGATATGAATTATATGCATGAGATGCAAATTGAGATAGCATGAGATGCAAATTGATATATGAATAAACATGAAATATGATTGTGGTTTTGAGGATTCCACAAAAGACCTTGGGTGGGACTCAAGGCAAAACCTCTTGAGCAGGGCTCGGGGTTTAGGCCGTGGCACTACCATTGTCGCTGAGAGTGATTGTGTCACGTGAGAGGGCAAACGGTTTGGTACCAGTAAAACGGCCGGATCAGCTGAGAGCTGAGTATATGGCTGAGAGCCAGTGTTGCAACATAAAATAAAACTTAATAATTAATGATTGGATCTAATTGATTGAGCATGTTTATGCATTGATGAATTTTGTTGAGAACAACATGGATTGTATGGCCATTTGAGAATATATGAATATATGAAATGTAAATATTATTTGTATATGTTAGTGAATTGGATAAGTGATCTGATTCAATAACTGTCATTTAATATGTATATGCCCACCCCTATTTGTGGTTGTTTTTACAGTGGATATAGGAAAAAGTGAAGGCATATGAGAGATCACTCAGCATGAACATGGGTTATCATGTGCATATTTGTACATAGCATGGATAGTAGTATGTATCGCCTTGACCGGCTCTTGAGAATACATCATGATATGTATGAATGATTAGTGGTTTTGGATAATGGATTGTTTCACTTGGAAGCTTGAAATTTGAGTATGTATATGAATATATGATATGATATATGAGTTTGAATTATAGAAATGAAATGATGCATATGCATAAAGTGAAAAATTAGGAACTGAAAGGGTGAAATTGTAAATTGATGAGTTTTTAGACTGTCGGAAGGGATCAATTAATTCCCTATATCATTTATGACTTGTCCAAACAGGTTTAGACATATTTGAATGAAATTAGAAAGATGTGATGCATGGAATTTGCATAGTTTAATAATACTGCATTTTTCTGCATAAATCAATCATATGTTAGAATTTTGGTGAATGGACTTCGCCAATAGCTCTGAAATAGGGAAAATATATTGCCCATGAAGTTTTATAGTAATCGGACTAGAAACGGGCAAAATACGTAAGTTGGAAGTTAGTCTATGTGGTTTGCATGTTATTTGGCATGAAAAATCCGAGCTTCCAGGTCCATGCTGCATAACTCGCTCAAGCGAGATAAGTCGGTTTAGGAGAGAAGCTCACTGACCAAATTTCACTTAAGAAAATCTGGTTCTAAATGATTTTCGCCCAGGCGAGAATTTATCGCTCAAGCGAAATGGATGGGAATTTGATTCTGGAACAATCTCGCTCAAGCGAGTAAAGCTCGCTTAAGCGAGAATGGGCAGAATTGCTTCTAGAAGGAAGCGAGCTTGTTTTGCTCAGGCGAGGAAGGGGGTCTAATACATGTTGTAAACTCGCTTAGGTGAGCCTAACTTCGCTCAAGCGAGTGCCAAGAGAATTGGTCCTGGACCAATCTCGCTTAAGCGAGATAACTTACCTAGAACTGTCGCTCAAGCGAATAGAGGTTGGAATGGATTCTGGAAGGATTTCGCTCAAGCAAGCATGACTCGCTTAAGCGAAAACGGGAGTCTGATGTTGGATGTACGCTCGCCCAAGCAAGCCACGCCTCGCTCAAGCGCCTCAAGTGAGTTTTGCCCAGATTACAATTTTCTTTATTTTCTTCAGTATAGTTTGATTATTTTTATTATGAAATTGTATTTTCTTTTATTTAATAGTTAGATTACGCTTTCCGTTAATCCTTGTGATGATCGCAATATTGATTATCCAAGGAGCACTTTTAATTAATTTTTACACCTTCTCATATCGTCATATATGGGATAGGTTTTTTTTAAATGGTCCAGGGGTATTTATTAAATTTTCATTTCGCGGCTTTTCTACAATTTATTTAATTTTATAAACCGCGAAAAATTTACCCTCAATTTTTATTATTCTAATTAATCATGTTGGGGTTAGGATGTTTTACCCTACCTGGAATAAACGATTCCAGAAGCTCCCCGAGCTATCCAAATGTCAATCAATCGCTATTCACAAGCTCCAATAATTCCTAAAATTATTTTAATGCCACAATCACTATTAAAAGTTCATTTCAAGTTATAAATCACCTCTCAATAATTTTTTGGTAAAATATCACTTACCAACAAGCTCAAACAACTCTGGTTCTCGCTTTCAGTTATATGCAAAGCTATCCGAAGCTATCTGATCACTAATCCAAAGCCTCTAAAAATCCTAAAATGTAATTATTTATTTTTTAATAACTCGCACACTATTAATTTCATACTCTGGAGCTTGTAACAACTTTATGTTTAATATTCGGTAATTATAACTTACCTATAAATATTATCTGCCTCCGATACACGTTTCTGACCGATATCCAAGCTCCGAACCACCTCCAAAATGATTCCTAAATTATAATTAATTTAATTAACACTCAAATCTTACAAAACGCAGCCAAAACAAGCCATCAGTAATTATTTTATTAACTAACGACTTACTGAATCAAGTCGTCAATATCCAATACTTGATTTCGACGATAACCCCCATGTTATCCAACACCTGAACACCTCCGAATGACCCCGAAATATTTTTCTAAATTAAAAATTAATCCAATTAATACCCAACTAAACGGAGCTTAAACCAACCAATAGGTATCGAATTACTCACCGAGAATGAAAGAGAATAAAACCCCCAATTCAACCCAAGCTGTCCACTAGAATCAAAGCTCCAACGATGCTTCTAAATTCAAGAAATACAAGAATTAAGAAATGGGGTTTGCCAATTCACAAAAATCAGGAAGTGGGTTCCATTATCCTACCTTAAATGGAAGAGATTAGAGCTTCTCCCCACACAAGCATGGTTGCCACAAGGAGAGGGAGATAAAGTCTTGCTCTAACTCAAGAGAATTTGGAAAATGGATGAAGGAGTAATGGTGATGGAGGATCCGCCGAGAAGAAGAAGAAGAATGGAATGGCTAAGCAAAATTTTCCCTTTTCTCTATGCATGCAGTCCGCGCGAGAGAGAGAAAGAATTAGTTGAATTTCTAATTTCTTTCCTTCCCAGGCACGCGTGAAACAACATAATTTGGCACTATTTCAATTTCTTTTTTTTTTTCTTCGTGAGTGAAATGGCAATTGGCAATGCATTTCCAAATTTTCATTTCCAACCACATGGGCCCGCGTGAATTGCAAAGGAAAAATGCAATCAGCTTTCCAACTTCAACTGTGCCACCCACGTCGATCAATTAGTGAATTAGTGTCAAATTACAATTCTATATCACTAAGGGTATCAAGGTAATTCTACGTGTTTAGTAAATTTTTAAAATCAACCGGGTAATTAATGATTACCCAAAACTTATCCTGGTAAATTCTAAAAATTAATTTAATCGCTTGGGGATTATTTAACTCACTTAATTTAATTAATTGACCAATACAATTTACCCCAAAATTTAATTTTTTAAGATGTTAAAAGGGTCCTATAGATGGACACGACAATGGCTTACAGAGGATCTCCACAAAATCGTCCCTCACATGGCTATCCCTCGAATCTCAGCTTAACATTTTATAAACGTTTAAAAAATACAAAAGGAAAGAGACTGAGATTGAGAGACTACCTTCGGGGATTATGCGAGTTTGTTTTCCTCGTATGGGCCAGGATCTTGCTGGGATATCAGAACAATGGACAACAGAGCATAATTTCTCTAAAGTGTAGATAGCAAGTGCTAATCCTTTGGCCATTGTCCTCTATTTATAGAGGCTTCAGAGGCAATTGGCCGAAAGGTGAACAAACACGGCCTAAGTGAACACAAAGGATGCAATGGAAGACAAAGCGACAAGCACTCAGGCATCCTGGCATATCAAATGTCGTGCCTATGAGAGGATGTCATGTGTCATTACCTTTATATTAAAAATTATTTTATTTTGTTATTTCCTTTTCTTTTCAAATTATTTCTTCTAGAGCATTCCATAAATTGATATCTCGACCAAGCAAACAACATAGCGGACTTAAAACACACAAGTTAACATCGAACAAAGCTTATTACATCGACACCATCACTATAACAAGCTAGAGGGCAAATGATCCGGTATCGATACTGGCCCTCCAAATCAAGGAATGATAAACATGAAGGTAAAAGTAAAAGGCATGGATCTGACAAATCCAAGCTACCTAACCGGTCTTTAGTATGACTGATATGTTAAGATTGATTGTGTGGATATCAGCCAAAAGCTTGAAAGCAGGACAACCCCTTAGCAATAAGTTGCTTCGTTATCTAACACTCGTCAAATCAAGAGTTAGACCTCCATAATGGATATAAATAGTATCATTTATGATGAAAGAAAAATAAGTCACTTATTACTCTTCGTTATTAAGAAATCGTACTAATTTAAACTTTGAAGAATCTTTGCAGGTACTATCACCGCTTATCCCAAGACGAGAGTAAAGAACATTACTAGAATCCGGGATTAAAGACATTGAGCTCCTACTGAGCCAGTGTGATATAATATAAGATCCTTATTGGATCGACGTAAAATTAAAGTAAAAGAGACACATTTGTATCCATTGTGAGAGCGGGTTTTTACCCCCTACATACCGGACATTTCAAGTTTTAAGAAATCCAATTTGAACCAAATCTGGTTTTGAAAAATTGGATTGGGAGAAAATCTATTTTCTAAAAAGTAAATTTAAATCATAATTAAATTAAAATGATAAAATAAATTAAATTTTAAATCAAATCATTATATTAAATAGATTTAAGTTATACTTAGATAATCCAATTTTTTCACAGCTATATATGTTGGGACCTTAGTTGAATTGTTGTGACCATTTAATACTTCAAAAAAAGAATCAAATTAAAAACAGGCATATGCAACTCATAGATGTAAGATAAACAGTTCTTGTCTATCGATGGATATCCTCCGTGATTACAGCCGATTTGATTATTTCGACAACGTTGTGCACACACGGGGCCAGAACAGTCTATTGATTATTAAGATACACAAAAGTCAAAAACCCAGATGCCAAATCTTTATTCAATGATGATAATAATACAAACATAAACGGGTTCCTTAGGTGGCCAATTCTGCTTTGGCGATTCAAAACAAGGCCACGGGAGATACATCACTCCTCATAGCAAACACTACAAAGTACAAACCACCCCAAAAATACATACTTACCGACACATCCACAAAAACTACTCAAGGGCGGTGGAACCCAGAATAGATAAACCAGGCCTAGGCCCAGACCCACCTCTGCCGCCACCGCTGGTAACGGGTCTAAGACGGGCCTCGTCCAAGTTGTTCTTGCAGTAGTTTTTCGCAGCCCATAGCTTATAGGGGGAAGTGTCCGTAGCCAGCCACTGCTCAACCGTGAACTTCTGCTGAGCGCAGGGCCTGTGCACGCCGGTGGTGGTAACCTCCACGTAATTACAGTACCACCCATGATGGGCCCCAGACCCATCTGAAGTTAGGTTGGCCGCACAAACAGGCCCATCCAAACACGGGCCCCTGCCACTGAAAATATCAAGGTTGCCCCGTTCGAAGTAGTCGTGAGCCGGTTCCATCAACCCGCCCCATGCTTCCAGATTAGTGATGTATATTCCATGCCCACTGGCATCGTACAACTTCAGCCCAATTACTGAATTGGTTCCACCCTTGAAGATCGACCCGGTCCTAACATACAACGAGTACACACAATCCTCTTCCTTCGCAATCAAATAAAGATTTATGTTACTTTTTGAATTCATTCATATAAAAAAAATGAAGGGTAGTGATATTTCAAATTCAACTTACAGATCTAACGGTTCCGGCGAAGCATAGCGAGAGCATTAAGAAGAGGAGAGGGAGGAGCGTCGTTTGGGTTGCCATGAGATTGGGTGAAGTTAACTTTGCTCACTGATGAATACACTTCAACAGCTCTTCATAAATATAGGAATGGTGGATAGGGGATGAACCGGCCACGTTTATGACGAGGGATAATTACTTTCCTTTTTTATATTATTTTAGGAAATGTTTTTTGTTAAATCCTTGTAGAGTCATCTACTTAATTATCATTTTCATTTCTTTTTTTAAAAAAAGATTAATTACGCGGAGATATTTGAATGAATGTACTACGTCCTCCCTTATTATTTAATTGTGAAATAAATCAAAAATTACAGAGGCGGAATTGAAAGCATAAATCAAAATCAAACTAGTTTGTTGATTAGATTAGTTAAATTATAAATTGATTAGACAATTAATACAAATTAATTATTTAATATTTTCGATTTAATTATAATTAAACCCTAATTTAATAATTTACTTAAAAGGGTATTTTTTCTGAAAACATTGGGGAAGAAGTGTAAATACAGATGAGCGAGCCACGAGGTAGACGCGGGTTGGATGACCTCTCTCTTCGTTGAGAATTCCAACGCCCTTTCTGGTTATAATAATTATTCGTCCTTGTCTACCTCTTTATTTTATTTATTATATTTGGTAAAACTCTTTATTTTTATAATTAAACAATAAGGATTGACCGATACAGATATGAAAACAATTACAACGAATGGAAAAAGATAAGTGAAGTCTCCAGAACTTGGGACCCATATATATGTTCATCATCGCAAAGAGGTTCCCATTGAGAAAAAAAACCAAGTATATAGTCAAACAAAAAAAATTTTATTTCCTATTTATTATTTTTTAGAAACATATTCTAAAAAACAAGATCTTGAACAAAAATAATTTCAAATAGCCTCTTATTACCGTGGGTAACTTATAGGTGTATTAATGATGTGTATTCATATACTTCTTAAATAGACAGATTCAAGTACTATATTACATATTTTACAGATACCTACATATTTATAAATATTTTTTATAAAATATATTTAAATATTAAGATCTTTTGTTTTTTTAATAAAGACATAACATAAGAGCCACGAGTTTGATGCGAGATATATAAATCTAATAAAAGTTGAAACATATTGCAGAGGCACGTGAAAGCATATTAGCAGGTCACTGAACATATTAGTAAATTTTTACGAGACGAGGGTTAATTGATCCAGTTTTATGATAGGCTTCCTCTTACAACCATGATTCGCCTATTTTACAGGCTATTCCAGCCTAATAAATTTTTCCCATTTTAATATCTCTAACATCAATAACCTCAGTTTTTAGATATAAGAACTTGGTATAGATATTTGCATGGATATTGTATTTCTACCTCAATTAACATCCATATCACTTTCCATTTTTGCTATTACTTAATAAAAAAATTACTTTCACCCCTTGTTTATTGTTTATTTTGAAGTTTAAAAATCAGTTCTTATGCTTTCTGATGAAAATTTATCCTTGGGACTTACTAAAATCGGAGGAAATTTCTCATGATTGACAAAACACCCTAAGAAACTAACCCTTAAGAACATAAGTGACACATCTTAGCAACACACACTAGAAGACACAAGCTACAAGCCCTAACAGGCTTAAGAATGGACATACAAGTCCTTCACAGTGAACAAGGTATCATTCTTTTCCCATATGGAGATATGAGTCCGAAACCGTAGAATACCGACCTCGGGACATTACTTAAATCACCTGAGCACATATCAATTCACCATTATATTAGTTCAAAGTTCATGGACATATAGAGGACTAAGTCTTCAACATAAAACCATGACAAATCTAAATCTATACCTCTAGTGAGGTATTAGTTTCTTATCTTCTAATAATCAAACAACTATAACTTACATATCATCATAATTATTGTCGTGAGGTGGATGATGTAACATCCTAATTAAGCATTAATGGGCAAATTAAAGTTAATGGTTGCTAAAAGTGGTTTAGAAATTATGCATGTGCCCCCTCTTAACAATATAAATTGACCTCAATTTCACTCTCTCATTCACGTTGAAACAGAAAAAGGAAATGGGAAGCCAAAGTCATCAACTCTCCTTCTTTCTCATGTGAATGCATGCTGTTGGTGGGGGAAAGAATTTGATTCTTTCTCTTCAATCTTCTTCTTTTAAATTCACTAAATCAAGTGATACCCAAGCTTCTTCTTCATCATCCCCTCCATGTGGGCAGCCATTAAAGGCTTGATCGGAGCTCCGTTCTTCCATTCGAAAGGTAACCCACGACCCCGATCGCTTTCGGAGTTTTATTTTCTTAAACCCACTTCTCAATTCCTTCAATTTTGTGAATTTTAAAGCTGTTAGAATCACTATTTGGAAGTGGGGCAACGTTGGGGTGCCTTGGGGTTTTGAAATCCTCCATTATTGGTGAGTAAATTGATACCCATGGCTTGTAAGGCGTTATTCCATGGATTTTAAGGCTTAACGATAGTTAATTTCATGAAAATAGGTGATTTCGGAGCTGTTTGAGATAGTGGACAGCTTGGGGTTTCTCCGGAGTTGAGTTTCAGAGGTCGACGACTTGAATCAGTAAGTCGTTAGCTATCAAAAAAAATCATTAGAAGTTGTTTAGCCCCGTTTTATGAAATTTAAAGTATTGATTAGGTTAATTGTTATTTTTAGAAGGTTGTTTAATTGAGAAAGGGTGATCGAAGAGCGATCGATTAGTGTTTGATAGCTCAAGGAGCTTCTGGGATTTCTTATTCCAGATAGGGGGTGCTTTACATTTTAAATGTACGGTTTATGGACGGGTTTGGGGTATATTGATAGATTAAATGATGATTAATGTGTTTTGTGAATTATGACGATTGATTCTAAATTATGGCAAGCTTGATAAAATTCCCCGTTTGAATGATAATTGAGAATTATCAATGATTGTGTTATTTGAAGTCCATATAAACTATGTTAGAATGCATGAGATATAGATTGTATTTGAAATAATTGTGATATATGTATGTATGAAATGAATTAGCTTAAGTGGTTAGTTCCTTTACATGAGATATACTAAGATACTTGATTGATGGTGCGAATTATTGTATGAGATATAATTGAGAAATGCTGAGAGCATATAGCGTGGGACGCTTATTGATTAAATGAATTGATGAATTAATGATTATTATATACATGAGATGTTATGAAAGACCTTGAGTGGGACTCAAGGCAAGCCTATTGAGTGGGACTCAGGGCAAGCCTATTGAGTAGGACTCAGGGCTGCCCGTAACACTATCGTTGTCACTGAGAGTGATTGTGTTACATGTGAGGGCAAATGGTTTGGTACCAGTAAAACAGCCGGATCAGCTAAGAGCTGAGTATATGGCTGGGAGCCAGTGTTGCAACACAAAACTAATGATATATATAATTGGATCCAATTGAATATGAATGTATATGCACATGTGTATGATATTGAGAATAACATGATGATATAACCTTACAATGAGTTATCATAAGTAAATTGATGATAATTGATATGTGAATATTGATGAGAATGTGAGTGGTGAGTGACCCATGTTGAGTGGCAGTTTATGTTGTTGAGTGATTGTGACATCATATTGTATGATCAAGAATTGGATGATTGATCCGATTCAATAACTGTCATTTAACATGTATAATGCTCACCCCTATTTGTGGCTATATTTTCCCTCACTTCTTTATGCAAATTTTATATTATTTAGGTTTATGAAACCCACCAAATCACCACCTACGACTGATATTAAGTTATATGACCCCTAAACCCTCATTCCGATTCCAGATTAAATCGTGAAAAAATTTTCTTATGTTTTTCGGGTTTGTCTTTATTAAGTTAGGATGTTTTAGATGACCAGATAATAATTCCCACAAGTTTCGTCTTTCAAAAATAATTTATAGAAAGGCGTAGAGTAGCCACCAAGATTTAGTTTTTATTTTAAAAAGGTAAAATATTGGAAAAAACCCTTTAGAGCTCTAGGTTCGGGAGTTGGTTACAAAGATGTAAAGTATTAGCACCCCTATTCGCCTGTTCCAAAGAAACAATACCTTAATTAAATTGCATAATTATTTTTTAATAATTTAAAAGTGACCTAATGATAAAGAAATAGAAAAAAAAGAAATATCTAAATTTAAAAAAATTTAAAAAGGGTCCGATAAGAATTGATCTTACTCATACGTATTCCCAGGTGCAATGGGAAATCAAGGTTGCGAAGTTCTTGTTAAAAATACTCTTATGATTTTATTTAATCGGTATCATGTATCCCATGACGCCAATATGATATTTATAAGACCTTTATTAGTATAGTGTATCCCACGACGCCAATAAAATTGAACTGGTCTGGACCGGGGTCTAGGATCCGGTATGGGACCAGCCACAAGGATGCAGGTGTTTTTAGGGTTTGCACACCGGAGCTGTGTATATCCGATGTATTAATCCGGTCTCTCAGTGGGAGAGGCCGGTCTTGTTGTCCTGGAGATCCTTCACACCAACGATTCGCGTTGTAGGAGGGCGAAAGGTGGTGCCACCTGCGAAGATTCTCCGACGCTCAAGTTAGAAGGGTGTATGAACTGAATGAATACTCAAGCGTGATAACAGTAAAATGTGAGATAGAATAACGATACCATGCATGTGTGTTGATATGGCTTCTTATAGTTGAACGTAAGAGAAAAAATGAGACGTTGGATGCAGGTGGGTCCCTTATCTCTGATTGCGTGTATATTGTGTCAATCAAGGTGGCTCGACTTTCAGAATGTGTCAGGGGGGTAAGTCAATTATCAGAGTACAATCCTCCAGAGAGAGGAGAGGATAATCACCTTTTCCGCATAATCTGCTGACACGCCCACTTACTTTCTGAAGCCATTGATGTGACGTATTTTGCTACAAACAGTGTCTTCGTTGATAAGTTATCATAAGGCTCTTCTCTTGCTATGAGGGAAAAGCTAACAATTATATAAATATCCTGTATCAATGAACACAGAACCGTTACATCGAAAATGAATGATGCTGTCATGGAGTGAGGGCGGATGACCAGACAACGGATATCCGGTGTGGTAACGTTGAACCTGGACACCGGTTTTCCTTATATGAGATCAGTCTGACGTCACAAGTATGGGGGCCGGTATCTAGACCGGATCATCTGTCCCCTAGCTTGTATGAGGGACTGTTAAGTTGCTCATATGAGCTACACAATTCTCGAGAGAAGTCTAGATGCCGGTAGTACATTCTTGTAAGTCTCTGGAAACTCAGTGGCGTCCGCTCTAGCAAACGAGTGACCGCCCTTCTCGCGTTGCATACAACGGATTCAGACAATATAAAATAAGTAATGGAAATCCCAAGAGTCTTTGAAAATCGAAACCCTTGGTATTCGAAAAATGGCTGGGAGGCATTAAATGTGCACAGCATGATTAGACAATAAATGCGTTTTTTATGCAAGAGCCATCATTGCCCAAGAGTGTAACCGTCGATTGAGCTTATTGGGCCTGGATTCAAACTGAGTGGGGGCCCATTAAGCGAAAATGTTTGCTGAAACGTTACTGCTTTCGCGCCCGTTTGTGGTGAAACGACGGAGTCGTTTCAATTTGAAAGGGTTGCGTTTTGAGGCAAGCCTTGTGTCCTTCGATGAAACACTGTGTTTCTTCGTTACCTATAAAAGGAACTCTTAGCAGATTTTGGAATCCATACTTGCTCTCAAACTTAGTGAAACTCTGCTCAAATTTCCTTGGAATTTCCTTGTCGTCTTCAACTTCTCAAAGATCCTCTTCCTTTAGGTAACCTTCCTTCCCTTCAACTCCTTGCAATTTTAATCATTCTATTTCCATCATGCGCCCTAGAGCTGGACACGCTGGTCCTTCAAATAGAGGGAGGTTTGGCTCTCGTGCCCCCCTTAGCCACCGTGGTGGGAGGATTCCAGCGAATCCTCCTGTGGCTGGGCGCCATCGCTCAGAGAGAGCCGAAGCTTCTTCCTCACGAGCGTCTTCTTCATCTCGTCGCTCTGAGGTTCCCCTTGGTTCGAGGGCTACCAGCCGCTCTGATGAGGGGTCAAGTGCTGAGGGTTATCTCTCTGACGATGTTGCTTTTTATCACAGCACCTACGCATTCCACCACGCCTGCACAACCATGGATCTTCCAGGACGTGGAAAAACGCCGTTTCTCCGCTCTGCTGAAGGGTGTGTCAATGTTGTGGCACACCGGCTTGATTGGGAGAAACTCAACAGGGAAAAACCTTATTGCTGGGTGGAAGAGGAGTTCTTAGAGATCCCTTCGCACCATGCAAGTGAGGAGGAGCGCACGGTTTCTTTCCGCTGTAAGATATACTCGGATAAGAAGTACAAAGCACGATACGCTGTGATGGCTCCGCATCCTTCTGAAAGAATATGCCACAACGTCCCTGACGCGAGGTCGGTCTACATGTACGACTTCGTTTTCTTAAAGCTGGGGGTGCGCTTTCCACTGACGGATTTCCAGATGGCCGTCCTGCGTTTCTTAGACTGTGCCCCCTCACAATTACATCCCAACGGTTGGAGTCTTGTCCGGGCTCTGGAAGTCTTGGGGGAGCATTTTGGCTTCTCCGCCACTGTGGCCAAGCTATTTTACTATTGCCAAGTGGTCCGCCGAGCTAATAAGAAGGGCGGCCTTGGGTTCATTACACTCCGTAGTGACTCAAGGGTTGTAAATTTCAAGTCTTATACGGAATCCGCAAAGGTAGATGGGCGCTCCTTCAAGCACTACTACACGCGAGTCCGGATTCAACCAAATAAGCCGGTCTTCTGGCGAAATAAAGAGGGGTTTACCAAGTTTCCCCTTAGCTGGACGCACGAGCATTTTCTCCTTATGAGCCGTGCTTACTATACAGATGAGAGTGAACTTTCCCCTCATTCTGTTGAGGTCTTGAGCGCCCTGCAGACGGCCTCAAAGACCCTCAAAGGGTTTTCCAGCCGCCTTCTCTTGGCCGAGGAAGACATCAAAAACACCTACCTCCGTAATATTCGCTCTTATTCTCCTTGTATTGTATGGTTGTACCGTTCTAGTTATTTTCCTTCTTGTATGCTTATTCAACTCTTTTTGTTTTGCAGAACAAATTGAAAAGGCCTGCCCAGAAATGTTGTCGCTAAGGTCCATGATGGCTGACGATGACTCCTCTTCTGAAGAAAATGAAATCCAGGCGAAGAGGAACGCCACCAAAACTCCCCTCATTCCTCTGACTTCTGCAGTAGGAGATGAGGTTCCTCTCTTCGACGAGGAGGAAGCCGAAGAAGCAACTGAGGCCGCTGGAGCGGGTGGCGAGGAGGCCGTCCCAGAGAAAAAGAAAAAGAAGAGGCATCTTGTAAAGAAGGCCGATCAAGAGAAACCCTCCTCTGATGACCCTGTGAAGAAGCGTCAGAGGACGGCCGAAGAAACTGAATTAAAGAAGAACAAGGGAAAGGAACCCGCTCCCGAGTTCTCTGCACCTTCTTCTCAAAATGCTTCAGAACCGGATTCTGGGAACGGTCCTCCTCCGGCGTTCGATCCTCCGCGTGACTCCTTCCTTTCTTCTTATTTGTGGTTTCAAGGATCTATGCCTCCTACTCTCCCAAAGGCACGGTATTGCCTCCGCCCTTCCCTCGATGCTGCTGGGGTCCGAGGTGCTTGCAAGGCTGGGCGTTGGCAACTTGATGAACTGTCTGGCCTGCTTGAGTCCCTGAGCGAGAAAGCTGACTCTATGGATCAGGTTGAAAAACTTGAGACCGAACTCGCAGTGAAGGAGAAATGGGCAGCCAAGCAAGCTGAGGCTCGCAGGGGAGTGGAATCAGAATTGGAAAAAACTAAAGAAACACTCCAGAGGAAAACGGAAGAGGCAAGCAAAGTTCATTTTGCGAATAAGGCCCTAGAACGGGAAGTTGCCGACCTCCAAAATAAGAACAAATCCATACCCCTCCTTGAAGAAGAATTACAACTGGAGAAGAAGAGATCGGCTAAGCTTGCTGACGATCTCAAAGTTATGGAGGATGGTCGCAACAAGGACCTTGGGGAGTGGGAGTCTATTCGGAAGGAGATGCAAGCCCAAATTGATGAACTCAAAAAGGGTGGTGTGAGTGCTGGGCCTTCGGAAGAGGATTACGCCAAAGTTCAAAGAAGGCTAGCTGCTGCAAAGGCCAAGGCTGCCAAAGCCTTGGATATATGCAAAAATGTGGCGTATGAATCTTTCGGCCTGGCCCTTCGTCAAGTCTACTATCGTAACCCTGGAATAAAGCTGAATTTGTACGGATTAGATCCGTTCTTTGAGTTCCATGGGGGAAGACTTGTAGAAGTTCACAAGGACGGATCGCACCACGAGCCCCATGCATCTCTGTACGAACTGCCTCCTCTCCCAGAAGGCCAAAGTATGGAGCCTACCATGTCCACTGCTGCCTCTGGAGCTGAAGCACAAGAAGGTGCCCAAACTGGAATGGAGGACAGAGCGGAGAAGGGAGGAATGCCCACTGTGGAGGATCAAGCACCGACCCCTTAATTTATGCTTTATTCATAGCTGTGTACTGGGATCAGCTCCAGTTTTAACTACCTTGTAACCTGAATAATTTCTTTATTCTTGGAAATGAAATTCACTGTTGCTTTTCTTCAACTGCTTGCGTCGAATGTATGATTGTTGGATAACTTAGTGTTGTACCAAACACTTTATTGTTTTTAATGCTTTACGAATCCGTTCTGTGTGGTTACCAAGCTGCTTAACGCGTACTTATCACACCGGATTAAGACAACAAATAGTAATGAATAAATAACAATTAAGTTAAAGCACGCCCTGTCCCCAAGTGTAAGTTCATTGGGAAGGGAGAGTTTATCTCGAAGATTACCTTTTAAATTCTCAAAAGATAGAAATGCTTATCTGTCCTCGAAGATGTAGAGCGAGTACATTAGCCTTCAACCGCTCTGGGATGAATATTCCACAATTGAGGACGGATATTGCCTTTGAATTTTGTATAGCTTTGGCAAGGGTAAGCTTTATGCCTTTCTCTTGAGGTTCGGTTTGGTCCTACACCTCAAGTCTTCACACGGTGTTCGGTTCGATCCTACTAACCGTACTTGGAGTTTGGTGCAATCCTACAATCCAAGCCTTCAACACGGGGTTCGGATCAGGGCTAATCCTGAACCTACTGCGCCCGTTACTCGGGGTTCAGCGCGGTTTTCTCTGTGAACCGGCCTACTGCGCCCAAGCCTTCGCATGGGGTTCGGTTTGTGGCCTTGAAAAAGGACCAGCCCTACAACCCATGTAGTCTTCGAATGGGGTTCGGTTTGTGGCCTTGAAAAAGGACCAGCCCTACAACCCATGTTGTCTTCGAACGGGGTTCGGTTTGTGGCCTTGAAAAAGGACCAGCCCTACAACCCATGTTGTCTTCGAATGGGGTTCGGTTTGTGGCCTTGAAAAAGGACCAGCCCTACAACCCATGTTGTCTTCGAATGGGGTTCGGTTTGTGGCCTTGAAAAAGGACCAGCCCTACAACCCATGTTGTCTTCGAATGGGGTTCGGTTTGTGGCCTTGAAAAAGGACCAGCCCTACAACCCATGTTGTCTTCGAATGGGGTTCGGTTTGTGGCCTTGAAAAAGGACCAGCCCTACAACCCATTCCACCTCGAGGAATTACATCGTCTGACTTGGGGGGTCTCCCTCCGTTCTTCGAGGAATTATCGCATCAACTACAAAATAGGTAGTTGCGTTCATCCGTCCTGAGGTGTATGCGTATTAAACCACGGCTTTAAATCATAACACATAAGAAAAGTGAGAATGATAAGGCGGTGAGAGTGTATTCTTATTAAAACTGAATATAGATTACACAAAGAGCATCGTTGGGGCTATGCCTCGTTAAAACCTTCTTGAGAAAACCCAGTGGGAAAAAACTCAAGTAAGGAAAAAGAGTACACGCCGTCTTACCAACTAGCTGTAATACACTCGTAAATTCTGAGTGTTCCATTTGTTGCGGATTGGGGTTCCATCAAGTTCTTCCAATCGGTATGATCCCTTTCCAGTCACCTCCGAAACTCTATAAGGTCCTTCCCACGTTGGTGCTAGCTTTCCTTGGTGAGCGAACTTATTCCCCACACTGGCCTTTCTCAGAACAAGGTCTCCGGTGTTAAAAGCTCTGTACTGGACACGTTTATTGTACCGGAGTGCAGCCTTTGCTTTTATTGCCTGATCTCTGACGAAAGCCTTTTCCCTCAACTCTTGGAGGACATCCAGCTCTGATGCTAAGTTGGCGTTGTTATCTTCTGCTGAAAAATACTCAACACGGGCCGATCTTGTTTGTAACTCAACTGGGATCATCGCCTCAACCCCGTACACCAACCGGTATGGGGATTCGTTAGTTGAAGAATGAGGCGTAGTGCGGTATGCCCATAGAACATGACATAACTGGTCAGTCCATCCTCCCTTCGCTTCTCCCAGACGCTTCTTTAACCCCTTTAGCACCTCTCGATTAGCTACCTCTGCTTGCCCATTGGTCTGGGGGTGTTCAACAGATGAAAATATCTGGACTATCCCCAGTCCTTCAAGTAAGTCCGTGAACTTTTTGTCTGTAAACTGGGTGCCGTTGTCAGTCACAACCCGCCCTGGCACCCCGAACCGAGCAATGATATTTTCGTACATGAAACGTCTTGTACGTGCAGAAGTGATATGCACTACTGGTTCTGCCTCGATCCATTTGGTGAAGTAGTCTACCCCCACAATCAAGTATTTGATACCTCCTGGCGCAGTGGGAAACGGACCCAGAATATCAAGGCCCCATTGGTAGAACGGCCAAGGCACAGCAGATGAAGATAACTCTTGGGCCGGTGTATGGTGGAGATTGGAGAATTTTTGGCAAGCGTCGCACTTCCTCACGAAATCTGCAGAATCCTGCTTCACAGTGGGCCACCAGTATCCAGCCCTGAGGACTTTTCTCATTAGGCTTCGGCCTCCAGCGTGGTGCCCACATTGCCCCTCGTGTACCTCAGTTAAGACCGCTTGAACTTCGTCCTCTCTTAAACATGAAAGATACGGGACAGAGAATCCCCTTCTGTAGAGAGCACCATCGACCATAGTAAAATATGGCAACTCCTTCTTTACTCGTCTCCTTTCCTTCTCGTCAGTGGGAAGTTGACCATCAGCCAGATAACGAATATAGGGGATGACCCAAGAATCCTCATATGGATAGCTCACCATGACAGCATTCAGAGAAGGATACAGAGGTATACTGGGTGATGTCAAAGCGCTCTGAACCACCGTTGTTGTGCTACCAGGCTGCTTTGTACTTGCCAATCTTGACAAGATATCTGCTCTGGTATTTTCTTCCCTGGGCACATGCTTGAACTCTAAAACTTCAAATCTTCCCTTCAGCTCATTAACACAATTCAAGTACAATTGAAGTTGTGGTTCCTTCGCCTGGTACTCTCCCTGGACTTGCGAAATCACCAGCTGAGAATCGCTGCAGAGGGTCACTGCTGATGCTCCGATATCAATTGCCGCACGGAGACCGGCCAAGCATGCTTCGTATTCAGCTTGATTGTTAGAGGTCTTGAAATTGAATCGGAGGGAAATTTCTAAGTGTACGCCGTCATCACTTTCTACCACCACACCTGCTCCACATCCTTTGCTGTTTGACGAACCGTCAACGTAGATGGTCCAATGCGTTCGAGGGGTCGCCGGGTCTGCCCCAGTCATTTCCACTACAAAATCGGCCAACACTTGTGCCTTGATGGCTCCTCGAGGCTCATATGAAATCTCAAATTCAGATAGCTCAATAGACCATTTTATCATCCTTCCAGCGAAGTCTGGCTTGCTGAGTACTGAACGGAGCGGCAAATCCGTTCTTACCAATACTGGGTGCGCATGGAAATAAGGCCTCAACCGTCGTGATGCCCAAACAACTGCCAAGGCGGCTTTCTCAATTTTCTGATACCTTCCTTCCGCCCCCTGAAACGTTTTACTAGTAAAGTACACCGGTCTTTGCCCTTCAGGGGTTTCTTTTACCAGGGCTACACCTAGAGCTTCGTCGGATATTGCCAAGTATAAGATTAACGTTTCGCCTGGATCAGGCTTAACAAGAATTGGTGGGCTCGAGAGAACGGCTTTGAGCTGCTGGAAGGCTTGCTCTTGTTCCTCTCCCCATTCAAAACTCTTGTGTTTCTTCAACGCCTTATACAAGGGGAGGGACCTGTGCGCCATCTTAGGCATGAAACGAGCTAAAGCGGCCACTTTCCCATTCAATGACTGGACCTCCCTCAAACATTTAGGACTCTGCATGTCCAGGATTGCTTGACATTTCCCGGGGTTAGCTTCAATGCCTCGTTGAGTCAACATAAATCCCAAGAATTTTCCTGCTGGAACGGCGAAAGTGCACTTTAAAGGATTTAACCTCATGTTGTACTGCCGAAGCCTAGTGAAAACTTGGCGTAGATCTTCAATGTGGTCTCCTTCAGCGGGCGTTTTGGCTATGATATCATCGATATAAACTTCGACCAGCTTGGTATGCATCCCTTCAAAGACTTTGTTAATCATGCGCTGATAGGTAGCGCCTGCGTTCTTCAGTCCAAAAGGCATGACGGTGTAGCAGAAAACACCGCGGTCGTTGATAAATGCAGTCTTCTCCTGGTCTCCCTCCCACATCGGAATCTGGTTGTACCCCGAATAAGCATCCATGAAACTGAGATATTGGTAACCAGATGAATCATCCACCATGCGATCGATGTTGGGCAGGGGATATGGATCTTTAGGGCAGCAACGGTTAAGATCCACATAATCAGTACACATCCTCCATTTGCCGTTAGCCTTCTGCACCATGACCACATTAGAAAGCCAAGATGAATAGCGTATCTCCCTTATAAAACCTGCCTTCAACAACTCCTCTGTTTGCTCACAAGCCGCCCTCTGCTTCTCCGGTCCCAACCTCCTCTTCTTCTGAGCCACCGGTCTGGTTTCAGGATACACTGCAAGTTTGTGACAACAGAAATCAGGATCCATCCCCGGCATGTCTGCTGCTGTCCATGCGAAAAGGTCTTTGAATTCCTGTAAAAGGGCTAATAAGCGTTGCTCCATAGCAGACTCCAGCTTATCATTGATGTGCGTGACCTTCTCTGGGGAATCTCCCAATATGACATCCCTGGAGCCACCATCTGGTGTGGGCTTAGATGGATTGAGTGGATCAATCTTCAATTCCGCTCTGGGGTCTAGGTCAATAAGACTGACAGATCCTGCCGCTGTTCCTCCGTCGTTCAACTTCCTCTTCTTGTTAAATGCATCCAACTTAACCATGTTGAGGCTCAGATTATAACAATATCGAGCCATCTCCTGATCTCCGCGGAGTGAGGACACACCATTGTCCTTGTCGATAAATTTGATCAGGAGATAAGGGGTGGATACAATTGCTTCCATAGCGTTCAATGTTGGACGGCCTATGATACCGTTGTACGGGGATTCCACATCAATCACCAGAATTCTTGACTTGACTGTTCTTGCACCGGGCTCCCCTTCAAAAGAAATCAAAGTGTCGAGGTATCCCTTTGTAGGTTGCTTGGCTCCGTTAAACGCTGTGAGTTCTTGTGTGTATGGTTGTAAATCTGCATCACTGAAACCCATTCGTTTGAAACAATTATAAAAGATAACATCACAAGAACTTCCCTGATCGACGAGGATCCTCTTGACGTCCTTATTGGCTATGACGGCCACAATCACTACTGCATCATCACCTCCTGGAATTGTTGGGCCAAAGTCATCATCTGTAAACGACACCGTCGGGGCTGTCACTCCGTCCCTGAAAGGGCGGTTATTCCTCGGTTTACCCTGGACTGACAGAATCATCCTATGGTGGTTCTTTCATGCTGTGATTGATGTTCCTCCTCCCGCGAATCCTCCAGCTATCATCTCAATCACTTCTCGTCTGCCCTGTCTCTGCTGCTGGGGCATATTACTTTGTTGGGCACCTTCAGCAATCACTACCCCTTTCTGCTTCTCAGCCGCAGTGAACTTCCTTGCTGGGTTGCGCGTATTATCATCTTCATCATCAGGATCTCTATTCCTTTTCTCCATCCTATGAGGCTCATCCATAGATTTCTCCCTAAACAAATACTGCTTCAACTTTCCTTCCCGAATGAGAGTTTCCACCGTATTCTTTAACGCCTTACACTCATCAGTGTTGTGCCCTGTCTGCTCATGGAAAGTGCAGTATTTACGTGGGTTACCACCCCTCTTGGCTGGGGCTGGCTTCCTTATACCAAAGACGTTCAGAGTTGGCCAACCAACCTCCCTCATGATTTGTGAGTGCCTGGTGTTCAACGGAGCATAGTGATCGAACGATGATACGCGCCTATCTCGTGGATGCTGACGAGCATTCACAAAGTCTTCTCTAAAGGCATGCTTCTCGGGCCTAGCTCTCTCCTTTTCTCTCCGTGGCTGCTGAGCGGGTACAGAAGGCTTTACTCTTGCTGCAGTTGCCTCTAGATGCATCTCTATGCCCACATATTTGGAAGCTTTCCTTCGAAACTCCTCGAAGGTTGTAGGTGGGCTCTTTGCCAAAGATAGGGCAAAGGCTGAACCTGGCTGAAGAGCTTCCACTACAATATGGAGTTGTATGGCCTCCGTGAGGTTAGGGACCAACGCAGCCTCCTTGTAAAACCTTTTCAGGAACTCCTTAAGAGTCTCAGTTTCTCCCTGTCTTATCTGGGCCAGGGTGTGAGAAGTTCTTGGGATATCCCTGGAGATAACGAAATGGCTTTCGAATGCAGCAGCCATTTCCTCCCAAGAGTCTATAGATCCTGAAGGCAAACTTTTAAACCAGCTGAGAGCTTCCTCCGTCAACGTCCTTGGGAATATTCTGCACATGACATCTTCGTCTGCTCCCAGATACATAGCTTCATAAACATAAGCATCCAAATGCTTAGTGGGGTCGGACTCTCCATTATACTTCCCAATCGACAATGGCTGAGTTGTTTGCAAATGTTTTGGAATGACAATATTCATCAACCTCCTTGAGAAAGGGACATTGAGCTTGTATGTCCCTGAAGTTACCACCGCCTGCTCCCTTCTCCTGATACTGACTCTATCACCAGAGTCCTGCGTTTGCTCCCTCTCTTCATATGTGGGGATCTTCGAATACTGGAGGGTGGTGGATCTATCTCTCACTGATGCATGGTGAGCATCCTCTGCATGGGATACTACTCTGTCCCCAGCTCCTCCTCTCTCTCGCCTCAGCTCCATTAGCTCCTCCTTCAGTTGCCTGATAACCTCATCGCGAGGGTCAGGTGTCTGCACTTGCACCATCCTCCGGGTTTGAGTTGCAGGAGATTCGAAGACGATTCTCCTCCCAGCCTGTTGATGGGTCACATCCTCAACGTGACCTTCAACGAAATCTCTCCCGTCACCTTCCATTGTGCCAACCTAACTTCTGCGAAAATGGGAATAACTCTATCGGGTCCCACCGGGCGTGCCAATGAACTGGTCTGGACCGGGGTCTAGGATCCGGTATGGGACCAGCCACAAGGATGCAGGTGTTTTTAGGGTTTGCACACCGGAGCTGTGTATATCCGATGTATTAATCCGGTCTCTCAGTGGGAGAGGCCGGTCTTGTTGTCCTGGAGATCCTTCACACCAACGATTCGCGTTGTAGGAGGGCGAAAGGTGGTGCCACCTGCGAAGATTCTCCGACGCTCAAGTTAGAAGGGTGTATGAACTGAATGAATACTCAAGCGTGATAACAGTAAAATGTGAGATAGAATAACGATACCATGCATGTGTGTTGATATGGCTTCTTATAGTTGAACGTAAGAGAAAAAATGAGACGTTGGATGCAGGTGGGTCCCTTATCTCTGATTGCGTGTATATTGTGTCAATCAAGGTGGCTCGACTTTCAGAATGTGTCAGGGGGGTAAGTCAATTATCAGAGTACAATCCTCCAGAGAGAGGAGAGGATAATCACCTTTTCCGCATAATCTGCTGACACGCCCACTTACTTTCTGAAGCCATTGATGTGACGTATTTTGCTACAAACAGTGTCTTCGTTGATAAGTTATCATAAGGCTCTTCTCTTGCTATGAGGGAAAAGCTAACAATTATATAAATATCCTGTATCAATGAACACAGAACCGTTACATCGAAAATGAATGATGCTGTCATGGAGTGAGGGCGGATGACCAGACAACGGATATCCGGTGTGGTAACGTTGAACCTGGACACCGGTTTTCCTTATATGAGATCAGTCTGACGTCACAAGTATGGGGGCCGGTATCTAAACCGGATCAAAAATTATTCATATAATTTTTTAGAGCAATTTTATTGATCTAATGTATCCCACAACACCAATAATCATTAAATTTTTAGAGCACCTTTAATTGATGTAATGTATCCCACGACATCAATAAAATTGTTTAAATTTTTAAAGCAACTTTATTGATGTAATGTATCCCATTAACCAATAAAATTGTTTATGATTTTTAAATCAACTTTATTAGTATAATGTATCCCACAACACCAATAAAATTATTCATATAATTTTTAGAACAACTTTATTGATGTAATGTATCCCATTACACTAATAAAAGTGTTTATGATTTTTAAAGCAACTTTATTGATGTAATATATCCCATGACACAAATAAAATTATTTATATAATTTTAAAGTAACTTTATTGATGTAATGTATCCCATTATACTAATAAAAGTGTTTATGATTTTTAAAGTAACTTTATTGATGTAATGTATCCCATGACACCAATAAAATTGTTTATATAATTTTAAAGTAACTTTATTAATGTAATGTATCCCATAACATCAATAAAATTGTTTATATAATACATGTTAAAAGAACAAACTTACAAGTTGTATATATATTCTCTAATTGAAACGTATGCTTCAAATAAATTTAAATATGATATGTACATATTTCAATAATAAAAAAAAATAAATACACATGAAATGAATGACGAAATAAATAACTAACCAATTAAAGCAAAAAAGGAAAACAACAAAAAGATAAATATATCCAACATAAATAATAGAACAAATTCAACAATAAAAATAAAAATAAAAAACAAGAGAAAGAAAAAGAAAAAGAAAACATACCTTATTTTCCGAACCAAAGGAAACTTTTAAAGCTAACCTCCGAATTTAATGACGTCTCTTGTTTTTCTAAACTGAGATTTCCGTGGAATAACCAAATCTTTTCTAATATGAAAGATTGGTCAAAGTCGCAACCACGGAGTATACTCAGAAATAAGTTATATCCACGGTTGCACCAGGAAGTATATATAATTTTGTGTGTGTTTCCAAAGTGTTACAAGGTGTTGTTTATATACTAACTTGACAAGCAAGCTCTTATAAGAGTATCCGATGTGGACTAATTAACACTAACCATTTATATTTTAGAATTTAGTAACTTTTAGTCTTAGAGCATTCGATGTGGGACTAAATGTAGTCTACTTTTCCTTTTTTTCTTTTTCCTTTCTTCTTTATTTTTTTTTTAATTTTTCTATTATTTATTATTCCCTTTAACAAGACATACAATTTTAAGAGCCATTTTTTAAAAGATTTAAAACTTGTTACCTTTTTATTTTTATTTTTATTTTTATTTTTGAAACGGCAACCCAGACGGAATTAGGTAGCAACAGCTTGCCCCTCTTTACTTATTTCTTACTATGTTGTAGTAAGGCATAAGTAAAGACCGAGCGAACCAATTTTGTTCGGGATCTCAAAAGGAAACATGAACACCAAATACCGATATGATTGACACATAACACATACGACAAGGAATTTTAGCACACAAAGGGTGAAGAATATAGTGAAAAATTTAATACCCATGGTGGGAGCAAGAAATTTAACAGATGCAACACATGGGAGATGAAGTTCAACAAATACAGCAGGAATGGAAGGCAACACAACCCTACAACATATACGGTGTACAACACTACGATATATATGGTAGGAAACACAACACATACGGCACATATGGCAAGAAACAAAACACATACGACACATATGACAAGAAACACAACACGTACGACATATACGGTAGGGAACACAACACGTACAACACATGTTAACCAAGTGGCCTCAAGTACTCAAGGGCGGTGGGTGAATTGAGTATTAAAAAATTTTACTTTGAATGCTTTTGAAGTTGATTCTTTAGTTACTATGTTTATTGAAGATGATAAACTTAATGGCAAGTAGTAACAATTTATACACAAGACAAAATAATAAGCACTTAAAAGATCTAAGTAATATTCAAGAAATGGAATCAAATTAATCACAACACTATTTATGGTTCTTAGAAAGATTTCAAATTAATTCAAGAATATTACTTAAAGCTAATTTCAACAATGTTAATCGAAATAATTTACAACTTAAGATAACATGCACTTAGTCCAAATTAATTGGCAATAATACAATAAATCAAGCAAGCAAGTTAAGCGCACAAATTAAATGAGTTTAGGGAAGAGAGATTTGCAAACCGATATATATGAGTTCCACCACACCGGTGTACGTCTCGGCTCTAAGCAACCCACTTAGAGGATTTTCACTATTGGAGATTAGTGATACAACTTTCAGCAATCGTGGCTTCCTAGTGTCCCACACTCAAGAACCCAATTCTCACAAGTACAAGAGCACCCCACCTAATCTCTCAATCTCACAATTTACAAGGTTGAAACCTGTAACACACCTATTTTTATTTTTATATTAAAATTTTGAAGGAATTAAATTATGGTTCTTTAGAACTTTTTAACCTACGTATTATTTATGATTTTTTTGGAATTTTTTGGAATTTTGGAATTTTTTTAATAAAATAATATTTTTTAAAATAATTTTAAATTCATATAAGTGACTTAAATTAAAAATATTTATAAGAAAGTGAATTTAATTTATAAGAAAATTTTCTAAAATCCGTTTCAAGTAGACTTATCTAAAAATTATCGGTTTGAGAAAAATCTTGATTTTTTCCAATCGTTAAAAAATTAGAAACGTATCAATAAATTTTTATTAACAGAAAATTTTAGATTTTTAAAATTTCAGCTTTATATTACTTATTATAAAATTAGTGAGGACTGATATAATATCGCTAAATTTCAAAAAGGACTCATTTTAAATATTTAAAATATACCGAGTGAAGGGTTACTATTTGACTTAATAATTTTGCCGACAATTACTATGCAAATCACTGTGCATGTATGAATTTTTCAAAGAATGCATAGTAACCTGGAATAAAAAATTCAAAAATGCATAGTACTTTTATATTAAAATAATGGAATGCATAGTAAATTTTTTTTCCTATAAATACCGAAGGATTTCTTCTTTAGAATTCACAATTTTAGATTAAGTTTTCTTAATATAGTAGTGCTAGTGAGATAGTGGTGGAAGTGAGAGAGAGAAGAAAAGTTTTTGGAGAGAAGGTTCTGCCAAAATCCTAAGGTAAGAATACTTCTCTTTTATATTTTTTGAGTTATTTTCATATCGTTTTTAGAAATCTGTTATTATACTGGAAATAATATTATTTTAAGTTACTATTCTGCATAGTAAAATACTATTTCAATAGTAAATTACTATTTCAATAGTAAATTACTATTCAAATAGTAAATTACTATTTACTATTACTATTTACTGTTACTATTCACGATTTACTATTTACCGTTATTATTCACGATTTACTATTTACTATTACTATTCACGATTTACTATTTACCGTTACTATTCACGTTTTACTATTTACTATTACTATTCATGATTTACTATTCACTATTCACTATTCACTATTCACTATTCACTATTCAAAATTTATCATTTCTGTGTTAAGTAGTAATCTTAATCTTCGTCTTATGCTTATACTGAAATAAGATTGGTATTAATATTTCTAGAAATCGGAGGTGCAAGGCAAACTCTCTTTTGGTAACTACTCAAGGTAAGGGGGAGTGAGATAAGAGTATAACATGAAAAGACATAAAAATAATGGGAGGAGTCCCCTACTCCTTTTAAATTTAATAATATTATTATTTTAAAATATTAACTTTTTAACTTAACAATTTTAATAAATTTTAAATTAAATATCCGGTTTAACTAACTCTAACATACCTATGCAAGGACTTGGACCATTGTGACCTATATGGACTGGACTATACCTATGCAAAGACTTGAACCATTATGACCCATGTGGACTGAACTATACCTATGCCAGGACTGGATTATATGGACTTACATAGACCTATACAAGGAATTGACCAAAAGGACTCAAATTGACTATATTAATAACCATTAAACTTTGAATTATAATATTTATAAATAATGCTTTATTGACTTGATTTTGATTGATATTTAATTGTGATTTATAATATTTGATGTGATTGATGATATTTAGTTATAATTGATAATACTTGATTTTGATTGATGATTTTGTGACGTGGAGTTTGAGCATATAGCGAGCATGACGGAAAGCTAAATTCAGTAAGAATTTTCTTACCTTACTCTTTAAATTTTTTCTTCTTAGAAATTATTTTTATTAACTTTATTTTCAATATTTAGAATAAAAAAATTAGTATTTATTTTAGAAAGAAAACATTTTATGAGAATTTATTTAATTAAATCTTGAGTTAAAGAAAAATTTTGTAATGTTAAGTATTTTTGGTTAATAATTATTCTCTTTTAATAAAACAAAATTTTTTAAAAGAAAATTATTTTATTTTTTCCAACTTAATAACTAAAGATATTTGGAAATAATTGAGATTCCTAAATTTGATTTTGTTAAGATTTAATTTGAGAAAGATTATGTAAAGTTTTATATGATAAAGTTTTTAGATATTTAAGGCTTAGAAACTCAATTTCAGTGAGATTTGAAAACTGTACCAAATTTATTTCTGTGGGACAGAAATTCAGAGAATTGAGAAAATGTACAGTTTATTGAAATGATATTGTAAACCTTTAAGGGATTTAATAATTGAGTTTCTAAAAGCCTTAACCAACTAAATACGCGAGTAGTTCATGCATCATGAATCATTAAAGTGAAATGAAATAATATTGTCTGGGGACGGATTATAGAAACCGAGGATACATTAGAGGAGGCTTAATTACGAGCCTTGGGATGAGAGGGTGTGAAAGGGTGCTTCAGGGGACCTGGGGTAGCTCCCTAGTGTCGGGTACTTTCACAATAAAAACTTTCTCAATCTGACTAGTCTCTAAGTGTTTCCATGCCAGTTGAGCTGTTCATATTATTATTATCCGGACTTATGGAACAGTGTAAACTCCTGGTTGGCCCAGTGCAAATTAAAATTTAAGGGCCCACATATATAGGTAAGTTATGATGAAGATATTGCATACATTCATGCATTCATAATTGATTGTGTATGTGATTGTGATTGATATTATTATGTATTGGTTTGTGAAAACCCTTTGTTGTTTATGTCTTAATCAATAATATTATATTCTGTTTCTCACTCCTTTCTCCGTGTCTTTGTTTCATATATTCTAAATTGATGGTTCAGAGGGAAGGATCGAAGAATTTCGGCAGTAGATATAGCACGTTCTAGAAAGGGAGCTCGGTATGAATACCGTGGTCCAATGAATAAATAATGTTAATAAGTAACTGCTTCTGCGCCATGGAGTTTCCTCTCTTTCTTATAATGTTTAATGTTTATTTCCTTCGGATGAATGTACAAATACTTTATAAAATTTTAATAATATTTGTGAGATATTTCAGAAATAATGTATATAATTTATTCCGATAGTTTCTTTTTAATAATCATATCTTTTAAAAAAAAATTATGATTTTTTCTAGAATTTATTAAGGTGTAACAGAGGGTGTTACAAAACCCAACCCACAACTTTAGAAATTTTGGTGTTTAGAATACAAGAGTAACTCTCCAATAGAGTGGATATACAAATTAAGGCTCACTCAAAATATTTTCTCTCTAACTCTTAAATAAACTATCAAGAGGAATATGCCAATTAAGGAAACAAGAGAGAAATTCTTGCCAAGGAAGAAGAGGAAAGCAGAGAAATGCGTTCTGCTTTGGTGTGTCGAATGCTTCTTCACTTCTCCTATTTATAGCCTTCAATGAGCATGATTTTTGCATTTAAAAATTCTCCAGCATGATGCCATTTTCATATTTAATTCCAACGTAAGATGGTGCAGCATGGAATGTCCAATTGATTTAATCCTTCGAAGTAGTACAGCATGGAATATGGAACTTGTGTCTGCGTAGTGTGTTTCATAATTTGTGTAGTGCAATCTATGGCTGTCTCCATTTGAATTGAAACTTAATGAATCGGTTCATGTTTGAAGTTCTTGGGCAAAACACTCGTGTGAATCGATTCCTATAAGGTGTCTTCATGTCATCTAAAATAAGTTCTTGGGCAAGTCAACACGCGTGAATCGATTCCTTGTTGCTCTGAATCGATTCATGTAATTAAAATTGCAATCCTGGATCATGTAACCCGTGTGAATCGATTCCTCATTGTCTTCATTGTATCATGAATCGATTCATGCTTTGAGAAATACAATCCTGGGCTTTTAACTTCAAGTGAATTGATTCATATGGCTGTTCATTGCTGTGTGAATCGATTCAAGTACCTGATACTTGAATTTTGGCACTTTATTTCACCCTTTTGATGTTTGTGCAACCATGGCTTCAATCCTTTGATCCTTAGGCACTTTAATGATTGTATTTCACTTGTTTTAGACCTCTATAAATGCTTTGACTCAAGTACTTAATTGTTCATCAAATTTAATAGCTTAACAACATCCTTAATATTTCTTCATTTGTTGTGTCATTATCAAAACCTACATCAACATATAAATACAACACATACGGCAGGAAATGCAACACATACGGCATATACGGGAAGAAACACAACACATACAACACATATGGCAAGAAGCACATACGACGCATATGGCAGGAAACACAACACATATGGCACATACGACATATACTGTAAGCATTTAAGATAGGCAAAGACTTAAGGCATGTAAAAACTTAGCATGGTGGGAACTTATTATAGGCAGAAATGCAGAAATATAACATGGTGCGAAAATTTAACACAGGTAGAAATTTAATATATTTGCAGAAATTTAACAGACAGAAATTAACACATTTGCAGAAATTTAACACATTTATAGAAATTTAACACGATGCGAAAATTTAACACATTTATAGAAATTTAACACGGTGCAAAAATTTAACATATTTGAAGAAATTTAACATATTTGCTGAAATTTAACACGATGTGGAAATTTAACACATTTGTAGAAATTTAACATAGTGCAAAAACTTAACATATTTGTAGAAATTTAACACGATGCGGAAATGTAACACATTTATAGAAATTTAACACAGTGCGGAAACTTAACACATTTGTAGAAATTTAACACGGTGCGGAAACTTAACACATTTGCAGAAATTTAACACGTGCAGAAACTTAACACATTTGCATAAATTTAACACGACGCGGAAACTTAACACATTTGTAGAAATTTCACACAGTGTGAAATTTAACACATTTTTAGAAATTTAACACATAGCAACAGGGAATTCTATATAGCAGGTAAATTAACAGCAGAGAGCATCTATTGTTAGAAAGCTAAAGTTAATCTGATTCCCCATTACTGATACAACCTCAACATTCTCAAATTTAGCTAGGCTTGATTTGACGTTCTTTTATAAAATAGTTAAGCAGTGTTCACCCTGTCTTTTATTGGTAGCGAAATAATTGGTAACTTCTTACTGTTACATATGGGATTATTTTGTTACCCGTAAACCATTGACGTAACCGTAGCACCTTCTTTTTTTCATTTTTATTTTTAACATTCCAATTGTTAACTCATGCATACTCATAAATAAATAAACAAAAAGTGGAATGGATAATTCAATGGTGAAAACTAGGAATTGTTTATGGTATAAAAAACTAAATAGATGAAAAACTCTAGTGAAACGAATTCTAAATAGTTACGTCCCTAAGATTAACTATCATTCCTCCATAACCTATGACTTTGATGCACCCACTGACCAAACTTCACAGCAATGACTACCTCTGAATATTCATATGCCTTTTACTGCCAACCTTCTTAGCCTTATTTTTTTCCTAGGTCGCCCTTATGGGTTTTTAACCTAGTGAACGTTTCATTTTCTTTTTCAAAACCCTAACTTTTGCCTGGATTGCCCTTACGGGTTTTCGATCTAACAAGCCTTTTATTTTCCCCCTTTTTAAAGCCCTAACTTTTGCCTAAATCACCCTTACGGGTTTTCAACCTAACGGACACTTTTATTTTCCATTTTTTAAAGCCCTAACTTTTACCTAGATCGCCCTTATGGTTTTTCGACCTAGTGGGCATTTTTAAGCATAATATTTCTTGATAGCGTCTAAATTCACCGGGTAAGAAAGCCCTTCACCATCCATATTGGTGAGAATAAGAGCTCCTCCTAAGAAGGCTTTCTCAACAACATAAGGACCTTGGTAATTTGGCATCTATTTCCCTCGGTGATTTTTTGAGCAGGCAATATCCTTTTCAGCACTAAGTTTCCTTCATGAAATTTTCTAGGATGAAATTTTCTAGGACGAACCTTCTTTTCATAAGCCTTTTTCATTCTTTTTTGATATAGTTGACCATGACAGAGGGTCATCGGTCTTTTTTCTTCAATCAAATTGAGTTGTTTAATCCTTATTTAAACCCATTCAGCTTTGTCTAATTTGACTTCCTTTAGAACTCGCAAGGAAGGAATTTCTACCTCAAATGGTAATATTGCCTCCATACCATACATCAAGGAAAAAAAGGTTGCCCTTGTTAAAGTACGAACAGTAGAGCGATACCCATGTAAGGCAAATGAGACCATTTCATGTCAATCCCTGAATGTTACCATCATTTTCTCAATATTTTTTTTATGTTTTTATTTGCTGCTTCCATTGCCCCATTCATTTTTGGCTGATATGGAGATGAGTTATGATGTTAGTGCAGGATTGAGTCTTAACTGGTATTTCCTGAGTCGTTCAAATAACTTTCACAAATTGTCCACATGCTCCTCTTTCATTTTGGATTTGGCAATCATGTCATCAATATAAACCTCAATCTCTTTGTGTATCATATCATGGAAAAGTGTCACCATGGCTCTTTGATAAGTTGCCCAGTATTTTTGAGTTCGAAAGGCATTACCTTGTAACAGAAAGTTTCCCATAGAGTAGTGAAAGTGGTCTTTTCCATATCTTCTTCGACCAACTTGATTTGGTTGTACCCTAAGAATCCATCCATAAAAAAAAGGCATGATTGGCAATGTTATCCACTAAAACATCTATGTGAGGAAGGGAAAAGTCATCTTTGGGACTAACACTGTTTAAATCTTGATAGTCCATGCACATACGTACCTTTCCATCTTTCTTGGGCAATGGCACAATGTTCACCACCCATTCAGGGTAAGTGGAAACTACTAAGAATCTAACATCAAACTATTTTTTGAACTTCCTCTTTAATTTTCAAGGACATTTCCAGTTTCATTCTTCTTAACTTCCTCGTTAGGATGACATTCAAGCTTCAAAGGTAGCTTGTGTTCTATAATACTTTCATTAAGCCCAGGCATATCATGGTATGACTATGCAAAAATATCAACAAACTCAACCAAAAGTTAGACTAAGTTTGCATAAGTTTCCTCTCATCATTGTACTAATCTTTACTTCATACCCAGGTTGATTGTTTCAATCACCACTTGATGAGGAACTATTTCCCTATCTTTCTGGACCACCAACCATTTCAATTCGGTAGGAAGTTCCCATTCAATCTCATTTTCCTTGGTTTGGTTAACAGGTTTATCAAAGTCATAATTTGTAGACATTTGATAGTTATTTTCGAGGACATTATTTTTGAACATGGATTTATTTGAAAAGTACAATGAGATGATTTTGGAGAAAATTATATTTATTTATCAGTAACCAAAGAAAAAGAAATAGAAAACAAAACGAATAAAGGAAGAGAAAGAATAAATAATAATTAAAAACAAAATGGAAACAAAAATGCATTAATTAGTAACTAAAATGCTTCACCCTTTAATCAAATAATTATCCTAAAGTTTTGGGCAAAGCTTATAGGAATTGTACTACAAATATAATTACTTTGAAAGAACTACATGTAACTCAGCGATTTCCCAATTGTTCAGTTTGAAGCCTGTGGTATTAGATAAACTAACACTATTCCTTGATCGCTCTTTGTTCATCTTTTCTGTGACATTCATTGCTTGCACATGTTGTAGGGATATCGAGGATTCAATTCTATTTTTTTTCAATTTTTTTTGTTTTTAAAGAGAAGGAAATGCATATTAGGCACAATAAAAAATACAAGATGCATACAACTGATGATGCATGTAACTGATAATGCATTTTCATTTTTTATTTGTTTTTTTGATATTTTGAAATGGTGTGATGTATGATGGTTGGAAAAGATTTCTATAAAAAATGCAATTAAGTATTATATGAAATGGGGTTTTGAGGAAATGAAATGTGAGTGTTCATCCAAAGATTTCATTTGATTCCTTGAAAGTGTTAAAAAAATACCCTGTGGAATGTGTGACGTAAATTTTGTATATTTAATTGAAAATGTTCAAGTTACCCATATGGGGTGATTTTTCAATGATTTTTAATTAAGAATTTTGCCCCAGTTTTTGTTAATGGTGGCAAAACTTGCATCTTCAATTGAAAATTTCCAATTCATTAAGGGCTTTTTCCTTAATGATTTTCACTTCAAGATTTTGCCATGAATTTTGCTTTGATCACTTGATCAATCAAATATGGTCATATAGCTTTTGGGTTCAAAACTTTCATAAATAAATGTTTAATTCTATTCTTATACATAGCAAATATCAATGTAATGTGATCATGCAATTTTGAGAACTTAATGGAAGGGGAGAAAAGCTTTGATTGAATTGATAAATGAGTCACGTGGCTTTATTTATAGAGTGGGGACAGATATTTATTGATGGAGAGTGAGGAATAGTTTCGTTCTAATGGTGTAGCAAGATCAATGTAGAGCTTGAAAATCATTGGCCCTATTATTTTGTTTATTTTTTTCAAATGAAAGCATACCTCAATAAGGTCTTTTATAACTTGTAATATGGCTTGGTTAAGGTTTTTTGAAAAAATGGAAAGACGACTCAAAATTAATTGTCATCCCTCCCCTCCTTACTTCAATTCTCCTTTATTCCTATTTTCAACAAGCCTTATTTCACAGTCAAATGATTAATAGGATTCTAAGCGTTGTAATGGGGTCATGAGATAAAAATTATGGCTTATGAAAAAAGATATAAAATGTAACATCCTGCATAATTTTATATTTAAAAGGATAATAAATGCATAAATGAATATAAGTACGATAACTAAGAAATATGGTACTTTTGTAATTTAAGAATAAATTTTTAAAGGAATTTGTGGACTTTACCTGGCGAGTAGCGCCCACCTGACGCGTAGCGCAAGCGTCACGAACAGAATTAAAACCTTGAGGCAGTATAGAGTATAAACACATGCAAACACTCTTCTTCTTCTTTCTTTTTCTCTTCTAAACCCTAGAAGCTCAACCTAAGGTGATTGTTGGTAGATTCTTCAAGTTAATTATGTAGTTGGCTTTAGGGTAGTGAGGTAAGCTCATGGGAACCCTTAACTTCTTGGTTTCTTTCTCCTCCTTGCACTTTCTCTCTCTAACCGAAGTTGGTATGAATGTTAGGGGTTTGATTCTTAAGTTTAATAGTTGCCGAAATTTGAGTATGGACCTTTGGACATATGGGGTATTCAATTAGGCATTCCTTTTCTTTTTCCCTTGGATGACCGAACCCTCAAATTGGATTTAGGAGTATGGGTTCTTTGTTTAAATGCCAACTCAGAGCTTAAATGGTGTTCTTGAAGTGTTATGTGTGATAAGAAACTAATGGGTTATGTGTTTTAGAGTTCGTAGGTGCCAAAACGAGTGTTCAAGAACCAAGCAGTGAAGTGGATACCGGATTCAGAAACGGATTAGCAAATCAGGTGAACGTGGGACCCGATCGACATCGTGAGCAACTAGTTTTTATAAGTTTGGAATCGAGGTAAGGGGGTGTATTGGGTTAAGGTTAATGTAGAAATATAATTATACTAGTAGTGTATAGGAAAAGGATGTATGATAACCACTTTTAATTATTTTGAATTAAATTGAATAAGTTATGATGAATTGTGAAGTATATGAAATGGAAGTAAGTAAGAATATTAAGAAGGAAGAATAACTAATAAGATGGATAAATAGCTAGATGGTGACATAGTGTTATGTTATTTAAGGGAGTAAAGGGTGTGTGTGTGTGTGTATGTGTGTGTGTGTGTGTGTGTGTGTATACATATATATGATATAGTGAGTTATAAAATAGAAATTGAGTCTAAGTGGGATAGAGGCATTCATAAAAATGTATAAATGAAAGATGGGAGAATGTGAGACTAATAATGGGAATTAGGATGATTGGTAATTGATAAGGCATAAATGACATTAGTGTGGAAGTAAGATCATGTGAGTAAACATGAACTTATAAATTATAACGAATAATTTAATGAGAAAGTAATGTAGGTGGACTTCATAATAAAATAGTGTAGTTGTAAGTTATAACAAATGCCACGAGTTAATATTAAATTTAAAGTGATGATGGGTTTAAGTTAATGAACTGAGAGAGAACAAATGACATGTCGTTAATATATACATGGTGAATGTCAACTAAGTTATTCTTCGATAAATATCACTATGAATCAGACTCAATAGAATCGAATCACTTAGATGTCTTAGATTTCTAGTATTTTTAGAAAAAGCGATTCGATTGATGGGATTTGGTATGATACTTATCTGATGGGCTGAGTGGTTTAGCTTGAAAATTAAAAACATTTTGCCTTCCATGGGACTTGAACTTGGCACCTTTAAGTGACAAAGGAGGTTGCTTTACTATTAGGCCAAGGTGTTCCTTTATTCTAAGATGATGATTTTTATTTATAAAACATGCACTTAAGTTAATTATATGTATAATATTATTAGTTATAATAAATAAATTTATTAAATATATTATTAATAAAATCCTTCTTAAAAAATTATTAAATATTAATCAAACATTTTAACAATAAATTTTTAAATATTTAATAATATTTATTATTAAAAATATATTATTAAATAAATTATACTATATATAGTATTAATATAAATTATAATTAACATAATATTTAATAATATTTAAATATATTATTTTATAATACATTTTAAAATTATTTAATAATAATAAGTATTATTTAAAATATATATTTTAATATATCATTAAAAGTTATATTTGCAATAATATATATTAATGATAAATAATATTAATATATTATATCACTTATTTAAAAATATTTTAGTAATATGTTAATAGTTATTGATAAATATTTTAAAAATATTTTTTAAAAATATATTTTAAAAAATTAAATTAAATTAGAATTTTATAATTTCATAAGTATATTATCAATAATATATTTAATAATACATTTTTAACATATAATTAACTTAAGTGTATGTTTTATAAATAAAAAACCATCATATTATAATAGAGGTACACCTTGGCCTAGTGGTAAAGCAACTTCCTTTGTCACTTAAAGGTGCCAAGTTCAAGTCCCATGGAAGGTAAAATGTTTTTAATTTTCAAGTTAAACCACTTAGCCTATCAGATTGTGACACGTGTCACTCAACAGTATGTGTATATTTTACCCTAATAATAAGTATGATGAATTATAATGGGAATGCATAACTGTATTAACAAGAAGTGAGATTGTGTAGATAGGTATGAGGTTATGAATTATATTAGATGAGCCTGATAAGAAGTTAATGAAAATGATGCTTACACTGAATCATTGATTATTACACAAGGATGAAAATATGTGATGAGGTTTAGAATAAAATATGTATAAGTGTGTGGTGGTTTGCATGATTGGAATTTTTATGAACTAATAAGCACAATGGCATAATGTTTGTGATGACGTGATTAACTATCAATGAATTAATGCTTATAAATGATATAATATATTAACGATGTGTTGTGTGTATGATATGGCGTAATGATTATACTGGTGGAATTATGTGAACGAGTAACATTACTTATATGTATATATGATGATTGAGATAAATGGTCATAATTGATTATTGCTAAGATGATATCTGGTGATATGTGATGTTATATCTGGGTCGAGTCTGTGTGGCTGGCCTATGGAGATGTATTTAGGGCTTGGTCTGTGTGGTTGTCCTGGTGGTGATTTATGGGTTGGGTCTGTGTAGCCGCCCTGGATGATTGAGATGGGAGACTTATGCCATTTGAGTAGAGAAATTAAGGTAAGTGATTGATTATGTGATTATCTGATTTATGTGGTGGAGGATGACCGGCGGTATATGTTACCCTCGCTTTTGGCTTTCATGGTCAAGTCGGACTCAATTGAGCCACCCAGTGGTCAACTAGGACCCAATAGTTAAGGGGGAGTCAAGGCGAGTTCGGTGAACCAAGTCGGGTTCAGGGGTGTCAAGTAGGACTCCTAGCTAAAGGTCGATCCTTTTAGTATCCGGATACTAGGGCGTCATATTATCTATTTGAGAGTCAGTTGTGTTTTATACTCCTTGGCTTATATGTATGTTTATGATGATGCCTGTATTATGTAATGATTGAGTTATTGAGGCCTGTACGATGTGTGATGTTGATTTGTCTTGATGGTGATAAATTTAGTGATTTCGATGTTTTTTGATATGTTGAATTCATGAGATGAAATGAAATAATTGATTAAGTGAATGAATGAGTTAATGAAAAGATTGTATTTTGTGCATGTTAGAATCTGATCGGTTAACATTATATTAGTAATGGTGTTAATTTGGGTAATAATTAGGATTGTGAATGAATGTTGGCTATAATAAAAAGGGAAGTCAAGTGTTAAAATGGTAGGCTAAGGTGTGGCATGAAAGACGGATATTAATGAATGATGTTGTGGCTAGGAAGGTAGCTAGAACACTCTTCTCTAGTGTGTGATTATTCTTTTATATTAATTATTAATTCCAGTCACTTACCCCATTTTATTGTGGTTTTAGTGGTTGTTGGCAGGTTATGGATGCACACCGCGGAGGCAAGCGCTGAATGAGGCCAGGGCGAAGCGAAAAACATCAATTTATAATTATCTATATATGTGTATGTTTATTAATTATAGGGAAGTAGAATTATGTTAATTGTGATGTTATGTTTGTAAATTAAATTGGTATTTACCTGCTTAGATAGTGATTTTATATATGTGTGAATGGAGTGATGCGTGATGATTAATTGTGTGATTGCATGAGATTAGTGGGTATTGGTTTACGATGTATGATGATGTGGAATGGTAGTGTATTATGCATGTGTAGATATATGGCACAGAGCCATTGCATGAATGCATGATATGGGCAGGTACTGAGATGGGTGCATGATGTATTTGATGAGTGTGATTGTGTATTGGATGAATGATATGATGATGATTTAGTTAAGTTTCGTATAATGCTGAAATAATGGAAATTTAGGAACCGGAGAGGTGATTTTGAGATCCGATGGGTTTTGGGGACCCCAGAAAGGATCAACTGGTTCCATATAACATTTAGAAACTATGCATATAGGCATTGGGCAATTTGGAGTCCATGTAGGTAGTTTGGCATATAGTTTTGCATATAAGTTGATTTAAATGCATTTGTGCATAACTTACATGTATGGTGGAATTTTTGCAAACGGCCGATGCCAACAATTCCAGAATGGAGAAATCAAGTGGCCCATGAAGTTTCGTGGCAAGCGGACCTAAAACGGGCCAATTGAGTAGGTTAGAAGTTGGCCGAATGACCTAAAATGCATAACAACATCAGGTGTTGTTTCTAGTGTGTTGACGTTGGGCGCCAGCCTGATGCATAGCGTCAGGGCTGCGATTGAAGTCTCACGCGTAGCGTGGGCCTGACGCATAGCGTCAATCCCCTATTTCTCAAATTTTGGGTTTTTGCACTCTGAGTTGCATTTTGGGGTTTTCAAGTGCTATATAAATTGTATTTTGGAACTTCTTTTTACTAAAAATGGGTATTTTCATAATTATCAAATTAATAATTAACTATTTTATGAAAAATTTCCTTGTAATTTTAATTAAAATGGTTTAAATCAATGATAAATAATTTGAGGATGTCACATAAAAGGTCCAAAAACTATGTCGAGTTTCAATGAAAAAAATTTTATTTGATTTTTTAGGTTAGTGTTTCCAAAGTTCAATGGAATTGCAATCAAAGTTTTATCACATTCATTCCATAATTCTTTGGAATTTTCATTGCATTTTTTTACTTCTATTTTTCTCTTTGTAGGGAATTTTTTTTTGCCATTCTAGTATTATTTTTCCAACTTAAACTTTGACTTGCATCTAATAATCATTGGGAAATAATAACTACTTCTTTTAGTTTGAAATTTTCATTGAAACTCAGGTATTATTTTGTGGGGTAAAAGAAAGAAAAACTTTTGTTTTTGTATTTGGCTCAAAGAGGCATACAAGGGAAAAAATTGTTTGAGATAAAATGAAGAAAAATAATCTTTTATGATATCTGACTACAAAATAAAACTTGTTGAAATCCTACCCTTCTCCGAGTTAGATTTTTTTAAGGTTGATTTCAAGAAACACCGTTACTCTTAGGCTCAATGGGGTAACAAGAGATAACTTCTTACCTTTTGGGTAGTCAAACAATGCCTTATATCATTGACAGAATTTGCTTCAGAAAGTGCTTTCATTTATTATTCATTTTATTTTTTCTTTTAAAAAAGGCATGTTATTATTCTCCAAACATCGCCTTACTGAGACCATTTAGAACCGAAAATTATCTAGCACCCAATTTTGGTACACGAGAAAAAAAACCAGGTAGGTTGATAAAGATGAGACATGGAAACCACATAACTCTTTATTCTTTTTTTGAATTTTTCCAATGAAAGAGAAGATATGAAAAACATGATTATAATTGCATTGATGATTTCATTAATATTTCTTTTGAAAAATTGTTGGATATCCTAATCTCAAACGTTTATCAATGAACAAAACATGATTGTTTCAAAACTAGGTGAAAAGAAAGTGTGACAGATACCACCATTTTATTTCATGAGAATCATTATTTTAAAATTTTGGATGAACAAATAGACCATAGTTTATTTGGAGAGAAAAAGAAGAAAAAAATGCTAAGGGGATGCATAAAGAATTTCCTGAAAGTATATGATGAAAAGAGAGAAAAAAAATCTAATTTTATTTGTTGGATGGAAATGTAAATGTGACACTTTTTATTTATCATTTTTGGGATGAGAAAATATGGATGCAAAAAAAATTGATGTGATTTTTTAATAAAATGCAAGACTTTTTGCTTCATGGATGTGGTTAATTGTTCCTTCAGTTGTTCAATCTTTTTTCTCAAATCCTTATTCTCTCTCTCTTGATCAGCCATTGCCTTAACTTTTGAATGAGTATTGTAACGATGACGGGGAATCAGTTTGGATATTTGTATTTCCTTTAAAGACCCAAAAACTTGTTTGTAAAACATGTCCCTTTTTTTTAAAAAAAAAAACTAATGTAGGGGAAAAAGTTATTACCTGTTTAGAATCATAATCATTGTCACATGAAGTTGAGTAACGAGAATGAAAATTAACTTGGGACCAAAAAGTAGACTCTTTATTACTAAATTTCATAATTACATAAAATAAGCTTATCATAGGTCAACAGAAAATACATTCCAGTTGATACCACTGATAACTCTTTTCTAAAGATAAAACAAAATTTAACTGTCCTTTACTCTATGAATTGTTACGCTCAGTGATAAGTGCTTTAGAACACTATTTTTCACTGTTTAATTTGTTTAAAATAAAATGTTTGCTGTATCATTTTGTCCAATTTTCGTAATTTTTGTTTTCTTTTTACTGTTTCTGTTTAAGTGTTGTATTTTGTATGAATTAATTTAAATGGAACTTAAAAAAAATTATTTTTGTAGAATTGGAAAACTCCAAGAATTTAAATCATAATTCCTTTTCTATAAAAATTAAAAGTTCTATTTAAATTAATTAAGGTGTTTGTTTCTCTAAAAAAAAAAAGAATTCTATTTCCCTTTATACTCTCTTAATTCACGTTAATATACTTCTTTTTAGCAATAAACTAACGTGACTTTGGGTGTGTAGCTTGTCCAATGTTTCATGAATAATTTAATCCTTTCCTACTTACAAAAAAAGGCTTCCAACGTGAATGGGTAACATGGTGCAGAATTTTTTCATAGTAATCTAATTTTGACTTGGTCAAAATTAGATTCAATTGGTTCCAAGGTACAAAGCCATCCTAAAAGGGTCCCATAATTCAATTTTGACTTAGTCAAAATTGAATACAACCAAAAATCATCTCCTTTTCACTCACTCATTCACGTTAATTTATTTGTCCATATGAGTCCAAAGCTTTCCTATTTCTAAATAATTCACACGGTCACACTTGCTTTATCACCCATGTACTTGACTTTTTCAAAGACAAAATCATTTCATGTACATGCATCATGAAAGAATGAAATGGACAAGGAAAAGGGGACAACTTTCACGTGAAAGTGCTGCTGTATTTGGACAGCAATGGATTTATGCATGAGCTGATAGCAAACAGCAAAGGAAAATGGTGCAGAATTTTTTACATGCCCACAAGCTTCCAACGTGAAACCATGCTGAAATTAGGACAGCAAACAACCAAGCCATTCACGTGAATTTGGACAGCATTTATAAAAGAAATTTTGGACATTAAATCAACATGAAAGCAGGATTGTTGGCAACGAAATTGGACAAAGAAAACAGCAAGAAAATGAGACAGAGTGACGTGAATAAAAATGGGTTCCCATGAAGAAGCACTTTGCCAACGAAAAAGAAGAAATAAAGAGGAAACAAAGTGGAAGAATGAACTGGCTGGTCCTTGGCAGAAATTAAAAAGGAAAAAACCACCTGAAGCATATAAAAAGGGGGGCTAAAAACGTTCAGAAAACAGAGGGAAATCATACAAGAGACAGTCAGAATTTTGTGCAGGGTGTCAGTCAGTTTTTGCAGTGAGAATTTTGAGGCAGAGAATAGTGAGTTAGAAAATTAAAAAAAAGAAAAAAAAAGTGTGTGTAGTGTGGAATTTTATTTCTTTGTATTGTATTTTTATTTTGTGAAATAAGAATTGAGAGGACAGTGAAATTGAGCGGTTAAATTTGTATACGGTGGAGGGATCCGGAACAAAGATTTACGGTGGAAAATTTACTGGGCTTTTGGAGAAACCCGTAAGTTTTATTTACCATGAATTGTATGTTGTATTTCCTTTTCATTATATGTATGAATTTATACCGTATCATGTGTAACTAAATTTTTATCTTGGGAAAACGGGGGTACGATAATATTTTACGTTGATGTTATTTTGACTTAAAGTAAATAAATTTCTGTTTTCCATTTAGTTCAAATTTTACTTAATGCTTTTAGTGATTCCTAACAAGAGCCTATATGGTAAAACTATGTACTTACGGGTATATTAGTAAGTTTAGGTAATTAATAAAATCGAGAGATTTATTTTTACCAGAAAGCTTTGAACTAAACCTAAGATTTTTGAGATGCTTTTTGTGACCTCGGTAAAACCGTGAAAGTAATCAAAATTCTTTTGAGGAAGTAAAAATGGGATTTTCATAAAATGATAATGGGCCTTTCTTAGGATTAAGCAGCGCTTTCTGTAAGTTAGGTACATTAATAGGAATCCGAGAGGAAAATATTAATTGGCTTTTGGAAAATTCGCCTTGGAAAACTTAATTTGATTTTTGTTTATAAAAAGTTGAAATTGTCAACGTAGAATAATATCTTAAACCCCCGGAATCCCAAGATACTCTCTACTCTGTTTTTCACCCACGGTAAATTTTTATTTTTACTGTAAGGTAAAAAAAATTTTTACTGTTAATTTTTATTTTTTCACAAATATCAAAAATTGAAAATCAATTGTGTGGATAATTAAATTTTGATATGCCGGTACTTTGAAAACAGTCCCTGTGGAGAACGATAATCTTTTATATTACGCGACATAACCCGTGCGCTTGCGGGCCCTGTCACTCAGCTCGTCCATAAGTTCTCTCAAAAGCTACTTGTCAGCGAGAACTCAATTTCGAGCTGACTTAAACTAGCAAAATTTATTTCCTTTCCTTTATCTAGATCTTATTTTTTAGCTGAATTGTCTCCATGTTAATTTTTATTCTTATTTTTCTTTCTTGTTGTGGCAAGATTAAGATTCCTGAACACAACAACAACAAACACATTAATAGTAGAAGAAAAGAAAAAGAAAAAAAAACAAAATTGGTGAGTTGTTAATCTCTTGATCCACCTATTCCTTTTTTTAAATTCATGGACCGAGAGATTGACAACTCATATGGATTTAACATTAATCCTTTGCACAACTTATTATTTTTGAGAAAAAGGAATTTGCACGTTTGTCTAAAGGATCAATGATCCATAATATTGCATAATTAAGGAAAGGCCGTAAAAGAAAGAAGGGTATACCCCTTTAGTGTCCTAACTGGATTACCTATTGGGTTTTATCCTAGGGTTCTAGGGTATCTATACTTTACATCTCACAGAAAGGCACTATTATTCCTAAAAGGCCACTAGAGCTCACGACTTTCTTAGACATTCACCACAATCACAAGTACATGTAAATTATGGGACGCCCAAGAAAGCCACACTCTAGCTGGGCTTTCACGGAAGCCAACAGGAAGTACATCTTAATTGACACCGCTAATAGCCTTATATCCAAAAGGTTCTTCTGATGCTCTTGGGTTTAGAGCCACGCTTAAAATTAATCAGTGAGGTATGTGCTAGGGGATACACAAACCTATCATACCTTATCCCTGCAAAACAAACAATAGAGTCAAACACAATACAAATAGTCATCTACCCTAGGGTGTACAGAATATATCATCCAAACAAGTATATACAAGGACAAACATTCATACACAACAAATATTCACAAACCAACAAAAGATAAGGATAAAAAAAAACACACACAAATAAAACAAATAAACACAAAGGGTCATAAATAAACTAACACATGAATTACACAATTTAATTTGAATAGCCTAACTCTCAAAATGTCCCCAATGGAGTCGTCATTTATCGTGACGTGGATGATCGGATAACATTTCTACTAGCTTCATTTTTCAAAAATAATTTATAAAAAGACGTGGAGTCGCCACCAAGATTTTGTTTTTATTTTAAAAGGGTAAAATATTGAAAAAAACCCTTTAGAGCTCTAGGTTTGGGAGTTGGTTACAACTAGGGAAGGTATTAGCATCCATATTCGCCTGTTCCAAAGAAATAGTACCTTAATTAAATTGCTAATTATTTTTTAATAATTTAAAAGTGACCCAATGATAAAGAAATAGAAAAAAAAAGAAATATCTATATTAAAAAATTAATTTTTCAAAAAATGGCCCGACAAGAATTGATATTGCTCCTACGTATTCCCAGGTGCAATAGGAAATTAGGGTTGCATAGTTCTTATTCAAAGATACTTTTATGATTTTATTTAATCGGTATCATGTATCCTACAACGCCGATATGATTTTTATAACAACTTTATTGGTATAGTGTATGCCACAATGCCAATCAAACTATTCATATAATTTTTTAGAGCAACTTTATTGATCTAATGTATCCCACGACACCAATAATCATTAAATTTTTAGAGCAACTTTAATTGATGTAATGTATTTCATGACATCAATAAACTTATTTATTAATTTTTTAAAGCAACTTTATTGATGTAATGTATCCCATTACACCAATAAAATTGTTTATGATTTTTAAATCAACTTATTGGTATAATGTATCCCACGACACTAATAAAATTATTCATATAATTTTTAGAACAACTTTATTGATGTAATGTATCCCATTACACTAAAAAAATAATTTATATAATTTTAAAACAACTTTATTGATATAATATATCTCACGATATCAATAAAACTGTTTATATAATACATGTTAAAAGAACAAACTTACAAGTTATATATATATATTCTAATTAAAACGTATGCTTCAAATAAATTTAAATACGATATGTATTTCAATCATAAATAAATAAATAAATACACATGAAATGAATGACAGAATAAATAACTAACCAATTAAAGCATAAAAGGAAAACAACAAAAAGATAAATATATCCAACATAAATAATAGAACAGATCCAAAATAAAAAAAACAAGAGAAAGAAAAAGAAAAGATACCTTATTTTCCGAACCAAAGGAAACTTTTAGACTTTCGTAGAATAACCAAATCTTTTCTAATATAGAAGATTGGTCAAAGTCGCAACCACAGAGTATACTCAGAAATAAGTTATATCCATGGTTGCACCAAGAAGTATATATAATTTTTTTTGTGTTTCCAAAGTGTTACAAGGTGTTGCTTATATACTAAATTGACAAGCAAACTCTTATCCGATGTGGGACTAATTAACACTAACCATTTATATTTTAGAATTTAGTAACTTTTAGTCTTAGAGCATTTGATGTAGGACTAAATGTAGTCTACTTTTCCTATTTTGTTTTCTTTTTCCTTTCTTCTTTATGTTTTTTGTTTTTATTTTTCTATTATTTATTATTCCCTTTAACAAGACAGACATTTTTAAGAGCCATTTTTTAAAAGATTTAGAACTTGTTACCTTTTTATTTTTATTTTTGAAATGACAACCCAGACGAAATTAGGTAGCAACAATTATAAACTGTATTGGGAACATTTCTAGTTATTTTACAGGCATTTTAAAATTTTGGTTTCTCCTATTTTTAGGGGAAACTTTGCTGAATTTTTTTAAAATTTTAACTTTAAACATCTAGTTTACTAATTTTTATTATCTAAAATATGTAGAAGGCCTATTAGGCAAAGAAGGCTAAAAGAGACTCACAACTCACTGCATAGACAAAGGGCGAGTTAGACGGGAAGGCACCGACCCTTTCTTCTACAGATAACGACATTTTTCACCTAGGTGTTGCTAGAGGCAAGAACAAGAAAAGGAACATGTTCAGCCTCAGAGAACTCACCAACTAGTTCATGTCATCTTCACAACGTCCTTCCTCATCGACTCCCCAACCAAACTATGTTCAGGTCATTGAGAACTAAACAAAGAGCTTGCATAAAAGAGTGCCCAGATTATAACTTTGTAGTAGACGCATACATCTATGAAGCAAACGATGCTGGAAGGGCGGCAAAGCACTTGGAGACTCTATGACGACATGAAGAGATGTTTGCACAACTTATGACACACCTTGGCCCTCCTACATCTTTCATCTCAGACCAACAAACAGATAGTTCTTCCCACCAACAGTAGCCTCCGTTCCCTTTCCCCCGCTTACTTGACATTATATTTTATTTTCGCTACAAATATTTTCTATTTTGAGCAAATTGTTTATACATTGATTTTTAGTATTTTGTTATGTATATAAAGATTTCAATTATTTACTTGTTAATAATTTTATCAGTTAGCGTTATAACTATTATGTATAATTGAGAACTTATAGTAAATTTAATTCATGAACCTCAATTTATGGCTAATTGTTGTTTATTGACTTATAATAAGGTTTATGTGCTTATATTAATAACCCAAAACCCAAGTTATTATTTTTTTGAAAAAACCAAAAATAAAAAATAGTGATGAGTGTAGCGACAGAACTGGGAAAGTTTCATCATGGGGTGAAAAACATATGTAGTTCATACTTTTTTGGAGTCCTTATGTAGTTCATACTTTGAATTTTGGAGTGAAAAACATATGTGCAACGAAGAATGTTGATGGCAATGAGAATGTATTCAATGAATGTGGGTGGATTACTGAAGTAATTGATGATGCTTCTTTTATAAAGACTTTCATCATGACCCATTCAATAAGATTAGCTATTTTAATGAGTTTTCTTCTCTTAAACTACTTTCTATTGTTGATACTTGTTTTGCCTCCATGATAGTCATGCTAAAAAGATTGAAATTATTGAAAAAGTGTCTGCAAAACATGGTTATTAGTGATCAATGGAATAGTTACAGGGAATATAATGTTAGAAAAGTTGCACATATGAAGGAGTTGATTTTGAATGGCATATGGTGGGATAAAGTAGATTACACTCTTGCTTTCATGGAATCCATATATAGTATGATTAGAATTTGTGACATTGATGCTTCCACTCTTCATTTGGTGAATAAAATGTGGGATTCAATGATAGAAAAAGTTAAGGTAATCATCTATAGGCATGATGGAGTGCAAGGAAAGGAAGCTTCTAATTTCTACAATGTTGTCCATGACATACTAAATTATAGGTGGAGCAAGAGTTGTACTCCACTTCATTACTTAGCATATTCTCTCAATCCAAGGTAATTTGTTTTATGTCAATTTGCCATTAATGATGTATGGCTAAGATTAGTTCATTCTTAATCATAGTCTGACAAATTTTGTTATTATCATTTATAGGTATTATAGTGAAAGTTAGCTTAGTGAGGCTCCAAATGGAGTTCCTCCTCATCAAGGTAGAGAGAGAGAGAGAAAGAAAGAAAGAAAGAAAGAAAGAAAGAGAAACAAGTGCCTAAAGAGATATTTTTCAAATATCAAGGATAGAAATAAAGTTTATGGAGAATTCTCTAAATTCTTATCTTGTGTAGGTGATTTTGGCTCATTTGATTCAATTTAAGATAAGTGGGAATTGGATCTAAAAACTTAGTGGGTGATGCATGGATCCTTTACTCCTTTACTCCAAAAGCTTGCCTTCCTCTTGTGCAGCCATGCTCTTCCTCTTGTTGTGAAAGGAATTGGAGTACATACTCTTCTATCCATTCAATGAAGAGAAACAAAGTAGACCCAAAAAGGGCTGAGGATTTGGCTTTTCTATACTATAATTTTGCACTATAATCATTGACTTTTGTCTAGGAAAGAAGAACGGTATAAAAAATGAGACACAAGATTGTGGGACATCCGTGGAGATGTACATAAGCCACTTGATGATGGTGCTGGACTTCTTGAAATGAGAGAATTGTCACTTGATGAACTAGAATTAGAAGTTATGTTGTTTTTGGATGATGGCAATGGAGGAGAAGAAAATGATTAAGATAGAGTTGGAGAATGATTTAGTAATTAGTTATTTTGAGTTTGACCTATAGTTTTTTTTTATTGATACAACTTGTGAAGTAATTAGTTTATATGGGCATAAGCTGTAGTTTTTGCTTATGATCACAAGTATTTTTTTTAATTGTAATCATGATTATAATTATGAATTAATGACAATTTCTTATGAATTTTATACCAAGTATTGTAGTTTTATATAATTTTTATTAACATATCCAAGATGTGTCGTATCTTTAATTTTATTTTTTTAAATTATCGTATCACCGAGTCCGTGTTGTACCACACCCGTGTCGTATCCCGTATATGGGCTTCATAGGTCTTTAGGAATGTGGATGCTCACAAGGTACCAACACGAGGCCCAATTGATTTTGCCTCTTATATATTATTTGGGTCCATAGAAATACATGAGTATTCAATTTCCAACTCCTCATTACAAGTCTCATATTGTGGATCATTTTCATGTTCTCTTTTCTAGTTAATTGAAATCCATAAATTCAATTTGACAAGTATAGATGGGATATTATTAGCCACATAAGGAAAACCATAAATTCAAAAAAGTGGTTTTACACCACACTGCCTACAAGGCTACAACGAGGGAAAAGTAAATCATTGTTTTTTTTGGGTCAATAAAAATAAGGAAAAGTTAAATGACGCTTAAATATTCAATGACGCCTGTTTAAAAATTTGGGCCTTGATAAACTGGGCCAAGCATGTTAACACGTCCTTTTATGCAGTTTCATCATGTTTAAAATATCCAAAAAAAAATCATGTTAAAAGAGTACTCCAAAACAAATCACGTTAAAAGACATTTTGACAAAAAAAAAATCATGTAGGCATGAATTTACAATTTAATCATGTTAAAATTTTTATAAAAATTATTGTAAAACTTTGATATATTTTGAAAAATATTGAGTCTTAGTCGACGTTGAAATCTGTTAATTTATGGATTTAATTTGCATGTGGTTTCCTGATGGGGTGGTGACAACTATCAAATTAGTGAGTTTATTTATTCATTTTTAACGTATACTAAGAAACTTAGTTAAATATTAGTAGTAGAATAAAGCCAGATTTGTGGTGCGAGGTCTAAAATAATTCAATTTCCCCCCTTGTCCATATGCTACTGCCAATTAATGCATGCTAATGAGCAGTGGTAAACATTAATATCAGACAAACCCAGTTCCTGAAAATCATGGATATTGAATAATACATTGGAGATATCACGATTCATGACACGACATTTACGTTAAATAATTCCTGAGTATGTAACGTGCCATGTAATAGTTCCCTATCGTATCCTAATTTGTGAAACTTCCATATTCCTTGCTGATTGTTACCCCATTGAAGCAGTAAACTTAATTATACGCAAAATTCCCCAAACTACCTAGCACATATGCCAATAGATTCAACTTTTGCTTCTTACTATATGTAACAAATTATAATGACCCTCCAAGTATTTTTTTTTATTTATTTAGCTGCTTTGTGGAAATCCCTTTACGCAACAGTTTCCATTTAATTAATTTAATCTCAAAGCACCAATTACTTGAGCCGCATGCCCGAGATCAAACTGTTTAGATATATAATAAGTGTCTTGTTTGACGAACATTCTGCAAACTTGGAAAGTGAAATTGACCTCTTGTTCAAATTGACTATTTTTATTAATAAAGTCATCGAAAATTTAAACATATGCACGTCAAAAACTATTTTGAGTTTGTCCAAATCAAGCTCATGATAAAGGGCTGGCAATATAATTAACCGATATGGTAATTTGGTATTACAATATTCAGTCACTGACTACCAAGACCGTGGCCTATGAAGACGATGTGACTTGGCAAATAAGACTTTTGTGTGTGAACTTTCTACAAATTTGACTGAATTTATACCTTTTTATTCGCATATTATTTTCTATAAGCAATACTTCACAATCTTGACAGGTATTGTGCATATATATATTTAATAAAAATGCCCTTGTCAAACAGGACGATTGTTCATGGAACTTGGTCGGATAATAGGCCAGATGACCCCAATTCCCTTTTAGTTGAAAAATAATTAAGGCCATTTCCATCCTACGAAGTCCAATATCCAACAACATTGCTTAATAAATAATTAACCATTTGGTCTCTATAAAGAAAAAATAATGCGTGGGGATATCAAGGGATTACATAAGGCATTAAAAAAGGTGTATCCAAGGAAAAGAGAGACTCAATATTTAAAAAAAGCTACATACTTGAGCTTGCACAGCATAATGATTTGCATGATCATGCCATATTGTACAACAAGTAATATATACAAAATTCTTTGCAGTTTTTGGAACTGCCGATTGAGATATTATGGTTGTTGATGTTATTATTATTTTATTACTATTAATTATTATTGTTGTTGTTTTAATTGTAACATTTTAATTTAAATTTGTAATTGGTCGATGATAATTAAATAATTAAAGGGGTAGATTAAGTAAGGTTTAGTCTAGGACGACTTAAAATTCAGATTAATTTCTAAAGATAATTAAATATGTAAAAGTTTTAGGGTTTTGACATGTTTGAATGCCTAGGCGGGTGGAGCTCACCTAGGCAGGTGGGGTTTGCCTAAGCGAGTAGGCAGAATGTTGTTGCTCTCGCCTAGGCAAGTAGGGCTCGCCCAGATGAGCCTTCCCTATTTCTATTAATTTGTCCTCTATTAGGGACCAATTAAGTGGTCCTTCATAGTCTAGATATGTTTTGTAGGCCCAACTATGTGTTCGAAATGTAAGAAAATGGTCCTGTTTTAAATTTTGGGTGTCATAAAAATTTCGTATTTTCTCAATAAATTTCAAGGTATGCTCCTAATTTTTTTTAATTAGTTAGAACTCTATCTTTGTAAAATATTTCAGTTAGGTACTTTCCAGCCATTTTTACTAATTTCGTTAATAGTGATCTGGCGTATCATTGGTACCTACTAACGTGACTACTCCACGTGTTAAATACTACTAACGTGATAACTTTATATATCAAATTGAAAATTGAAAAAATGTGTGTTGTATAAGGATCAAACTCATGACTTGCCACATAAATAACCACTCAATTAACATGGCTCATGTTAGTAGCATTTGACATGTGTGTAGGACAATTGGGAAATGAGGACATGACGGTTTTTTTATCAACAAGAAATATTATTAGAAAAGGTACAATGGGTACCTTAACCCATATACAAAATCAAAACATTACAAACTTGTAAGATATAAAAAAGGTTCCCTATACCATTCCAGAAAACCTTTACATATTCACCGTAAAAAACACAAAGCAAAGATGAAAATTCCATAACATAACGACGAGAGGATAAATTTTGCTTGGATTGTATTCTATCAAACATAAGTCTCCATCAAAAACCCACCACTTTGAGAGGAACCTTAGTAGTCCAAAATAACCGCACAAACGATACAACCCACAAATCTGGATCATAACGTACAATACTATAGGCTTATCGTACATAATAACTACCTGAAGGATCTCCCAACCATGACCAAGAATCTTGAGAGTTAAGACGAACACCCTCAACCGTGTAGAAGTTGATGAAGATGTGATAATAAATCTTGCTCCCAAACAAATAGCTCTCTATGCCATTTCAAATCTCAGACCCATTCACCGTTTCCCACACACCCATCTCAGCCAAAGAAGCATATTGTTACGAAGATACTAAAAATAACCTTGTGAAACATGACTTTAACTCTCCCTACCCAACAATGCAACCAAAATCGAGTATGTGTACCATTTTCAACAACCCTTCTCACATTATCCCTAAACCACTCACCCTCATCTCACTGTTTTAAGACACTCCCAAGGTCCCTCCACCATCTAGAGCCTTTTTGAAACACCTCCCAATCACCAAAATGAACACCAGGATCGTATTTTGACATAATGATGTTGCCCCACAAACTACCCCTTTCAGCTAATAACCTCCAAACTCATTTTCCCAATAATGCAAAATTAAACTTACCCAATGACGTGATATATGTTTGTTGTCATGCCTAGTTAATGAAGTTAGTAAAAGTTAGACAGAGAAGATCTAACTAAAATATTTAAAAAGATAAGGATCTAACTTACTAAAAAACGTTATAGAAGTCTAATTTAAAATTTACTTATAATAATAATTTAACTTTATTATTAATAAGGAAATTTACATTTTGAAAAATAAAATGAGTGAAGTTTTTAATTCTATTCAGGTTATTTTGATGAAAGAATACTCAAACTGGTCTTCAAAAGTAAGGTTATCTCCAATTAGGTTTCTAAAAAATTCTAACTTACTGATTTGGTTCTCCTATTAATCTTTAAATCTTTTTTTAACAATTAAAACAATTATTTTTAATGGTTTTAAGTGTTATCCAAAGGTCTAAACCAAATCAACTTTTGTTATCTGGGGACAAAAATATTTAAAAAAACTTATTTGATGATAATCCTATTTTTAGAGTAGCAAATGTTTCCCTTATTTTCATTTTCATGTTGACAACAATTTTTTAAAATAAATAAATGTATAATTATTGGTAGAAAATAGTCAAGTCCACGACTTTGTTCATTGTTATCTTCACCATTAGACTAATAGCAAATGGACAATCACTTGATCGGATTCTAATGGGCATGCATAGGTAAATATATTAGCCAAGTCCAAGGAAGTGAATCAAATCCACCCATGCCAAGATCGATGTTGCGATGACTAAGTCACACACATCTTGACAAATTCGTGGATAACTAATCACCATTTTTATTATTTTTAAATTCTTTTCAAGATTTTGTATCCCAATCTTGTTTTGCTTTGGTAGATCTATCTCGTAGTCATCATATATTACGTTTTACATTATATTATATGAAGAATAATTTGTACAATATACGCCAAAAGAATTAAAAAATTAACTGAGATGTACTTAATTATACTATAATAATTAATTTTTTTACACTGCCTAACTATAAATTAACATTAATAAATTAATCAAGTTTTGTGATATTACATTGAAAGTCAGAGTTTTTGTCAATCTAGGGTAAAAAAATAATTTACAAAATGGGGTGGGACAAAAAATATTTACTTGTTTGGGTTAAAAAAATGTCAACTCAATGATTACATTTTACATTATCAAATTACAAAACATGCAGTTCACATTATGGAAAGGCAAAATACATGTATGTGTGACAAATATCATTACATGTTATATTTCATGAAAGGAGAAGACAAAATTTAATAATTCACATTTTTAAAAGGTGAAACTTCAATTTTACACCATACAGGTGAAATGTTAGTGATTTGATGTTGTGGCATATCAACATTGCCAATGGTTAAAACTTTAACAGTAAACAATTCTTTTTCCATCCTTTCTTTGGCTGGCACGTGAAAGTCCATGGTTAATTGTCAGCAATTAGCCAATTCAATTGCAAACAATACTTATGAAATAAAATAATTATATATACTTTTAAATAACTAAAAATAAAGATAAAAGTGCTACTTATATTTTTTGATAACTAAAATAAAATAAAACAAAATAAAAGTATTATATATTTTTATAGCTAAAAATAAAAATAAAAGAACTATATATATATTAATTGATAACTAAAAATAAAATCAAATTATTATATATATTGATAAATAAAAATAAAAATATTATATATTTTTTATAACTAAAAATAAAATAAAAGTATTATATACACATGTATTATTTAATTTAATTTTTAGTTATCCAAAAGTATATATAATCCTTTTATTTTAATTTTAGTTATCTATATATATATATATATATATATATATATATATATTATTTCGGTAGTGTTCTTTGTGGTTAATATGTTTAATCACAGATAATTGGCTAAATAAAATGAACTTGTACGTATAATCTAAGGAAAGCATCGAAGAAGAATTGTTTGTGATTAAAGTTTTTAACCGTTGTCAGTGTTGGTTTACCCTAATGTCAAACTATTGACATTTCATCTCTGTATGGTGCGAAGTTGAAGTTTCACCTTTCAAAAATCTTGTCTTCTCCCCTTGCCACCCTTGCCAAATGTAACATGCGATCACACTTGTCACACATGTATGCAATTTTGCTTTTCTATAATACGAAATGCATGTTTTGTAAATTGACCGTATGAAATATAATTATTGAATTAACACTTTTCAGATAAATCTCATTTTACAAAATATTTTTTTTTACCACAGATTTATCAAAAGCTCTTAAAATTCATAGCATTGTTCATTTATTCTATTTAGTTGCCAGTGTAAATTTTTTTTCATATTATACATTAAACTAAATACTGAAGTATATTTCATTTTATGACAAAACCAAGTATCAAATTCTCAATTTAACAACTCATAAAAAAATCTCAATTTAACATAAAAGTTGCAATTATTTGTTTTGGTTTTTGTTCTGACGTACTTGAAAAAAAATGACCTTCAATGAAAACTAACCAAGTTAAAATTTTCAACTTCCGACTCAGGTTTTTGTCCCAAACGTAGATGTTGAGTATGCAAACCCGAACCACGAGTGTCATATAGGTACCGTTTGGTTATTAAGTTGGGTTGGTCAAACCAAAAATAAATCCTACGGTCAAACGGAGTTTTGATTGTCTCGAACGGTGTGAATGATCAATATCAACCCTTAAATTTTTTCATTTCCCCAACTCTGTTTTTCCAACTGGAAACCAAACGCACCCATAGTATGATTTATTTTTTGATGTTCGGTGATAGCTACATGTTAATTGCTGTAAGATTGTAAACTAACTGTGCAATATCGGTATTTGCGGTCCGATTGATTTAGAAAAAAATATTATATGATGTAATTATATTATTTAGTTGTGTTGGTTTTGATTTGGTTAATGTATCATGATATTTCATTTAATTTCATCTGATTTCCATTCAATTGATTTGTTAAGTTTTATGTTAATTATATTTATTTATAAAATTAAATATAAGTTATATAATTTCAGTTCAATAAAATAAAAAATAACTATTTCAAAAATAGAATTACTATTGAAAAAATTTCAACGTAAAAAAAAATCACAAATAACATCTAAGAATCTTTTAAATTTCACTTTAAATAGTTATGTATATAATTTAGTAAAATAATATAAATATATGAGTAATATATTGAATTTGGTTGAGCTTGTTTCGATTTTCAGAAATACATTTGAAATCTGATCTAAATAGTACATGTAATGCTATTTTTTAAGTCGATTTTTGATTATTTTGAATTGATTGAACGGTTTTGTTCGATTTAAATCAAATGATGAACATTCTTACTATGGAAATCTCACTGCTTTAAATTAGGGAGTTCATATATAATTTTTAGAAAACTATTACATTAATTTTTTAAAAAATATTCTTTTCTTAATCAATATAATTTAAAAGATCTTATAATTAGTTCAAAAAAAGGGTTTTGTAATTAGGGGGGAAATTTTAATGGTATTAAAGAAGAATTTTGGTTTGGGTGAAGGAAATAAACCCAAAAAGAGTGTTGGATTAAACTTAAAGGTGAGTATCTTTAAATTAATTTTTTATTATTTGGAAAGTTGAAGTGTTTATTAAACTTTACAATCAACATATATGCTTTCTCAGCTTTTGTGATAGCACTTGAGCATGCACAATATTGCACATGGTTAGTTGGAAAACCTTTTTCTTTTTCTCTTAATGGTTAGTGAAAGCAGTCATTGTAACAGGAAACAATGTTTTATTCCTTTTCTCTAGGATTTCTGTGTGATCCTCTTTTTGGGTTCATTTGTGTCCGTTTCGGTTGTTGTCCAATATTTTTCAATATTCGGTTTTTTTTGCCAAATTCCCTCTCCACCTAACTCTGAATTTTATCAATCACATAAAGACACAAGCCATATCATGTTCGACTTTAATTTATTCTTTACTTCAATTATTTATATAAGCTTTATATATGCTAATTAGTCCGAATATGGTCCTTCAACCAATACTTCTTGCTGTCTTTCAGATTACATTTTGTTTTTCTCACACAATAAAACAGCTAATAAAATTTCATACAAATTATTTAAACTCGTATTATTAGTAAGTCATAAATTTCATGACTTAACCCTATATTTTATGTTGAAATGTGAAAGAATTTCATATTTAATAGGAATCACTGGATTAAACAACATACAAAAAGTAAATATCCAAAAACTTATATTACAATGAATCAATAGTTTATGAACACGTATGAGGATTGGGAAAATAATTGGTTGCAGGCACGTGGTACTGCAGAAAGGAAAACACCACCAATGAGTCATGAACAACACACACTGCTCTCTTGCACTCTGTATCCAAGAGGTTTCAGGTACTGCAACCTCTGGTATTATAAGCAGTAACTTATCATCACAATCACAAAGGTAGCGTCATTGTTTTGTTCAAAGGAATCACATGCAGACCCATGTGACCCAGCAATTTATTTACACTTTCTCATACACGATTCCTAATACTCTCTTGATTTATTTCAAAATATACATTTTTTAAGATAGATACAATTAAATGTTCTATTTTGAGTAATATATTTTTATTTTTAAGAAAACAATTAATTAAGAAAATAGTATTAATTATAAAAAGAAAAATTACATATTAAAAAGATGGATGGGTACACAGATATATTAATTGTATTTCATATTATAAACACTTTTTTATAAGGGTATACAATTTTAAACAAGTATTGTTGTTTTGTTATAGTGAAAAACAATTTTATATTTTTATTTTTTTTTGTCAAACTCCGTCCCCATTTACTAGTTATAGAAATATAAAAATATGAAATGTTTAAAGATAAAATAGGAAAAAATATAATAAATGCTCTTAATTCTTTTTATGAATTTATAAAATAAAACAATCATCTTTTGTATTAAGAAGTTATAATATGATATGTGCATGTGTTTGTACATTGTTTCTAGAATAAAAATATTATTGGCAGCTAAAATTAAAAATACTATTATTATTAGAATCCAACTAAGTATTAATGGGTTAATTAGTGTTTAGTTTACAATTAGTTAGTTGGAGTTAGGAATCCAATGTTTCTGTTTGTAAGCTTACTTTTTTACATATACTTGTTTTGTTTCTTCCTTTATGGTCAATCAGTGAAGCTCATTTTTCAGTTTCATTCTCTTAACTTCTTCATGATATTATAGCCTCATCGGTTTAAATGTATACTCTTGCAAAATTTCATGTTTGAGATATGTAGTTTTAGATAAGAGAGTGTGTTAAAATATTAAGATAAATTATATACTGGTTAGTAATATAATTAATATTTAATTCATTAAACTTGATATACATTTTAACTTATAAACTAACTTTTAAATTAAGTTAGACATATTATTTTTTAATAATAATTATTAATGTTTTTTAAAATCAGACTGATCATTTAACTAGTATCTTCATCAATTCAAATATTATTTGTCAAGTCAATAATAATAAATTATTATTATTAGTTTATATATTAAAAATAATTAATTAAACCAAAATAATATATTCATAACAAAATTTAATAAGTAAATTAAAATTTGACATGATAAAAAATGTTTAAAATAATAAATACTCGTATTTAAAAAATAGAAAACATATTAGTTGAAATCAAATAAAATGGAAAAGATGGTATGATTTAAAAATGGTTTTTATGGAAGTTGTTAATTTAATAGAACGTGAATTTTTGTTATACATTTAAATTATGAGTTTAAATGAGAAATAGGTATTGGCACGCAGCCATTCGTGGGCTCGACCCTCAAAGCGGGACCGATTCCCGAAATTAAGCAACAGGGATGATACTGCCACACTGTAGCATCTGCTAAACACGTGTCCTCAAGGACCATTACTAACCACCTCACCTTCTGACAACTCAAATGTCAATGCCACTTCCCAATTCCATCAATATTTTATTAATATATTCTCACTCCTCACAACACCACTCATTAACCAACTCATCCATTTTTTTCTATTATTAATTTTAAAAACACAATGCCAGCACAATAGCAGGATTTATTTCTAAAATAAGTGTTTCTTGTATGATCATGGTAACAAAAAATTATACAATATTATGATAATAAATACAACCATACTAATTAAAACTTCTATTTATAAAATCATTCAGACCAAAACACACATATTAAAAAAAGAAATGTTAATATGCTCACTTTATTACAAAGTCCTCTAACATTTCAAATTTATTCTTATTTAAATTCAAATTCTAATAGTGATATCTTCTAAAACAAGATTAAATATGATAAAATAAAAAATTAAATGTTTAGAAATAAATGAGTTTTATCTTATAAATAAAACTATTGAAAATCTTTTTTTTATCTTATAAATAGTGTCATGTGCTATTGTTTTTATTGTGTATTATTTAATTTTATGAAAAATATTTTTAATTAGATAAAAAATATTAAATTAAATAAGAGATATCAAATTAGATATAAGATATATTTTCTTAAAAAATATAAATAATAGTATATATTAATATTTTTAATTTAAATTAATCTTATTCTTTAATTTAAGACAAATAATAATAGTTAATTATTTTCATTTTTCATTGTATAATTTTATTCTCATTAAATTCTCTATATATATTCCCGCTTTTTTTACTTTACACATTTTGTTACTCAGGAGGAATTTTTCCATTCTGTGTATATAATAAAAATTGGGGGAATAATTAACCTTTTTGTGTTAGCAGAGGGAGAAAAGGAGAAAGACGATTGGTGGAGAAATGGTGTTCAAACTTTCCTACTGACCAATAATTGAAAGTAACAAAACTTTAGTTTAATTCAATCATAGAGAGAAATCTAGTGGATTCCATCTTTCCACGTCCGACACAAGGAAGCGTTGTCGATAGAAGAAGCAAGCTTAGGATTCAAAAACCTTTTTTATTAATTTAATTTTAATTATAAAACTGTTATTTTATTTTTAGTTTTTAAAATTTTCTATAAAACTATTGAAAATATTTTTTTTATTTTTTATACAAAATTTTAAAAACAAAAAATATGATGACTAAAAAAATAAAAAAAAACATTTTTAAATCAAAACGGTTCCTTAATGAATCTACTTCAAATAGCTATTATTTTGCCCATCAAACATCTACTTTTGAGTGGATTCCAACTCTTCTGTCAACCATATACCATGTCCAGTTTCACTTTCACTAACCCCTCTCATTCCCTTCACCCTGAATTGGGTTACTTAAATCTTAAGCACCCAATAGTCAGCAACTTTTGTTTCTCTCTCTTATTTCCCTTTAGCTAACTGTATAACATACAATCTAAGCAATAATCTCAGTCTCATTACATTATTATATGCTTGTTGTTTAACACGGGCACAGCTTTTTGCATGTGTATATAATATCTGTGGTCAATTCACATTATTTGTGCTTATTATAATTAGCTTGAATCTTTTTAATAATAGTCGCTGCAATGTCTTATTGTTATATATGGTGCCAACTCACATTTCTACTTTAACAAAGCCGGCATTTGGTTCATAACAAATTAAGTGGAACAGCAAAGTATAATGGAATTATACCAAACCTTTCTCCCCTTTCCTTCAGAAAAGGACTCAGCATTGGTATCTATTACCAGTTTGTCAAATGAAGTACCTTTTTCATACATGGAACACCATGTTTTTGGTTCGGAAATTTTCGCCAAGCTGCATGTGATTTAATAAGGTCGTTTGGTACAGCAACCCAAACCTTCGTTTGGCAACAAAACTCTGTTGGCTGGGGAAAAAATTTTATCTTACAGTCAAACGAAGTTTTATCTGTTTCGAACGAAATATTAATATTTAAATTTTTTTATTCTTTCATCTCTGTTTCTTCAACTACAAACTAAACACTCTCTTAATTAACTTCCCTGTTGGCTTCTATAAATAATTCAAAAACACCTCTTTGTTCACATCAGTTAACATTAGCCCTCAAAGATTGTTGATCTAGTAATTAAAAAATAAAATGGTAGAAACAAAATTATCTAATAATTAATATTAATTATGTATAATATTTAAAATTGATCAAATAAAATAAATTAAAAATAAATTTTTTGTCAAACTCAATTAAAGTTTCTCAATTGAAAATTAAATACACCCTTAAAATCAAACCAAGATTGGGGTGGGTAACAAATCCATCCAAGCTTTCTAAACCACTGATTAAATATTCCCTTGCTTTACCAAAAAGTTGATCTAGAATCAAAACGGCTTATACTTAGTAACACTTACTTAAGTCTTGGTATTCTAATTTTCTGATCGACCATACAAGTATTACTCCCATGTCTCTTGCTTCTCTGTCTTTGTTTGGTTGGTCTAGCTGGTGCAGTACTCGAATCTATGATGCTATAATTTCCAGAACCAAAGAAGCATTAGAAGACATGTCAGTGCTGCATGATGGAATGAAAGACATGAGATTGTTTGATCTGTGTACGGACAAAGAAAAATTGATTCAAAGATTCAATAATGACATACCATATCTTAATTCTTTGAGCACCAACACGGCCCAACCCTCAAATGAAACTTTCGAGTCCGCTTCATATACAGGAGGATAAAGAAATCTTGTAACAGGTTATAGTTCACAAGGGGCCATCTTGATTCTTGATACACTTTGAGTTTCCCAATTGTATTCAATTAACAATCATTAATGGTGAGGGGCATCTTAATTATCTTCAAGTTAAGGTTATTTTGCATAAAGTTCTGGTTAATTATGTTATGCACGTGTGTATTCAGAGTTCAGATTACATATTATGGATGATTGTGGCTTTTCTGACACCTTGGGGCCTATAATGCAGCAACTAATTAAATTAGCATATTACTTGAAATTATTTTATTGAACTAGGCATTCAAATTATTGACAAACGTTAGCATCAATTGAAAAGACTATTTTAACCTGTGATCTATTATCTATAATTCAAGTATTAATAATTAATACAGTTATGTTAATTCGATAAAAAAAAAAGTTGTTTACTGTTAAGAATGGTCTTATATCTCTCAACTGAAAAAGGTATATCAAAACTAAAGAAAGAAATGGCTAAAGTTTGAATTTCTTGCCTTGACAAAAGATTAATGTCCATCCCTATTGGTTGAAATGAAACCAAGGCATGGAAAAAAAAAAAAATCCTTGCAGAGGAGGAAACCAATAATTGAGATTGATGGAGAAAGAGCTGCTTCAATTCAGCCATCAAAGCCCCCCCTCCCCTTTCACTTATTTTCATTTTGTTTTATTAAAGCAGCAGATATGATTGATGTGAAACGGCCTTACCCCTTTCATTTCATGCTTCAAAGTGAACACACTATCACTTCATAAGCTTATTCAAGTTGTCACAATCTAGTTAAATAGCCAACAACTATAGTTTTTTCCCCCTACCTAATGTAGTTACCCGAACAAAGCCATTGTATTCCCATTTTCAATCCTTTTTTTTTCTGCTTGACTTATTTTTAGGAGCTGACAAACATGAAGAGAATTTAGTGCATTTTTATAACCTAGCTGTAAAAATAAAATTTTAATTTTCATGTCGTTTAATCAATAAATTAAAAATTCATTTCAATCTTAAAAGAATTAAATAGATAATTAAAAAATAAGAATAGTAATAAAGTAGCATATGTAACAAGGAAGAGTGGAAATTTAATTCATTCTGACTTGCTTCTAAGGGTTACATAAAGTTTTTCCATGTACTACGTACTAGTTGGCTAATTACATGAATGTAGACATCTTTCAAACTAGAAAGACACTTTTGTCTTTCTTTTTTCATACATTTTTTTTCTTTCTTATGACTTGAACAAAAACTACAAAACATCCTATATTCTACCACGGTAGGGATGTACATGTCATTTCATTTACTCATTTACACCCGGGAACGTGCTCCCAGAGACACATGTTTCCACTCTACCAAGCGTTGAAGAAACCTCATCACCTGCATTAAATTAATTAATTAATTAATTAATTAATATTATTAGTAAGTTATGTGTATATTTTAGGCATAAGATACAATGGGGCAAAAGTATATGTACTTGCCTCGTTGGGTTCTTGTAAAGAGTAAGACGCACTTGTGTCTTTAGGAAATTTGGAGACAAGAATGCCAAAACCTTGTCCTCTGTCTTTTAATTTCTGTTTCATTTGAAACCCTTAATTTTTAATTGTCTCAAATAACATAATTAACTTACATAAACTATGAGTGTTTTTAAAATAAAAGTGCAGGACTTTTACAGAGAACTTTCAACAAAAAAAATAATAATAATTAATTGAGATCTTTGGATACCTTGAAAGCATCTTCATCGGATCGATCATCGCCAATGTAAACAGGAAAGACATCACTACAATTGGCCAACCCTGTTGAAAATTATTTGTAATTTAGATGTTGGTGGACAACTAATTTTAAAACAAAAAACTAATATAAATTAACTAAGAATCTCATGAGTATAACACAATGTTCAATAAGTAAATTAATCACGTAGGGTATGTGAGTTTTCCTTTAATTATAATAACATTCACAATAGTCAAACTCTTAAGAGTTAGCCAACAACTGAAGAGCAAGGTACTTACACGTAACTTAGTTTCATTAATGAATACATATTTAAAATATGTTTAGCACATGTTCAATTGTGACAATGAAATGAGGAAGTTAAAGTGGTAGCATGTTTAAGACTGCAACTTGTTAATTCTTAAACTCATTAATAACTCACCAAGTGACTCCAATAAAAATTCCAGAGCTTTTCCTTTGTCCCATTTAATAGTGGGGCGAATCTCTAGCACCTGTGTAAAATAAATGGCAATGAAATTCTTAAGTTATCAGGAATAATCAGTTATAAAAATAAAATTTTAAAAATTAATAATTTATTAATTAATATTAATTTTACAAACCTTAATTTAATTAATATAATATAAGCATGAAACCAAAGAGACATTTGATTCTCCTTTTAAACTAAATAAAGCGCTCCAATAAAAAAATAAACAGAAGCATAGCCCACCTTTCTTCCTTGGGTAAGACGAAGCTTCGGGTAATCCTTTAAAACCGATTTCACTTGGCGTGCTAGTTCACTCCATTTCTATGTGTGGTGCATTTGGATTAGACTTTTTCGTAATAGAGCAATATATAGTCTATAAAATTTTAAAGAATTTTCAGAAGGAACAAAAACACAAACGCGAATGTCTGAAAACATGATAGTGGCTTTATAGTGTGTACCTTTTCATCAACACAACGGAAATGAACAGATAGACAGAACTTGTTGTTCTCAACCATAGCTCCAGAAGTTGGTTTTGTCTTATCAACCAGTTGTTGGTACACCTAAAATTTTGTACCCAACAAACATACAAATAAAATTTTATCACTATTCTAAAAACTAAAAGGAAAAAAACCCATTTGGCCAGCTAGGGGAAAATAGGCCAACCTCATCTATCATAGGAAGAAAATCACTGGCAGCTTGAAAAAGAACTGTCTCAGCTTTCCCATCCTACATACCATAACCAATGCAAAGTTATGTTATCATAAAATTTGAAAGACTTAGCAATATAAATATAATATACAATAAATAAACTGCAGTGTTAATGTTTACAATTTAAAAAGAAAATATTACATCCCACATATTCCTATAAACTTCAAACCAAACAGATGCTAAATTCAACTCACTCACTTTGTTGTATTTGGAGCTTCTTGTTGGCCCTTTAATATCCATACCATGGCTTCCAGCATAATAAAGCTCTGCCAAGCGAACAAAATTGTATACCTATTGTTTCCAAAGCAACCATATAAAATTAGTACTTCAAAATAAAAAGGAAAGATAAAGAAGGGCAAGTAGTACATAATAAGGGTACAAAAATAAATAACTTCAAATAAATGAATAACAGTTAATATTGTACCTTGTCTTTGCATCTGCCAGTCACTATAGCAGTAGGAAAACACCTTGCAACTTTCCTCACGGTTTTTCTCATCTGATACACAACAACACCAAACAGTCGTAGGTTGTTAGCAAACCAATAACTCAGGTGCAAGAGAAGGCTCAAAAACATGAAACTAACCGAATCAGACATGAAAGCGCGGTCAGGGTCTTCTACTATAGGGGACAATGTGCCATCATAGTCCAAAAACATAACAATTTGTTTCCCATTTGACGCTTCAATTATTTGGTCAAACATGTCTAATGCTGACGGATGACGAAGCTGTTTCATTCATAACATTTATTAAACACATGTTAAGTTTAGATCCATTCTTTCGAATTTTTCTGTTTACAATAAAAGTAGCAAAATGATAAAACTTAAATATACAAGGAAAGTCAAACTTAAAGTACTAGTTAATTAGAAAAAGAGTTTGATAACTTAATCTTCCTATATTGAGCTCATTTAGTTTATTAATATAATTTTTATCATTGTTATTATTTTTAAGGGTTGATATCTATGATAATTTTTACTCTATCGACACTCACTTGATGTTAATTTTTTTTTCTTTTAGAGACTCCACTCATCTATCAATACGGATAAATAGTCATTTTCGTGAACACTTCTATCAATTGATAGTTATTAAATGAGAGAGTTCTATGATTTAAATACTATATTAAGATTTTTTTAATTACTTAGTTAATAGTTTCTCAATTGAGACTCTTATCATATAACTTCTAATGCATGAACCTATGACTTCATGGTGTTATGCTCTTTGGAATTTGAACATTTATATATGCAAGTCTAAAAGGAAAAAGAAAGAGTGTAGTTTATTGGTTCTCACAATCCAAGAGTTATGCTCTTCGGGCAAAGAAGGTGTTGTGGATTTAAGATGGGTTGGAGAGGAGGCTCTCATGGACTCAACCCATGCATTGATTCTTTGTCCTCCATTGATCTCAAGGTTCTTCAAAATCCTCCTTCTTGGAATGGAAATGTAACCTCCTCCTGGTGGCTTTTGTGATGCTGTTGGGAAAACAGATAAGGAAACTCCTGATTTGGTGTCAGACACTACCACATTCTGCTGCGTCATTTCAACCCAATCTCACTGCAAAAACAAATCCAAATACGTGTGCTTTTAAAAAACAAAACTTATACTATTACTAATTGTTAAACTTAAAAGGTAAAACCAAGTCTCAGATTGTATATAGCTTACGTTTCAGAGGAAGTAACTAACTAACTAACTTCAACTTTGGTCAATTTTATCGTGTGTTTTTATAGCAGAATATGGAGATGAAAGGAGAAAGAGATTAACAACAGAGTAACCCGTGCATTCAAAGAATGCAAAGGATAAAGGAAGTTGGAAGAGTGAAGATTGAATGAGAAGAGAGAAAAACAAGAGTGAGAGTGGTAGGAGTGAGGAATGAGACAGAGTCCCCTGCCTTCGATTTATAGTTAGAAAACAGAAAGATCCAAAACTCTTTGGTGGGACCCACGACACCATTCTAAAGGACTAGACCCCACGACTTTGCCAACCCCCGATATCCCTGTGGTCCCCACCATGGTCCACAGAACAACACCGTCTCTCCTCTTTAACAATGCATAGAATAAGGTTGTACTAGCCATAATTTGATTATAAATACTGTATAAGCTTGTGCATGTGGAATAGTTTAGGTGTATGTGGGCATTTATACGCGTTAAATTACATCATAAGAATAATACATGAACATGTTATAATGCATACGTGTGATGTGACGTGATTAAGGGTTGAGCGTGTAAAACAATTGGTAAAGCATGTGCATATTCAAGGGGTTCTGTGTAATCATATTATTATACTTTTCGTAATATCAATGGATTCTATTTATACTTTTTGCTGATAAAAAAATGGAAATTTAATTAAACTATGTGCTTTGATTACCCGAATAAGAAGTTAAACGTCCTACTTTAAGTCTTTATAATCACTAAATTTTGGAATAAATCTTAATACTTAAAGAGATTTTTTTCTTTCAATTTGTATATGTCTAAATAAAGTCTCACAACTTATTACTGAAAACCGAGGTTCGAATTCCAGCAAAGGCCCTTGGAAGGCAAAGTGTTTGACAAATCATTAGTTGTTATAAGTTATCAATGAGTTTTTAAGGTAAATTAGATATGTGCTATCATTACATATTTCAGGGGCTTAGTTATATTTTTTTTCGTTTCGTATGAACTTAAAAAAATCTAGTCAATTCTAAAAGCTTGTTTTATTAATAAATTTATACTTAATCTTACATTTATTTAAATGTTATTTATTTTAAGCTTAGCTTAACTTTTGAATATTTGAACGTTTTTATATGGCTACTGGCACTATAAAAAAATTGTCATCATTTACTAACAAACAAAAATTGGTAGTTGTTAAGAAAGTTTTTGTTAATATAGCATTTAACTAACAAAAAAATAAGTGTTAGTTATAGGTAATTTGAATTTATACTAATAATTTAATGAATTATAATAATAAATAATTTGGTTCTTATAAAGTTAAGTTATATTAATATTACATTAAATGTTATTAGGTTGTATTTTACTGTCATAAAAAACTCAAAGTATCTTTATTAACATTATATTTTTTATTAGTTAAAAACTACATCAACAAAGGTTTCTCTAACAACTTCCAAAACAAATAAATTTTAGAAATGGTTAGAAAAGTCTTTGTTGGTATAATCTTTAACTAACAAAAATTAAAGTGTTAGTATAAGTTATTTGGATTTATACTAACAATTTTAAGGAATCATATTAACAAATAATTTTGTTAATATAAAGTTGAATTATACTACTATTATATTAAATATTTATATAATACATTTTATTGTTAGTAAACACTCAAAATATCTTTACTGACACTATACTTTTTTTATTAGTTAAAGGTTATACCAAAAATAAATTTATAACAACTTTCAAATTTTGTATTAGTAAATGATAATTTTTTGGTACACTACTAAAAAACCCCTGACAAATACTCCAGGTTAGCAATCGAAAGACACTATTGCTAATTAGCGACTGAAACGTAAAAAGATGCCCTCAAAAGCATATTAGCAACTGAATTAGCGACCAACAGAATCTCATCGCTAATATTTTCAAAATTCCATCGTTGTAGCCGTTACTACGTCTACATCCGTCTCTGCACCAGTTGTTATATTTACTTCCCTCTAATTATTTGGTTTCCCTATAAGATTTTTTGTTGGCCCGAATAGTAGCGACGACTTATGCGGTCGCTAGTAGGGTTTAGATAGTGACGGGGCCACGACGTCGCTAACGTTCTAAACCTTTCCCTCTACTAGCTGTAGCGACGGAGTAATGATGTTGCTATAGTAGCCAATATAGCGACGGTGCTTAGTGACGGATTTGTGGCGTCGCTATAGTAGCCAATATAGTGACCACGTTTGTGTCATCGCTATTTTGGACACGTGTTTAGTTTTTTTAGGGTAAAATATACACATGGTCCCCTACGTTTATCTAAAGTCTCAGTTTGGTCCCATATGTTTTTTTTGTCCCAGGTCCTATACGTTTATAAAACGCATCAAACTTTTCCCCTCTGTTAACACCGTTAGAAATTTAGACGGAAATGTGACGTGGCACTGTTGAGTGACACATGTCACAATTTGGTTGGTGACACGTGTCACAATCTGATGGGCTGAGTGGTTTAGGTTGAAAATTAAAAACATTTTGCTTTCCATGAGACTTGAACTTGACACATTTAAGTGACAAAAAATGTTGCTTTACCACTAGGCCAAGGTGTATCTTTGTAATAAGATGATGGTTTTTTATTTATAAAACATACACTTCAGTTAATTATATGTTAAAAATGTATTATTAAATATATTATTGATAATATACTTATGAAATTATAAAATTCTAATTTAATTTAATTTAATTTTTTAAAATATATTTTTTGAACTGGTCTGAACCGGGGTCTAGGATCCGGTGTGGGACAAGCCATTAGAGTGCAGGTGTTCTAGGGTTTGTACACTGGTACAGTGGGTATCCCGTATTGTAGTCCGGTCTCTCAGTGGGAGAAGCCGGTCTCGTTGTCCTGGAGATCCTTCACACCAACGTTTCGCGTTGAAGAGGGGTGAAAGGTGGTGCCACCTGCGAAGATTCTCCGACGCTCAAGTTAGAAGAGTGTATAAGCTCAATGAATACTCAAGCAATGCAATAGTAAGAATGTGAGATAGAACAACGTAACCTTGCATGTGTGTTAGGATATACTATTTATAGTTGAACGTAGGAAATGAATCGTTGGATACAAGTGGGCCCCTTGGTTCTGATAGCGTGTAGAGTGTGTCAATCAAGGTGACTCAGTACTCAGAGTGTGTCAGGTGGGTAGGTCAATTATCAGAGTACGATCCTGTGATAGGGATGGAGGATAATCACCTTTATGCATATTTCACTGACAATTGTACTTACTCTCTGAGATAATTGATATAGACACATTCCGCTATGCAGGGTATCTTCGCTGATAAGCTATTATGAACTCTTATCTCACAGTGATCCTGAGGCAAACGGTTATTCATGCCGTGGAGATAAGGTCGGATGAAGCGTCCATCGTAGCGAGGACAGATGGAGCATTTACTGAAGTAAGTACGGATGAGGTGAGGACGGATTAACGGTATGGTCTTATCTTCTTATGATACCGGTTGCTCCTCTAATTGGTCACTCTGATGTCATAACTTTGGGGACCGGTATCCATACCGGATCATTTGTCCCCTAGCTTATGTGAGGGACTGTGAGGTTGCTTACATGAGCTATACAGCCTTTAAAAAGTCTGGATGCCGGTGGAACGCTCTAGAAATTCCTTCTGAAGACTCTTTGAGATATGCGTGTTTGGTTCTTACCAACACATCCGCTCTATAAATTAAGTAACCGCTCTTCTGATACCATTCACATCGGATTCAGACAGGGATTCGCAACGAGGGAAATCCCAAGAGTTTTTTGAAATCAAGACTCTTGGTATTCGAAGAGTAGTTGGGATGCATTAAATGCGTCTGAAATGATTGGACAATAAATGCCCTTTTTAACACGTGAACCATCATTACCCAAGAGTGTAACCGTCAATTGGGCTTATTGGGCCTGACTTTCAATTTCCACAGGCCCGTTTTGTGAAAACCTTTACTGAAACGTTACCACTTTCACGCTTTAAGTTACGAAACGACAAAGTCGTTTGAATTCGAAAGGTTGCATTTTGAAACAAACGTCGTAACTTTTGGCAGACACTGTGCTTCTTCCTTACCTATAAAAGGGGCACTTAACGAATTTTGGAATTCGTCTTTGTCATCAAGCTTAGTGAACCTCTGCTCAAATTTCTGAAGATTTCCTTGCTGCCTTTCCTCTTCACAAAGTTCATCCTTCTTTTTAGGTAACCTCCCTATCCTTTACCTCTATATCACTTTATTTATTCTGCTTCAACCATGCGCCCTAGAACAGGCAACACTGGTACCTCAAACAGGGGGAGTCTGAGCTCTCGTGCCCCCTCTAGCCACCATGGGGGAAGGATTCCAGTGAATCTTCCTGTGGCTGGGCCTCGTCGCTCAGAGAGAGTTGAAACTTCTTCCTCGCAAGCGTCAGTTGGTCGGCGCCGCTCAGAGGATCCCCTTGACTCGAGGGCTACCAGTTGCTCTGATGATGGGTCAAGTAACGAAGGTTATCTCTTTGACGATGTTGCCTTCTACCACAGCACATACGCGTTCCATCATCCATCAGGTACCATGGAGATTCCGGGGTCTGGAAAAACGATGATTCTACGGACCATTGAAGGGTGTGTCAATGTCGTGGCACACCGGCTGAATTAGGAAAAGCTAAACAGGAAGAGGCCGTACTGCTGGGTTGAGGAGGAATTCTTGGAAATCCCCTCACATCATGCAAGCGAAGAGGAAAGCCCAGTCACTCTCCGCTGCAAAATTTATTCTGACAAGAAGTATAAGGGACGCTTTCTCGTCCTTGCCCCCCACCCAACTGAGAAGGTCTGCCACCGCGTCCCTGATGAGAGGTCGGTCTACATGTACGACTTCGTCTTTCAAAACTTGGGAATCCTCTTCCCCCTGACGGAGTTTCAGATGGCCGTCCTGCGCTTCCTCGACTGCGTTCTTACCCAACTACATCCCAATGGCTGGGGCTTGGTGCGCGCTCTCAAAGTTCTGGGAGAGCATTTCAAGTTCACCGCCACTGTGGCCAAATTGTTTCACTATTGCCAAGTGGTCCGCCGTGCCAACAAGAAGGGCGGCCTTGGGTTCATAACACTCCGTTATGACTCAAGGGTGGTGAACTTCAAGTCCTACACCGAATCCGCTAAGGTGGACGGACGCTCCTTCAAACACTACTACACGCGGGTCTGAGTTCAGCCCAACAAGCCGGTCTTCTAGCTTAACAAGGAAGGATTCACCAAATTCCCCCTCAGTTGGTCACACGAGCACTTTCTACTGCTGAGCCGTGCTTACTATACTGATGAGAGTGAGCTTTCCTCTCACTCTGTCGAGGTGCTGAGTGCCATGCAAACGGCCTCAAAGACCCTCAAGGGGTTCTCTTGCCGGCTTCTCTTGGGAAGTGCCGATGTTCGGGACACCTATCTCCGTAATATCCGTTCTTACCTGTGGTTATGTTTTGCATTCATTCCACTCTAATTGGTTTTCTTCCCATGTATTAACTCAATTCTTCTTGTTTTACAGAACAAATTAAAAAAGTTTCTCCCGAAATGTTGTCTCTGAAGTCTATGTTGGCAGACGACGACTCCTCCTCCGAAGAGAATGATCTTCAAGCCAAGAGGAACTCCACCAAAGCTCCGACCATTCCTCTGACCTCCGCGGTGGAAGATGAGGTCCCCCTCCTCGATGAGCAGGAACCAGAGGGACAAACAGAGGCTGTGGGGTAGGGTAATGAAGAGGCCGTCCTGGAAAAGAAAAAGAAAAAGAGACATCTAGTCAAGACGGCGGACATGGAGAAGCCTCCCTCTGGTGACCCTGCAAAGAAACACCAAAAGACCCTTGAGGAATCTGGGTTAAAAAAGGACAAGGGGAAGAAGCCTGTCTCTGACTCAACTGCCCCTCCTTCACAGACCACGTCTGGACCGGACTCTGGGAGTGGTCCTCCTCCAGTGTTTGATCCTCCAGGCGAATCCTTTCTCTCTCTTTATCTCTGGTTCCAGGGATCTGCGCCCCCTACTCTTCCAAAGGCGAGGTACTGTCTTCGCCCCTCTCTCGATGCTGTTGAAGTTCAGGGGACGTGCAAGGCTGGCCGTTGGCAACTGGATGAGCTATCCGGCCTCTTGGACTCCTTGAGTGAAAAGGCGAACTACATGGAACAAGTTGACAAACTTGAGGCCGATATCGCTACAAAGGAGGCCTGGGCGGCCAAGCAAGCTGAAACTCATAGAAAGGTGGAGGCAGAGTTAACTAAGGCCAAGGAAATGCTACAGAAGAAAACCGAAGAAATAAGCCAGCTCCACTTCACCAATAAAGCTATAGAGCGGCAGGTTTCTGAACTTCAGCAGCAGAATAAATCCATCCCCCTCCTTGAAGAAGAGCTTCAATTGGAGAAGAAGAAATCAGCCAAGCTAACTGACGATCTCGCAGCAATAGAGGCCGGCCATAATAAAAGCCTAGGAGAATGGGAAGCCCTTCAGAAGGAGATGCAGACCCAGATCGAAGAGCTGAGGAAGGGGAGTACGAGCGCTGGGCCGTCGGAGGAAGATTTCGCTAAGCTTCAAAAGAAATTATCTACTGCTAAGGCCAAGGCTGCCAAAGCCTTGGAGATATACAAGAAGGTGGCTTTTGAATCCTTCGGCCTGGCCCTCCGTCAAGTCTTCTATCGTAACCCCGACGTGAAGCTTAATCTGTACGACTTGGATTCGTTCTATTAGTTCCACGGAGGGAAACTTGTCGAAGTGAAGAGTGACGGCTCGCACCAGGATCCTCCCGATGCCCTTTATGAACTGCCTCCACTTCCGGAGGGTCAAAGCATGGAACCAGTACTGCCCACTCCTGAACCCGAAGATGAGACACGGGGGACTGCTAAAACTGGCCCAGAGACCAGAGCGGAGAAGACTCAAACTGAGGGAGCGGAGGAGAGGAGAGCGGAAGTGCCTACGCCGGAGAATCAACCACCAACTCTTTGATTTAATGCTTTTATTTATAGCTGTGTACTGGGATCAGCTCCAGCTTTAATACCTTGAGACATATAGAATTTTCCTTCACAGAAATAAAGTTTGTTTTTGCTTTTCTTCTATCGTTTGTGACAAGTATATGGTTGCTGGATAACTTAGTCGTATACACAATACTTTACCTTTTTAATACTTTACAAATCCGCTTTGTTTAACCGTATTGTTGTTTAAAGCGTATGTGTCACCCCGGGAGTAAAATAACAGAAATTGTAACAGATAAATAACACTTACGTTAAAGTATGCCCTGTCCCCAAGTGTTAGTATTTTGGGAAGGAAATATCTGTCATAGAACGTTACCTTTAACTTCTTGGAAATTAGAAATGTTCATCCGATCTCGAAGATGTGGAACGGACATATTTGCATTCAGCCGCCCTGTGATGAATGCTTCAGAGATGAGGACGAAAATTATACTTGGAGTTTGGTTCGATCCTACCATCCAAGTTTCATGTGGGGTTCGATATGACCTTGAAAAAGGTCAAGTCCTGCACCTGTCTCTTGAGGTTCAGTTTAATCCTACAACTCAAGTCTTCAATGGTGTTCGGTTCGATCCTACTAACCATACTTGGAGTTCGGTGCAATCCTACAATCCAAGCCTTCAACACGGGGTTCAGATCAGGGCTAATCCTGAACCTACTACGCCCGTTACTTGGGGTTCAGCGTGGTCTTGAAGATGAATCAGCTTACTGCGCCCAAGCCTTCAGATGGTGTTCAGTTCATCCTACTAACCATACTTGGAGTTCAGTGCAATCCTACAATTCCAGCCTTCAAACGGTGTTCAGCCAAACTTACTAACCGTACCCAGAGTTCAGTTTAATTCCTACAATCTGGGCCTTCAAATGGGGTTCGGTTTTATCCTACGACCCATTTTCCCCTCGAGGAGTTACATTGTCAATACACAGAATTGGTGATTGAGATCATCCGTCCTGAGGGTCTTCGTTTCGTCCCTCAAGGAGTTACATCGTCAACTACAGAATAGGTAGTTGAGATCATCCGTCCTGAGGGGTCTTTGAACGTGACAGCTTATAGCTATAAATCACAACATAAACATGAGAGAGTGAGATCGGTATAGTCATAAATTGCATTCTCATTACATTGAATATACATTACAAAGGAAGCGTAGTTGAGGTTATGCCTCGTTAAAACCTTCTTGAGAAAACCCAATGGGAAAAAAACTCAAGTAAGGAACAAGAGTACATGCCGTCTTACCAACTAGCTGTAATAAACACGTAAGTTCTGAGTGTTCCACTTATTATGAATTGGGGTTCCGTCGAGCTCCTCAAGTCGGTATGACCCTTTTCCAGTCACTTCAGAAACTTTGTAAAGGCCTTCCCATGTGGGTGCTAGCTTCCCTTGATAGGCGAATTTATTCCCCACACTTGCCTTCCTCAAAACAAGATCTCCGGTGTTGAATGCTTATTGAACACGTTTGTTGTACCGGAGAGCTGCCTTTGCCTTTATTACCTGGTCTCTAACAAAAGCTCCTTCCCTTAATTCGTGGAGAATTTCCAGCTCTGATGCCAGATTGGCGTTATTATCTTCAGCTGAAAAATATTCCACTCAGGCCGATCTGGTTTGTAGCTCCACTGGGATCATCGCCTCAACCCCATAAGTCAGCCGATATGGGGATTCATTAGTGGAGGAGTGTGGTGTAGTACGATACGCCCATAAAAAATGGCATAGCTGATCAGTCCAACCTCCTTTTACTTCTCCGAGGCGCTTCTTCAATCCTTTTAATACCTCTCGATTAGCCACCTCTGCTTGGCCATTTGTCTGAGGGTGCTTAATAGACGAGAAAATTTAGACTATCCCCAGTCCTTCGAGCAATTCTGTGAACTTCTTGTCTGTGAACTGGGTGCCATTGTCAGTCACAATCCGCCCTGGGACACCGAATCGAGCTATGATGTTTTCATATACAAAACGCCTTGTCCGTGCAGAAGTAATATGCACCACGGGCTCGGCCTCGATCCACTTGGTGAAGTAGTCTACCCCCACAATCAGATATTTAATACCACCAGGGGCAGTAGGAAACGGACCCAGGATATCAAGGCCCCACTGGTAGAACGGCCAAGGCACAGCGGATGGGGAGAGTTCTTGGGCCGGTGTGTGATGGAGATTGGAAAATCTTTGACAAGCATCACACTTCTTCATAAAATCAGCTGAGTCCTGCTTCACCGTGGGCCACTAATATCCAGCCCTGAGGACCTTTCTCATTAAACTCCGTCCCCCAGCATGGTGTCCACACTGCCCCTCGTGTACTTCCTCCAACACTGCTTGAACCTCTTCTTCTCTCAAACAGAGGAGGTATGGGACAGAGAATCCCCTTTTCTAAAGAGCACCATCGACCATGGTGAAGTACGACAGTTCCCTTTTTACTCGTCTCCTCTCCTTCTCATCAGTGGGAAGCTGTCCATCCGCCAAATAACGGATATAGGGGATGACCCAAGGATAACTGACCATTATAGCATTCAGGGAAGGGAACAGAGGGATGCTAGGTGATGTCAGTGTGCTCTAAACCACCGTCGTTGTGCTGTCGGGCTGCTTTGTACTTGCGAGCCTCGATAATATGTCCGCTCTGGTATTTTCCTCTTTTGGTACATGCTTGAATTCTAGTGCGTCGAATCTACCTTTCAATTCATTCACACAATTAAAGTACAACTGAAGTTGTGGCTCTCAAACCTGATATTCTCCCTGTATTTGTGAAATCACCAGCTGTGAATCGCTACATAATGTAACTTCAGACGCTCCGATGTCAATCGCCGCTCGGAGGCCGGCCAAGCATGCTTATACTCAGCTTGATTATTGGAGGTCTTGAAATTAAACTGGAGGGAAATCTCCAAGTGCACGCCATCATTGCTCTCCACCACGACACCGGCTCCATAGCCTTTACTGTTTGATGACCCATCAACAAAAATGGTCCAATGCGCTCGAGGTGTGGCTGGATCTGACCCTGTCATCTCCACTACAAAATCCGCTAAAACTTGAGCTTTAATAGCTCCTTGAGGCTCATAAGAAATTTCAGAAAGCTCGATAGACCATTTGATCATCCTTCCAGCAAGATTTGGTTTACTAAGTACTGAACAGAGAGGAAGGTCCGTTCTCACCAGAATCGGATGAGCATGAAAATACGGCCTCAACCGTCGTGACGCCCACACCACTGCTAGGGTGGCTTTCTCTATCTTTTGATATCTTCTTTCAGCCCCCTGGAATGTCTTGCTGGTGAAGTACACCGGCCTCTACCCCTCTGGAGTTTCTTTAACCAGAGCCACGCCTAGGGCTTCATTAGAAATTACCAAATACAAAATCAGAGTCTCACCAGGGTCAGGCTTTACCAATATTGGTGAACTTGAAAGTACGGCCTTAAGCTGCTGGAAAGCTTGTTCCTGCTCTTCTCCCCATTCAAAACTCTTGTGTTTCTTCAATGCCTTATATAGAGGAAGGGATCTATGCGCCATCTTGGGAATGAATCGAGCTAGAGCGGCTACCTTCCTATTTAATAATTGTACTTCCCTTAGGTTCTTAGGGCTCTGCATGTCCAATATTTCCTAACATTTTCCAGGGTTGGCCTCAATGCCCCGCTGGGTTAACATAAATCCCAGAAACTTCCCAGCCGGGACTGCAAAGGTGTACTTCAACGGGTTCAGATCTTCAATGTGATCCCCTCCAGCAGGAGTCTTTGCAATGATGTCATCGATATACACCTCTACCAGCTTAGTGTGCATGCCTTCAAATACTTTGTTGATCATGCGTTGGTAGGTAGCGCCGGTGTTCTTCAGTCTAAACGGCATGACGGTGTAGCAGAACACACCACGGTCATTGTCAAAGGCCGTCTTTTCTTGATCTCCTTCCCACATCGGAATCTGATTGTACCCTGAATAAGCATCCATGAAACTGAGGTACTGATAACCAGATGAATCGTCGACCATACGATCAATGTTTGGAAGGGGATATGGATCCTTGGGGCAACACCGGTTAAGGTCCACGTAATCCGTGCACATCCTCCACTTGCCATTAGCTTTCTACACCATCACTACATTGGAAAGCCAAGATGAATAGCGAATCTCCTTTATAAAACCAGCCTTCAACAGTTCCTCTGTTTGCTCACACGCTACCTTCTGCTTCTCCAGTCCCAACCTCCTCTTCTTCTGGGCCACCGGTCTCATTTCTGGGTAAACAGCGAGTTTGTGGCAACAGAAATCAGGGTCTATCCCAGGCATGTCTGCTGCAGTCCATGCAAAAAGGTCTTTAAACTCTTGTAAAAGAGCCAACAAACGCTGCTCCATGCCTGCCTCCAGGTTATCGTTGATGTGCGTAACCTTCTCTAGGGAATCCCCTAAAATGACATCCCTGGAACCATCATCCGGTGTGGGCTTTGAGGGGTTAAGAGGGTCGATATTCAATTCCGCCCTGGGGTCCAAGTCAATCAGACTGACAAACCCAGCCGCTGTTCCTTCGTCATTCAGCTTCCTCTTCTTATTAAATGTTTCCAACTTGACCATGTTAAGGCTCAAGTTATAACAGTATCGAGCCATTTCTTGATCTCCGCGAAGGGAGGACACACCATTATCCTTGTCAATGAATTTGATTAAGAGATGGGGAGTGGACACAATTGCTTCCATTGCATTCAGGGTAGGTCGGCCAATGATCCCGTTGTAAGGGGATTCCACATCGATCACCAGGATTCTCGACTTCACCGTTCTCACACCAGGCTCTCCATCAAAAGAAATGAGGGTATCAAGATACCCTTTAGTGGGTTGCTTCCCCCATGAAACGCTGTGAGTTCCTGCGTGTACGACTGCAGATCTGCATCATTAAAACCCATTCTTTTGAAATAGTTATAAAAAATTATGTCGCAAGAACTTCCCTGGTCAACGAGGATCCTTTTCACATCTCTGTTAGCAATGACAGAAATGATCACTACTGCGTCGTCTCCTCCTGGGGTTGTTGGGCCGAAATCATCATCAGTGAATGACACCATCGGGGCTGCCACACCGTCCCTGAAAGGGCGGTTATCTCTGGGCTTGCCTTGAACAGACAAAATCATCCGGTGGTGATTTTTCCTGACAGTGATCGATGCTCCTCCTCCTGCAAACCCTCCAACAATCATCTCGATCACTTCACGCCTACCCTGCCTCTGCTGCTGAGGCATGCCTTCTTGCTGGGCTCCTTCAGTGATCACCACTCTCTTTTGCTTCTCAGCCGCAGTAAGCCTCCTGATTGGGTTGCGACTATTGTCACCCTCATCATCTGGATCTCTCCCCCTTTTATCCACTCTGTCAGGCTCGTCTAAAGATTTTTCCCTGAAAAGATATTGCTTCAGCTTTCCCTCTCTCATGAGGGTCTCCACAGTATTCTTCAACGCTTTGCACTCGTCCGTGTGGTGACCCGTTTGTTCATGAAAGGCACAATATTTACGTGGGTTGCCAAGCCTTTTGACTAGGGGTGGCTTCCTTATACCAAAGACACTAAGCGCTGGCCAGCCAATTTCCCTCAAGATTTGGGAATGCCTGGCATTCAGAGGAGCATAGTTACTGAAGGATGAGACGCGCCTGTCTCGTTGATGAGGCCGAACGCTTGCAAAATCTTCCCTGAAGGCATGTTTTTCTGGTCTCATCCTCTCCTTCTCTCTTTGTGGCTATTGAGGGGGTAGTGGGGGCTTCATCCTATCTGCTGTAGCCTCCAGATGCATTTCTATACCCACGTACTTGGAAGCTTTCCTTCGAAACTCCTCAAAGGTCGTTGGGGGGCTCTTCGCCAAAGATAAGGTGAAAGCAGATCTAGGTTGTAAAGCTTCCACTACAATATGGAGCTGTATGGCCTCCGTGAGGTTGGGGACCAACGCAGCCTCCTTGTAGAATCTCTTCAGAAACTCCTTAAGAGTTTCAGTCTCTCCTTGCCTTATCTGTGCCAAGGTGTGAGAAGTCCTTGGGATGTCCCTGGAAATGACAAAATGGATTTCAAACGCAGCTGCCATTTCTTCCCAGGAATCTATGGATCCTGAGGGTAGGCTCTTGAACCAGCTGAGAGCCTCCTTCGTCAGTGTTCTTGGGAACATCCTACACATGACATCTTCATCAGCTCCCAGGTACATAGCTTCATAAACGTAAGCATCCAAATGCTTAGTAGGATCAGTTTCTCCATTGTACTTCCCGATCGACAATGGCTGAGTCGTTTGCAAGTGCTTTGGAATGACGACACTCATAAGCCTCCTTGAGAAAGGGACGCTGAGCCTATAAGCTCTAGAGGTCACCACTGCTTGCTCCCTTCTCCTGGTACTGACTCTATCTCCAGAGTCTTGAGTTTGTTCCCTCTCCTTGTACGTAGGGATTTCTGAATATTGGAGGGTCATAGATTTCTCCCTCGCGGATGCATGGTGGGCCTCTTCTGCTTGGGACGTCACCCTGTCCCCAACTCCTCTTTTCTCCCACCTTAACTCCATCAACTCCTCCCTGAGCTGCCTGATAACCTCATCACGAGGATCAGGGGTTGACACTTGCACCATCCTTCGGGTGTTGGTGGCAGGAGATTCAAAGACGAGTTTCCTCCCAGCCTGCTGGTAGGTCACGTCCTCCACATGACCATCCACAAAATCACGTCCATCGCCTTCCATTTCGACTACCAAACTTCTACGAAAAGTGGGAATAACTCTAACGGGTCCCACTGGGCGTGCCAATGAACTGGTCTGAACCGGGGTCTAGGATCCGGTGTAGGACCAGCCACAAGAGTGCAGGTGTTCTAGGGTTTGTACACCGGTACAGTGGGTATCCCGTATTGTAGTCCGGTCTCTTAGTGGGAGAAGCCGGTCTCGTTGTCTTGGAGATCCTTCATACCAACGTTTCACGTTGAAGAGGGGCGAAAGGTGGTGCCACCTATGAAGATTCTCCGACGCTCAAGTTAGAAGAGTGTATAAGCTCAATGAATACTCAAGCAATGCAATAGTAAGAATGTGAGATAGAACAACATAACCTTGCATGTGTGTTAGGATATACTATTTATAGTTGAACGTAGGAAATGAATCGTTGGATGCAAGTGGGCCCCTTGGTTCTGATAGCGTGTAGAGTGTGTCAATCAAGGTGACTCAGTACTCAGAGTATGTCAGGTGGGTAGGTCAATTATCAGAGTACAATCTTGTGATAGGGATGGAGGATAATTGTAACACCCTCGGTTAGATAAGACAAATCCTTCTGTAGGTTCATCCTATTTAACTGAGAGTGTTAAGAGTTTTTAGAAAAAGTGAATATTTTTTTTATAAAGAGATGGCAGATCAGTGGAAGCAAATAATAGATATATTTCATAGTCATTCACAAACTCAAAAAATAATTGTACTCATAACAGAATGGGGCACACAGGCACCCTTAAATATTATACAGTCATCCGGTGTCTGATTATTAATAATAAATATTCTATCTTTAATGATCGTTCTCAGTGGGTTCAGCATATTGCTGTTCTTCACACTCGGGTTCTTGATTTTCTAATTCCTCTGAAAATTGTCAATAGTAAGGGTGAGTATAACCCAAGACCCTGATTGGTTAATCCGGTGCGGACATAATCCAGTTAACATACAATATCACATAAATCATATAATTAACATATTCACAATTACAATCATCAAGCATGAAGTCATGGAATGCATGAGTTGGATTTATTATGATTTATCTTTGGTTAAGTCTCATGATGCATATGGGCCCAATAAATTCGTCATTATCATCCTTTCATTCTTTGGAATTCATCCTGCTCAAGTTGTTTCTTGGGCACAACGTTTCCATTCTAGAGCGATCGGAGCTCACCAAGTCCCCTTTCTTTTATCATATGGTACGAATGAACTCACAGGTTCTCATCATTATATATATCATTTCATCTTGGGACTTGGCTCTCCACGATCATAGATACATCCCGTCATTTAGTCGAAGTACACCAGAATTGCATCGTCTCACCCGGCTATCAGGCGCGACTCTGATGCCATTGGGTTGCCGTTCCAGATGTACTCCCAAGATTCTTCTACTGAGATCGAACGTGAATGTCCTCCAGCGTACCAGGTGTATGCTCTAGTTTTTCTTCTTCAAAAATATTTTCATGATGCGAAATGCATTATTTTTATCATTAGATTCCTGGGTATCTTATGTGTTTCCAGTCTCATCATATCATTCCCAAGTTCTTTGAATTCCATCAATTATTTAAACATTGTAAGATATTCTTTTATTATTTTAGAAATATATCTATTATATCTTGGTTAAAATTATATTCTTCATAAAGAGTAAAATAATATATTCTTTATGTAATTACTCATAATTAAGACGTTAACAATGTTAATAACAATAAAAATAACAATAATAATAACAATATTAAGATTGATAATAATTAGAATAATAATAATAATAGAATAAGAATGATAATAATAATTATATCTTCCCAATATTTTAAAAAGTATTAAAGAATAGCTTCTAAATGAAAATCCAAGCGAAAAACATTAAAAACATAGTTTTCCGAGTGGAACAAGGGTAAATCCGAGTGAAATAAGTATGATTCTGAGTGGAATCATACTGAGAAGGGCTTTTCAAACGATCTGACTAAAAATCCGAGTGAAATTACACTGGAAAGCTGTTTTCCGACTAAAACAAGTTTGATTCCGAGTAAAAATGAGTTTTCCGCATGAATTAACTATGAATCTGAGTGAAATAAAACTGAGCAGAGTTTACTAAATGAACTTAATATGTTTTCCGAGTGAAACAGAAACTGAAAAGTATTTTCTTAATGAAATAACTTAAATTCTGAGTGAATTAAAATATAATTTCTGAGTGGAATCAGTAAGAAAGAGTTTCATGAGTGAAATCGTTGGTGAAACCGAGTAAAAAATGAATTTTTGAGTATAGTAAAATACGATTCCGAGTGACATCAGTCACAAAGGAGTTTTCTGAGTGAAAATAATATGTTTTCCGAGTGAAATCAGTTTCAGAAGTGTTTTCCGAGTGAAAATTTACTAGGAAATGTTCTCTGAGTGAAATTAGGTTGTTTACCGAGTGAAGAATTGTTCTATCAGAATAAAATACATTCAGTTAAGGTTGAATCCGATTGAAACTAAGCAAAACCGAGTTGTATAGATGTAAAACCGGTCGGATTAACATAAAACAGAACCTGTTATCATTAAATCCATCTTCAATTCGTAATTTTTCACTGGAAATCACACGGTACCCATGATTCTTAGTATTTCCAGTCCAATACAGTACATATCATTTCACAATTCATCACTGATTATATGCATTTAATAACAAATATATATATATATATATAAATACAAATAATAACAATTAAGGCATTTAATTCACACAACACTGAATCTGTCCTGGAAAGGTGAGGAACGAGTTCCTTAACCCTTTCCTTCACTCGGTTTTCCCACAGAGCACCCAATAATATACCCCCTTACCTCAATGAAGTTCCTGGATGGAAAGAAAGAGGTTCCCTTCACTGTCCTGCTTCAAATCCGAGTGAGAGAGGAAAGAAATTGAGAGAGAGAGCTTGTAGGAAGAGGAAATGATAACAGAAGTATGTCTGTGGTTATGTTTCATGTATGTGTGTTCTTAGAGACATAGTACTGGGCTAAATAATAAGAGTTAGTGGGAAACTAAGTGGAAACATTGGTTGGAGAATTAGGTGGAATAATGGAGCCTTTTTGACTCCTTTCATAGTCAGCTTTGCATTTGATTGGAATAAAATATATAAAGATATTATAATAGATGCAACTTTCTCCTGTGATTGGTTCGTTGTGCCAATCATTCTTGGTTTTATATGATTAAGTGGGCTGATCACTAGCTGAAGTGGAAATTAAAAGGTGTTCGGTGTTGGAGGATTTGAAGAGGTCGGTATTGCATGCATGAGGGCGGTGTTGAGTGTGAGGGCGGTATTGAATGAAGGGAAAGACGGTGTGTAATAATGAAGGGCGGTGTGTAGTGATTTGAGGGACAACGTCCATGCAAGAAGGCGGTGTTGTGGTGTGGAAGGACGGTTGTTGTGAGGCTACGAAGAGGTCGGTTTTGGTGAACGCCGCCTCAGAATTGTTTGGTGTGCACACCGGTTCAAGAACAGCTTCCTTAGTAGCTAGCCGGTGTGGAGTAAAGAAATAGAGGACGGTATGTGAGGGATTTGATGGACACCGTCTGTGAAAGAGGTAGGTTTTGATGAATACCTAGCTCGGAATTCTTCTAAAACTGACTCAACACTTGCTTTCTCACTCGGTAAAATCAATCAGTGCTAACTCCTATTTTACTTGGTCTTTCACTCGGCTAATTCATCCCAGACTGGTTCCACAGTGGTTCAATCTGTCACTCGGCTAAATGTTTCTAAAACCGCCTTGTCTTTGTTTGGTTTTCCACTTTGTACATTAATACAAAACCGACTCGTCTCTCTTGGTCCTCACTCATGATTGTTTCTTCTTGAAACATTTAGTCGGATTTCTCCTCCCTAGGTCGGATTTCTTCTGGACTCAGTCGGATCCTCTTTACTCGGACTCACTCAGGATTTCCATTCGGTAAACAATCTATTCTTATCTATTTCTCACTCAACCAAATCATCCCTTAGTCAACTTAACATCAAATCACTTTTCACTCAGGATTTCATAACACCTTAGACTCACTCGGAATGGCTCTGTGCATTCTATAATTCGCTTGGAATGGACTCCCACTACCATTCTCCACTCGGTATCTGTTCACTTAGTATTATTCATTTATCACCACTCATATTCAAGCCAAGTAATTCCTTAACCTCACAATATCTATATATAATCACTCGGAATCCTTAACTAAATCACTATTTCTCCCATCAATACTTCCCAAATAATTTTGACAACACATTTCAGTCGGTAGAAAGCATCAACTCAACATAAAACACATATGCATTCATTCACTCGGGGTTCTCATTCAGACCTAATAAATTCTTGTTTATTTAGAACCGTTCAAACATCACTTAGAGGGTTTCATTTACTCGGGTTTATTTCATACTTAACCCTCAGATTACCCATTATTTTATCTACTCGGGAATATCATTACGCTAAGTCCAACTCAGACTTGTTCTAACCCCATCCACTCGGATATATATATGGATCATTCATTAGGTTTATCATATACTTAGAAATTTTCCAATCTAAGTCATTACAACCAATCTTCCCTCGGATTTTATACTCGGGAATATCCAAATTCATTCCTACACACATATTTCACTTAGTATTATTTTCCCACTCGAGTATATCTTACTCGGAAATATTCAAACCCATTCACTCGGAAAGGCTACATATTTAGCCTTACTCAAAATGGCTCTCAACCTACTCGGATTGCTATCTTCTATCTTATTAGGGAGGTCTAACTTGAACAAACTTACTCGGATTGCATTAGTTATATCCCTGACTGAGTCTATGCACTCGGTATACTGTAATCATAGAGATTGCCACTCAAAAAAGAAGCAATTGGCAAGGTTTGACTCGGAAATGAGTCTTTCAATGGTGTTTTCACTCGGAAATTTCACCCAGAAGTGGTTCCCTTGAACACACTTCACTCCAGATGTCTCTAAGACCAAGATTTCACTCGGTAGTATCCCTCTCAGTCATGTTTTACTCGGTCAACATAACTTTACACTCGGAATTTCATCCTTCACTCGGAATCTCTAATCCTTCACTCGGAATTTCATTCTTTCACTCGGAATTTCTCTCTGTCACTCGGAATAGAGACCTTTTTCACTCGGAATTCGCACAATACCATTAATGGTCCATGTAATTTCCATAATTACACATAAAAATGATATTGTTGAGATATCACATCCCTTCTACAGGGTATTTATTCACTTATTACCACTTACAGACCTTCTAAACTTCAATTTTTACTAAATAAGACTGCTACTAAAAACAGAGATGTTACAATAATCACCTTTCCGCATATTTCGCTGACAATTGTACTTACTCTCTGAGATAATTGATATAGACACATTCCGCTATGCAGGGTATCTTGATAAGCTATTATGAACTCTTATCTCACAGTGATCCTGAGGCAAACGGTTATTCACACCGTGGAGATAAGGTCGGATGAAGCGTCCATCGTAGCGAGGACAGATGGAGCATTTACTGAAGTAAGTACGGATGAGGTGAGGACGAATTACCGGTATGGTCTTATCTTCTTATGATACCAGTTGCTCCTCTAATTGGTCACTCTGACGTCATAACTTTGGGGACCGGTATCCATACCGGATCATTTTTAAAAAATATATTTAAAATATTTATCAATAACTATTAACGTATTACTAATATATTTTTAAATAAATGATATAATATATTAATATTATTTATTATTAATATATTATTGTAAATATCATTTTTAATGATATATTAAAATATATATTTTAAATAATACTTATTATTATTAAATAATTTTAAAATGTATTATAAAATAATATATTTAAATATTATTAAATATTATGTTAATAATAATTTATATTAATACTATATATAGTATAATACATTTTTATTAATAAATATTATTAAATATTTAAAAATTTATTTTTAAAATATTAGATTAATATTTAATAATTTTTTGAGAAAGATTTTATTAATAATATATTTAATAAATTTATTTATTATAACTAATAATATTATACATATAATTAACTTAAGTGTATGTTTTATAAATAAAAAACCATCATATTATTATAAAGGTACACCTTGGCCTAGTGGTAAAGCAACCTCTTTTGTCACTTAAAGGTGCCAAGTTAGAGTCCCATGGAAGGCAAAATGTTTTTAATTTTCAACTAAACCACTCAGCCCATCAGATTGTGACACGTGTCACTCAACAGTGCCATGTCACATTTCCGTCCAAATTTCTAACGGTGTTAATAGAGGGGAAAAGTTTGATGCATTTTATAAACGTATAGGACCAAACTGAGACTTTGGATAAACGTAGGGGGCCATGTGTATATTTTACCCTTTTTTTAAATAGAGACGGATGCAGCAACGACCTTAGGGTAACCTTTCCCCTCCATCACTTTATCTGTGTCTTAGTAGCCCTAAGTCTTCTTCCATCTCTCTGTCTCCATCACTCTCTCTCACGAAGTACCGTATCCCTCAAAAACCACACCATGTCTCTCGTCCCATCTCCATTTTAAGCATCTTCCATTCGAGGCTCCTTGTATTCGAGGCTCCATCCGTTCAAAAGTCATCTCCGTAGCGAGCTCCCTTCGACAACACGTCTCTGGCGACTTCTCCCTCTGTCCTTCAAGGTGCGTTCCACATTGTCTCTGCTTACTCTTTTCATTTCCCCCTCTTTCCCTCTCCCTTTTTAATGCTTTATGTGGTATGTTCTATTATGGTCAGGTAGTTGAGCTTTGTTACGACATGCGTGTTCGAATCTGGCATTAATTTTTTTGGCAGTGATTATGAATCAATGGGACTATGTCGCTTTATGTTGTTTAATGAGTGTTGCTCATTGATGTAGTAACTTTTTTCAAGCCTTTTAATTTGTTCTTCACTTGAATGAAGGGCTTGTAATCTTAAGTGTCTAAAAGAAGAATGTTGCCAAAATGCACTACATATTGGAAACATGCATAGTATAGCTTTAGTTATACACTTATACTCATGACAGGGTTGGCATGCTCCATACTTCATTCCAATGTTTGATAATATTAATATAAATAAAAAAATTTAATCAACTTATTGATGTGAATTTGTTTAATTTGTTTATAATCAAAGTTGGACATAGTACCATTGAAAAAATGACTAACTTGAATTTGTTTCTAATTTAATCTAAAATCATTGTTTGACTTTGGACTAGGGATTGAATCGTATTTTCTTCCAATTTTACATCTTTGTGAAACTATTGTACCCTTAATTACAGGGGAGTGTGAGTTGCTTTTTTCCTTTTTCATGCTTTTTTATTTATTGTTTTTGTCTAATATCCTTTCAGAATTAGTCTTTCTAACTTAAAATTTCCTCCTTCCTTACATACCTTGTTTTCATACTCTCTTTAATTATTTTTGTTTACGCGTTGATTTCTTGTTTATTATGGTTTTCTTTTACTTATTTATTTGTTTTATGTAATTGTAGAACAAACTTGAATCTTAATATTTTAAGTGCAATATTTGCAACCTGTAATCTCTGATAAATTGGAATATACAAGTTATTTGGGAATGTGTGAGGAATATACAAGTTCTCAATAAATTGAAGTGTTAAAAGGTATAAAGTTCTTAGAGAATGAATATGCAAAGGGTGTAGAATTATTCATTTTATCTCTAATTAGTCCTTGAAGGATTTAAAATTTATCGAGTAGTTGGACAAGGGGTGTTGGTTTTCCAAGTGAACGTTCATGCATTTATTTTTTGACATGTAGAAAATTTTAAAGAGTGAGCTGTGAACTTTGTTCATAATATTAAGATTCAAAAGCAACACATGAGACTCTCACATCAAAAGTCTTAGATTTTGGTATAGTTATAAGACTCTGAGCTCTTTAATCTTATTGACTAGCGCTTTAATCAATGGAAAGGAATAGACACATGTTAATGTTAGAGACTCTGAGCTCTTTAATCTTATTGACTAACTCTTTGTTCAAAATGTTTGGTACAAGGAGATGAGAAATTTATTATGAGGTAAGGTTTTAATATATTTAGTTCAAAGCTAATTTAGGGGAAGTATCTTGTTTTTCTTGTTTGGTATTGATCTGTCCTGAACCGGGATCAAGAGATCCAGTTATGTGAGTATCCGGTCTATATATCCGATGTCTCTGTATGAAGAGAGCGGTCTTGGCGTCCTAGAGGTCCTTCACACCGTCCTCACGCGTTGATGTGGGCGAAAGGTGGTGTCACCTGTGAAGATTCTCCGACGCTCAAGTCAGTAATCGTATTCCAAGTGAGGAATGTTTTTTAGATAGTTATTGTAAGTAGAGTAGAAGAAGTCCTTCTCTCCATAAATGAAGAGAGTTCTTATACCTGATTGGCTCGATATACGAGGATTTGTTAGTGGGGAACCACTAACCTCCATTAATATTATAAATTATTATTTTATATGCACTTACCAGTATGATTGAGTCAAGTAGCTATTTTATATTGAGAGTAGGGAAAATAGGGCTAGACTTAGGGAACAAGTTAATTATTTCCAGGAGCAGATTATGGCTCATAGCGTGGAAAATGAAATCTTTGTCCTTGTCCCTGTAGCAATGCCTTTTGTCTTTCGTATGGTGACGTATATGTTATCCGATGTGCATGGCATTATCCTGGATAACCGATATAGGGAGAACGCCTGATATGGATTTAGAGTCCGGATATATACCAATGAAACCGGTAACATGTTGGAGAACTGATAAAAAGGTTAAAATATATCTTGTAGAACGGATACCGATATTGAGACCGGATCATATGTCCCCTAGCTTGTGTGAGGGACTGTATAGTTGTTCACATAAGCTATACAACCTGCGAGAGGTCTGGATGTCGGTATACTTATGGGGAAAATGTTTACCTACATATGTATTGTTCAGCATTATTATGTCATGAGGAACCGTTCTTCAGATGAAAGATCCGTTGTCATAATGTCATTACAACGGATCCAGACAAAGATTCGTTGTATGAGAATCCCAAAAGTTTTTTTGAAACTTGAGACTCTTGAAATTCGAGTAATGGCTGTAAGGCATAAATTACGTCGCATGATTAGGCATTAAATGCCTTAAAACACGTGTGCCAGTAATTATTCCATTGGATTCGTGTATCTCAATAACCGTTGCCTGGGGCTTAATGGGCTTACAATTTTTAAAACTTCTGGGCCTAATGGAGAGGCCTCTTGGTGAATCGACATTGTTTTGGCGCCCATGAGTTTGAAACGATTATGTCGTTTGAATTGTAAATTGACGCATTTAGTCATGAACGACACAACCCCAAGAATTGCTAAGTGAACCTCTTCGTTTCTTATAAAAGAAACACTTAGTGAATTCTGGGAATCACTTTCTTTTGATTCCTTAGCAACACTCTGCAAAAATTTTATAGAGACGCTTGCTATTTGTTTTGCGAAGCTCTTTCTGTCTTCACTTTCCTTGCTATCTTAGGTAACCATTTTCTTTCCTCTGTTAATTTCATCTTCCATTTCTCTATTTTTCTTGAATAAATGTGTCCTAGGGGGGAGATTAGCTTCTCTGCAACCCTAACTACCATGGGGGAAGAATCCTTGTGATTCTTTCGAGGGCTGAGTCACGTCGCTCAGAAAGGGGATTTTACTCATGGCAGAGAGTGACTCTTCCCTCCTCAGAGTCGTCCTCTGATTGTAGTCGCTCTTCAGACAGTGAGGTGAGTAATGACTGTTACCCTTCTGACGATGTGACTTTTTATCGTAGAACAAAGATTTTTGTCCACGCAATTCATACGATGACTGGAGAAGGAACTTCTGGAGATCAAGTTATTCTGAGAACAGCAAAAGGCTTGTGCAACGTTGTTTCCCATCGGCTAAACTGGGAAGAACTTTAGGCCAAGTGGCCCTTCTGCTGGGTAGCTGATGAGTTTAAAAACTTAATTTCTCATCATGCGAATGAGGAAGGATCTCAAATTCAGCCAAGGTTCACAGTTCATGCAGAGAAGGAGATGAAAAAATGGTTCAGGGTGTTTGCATCGCTGCTTACAGAACGGATTTGCCATGTCGTCCCAGATGAACGTTCTGTGTACATGCATGATTTTGTATTTCATTACCTCAGAGTCTGTTTCCCCTTAACAGAATTTCAGATGGGTGTGTTAAGGTTCTTAGATTGCACACCTTCTCAACTTCATCCTAATGGTTGGGGACTTATCCGTGCTCTAGAAGTATTGGGTGACTATTTCAACTTCACTCCTACGGTGGCGATGTTGTTCTATTATACACAGGTAGTTCGGAGGGCTAACAAAAAAGGCGGTGTAAGTTTAGTTACACTCTGAACTCTGTGTTCCTTCGTGAACTTCGAATCTTATACCGATTTGGCTAAAGTTGATGGGAAGTCTTTCAAGTCTTTCTTTACCCGAATATCGATTAAAAAGAATAAGCCCGTTTTTTAGAAGAATGAAGAGGGTTTTAATAAATTTCCTCTGAGCTGGACTCACAAGCACTTTCTTCTGACCTCCCAAGTGTACTACACTCATCAATCTAAACTATCTACCGAATCTACGACAGTGTTATTTGCCCTTGAAGCTTACACTACACGCTTCAAAGCATTTTTTTGTAGACGTCTTTTGAGTAGTTCGAGTGAAGTACAAGATGAATATTTACGTAATTCTCATTTTATTTCCCTTTTCCTCCTTTATTAATTGCATTGACCATTTCTTTGTTGCTAATGCGTTTTATTTATGCATGCAGGTGAAATAGAGCAAAAATCTCCAGACATGTATAAGCTGAAATTCTTGAAAGCAGGAGAGAAATCCGTGGCTGGTGAGAATGAAATTCAACCAAAGAGGAATTCTATGAAATTCCGTTCTGAGTCGATCATTCTGACCTCAGAAGAAGAAAGGGAGATTCCGTTGGTAGAGGGAGATTCAGCTGGTGTTGGTGCAACTGCGGATCAACCCAAAATAACAGAGAGGAGAAGGAAGATCAAGAATGACCCTTCAGGAATACCTCCACCAAAGAAACACAGACCTTCAACGAGTCTGGAAAGAACAAGGGCCTCCAAAGGTAAAGCTATAGAGATATCAGATACAACTAGAGTTTCTTCGGGACTCCATAAGGGTATTCTTTTCGGGGTCTTTGGATCAAGTCCGATCTCTTCCCCAACTGCTTCATTCCTCACTCTATTTCTATCATACCAGGGGCCAACTCCAGCAATCCTTCCTCAGCCACTCTATAAACTCCGGCCCACACTTGAACCTAAAGAGATCAAAGAGGCATGTAAGGCTGGAAAATGGCAGCTAGCAGAAAATTCGCTCAGCCTGTTAGCTGATGATGCTGCTGAGGTAGATACGCTGAGTGATAAAGTAGAACAGCTCAACCTCTCAGTAGACAAAGATAAGGCTGCTTTGAAATTAGCTGAGGATCGCCTGACCAAGTCTAAGGAGTACAGAGATCTCATGAACAAGGAGAATCTCAAGCTTAAAAGCACGGTTAAAGACTTGGAGGGCCAACTGGCAGAGAAGGAAGAAATGTTTGATAAGATGAAAGAAGAACTCCGTAACAGTCAGGCTAAACAAGCCGACTTGAAGATAAAAGCAAAGCTGCTATGGAAGATTATTTTAAACAAGCAGAGGAGTGGTCCCAAATGGAGAAGAAATTCCTACTTAAGATTGAGGGACTGAAGGCTGGGAGCACGGAATCCCAAGGGACAGAGGAAGAACTTTTGAGGTTGCGGGAAGAATTGGCTGTAGCCAAAGCTGAGGCGAAAGAAGCCATCGATATATGCAACCAAGTTGCTGAAGAATCCTTCGGCCTGGCTATACGCCAAATTTTCTACCGCAACCCCACTGCGAAGCTAAACCTTTATGGTATAAATCTGTTCTATGAATTTCATGGAGGGAAGCTAGTCGCAGTGGTTGAAGATCGTCATGAAGATCCTCTGGAGTCCTTGTACGGTTTTCCCCATCTTCCCGAGGGTCAAAGTATGGGATCAGATTCTGCTGTTCCTATGCCGGAGGGCGTCTCATCTGTAGAAGGTACGAAGGTGCCTGAAGAGAAAGCTCTGGAAGAAATCCCTAAAGAAGGGACACAAGACTTCAGAGAAGGAGAGGGACAGAAAGAGCCCTAAGAGCAGATTCCTCTTCCGTAGTCTTGTTGTTTTGCATAAGTAAAGTTGTGTTCTGGGATCAGCTCCGGTTTTGATTAATTTTGAACAATACACATGTAATTTGCCTTTAATGAAACAATAGAATTCCTCTCAGGCATTGTTTTCAATACTTCATGAAGAATAGTATAACTTAGATGTATTTGTTATACTTTTATCATTTTCAGTATTCAATAATCCATAGTGTGATTAAACTTGAGGTCGGATGGAAATAATTGCCTCAGAAAATTAATCAATTCATAGATAAGTTTTAGAACGGAGAATTATATACATGAATATTGTCCCCAAGTATAAGTATGTTAAGGAATAGGTACCTGTCATAGGGCATTACCCTTAATTCTTTTGGGGAGAGAAGGAGTCGATCCGTTGTTCACAACAGCGGTGTCACAGGACGAATGACTAGTATTAATTCGTATTATTCTCACTAGAGGGAAAAAACATCGTCCATTATGAGAGTATTGTTCTGAGCTTAGGGAACTGCAAAAATACATAAAGATGATGGTTGGGTCTTCCATCATAAATATGATAATGGGAATTGTCCACGCCAGGAGTTACATCATCAAATCACAGAATAGGTGACTGAGATCATCCGTCCTGGGGAAATACATCTCAATCGTAAGAGTAAGGATTGAGTCTTCAAAAACTTCCATCATAAGGATGATGATGGGAATTGTCCACGCCAGGAGTTACATCATCAAATCCCAGAATGGGTGATTGAGATCATCCGTCCTGGGAAAATACATCTCAATCGTAAGAGTACGGATTGAGTCTTCAATTTCATCATCAAATCTGGTATCAAGACTCATCACTCTACTTGTCCCCTAGCTTGTGTGAGGGACTATTAAAGTTGCTCATATAAGCTACGTCGTTTACAGTAGGTCTGGATACCGGTTCATATATGTCGGTAAAATATTTATTTAACGTGTGCTGAGTTTCGGTATTACATTGTCACGCAGATATCCGTCCTTAAAATGAAGGCTTCGTTGTCATAGCACTCCTTACGACAGATCCGGACAAAGATTCTTTGTGCGAGAATCCCAAAAGTTTTTGAAACTTGCAAACTTTGGTATTCGAGTAACAGTTTCAACGTTTCTCATGATTGGACATTTAATGCCTTTAAGCACGTGGGTGAGCCATTATTACTTTAAATACGCATGTCTTTGTAATCGTCACTCAGGAGCTTTATGGGCCTGAAATTCAAATTTTGAGGCCCATTTGAGAGGTTTTTTGATGAATCGACGCTGCTTTTGCGCCTTAAGGTTTGAAACGACAGCCTTGTATTTACGAAATAGATGTCGTTTGGTTGTAAACGACATAACCTTTGAACCGGTAATTGAGTCTTTTGACCCCTTATAAAAGGAGTACTTAGTGAATTCAAAAATCACTCAATCTTGCTTCCCTGGCGAAACTCTGCAAAAATTTTGAGAAAACATTTCTATTTGCTTCTGTGAAATTTGATTCACCATCTTCTTCTTTCTTAGGTAACCTTTTCCTTCGTCTCCTCGTATTTTCCTTAAGTTTTCTAAATGTCTGGGAGAGGTTATACTGGCTCGAGCCATGTTGGCCCTAGGGTTAGAGGAGGAAGAGCCTTATCTCGAACTCCTATAAATCATGGTGGGAGGATCCCTATGATCTCCTACTCAAAGCCACTTCATTCAGAGAGAGAGGCGTCACCTTACTTAAGGCGAAGGGTGATAATACCCTCTTCAGAATCCTCTTCTAGTGAGAGTGAGGAGAGTGCTGATTTATACCTCTCTGATGATGTGAGTTTTTACCGCAGTGTGAAGATTTTTAAATTAGCTCTACGAAAGATGACTGGAGAGAGCACATCTAGTAGCAGAACACTGTCTCAAAAGTATATCCTGAAGACAGCTTCTGGATTGTGTAATGTAGTTGCACACCGGATTGACTGGGTAAAACTCTAGAAGATGCGTCCATATTGCTGGGTGGCGGATGAATTTTACGCCACACCGTCTATCTACGCCAGGGAGGATAGAGCAAGGTTGGAGCGGATATCTCACACACCAGATGAGAGGTCAATCTATATATATGACTTCCTCGTCTTTAACTTGGGTGTACGCTTTCCTCTGACAAAGTTCCAAATGGGGGTCTTTAGATTCTTGGACTGCACCCCCTCTCACCTTCATCCCAACAGATGAGGGTTGATCTATTCTCTAGAAGTACTTTGGGAGCACTTCAACTTTACCCTGACGGTCGCCATGCTCTTTTATTTTACGCAGGTGGTCCGTCGTGCGAATAAACAGAACGGAGGAGTAAGTCTAGTAACTCTCTGTACTCACTCTAAGCTTGTTAATTTTGAGTCCTACACTGACTCTGCTAAAGTCGATGGGCGTTCTTTCAAACCCTACTTCACTAGGATCCGTATTAGGCCCGACGATCCAATTTTTTTGTTAAATAAAGAAGGGATAAATGAATTTCCCGTGGCCTGTTCACATGAGCATTTTTTATTGACTTCGCAGGCTTATTATATTGATGAGGCTGAGTTATCCCCTGCTTCTGTCTCCATTCTCTTTGCTCTTGAATCATACACCGCCTCATATAAATTCTTCTCCTGCAGGCGTTTGTTAGGGTCGAAAACTACCCGCGAGGAGTATTTGCGTAATTTTCTGTCATTTTTTGTTTTCTTTCTTTTTATGTCTTGAAATTTTCTATTACTGATAGTCTTCTTATTTGATTGTGCAGTTGAAATCAAAGCTGAGTCATCGGATATGGAGAAGTTGAAAGCACTCAAGGCTGGGAGGAAATCCGTTGCAGCTGAGAACAGTATTCAGCCAAAACGGAATTCCAAGAAGGCTACTGTTGAAACCATAATCCTCACTTCATCCGCTGGTGATGACATTCCGTTGTTGGAGGACGGATCTGTAAAGCCTTCCTCCGGTGTTGAGGATAAGAAGGTCGGAGAGAAGAGAAGAAAGGCAAAAAATAACTCTTCCAAGCAGGCGGAGTCTCAACTTCCCCCCTAAAAAACCAAAAACTTCCGAATGAGGAGCTGATTCTGGGGCTCTAGAGGAAAGAAGGTAGAAGGGCCCACACCGAATGCCCCAAGCAACGCTGTTACCTCCGGCGTCAAACCAATAACCACTTATTATGCGCCCAAGGTCTCTTGCCCCCCTCCAAACAATTCCAATCTTGCCCCATACCTAGTGTATGAGGGTCCAGTTCCTCAGTGCATCCTTGATTCGCCCTACAAGCTGAAAGCTACACTGGAGCCTGAAGAAATAACACAAGTTTATGACGTCGGACAGTGGCAATTGGCAGAACTGTCCGCTCTCCTAAGATCGGTTCGCAGGCTGGTAGAAGATGGCGAGGAACTTAGCAAATTGACGGGCAAGGTTAATGACCTTACCATTGCCTCGGCCAAGGACAGAGTGAATATTCTCCGCGTGGAGAGTCGGTTGAAGGCTTCCAAGGAGGAAGGGGATCAAAAGGATGAAGAGATCTCCAGGCAAAGATTTCTTATTAAAGAGCTGGAGCCCCAGTTGTTTGATCAGAAAAAGGCCAATTCTGACCTCTATGCCAGCCTCTGTACGGAGAGGGAGCGTTCTTCCAAGCTGGGAGAGGAGTTGAAAGTAAACAAGTACAGCTACTCCAAAGGGGATGAAGACTGGGCTCGTCGGGAAAATGAGCTGCTCTTGGAGATTGAAAACTTAAAGTTGGCGAGTCCGAATGACGATGTCACAGCTCTGAAAGCGGATTTGGCTGCTGCTAACGCTAGAGCGGAAGAGGCTTTGGATATTTGTGTCCAAGCAGTCAAGGAATCCTTTGGGTTGGTGGTACGTCAGATTCTCCACCGTAATCCCAAAGTGGAACTTAATATGAACGGTATTAATCCGTTCTATGAGTTTCATGGAGGGAAACTCGTGGCTGTTGTTGACGATCGTCAGGAGGATCCGCCCAACAACAAGTACGAGCTGCCTCCCCTCCCCCAAGGCCAGTCAATGGGGCCTTCTCTCCTGGTCCCTATCGCCAAGCAGCCTAGGAGTGAAGGAACAAGTGCTAGTGCTGATGCAGAAAACGCTGCTGGTGATGGAGGGAGCAAGGTCGGAGGTAAAGGCAAAGAAGAGGGCGGAGGGACAAGCCAAAAGAAGTAGCGGCTTCCTTACCTTATTGCTTTTATTGAATCAATTCCGCTGTGTTCCGGGATCAGCTCCAGATTTTAGTCAATCATTTATGTACTTCAGGATTTTATCAATGAAATGGCAACTTCCTTTATACGTCTGTTTATTGAAAATAATTTAAATAGAATCGTTCTATGTGTAATGAATCAGTCCGGATTTAGATACGTTGAATCTAAAACGGATAGTAACATACAATTACTGTCCCCATGTGTGGGTACTTTAGTCACAAAGGCTTGGTTTGGTAGAAAAGAGAGAACTTATCCATCTTGTATTGTATTGAAATTGTAGTGTGACACATTTGGCATATACAAGCTTAGTAAGAAGAGTACCTTAATCTTTGATGATTAGGCTTTTGATTATAAGTACCATAATGAGGGTTGCCCCCGTGAGGAAACACGTCGTCAGCGTGAGGATGGTTTGTAGTATTAGTCCTGAGGGGAAGTAATCGTGACGATGTTTACTAAGTGTTTATCCTTCGCAATACTCGTTAACCGTTGAATATTGTCCCCGAGCGTTATCGAGTGATCAGTTCTGAGTGAGAGACTCTGAATTGGCAATTGACTTTGAATGAGCGACTCTGAGTGAGGTTGGTTCTGGCCGTGTCACCTGGGACATTCCATTACCTGTAACCTCCTTGTGCTGTTGGGTAAAAATATGTACGTTTTATCCGAGCCTTATTTTTATGTTGAGGACACGTGTTTTGTTTTGAAAAAATTCCGAGTGATACTTTCGAGTATAAGCTTTTCTGAGTGATACTTCCGAGTGCAAGCTCTCAGATTGATCCTTTCTGGGTAGAAGGTTCCGATTGATCCTTCCCGGGTGGAAGGTTCCGAGTAATCCTTCGACGGTGCTCGGTTTAATTGTATCAACCACACTCGGAGTTCAGTTTAGTCATACAATCCGAGTCTTCATTCGGGTTGGAAGTTTCTGAATGCAATTTTCCCGAGTGGGTGTGTCTACGAGTGTGACACTTTCGCGTGGGATTGCACTGAGTGAAACATTTCTGAGCGGGATATGACCGAGTGAAACATTTCTGAATAGGATAACCCTGAGTGAAATATTTTTGAGTGGGATATCACCGAGTGATACATTTCTGAGCGGGATAGCACCGAGTGAAATATCTCTAATTCCCGCGGGGTACGGCACCGAGTGGAGCATTTTCCGGGTGAAACGCTTCTGAACAGATAAACACTTTGACTTCGAATAAGTACGTCTCGGGTAGAGACATTCCCGAATAAATAATTCCTGATTGCAACCTTGAAGTAATATTTTCAATTTAAAGAATTCATGAGTCGGACTTCAGTGAGACATTGCCGACTAAAGAATCCATGACTTTGAAGTTGAAGTGTTTCCGAATAAGAAATTCCAAGAGAAAGTATTACCGAGTAAAGAATTCCCAGGGGAAGTACTTCTGGGCGATTTCAATAACAAGAATGACGATTGATTCTTCTGCAACGTTCGGCAAAACTTACTAGTCGTACTTGGAGTTCGATTCAATCCTACAATCCAAGCCTTCAATTGGGGTTCGGTTTAATCCTACAACCTATGTCTTCAATGGCGTTCGGTTTAATCCTACTAACCGTTCTTCAATCGGTGTTGGATTTTACCCATTCACCGTTCTTCTCAATCGGTGTTGGATTTTACCCATTCACCGTTCTTCTTCAATCGGTGTTGGATTTTACCCATGCACCGTTCTTAATCGGTGTTGGATTTTACCCATTCACCGTTCTTCTCAATCGGTGTTGGATTTTACCCATGCACCGTTCTCAATCGGTGTTGGATTTTACCCATTCACCGTTCTTCTCAATCGGTGTTGGATTTTACCCATTCACCGTTCTTCTCAATTGGTGTAATCTTACAATCCGAGCCTTCGAAATATGGTTCACCCAGTTGTACCTTCGAAGAGGTTCATCACTAACGATGGATACGTTGTTAGGATCATCCGTCTTAAAAGTATCTTGTCACAACAGTATTGTGCATCGAATAAAATCATAAAGACAATAGGTGAATCATAAAGAATTTTTTCATTTAATTATAAATTACAAAATAGAAGAGAGAAACAGAGCCGAGTCGGGGTTATGCCTCGTTAAACCTTCTTGGTAAAAGCTGACCAACTAGCTAAAGTAAACGCATAAATTCTGAATATTCCACTTGTTGTGGATTGGGGTGCCATCGAGTTTCTCCAGGCGATAGGAGCCTTTTCCACAAACATATAATATTCTGTAGGGACCTTCCCATGTCGGAGCGAACTTTCCCTGGTGTGCAAATTTGTTCCTCATGCTTGCTTTCCTTAAAACCAAATCCCCAATGTTGAAGGTCTTGTATTGGACTCGTTTGTTGTATCGAATGGCGGCTTTGGCTTTGATGGCTTGATCTTTAACAAAAGCTTCTTCTCTGAGCTCTTGTATGACATCCATTTCTGATGCCAAGCTAGTGTCATTGCTTTCTTTAGAGAAGTACTTGACCCTCGCAGAAGCAATTTGTAATTCCACAGGTATCATTGCTTTCACCTCATAGGTCAGGCGATACGGGGATTTGTTGGTGGAAGAATGCAGTGTAGTTCAGTATGCCCAAAGGACATGGCACAACTGGTCTGTCCATCCGCCCTTGGCTTCCCCCCAAACGTTTCTTTAACCCTTTCAACACCTCTCTATTGGCCACTTCAGCTTGGCCGTTAGTTTGCAGATGTTCGACGGAAGAAAATATTTGGGTTATTCCTAACCCCTCGAGTAAATCTGTAAACTTCCTGTCTGTGAATTCGGGCTGAAGTAATGTATACCACTGGCTCTGCTTCAATCTACTTGGTGAAATAATCGACCCCTACAATGAGATATTTGATGCCCCCAGGAGCAGTTGGGAAAGGGCCCAAAATATCCAATCCCCATTGGTAGAACGGCCATGGAACGGCGGATGTGAAGAGCTCTTCCACCGGTGTGTGGTGAAGATTAGAGAACTTTCGGCAGGCGTCACATTTCTTGACAAAGTCGATGGAATCCTGCTTCATCGTGGGCCGCCAATACCCCGCCCTAAGGATTTTTATCATCAAACTTCTTCCTCCGGCGTGGTGCCCACATTGTCCTTCATGCACTTCCTCCATTACTCCACGCACCTCATTTTCTCTCAGACAAATTAAGTAAGGTACGGAGAGTGCCCTTCTGTAAAGGTTACCATCAATCATAGTGAAGTATGGCAATTCCCTTCTTATCCTTTTCTTTTCATTCTCATCTGTAGGCAACTGCCCGTCGGTCAAATAATGGATGTAGGGGGCCATCCATGTGTCTCCGTAATCGACGGTGATAACATTTAAAGAAGGGTATAGAGGAATGTTGGGCGATGTCAACGTACTTTGGACCAACGTTGTGGTGCTACCTGGCCGTTTAGTGCTTGCCAATCTGGAAAGTACATCCGCTCTGGTATTTTCTTCACGCAGAACATGTTTAAATTCCATCTTTGAGAACTTTACTTTCAACTCCTTGACACAGTTTAAGTATAACTAGAGTTGAGGCTCACGAGCTTGATAATCTCCCAAGATTTGTGAAATCACAAGTTGTGATTCACTATATAGTGTTGCTTCAGATGCTCCGATGTCAATCGCATCTCGAAGCCCAGCTAAACAAGCTTTGTATTCTGCTTGGTTGTTTGAAGTTTTGAAATTAAAACGAAGGGAGATTTCCAGGAGCACACTGTCATCGCTTTCAAGGACTACACCTACTCCGGAGCCCCTTTGATTTGATGAACCATCCACATGGATGGTGTCATTTCCATGATGAAATCAGCCAGGACCTGAGCCTTGATAGCACCTCGAGGTTCATAAGATATATCAAACTCTGAGAGTTCAATGGACCATTTGATCATTCTACCAGCGAGGTCTGGCTTGCTCAACACAGATCGAAGTGGTAAATCCATTCTCACAATAATAGGATGGGCATGAAAATACAGACGCAAACGTCACGAAGCGAAAAGGACGGTAAGAGCGGCCTTTTCAATCTTTTGGTACCTATTCTCAGCACCTTGTAATGATTTACTTATGAAATATATCGGACTTTGACCATCCGGGGTTTCCTTCACCAGAGCGACCCCTAATGCTTCATCAGAAACAGATAAGTACATGATAAGTGTTTCTCCGGGGTCAGGCTTGACCAATATGGGAGGTTTCGACAGCACTTCCTTAAGCTTCTGAAAAGCTTGTTCCTGCTCCTGTCCCCACTCGAACTTCTTATTTTTCTTCAAGACCCTATATAGAGGAAGTGATATGTGGGCCATCTTGGGCATGAATCGTGCCAAGGATGCTACTTTGCCATTTAGGGACTGCACTTCCCTCACATTTTTCAGACTCTACATGTTAAGGATGGCTTGGCACTTTCCTGGATTAGCCTCAGTTCAGCGCTACGTCAACATGAAACCCAAGAATTTACCAGCTGGGACTGTAAAAGTGCATTTCAAAGGGTTCAACCTCATGTTGTAGTGCCTCAGACGTATGAACACTTGGCGCAGGTCGTCTATGTGGTCACCTCCTGCAGAGGTCTTGGCGATAATGTCATCAATGTACACCTCGACTATCTGGGTGTGTAAGCCTTCGAGCACCTTGTTGATCATACGCTGGTATGTGGCCCCAGCATTCTTCAGGCCGAAGGGCATAACGGTGTATCAAAAGACACCACGATCATTGATGAAAGTTATTTTCTCCTGATCCTCCTCCCACATCAGAATCTGATTATACCCTGAGTACGCATCCATAAAGCTCAAATACTGGTATCCAGATGAATCATCCACCATCCAATCTATATTAGGGAGAGGATATCGGTCTTTGGGACAACAACGGTTGAGATCCATGTAGTCAGTGCACATTCTCCATTTTCTATTGGATTTCTGAACCATGACGACGTTGGAAAGCCACGAGGAATAGCGGACCTCTTTAATAAATCCGGCCTTCAGTAATTCTTCTGTCTGCTCACAAGCAGCTTTCTATTTTTCTGGGCCCAGTCTTTATTTTTTCTGGGCAACCGGCCTCGTCTCTGGATAAACAGCTAGCTTGTGACAACAGAAGTCCGGATCCATACCAGGCATATCTGCTGCTGTCCATGCGAAAAGGTCTTTAAACTCCTGTAGAAGCATCAACAATCGCTGCTCCATTTCTGTTTCTAGCTCATCATTAATATGGGTGACCTTTTCTGGAGAATCTCCCAATACGATGTCCCTGGAACTTCCATCCGGTGTGGGCTTTGATGGGTTGGACGGATCAATGTTCAACTCCGCCCTAGGGTCCAAGTCAACGAGACTCACAGACCCCGCCGCCGATCCTCCATCGTTTAACTTTCTTTTCTTGTTGAAGGTTTGGAGCTTCACCATATTAAGGCTTAGGTTGTAACAATACCTTGCCATCTCTTGGTCCCTTCTGACAGAAGACACATTATTATCTTTGTCAATAAATTTAATAAGCAAATGAGGAGTTGAGACGATGGCCTCCATTGTGTTTAATGTGGAGCGGCCTATGATTCCGTTGTAAGGTGACTCCACATCAATCACCAAAATCCTGGACTTTACTGTTCTAGCCCCTGGCTCCCCTTCGAAAGATATCAGGGTATCTAAGTACCCCTTGGTTGGCTGCTTAGCTCCATTGAAAGCTGTCAAATCCTGCGTGTAAGGTTACAGGTCAGAATCATTAAAGCCCATACATTTAAAGCAGCTATAGAAAATAATATCACAAGAGCTTCCTTGATCAACAAGTATCCTTTTCACATCTTTGTTGGCGATAACTGCCACAATTACCATTGCATCATGTCCTCCAGGGATAATTAGACCGAAGTCATCATCAGAGAAAGAGATTATCGAAGCAGCAACCCCGTCTCTGAAAGGACGGTTGTCTCTGGGTCTACCTTGTAATGAAAGGACCATGCGATGATGATTCTTCCTGGCAGTGATAGAAGCTCCTCCTCCAGCAAAACCACCAGCTATCATATCAATGACCTCTTGATGACCCTGACATTGTTGCTGGGACATGACATTTTGCTGCGTGGGTTCGCCAGCCATAATTCCTTTTTGCTTTTCAGCGGCAGTAAATCTTTTGGCCGGCGTGGGACCATCGTCGTCACCGTCCTCACGATCTCTTTCTCGCTTCTGTGTCCGATCTGGATCATCAAATGATTTTTCTTTGAACAAGTACTATTTAAGCTTGCCCTCTCGGATCAGAGTCTCAACAGTGTTTTTTAAGGCTTGGCATTCATGTGTTGAGTGACCCTTTTGCTCATGGAATTTGCAGTATTTCTGAGGGTCTCCATGTCTACGGACCTGGGGTGGCTTTCTGACCCCGTACACCTTAAGCGTTGGCCATCCGACCTCCCTCAGAATCTGTGAACGTCGGATATTTAATGGAGCATAATGGCTGAACGCATTTACCTGTTTTTCTCGACGTCGAGGTACAGGACCATTAAAGACGTTGCCATGGAATGGTCTCTCCATGTGTTCTGACCTTGGCCTATCCTTATCTCTCCGTGGCTGTTGCTATGGCATTGGGGATTTTCCCTTCACAGCTGTTGCTTCCAAGTGCATCTCAATGCCTACGTACTTGGATTCTTTCTTTCTAAACTCCTCAAAACTCATAGGAGGACTCTTCGCCAATGACAGGGCGAAGGAAGAGTTTGGTAGTAAGGCTTCTATCACAATATGCAGCTATAGTGCCTCTGCTAAGTTTGGAACGGCAGCTGCTTCTTTGTAAAATCTCTTCAAGAAATCTTTGAGAGACTCATGTTCCCCTTGCCTAATCTAGGCCAGGGTATGAGATGTCTTAGGGACGTCTTTAGAAATAACAAAATGATCCACAAATGCTGTTGCCATTTCTTCCCATGAGTCGATAGATCCTGATGGTAACCCTTTGAACCAAACAAGGGCATCATCAACAAGGGTGCGAGGGAACATTCTACACATGACATCCTCATCTGCTCCTAAGTACATGGTTTCGTACACATATGCATCCATATGTTTAGTGGGATCCGTTTCCCCATCATACTTTCTAATGGAAAGTGGTTGGGTATTCTACAGATGCTTTGGGATGGTTACACTCATCAGCCTCTGAGAGAAAGGAACATTGAGTCTGTAAGTCCCATGGATTACCGCTGGCTCGTGCCTTCTGCGACTAGCCTTCTCACCAGAGTCATGTGTTTGCTCCTTCTCCTCATAAATGGGGATCTACGAATACTGGATACTAGCAGACTTTCTTCCCTTAGCTGTATGGTGCGTCCCATCAGTTTGGGATGTTGCTTTCTCTTCCATGCTTTTTCTTTCACGTTTCAACTCCACTAGCTCCTCCATTAGTTTTCGTATCATTTCATCTCTTGGATCGGGTGCAGATACTTACACCTTTCTCCTTGAACTCCCGACAGGCGACACGAAAGCCAAGCGTCTATTCACTGGTTGTTCTTAGGCCGTAACATCTCCTACGTGCCCATCTGATATATTTCTCCTATTTCCTTCCATGACGCCAGGCAAGACTTCGTAAATGAGAGGTGGGAATAACTTTATCTGGTCCCACTGGGCATGCCAATGATCTGTCCTGAACCGGGGTCAAGAGATCCAGTTATGTGAGTATCTGGTCTATATATCCGATGTCTCTGTATGAAGAGAGCAGTCTTGGTGCCCTGGAGGTCCTTCACATCGTCCTCACGCGTTGATGTAGGCGAAAGGTGGTGTCACCTGCGAAGATTCTCCAACGCTCAAGTCAGTAATCGTATTCCAAGTGAGGAATGTTTTTCAGATAGTTATTGTAAGTAGAGTAAAAGAAGTCCTTCTCTCCATAAATGAAGAGAGTTCTTATACCTGATTGGCTCGATATACGAGGATTTGTTAGTGGGGAACCAATAACCTCCATTAATATTATAAATTATTATTTTATATGCACTTGCCAGTATGATTGAGTCAAGTGGCTATTTTATATTGAGCGTAGGGAAAATAGGGCTAGACTTAGGGAACAAGTTGATTATTTCCAGGAGTAGATTATGGCTCGTAGCGTGGAAAATGAAATCTTTGTCCTTGTCCCTGTAGCAATGCCTTTTGTCTTTCGTATGGTGACGTATATGTTATCCGATGTGCATGGCATTATCCTGGACAACTGATATAAGGAGAATGCCTGATATGGATTTAGAGTCCGGATATATATCAACGACATTGGTAACACGTTGGAGAAGTGATAAAAACGTTGAAATATATCTTGTAGAACGGATACCGGTATTGAGACCGGATCAAGTATGTAATCTTAATTTAAACCAACCATTTCTTAAAAACTTTTTCTCCAATGATTTTCTTTTATATATATATATATATAATTATCTAGAACTTTTTCTTTGTGTGATATGATCATACTCATAGAAATTTAGCCATATGTTTCATTTTTTGTTGAATATACTTGAGGAAAATTCTACACATTGCTTGGAGCACACTATTAGAGTATGAATTATTCATGTTTTGGCTATTAAAATGACATGTTTGCTAATATAGAGAATGCTTATCAGTCTTATGATTATATTTTGATGCCAAACAAAATTTAATGTGATTGTAACCAAGCAATTGTTGTCTAGGACTCTATAACAAGCCCACGCTGGTTATTAATTTTTTTTATTTCAATTCTATCCTTAAGATAATCATTTTCGAGAAACTCAAGTCATTAAGATGAAAAAGAAATTATATAAAGGGTAAAATAAGAAGTTTGATAATACTTTTTATAAAAAATAAGAGAATTAAATGCATTGAATTGCTTTGGGTATGGGAGTTTTACTTGTTGGCCGAGGTAATAATATTGTTGAAATATTAGGAATTGTTTGATTTTAGTTTTTATTTTTCATTTTTAGTTTGAATTATAAAACTATCATTTTATAACTTGTTTCTTATTTTTAAAATTTAATATCTTGTAGTCATTAAAACTGGTAGAGGTAATTAACTTATCCCATTCATTCCTAGTTTTCTTTTTTCTTGTGAATGACACCATCATCATCATATTAAACATATACCTAATATATATTTGGCTTTTCTAACAGTAAAGAGGAGCACAAAAGCCTAAAGGACCACTTGAAGCACTCCGCCCCAAGTTGTAGGTAAAAGTATGCATCATGAATTAATTAGTGACTTTAATTTTCTAGAGCTTATGAATCTTTAATTTTATGCATACGATACTAAATAACTGTTGACCAGTTCCTGATTTGATGGAAACTTCATTAACTAAGGAGAAACTTGTCAAGATGGAGGAAAGTATTTCGGTCCTAATTTGTAAGTTGGAGCATATTTTCCCACCTAGTTTTTTTTACTCTATGGAGCATTTGCTTATCCATCTAACATATGAGGTCTTAGTTGGTGGTCCAATGCAGTATCGTCGGATGTATCCGTTTAAAAGGTGAGCGTTAGAACTTCTTAATTTCATTGCAACAATTTTTTGTAGCGACACTAGAGGCGTCTTTTGGAGGAACGAGCTGAGGAGGACTGACGACAAAGGTAGCTACTGTAGGAGCAAGCTGCTGAGGATCAACGACGGGCCGAGGAGGAACAAATCAAGACTCGTCGACAACTGGCGGAAGCTGATCATGCAGATAATAACGAGGCTACCCTCCTCTACTTCCCTGTCGTCACCACCACCACCACCATAGGATCCCCCTACACCGTGATCATGTTTTTCTATGGTTTATTTTTATTGTATGATTGTATAGATTGTATATAAATTTTGTTTACACTTTTTATTCGATGTTTCAGTATCTGTTTTATATCATTTTCTTTTTCCATGTGAATTTGTCAATTTAATATTATTAATGTATTACTAAAAATTTAATAAAGTAAAACCTTAAATTACAATAGTAATAGGCAATATAATTATTGTAATTTATTAACTGATATTTAATATTTAATATTTAACCGATATAATTAAAGAATAACTTATCAACAAAATCCTAAAAAAAACCATTACACGTTAGCGACGTAAATCACACGGTCGTTAGTAGGTAGTAACGTAGCGACAAAACATACATGGTCGCTATTAGGTAGTAACAGTGACTGAAGAGACGTGATCACTATTAGGAAGTAACGTAGAGACGGTACAGGGTGGTCGCTATTAGGCAATAACACAGCGACGAGACATGGTAGTCGCTATTAGGCAGTAATGTAGCGATGAGACATGGTGGTCGCTATTAGCCAGTAGCGTAGCGCGCTATTAGGCAGCAACATAGCGAGGAAACGTGGTCGCTAATAAGTTGCAACGTAGCGATGAAATACATGGTCATTATATACTGATATTTTAGTGATTGGGTACATGGTTGCTATATGCTGATACGCAATGACGACGTACGTGGTTGCTAATTTGTTACACTAGCAACGGGGTGCGTCACCACCCATGGGACCAGCTTAGCGATGATGTCACACCGTTGAAACATTTAAGATGGGGTGTTTTCCTCGTCACTGTTGTATCAGTGACGACTGAATTTCTGTCAAAAAATCTATCCCTAATTCACTTAGCGATGAAATTCAGATGCTTTAGCAATGGCTTAAGGCTGTCGCTGATTGATCTTTTTTTAGTAGTGGTAGTGAATAAAGAAGAAAAAAATTAACTTTGTAAGCACTTATCAAATCTTGATATATATGTTTACCCTAAACTCAACTTATCTAAACCATCACCAAAAGGAAAAGGAACTAATTAATACACTTCTCAATTAAATTTCCTTTCTTTTCCGGCACATGGTGAACATAGCACTATTATCTCCATCCCTAAATATAAGTCTATTTTTAAGGAAAAAATTATCCCTTAATATAAGATCCTCTTTCAAATTTTCATTCACTAATTATTTTTTAACTAAAATACCCTATTAATGTATGACTTATTTGAAATCAATGTAGTAATAAATAAAATATATTAATTACATTATTTATCTCTTATATGATAATTGGATAACAAGTGGAGAGAATTGAATGATGAGTCATAATCATCCTAAAGACAATTTTGAAAAACTATAATAAATTTTAAAAAAATTAATAATTTTAACTAAAGTAACCAACTGTTTTAATATGTGTAAATTAAATAAAAAATATTATATTTAGAGGTAAGAAACTATAAGATTTCAACATTTAGTAGAAGGGAATTACATTTGGGCAAATTTTTAAATAAATTAAAAAACAGTAGGAGAAATTTGTTTGCAACTAATTAGATAAGAAAATTTTGCATTATGTATAGTATAAAAAAGCATTGTTGGGTTAGGTATAAAAAAATTAATTGTCCTCTTAGCTGATTATTTTTTAACACTATAATAATTAATGTGATTATACGTAAAATAATTTTTTTAAAAAAACTAACTAAATATTTTGATTAAGGTGAAAGTAAATATATACTAGAAAAAATAAGTTTCTAAGTTCAACCCTCTTTATTACACACATCTGAAAAGAGAATAATAAATTTTGCTTTGAGGGTAAGTCTCAAACATCTTCTATTGCGAGGATATCCCCTCTTAATTTAGAGTTAAGTTAAATTTGTTAGTTTTAATATGAAATTAGAGTCTGGTTAATTTAAATATCAAGTGACTAGTAAATGTTTAATCATATATACAAACTATGTATTAGATGTCTAGTCATTTAAAATTCATACATCAGATGTGATTTATCTAGTATAGGGGCAAAGTTTCTGAAGTTGATACTGAGTATATCTTTCTATATATTACATTGGTCTAGTGAATATCTGGTATTATCTCACAGTCTAATCGGGAAAAAAGAGGTCTTATCATGATACCACTCAACCAACACACAAATATCTCGCATTGAGGGACGAAATAAGGTATCACTTGCGAAAACATTCTAACACTCAAATACCAAATAAATTAATATTAAAGCTTAAGCGTGGTTGGTGAACGTACCTTAATGATTAATAGATACATGATATTTATGGATTTGGGTGATGATAATGTCTTACATGAAATGTATCAATACGGATCCTGTAAAATACAGATAAAATTAACATGACCATAAACATTTTTAGCACCCTTGTAAGTATTTGACCGGTATCCCCCATGCCCCAATGTCTTGTTGAGAGGTTTATCATGTCGGCTAAAACCGTCTCTATATAAGTAGCATTCACATCAGTATCAAACCTAAAACCTAAATCAAAATGTTTAATTTGTGAATGTGAAAAAGATATTAAAATAATTTTCACATATAATTCCATATAAATCTAGAAACAATGAGTAATTATGAGTTGGCATTTTAGCGTGGTTATAAGACATTATTTCTAATAATTAACACGGTAGTAAATAAATAAGAGATTACTGTCCATGAATGATCCTAATTTCTATCCATTTTACTTAGAAATACGAGTTATTTGTAGTTTTGAGTTTTGACCTAATTACATGCATGTCCCATCGTACCCTCTTGGTTCCCTAAACTAAACCTTGCATTTCCTTTCTTGACTCATTACTTAGCTCTCTATAATAAGTTAACAATGCCTTAAACTTGACATCTTGCCAATATTCAAAAGAATTCATTGGATGTCGTATTTCACGACTTAAACGTGAAGTATATCATTGGAATTATCTTCAAGGGTTCATTATTCCTAATCTTTGTGAAAACATTAACACGTGATCCTTTTCTTCAATGCCACTATCCTTCCCAAGAAAATCACTATCAATAACATGTAGGTCACGGGAGACACTAGTACAAGATTAGTTCTCGAGTTGATTGATCAAATATTGAATACCACAATCTAACGCCGAATTGGATTCTGTTTTTTTCAAAGCTTACAACTTTCAATTTTTACAAATTACAACAAACCAATTTATTCATCATGCTGTCCAAGGTGGCCCATTCGGAAGCCTCTTGCCTTAGGCTCTCAATTTTTCAAAATTAAAATTAAATGTATTATAATTTTTTGTTATATTTCTTTCTTTTAATTAAAGATACCGGTACAGTTTGTGTCTTTTCATTTATCTTTCAATAACTTTTTATGTTTAATTATTATTTTTACTTGAAAAAATGAGAGATCAATTATATTCTTTTCCCCCCATTAAGTTAACTTTATCCTATTACATATTCTTTTTTCCTTACTAAAGTCTACTCTATTCTAGTTTTCATCTCAACAAAAATTAATATCTCAGCAAAAATTAAATAGATTCGTTTATTATCAATTGAAAAAGAATATGATATCTTAAATGAAATTAGTTATGATGCATTAATAAATAATTTTACATATAAAAAACTCAAAAAATAAATTTTATATAAAATCAAAGCTTAAAAAATATATTTTTCTTAATTTAAAAGACTTCATTTTAAAAATTATCTTAAATCATTATATAATTAGGGCCACCTCTAAAGGTGGCTCAAGTGGTTGGGCAAAAAGAAAAGAAGACGCAGGGAGGGGGAATGATCACAGGTCTATATCCCTCTCCTAAATATTCAACAATTAATATTTATAGATAAAAAAAAATCATCATGTTATCCATCTCCCCAAATGTTAGAACTAGATCGAGTAATAGTTCATGCTCATGCCTTTTTTTCATGATTGATAAACCAATAAAATCTCCTGAACTAGACTTGGTGTGTTTGTAAAATTTAAACCACAAATTTGAACCATTTTTTTTCTGGTTCCTAATTTTTTTTAATTTTTATTCAAAATTTTGAATTTAGTCTCTAAAATAATAACGATAATGTGAAAGTATATGGCACTGAGATATGATATATAGATATTAGGCATGTTAAACTAAAATTGATATATTTGGAATGTCCACCGTATGTTACACGGTAATCTTTTATGCACTTCCTCTTAAGATTATTTTAGACATTTTCAAAGTTCTGAACATATAAAAATAGGTTATCTAAAAATAAATTGATATTGTAATAATATTATATATCCTTATATTCTATCTTAGTGTATTCTAAACATTTAAATTTGTTTTACTTTTACCCTATCATATGTTATTTATATATTCCATCATGTACCAAATGGTCTTTAAGAGTATAAAATGTTTCAAATTGTTCTACTTAATCTAGTCTAAACGATGAGAATAATTGACACATTTAATGTATTTTTTAAATCTGTATAAAATAATAAATCTTATGAAAAGGACGAGAGAGAAGTGGCACGATTCAAATTGGAAATGCACTCTTAAAACCAAAACGGTACATTGAACAAAACCAGCAGCTGCTTGTAAATATGCATACACACACTTGCATGAACCGGACTAGAATCTCATTCTCCTTTTCCACCAATTATTAATTCCTTTTCCATTACATATATAAAGAGAAAGATCCAGCATTTGTCATAAGACAGGACAATTCACCTTAAAGGTTTGTTTTAACACATAATTGCATCGATCTTTAAGATTTAGTTATAGATAATTATCTTCAATTTATATGAAAAAGAACATTCAAGTCCGTATCATTAACCAAGTAAATGATTTTTTAAGAAAATAATGTTACTTAAAAAATCAAATATCAATTTAACTTAATCAAATGCTCAATGTAGCGTCTGAATATCAGTCATACCCCAAGATAAAAGTTACTAAGGGCAACATATACAAATACTCTAAAAAACTTATAAAGCTTTTATGTTTCAATTCTAATTACTTACATAAGACCAACAGTTTAGGTTTAATCATTTTAGTTTTGTATAAATAATACTCTCAAGGTAAGTATGATTATTATTATTTAGTTACAATTAATTCTTCCTTTACATGTCTACATTTTAAATCTTAAGCCACGTATAGCTAAAAGGTAACTCATCATTATTCTCTCAATTTTTTTTTTTCACAATAACCATGAAAATTAAAAAGAAGAATTTATATTATATTTCTTTTTTAATTAGGTTTTTGAATTTTGAACACACATTATTGTTGGATAAAAAAGAACACGGGAGTAGTAATATTATGTAACTCTCTGAATAAAATATTATATTTTATATATATGAAAAAACTTAAAATGAAGGAACTCCCTTGAGGCAAGGATTCAATTTTTACGTAGGAGACAGAGGAATTTAGAGTGGGGAATTAATGCTGTAAAATGCTACATGTCAATTCTTCTGCAGGTGGATGGTTCCCTTCTCTGAACCTGGCTCTGGAATTATATTTCAATGGAACTGTATCCATTTTCACACAAAAAATAACCTTTTCTATAAACTTATTTGACCTAATAAATTTTCATAAATAACAAAATTTCAGCAGTTCAACTGTTAAAATCAAAGTTCTTATTGTGCAGATGAAATTAACAAGGCTTCATAAATTTTGAAAGTTATTTTATATTTTGTCAAATAATTAACATTAATTTATCATATAAAACATATTTTAATACATATATATATATATATATATTACCTTTTAGGAATATCCAAAATTTATGGGCTAGATTGTCAAATATATATTTTTTTATAAGTAGTTGTTGAGTTAAATAAGTAAACAAAATGCTGCATAACTACTCCACCATTCGCTTTTACTTCTTTCTTTTTTATTGAATAATAAATATATAGCATAATAGAGAATTGGACTGGTGTTGGTAAGGCTAACGGGTTACGGCCCACAGTTGGAGAGTAAATAGTGAACTCCGTCGCACTCGGGTGAGTTGGTCTACAATGAGACCCACACTACACTGCAGAGCAAACCGGAGTTTAGAATAATTCTATCTTTTCAAATACCCCTTTAATACTCACTTGTGCAAATATAATTATAGAAATACAATCATCTAATTATTAGCATTGATTATCTACATTATTTAAGATGGATTAAATTTCACTTAACTAAATAATTAAAAATTAACCTGTAGTCAACCCTGGTTAAAAAATCTTAATTGAAAACTAAACAAGTCTTAAATATCCGAAATACATATGATAAGTATTTCATTTTCATAGATATTGTTTTAATAGTTCTTTTTGTGCAAAGTGTTTGCGGGAGTTATTTAGTGCTGCTTTGATTAATTAATCATTTTGCTTTTCCATACTTTGATATTTAGTAATACAAGTATTATTCTATTAGTTTAAGGGGAAGTACCTTTACATTTTTTCAAATTAATGATTGACTAAAATTGGGTGGATTACAAATTAGATTGGTGTTTTCCTTAACCCGAATTTCGATGTAAGTATAATTAACTAACAAAAATGCAAGTAAAACTTCTGCGTTTAAAGTCATAAGCCACAACACTTGCACCACGTACCGAATCGCATGAAATTAAGCGCCACAACATGATATGATAATAACTAGATCGATAAAATAGAAACCCCAACATATACGCCCTAAAGAAAATAGCAGTGGAAACAAGCATAGACAGAGTTTTCTTCCTTTCCTATATATGAAGATATGTGAAAAGAACTAAGAAATATGAGTCCCATCTTAGGGGTCACGCGGAAGCGTGTGAATAAGAATACACAATAGAGCCAAAAAGCATAAAGATAGAATCCCTAAACAAAGAAGCACACATGGGCGAGCAAAGGCTGAGAAAACACCAAGATTTTGGCCCCTTGGCAGTGTACTCCATAGCCTGGCTTTGCACTGCCAAGAGAGGGAAAACAAAGCAAACAAGGTCCCTAACAATGGGTTCCATGACCTAACCGTGGTTCCCTCTACTAGAAAAGGGGAAATTTGCATAAAATAAGGACCTGAGGCAATGAGTTCCGCAGCCTGACCGTGCTTGCTGCCATTGGTCGTGGTTCTCACTACCACATGTAACACCCTCAGTTACACCTTAATAAATTCTATGAAAATTTGTAAAAAAATTTTTTTTTACCAAAGATATGATTGTTAAAAGGAAACTATCGGAATAAATTAAATACATCATTTCTGAAATACCTCATAAGTATTATTAAAACTTTATAAAGTATTTGTACATTCATCCGAAGAAAATAAACATTAAACATTATAAGAAATAGAGGAAACTCCATGGCCCAGAAGCAGTTACTTATTAACATTATTTATTCATTGGACCACGGTATTCATACCGAGCTCCCTTTCTAGAACGTGCTATATTTACTGTCGAGATTCTTCGATCCTTCCCTCTGAACCATCAATTTAAAACATGTGAAACAAAAACACGGAGAAAGGAGTGAGAAACAGAATATAATATTCTTGATTAAGACATAAGCAACAAAGGGTTTTCACAAACCAATACATAATAATATCAATCACAATCACATACACAATCAATTATGAATGCATGAATGTTATGCAATATCTTCATCATAACTTACCTATATATGTGGGCCCTTAAATTTTAATTTGCACTGGGCCAACCAGGAGTTTACACTGTTCCATAAGTCCGGATAATATTAATATGAACAGCTCAACTGGCATGGAAACACTTAGAGACTAGTCAGATTGAGAAAGTTTTTATTGTGAAAGTACCCGACACTAGGGAGCTACCCTAGGTCCCCTGAAGCACCCTTTCACACCCTCTCATCCCAAGGCTCGTAATTAAGCCTCCTCTAATGTATCCTCGGTTTCTATAATCCGTCCCTAGACAATATCATTTCCTGTCACTTTAATGATTCATGATGCATGAACTACTCGTGTATTGTGTTGGTTAAGGCTTTTAGAAACTCAATTATTAAATCCCTTAAAGGTTTACAATATCATTTCAATAAACTGTACATTTTCTCAATTCTCTGAATTTCTGTCCCACAGAAATAAATTTGGTACAGTTTTTGAATCTCACTGAAATTTGAGTTTCTAAGCCTTAAATATCTAAAAACTTTCTCATATAAAACTTTACATAATCTTTCTCAAATTAAATCTTAACAAAATCAAATTTAGAAATCTCAATTATTTCCAAATATCTTTAGTTATTAAGTTGGAAAATAAAATAATTTTCTTTTGAAAATTTTGTTTTATTAAAAGAGAATAATCTTTAAGTTATTAACCAAAAATACTTAAAATTACAAAATTTTTCTTTATCTCAAGATTTAATTATTTCAATTTATTATTAATTTTCATAAAATATTTTCTTTCTAAAATAAATACTAATTTTTTTATTCTAAATATTGAAAATAAAGTTAATATGAATAATTTCTAAGAAGAGAAGATTTAAAGTAAAAATGTAAAGAGTAAGGTAAGAAAATTCTTACTGAGTTTTAGCTTTCCGTCATGCTCGCTATATGCTCAAACTCCATATCACAAAATCATCAATCAAAATCAAGCATTATCAATTATAAGTAAATATCATCAATCAGTCAATCATAATCAAATCAATTAAATATCATTAATACATATCATAATGTAAAATTTAATGATTATTAATATAGTCAATTTAAGTCCTTTTGGTCAATTCCTCGTATAGGTATATGTAAGTCCATATAATCCAGTCCTTGCATAGGTATGTTCAGTTCATATGGGTCATAATGGTCCAAGTCCTTGCATAGGTATAGTCCAGTCCATATAGGTCATAATGGTCCAAGTCCTTGCATAGGTATGTTAGAGTTAGTTAAACCGGATATTTAATTTAAAATTTATTAAAAATTTTAAGTTAAAAAGTTAATATTTTAAAATAATAATATTATTAAATTTAAAAGGAGTAGGAGACTCCTCCCATTATTCTTATGTCTTTTCATATTATACTCTTATCTCACTCCCCCTTACCTTTAGTTGTTACCAAAAGAGAGTTTGCTTTGCGCCTCCGACTTCTAGAAATATTAATACCAATCTTATTTCAGTATAGGTATAAGACGAAGATTAAGATTAATACTTAAAACAGAAATGGTAAATTTTGAATAGTGAATAGTGAATAGTAAATAGTGAATAGTGAATAGTAACAGTAAATAGTAAAACATGAATAGTAACGGTAAATAGTAAATTGTGAATAGTAATGGTAAATAGTAAATCGTAAATAGTAACGGTAAATAGTAACAGTAAATAGTAATTTACTATTTGAATAGTAATTTACTATTAAAATAGTAATTTACTATTGAAATAGTGTTTACTATGCAGAATAGTAACTTAAAATAATATTATTTTCAGTATAATAACAGATTTCTAAAAACGATATGAAAATAACCCAAAAAATATAAAAGAGAAGTATTCTTACCTTAGGATTTTGGCAGAATCTTCTCTCCAAAAACTTTTCTTCTCTCTCTCACTTCTACCACTATCTCACTAGCACTACTATATTAAGAAAACTTGATCTAAAATTGTGAATTCTAAAGAAGAAATCCTTCGGTATTTATAGGAAAAAATTTACTATGTATTCCATTATTTTAATATAAAAGTACTATGCATTTTTGAATTTTTTATTCCAGGTTACTGTGCACCTTTTGAAAATTTCGTACATGCACAGTGTTTTGCATAGTAACTGTCGGCAGAATTATTAAGCCAAATAGTAGCCTTTCACTCGGTATATTTTAAATATTCAAAATGAGTCCTTTTTGAAATTTAGTGATATTATATCAATCCTTACTAATTTTATAACATGTAATATAAAGTTGAAATTTTAAAAATCTAAAATTTTCTGTTAATAAAAATTTATTAATACGTTTCCAATTTTTTTAACGATTGGAAAAAATCAAGATTTTTCTCAAACCGATAATTTTTAGATAAGTCTACTTGAAACGGATTTTAGAAAATTTTTTTATAATTTACATTCACTTTCTTATAAATATTTTTAATTTAAGTCACTTATATGAATTTAAAATTATTTAAAAAATATTATTTTATTAAAAAAAATTCCAAAATTCCAAAAAATTCCAAAAAATCATAAATAATACGTAGATTAAAAAGTTCTAAAGAACCATAATTTAATTACTTCAAAATATTAATATAAAAATAAAAATAGGGGTGTTACAACTCTACTCCCCTTAGAAAATTTCGTCCTCGAAATTTACATTATTCAGTAAAACAAATGAGGATGAGACTCTTTCATCTCAGTTTCTAGTTCCCATGTAGCATCTTCCCCTCTCGTTTCACTCCAAATGACCTTTACAAGCGGAATTGTCTTGTCTCTTAACTTTTTTATTCTTCTATCACCTATTCTGATAGGTGGTGCATCATATGTAAGATTATCTTTAACTTGTATGACATCAGGTTCAATAACATGTGTAGGATCAAATATATACTTTCGTAAGTTTGACATATAAAAAACATTATGGATATTAGAAAGAAAAGGTGGTAACACTATTTGGTAGGCAAGGGGACTAACTTTATGAATTATTTGATATGGACCAATAAATCTAGGAGTTAGTTTTCGAGATTTCATTGCCTGACCGACCCCAGTCATAGGTGTGACTTTCAAGAATACATGATCGCCTTCTTGAAATTCGAGCGGCTTTCTTCTTTTGTCATAGCAACTTTTCTGCCTGCTCTGTGTTGCATTCATCTTTTCCTGAACTATTTTGATTTTATCCGTGGTTTGTTGTACCAACTCTGGTCCTAGCATCAAGTTTTCACCAGTCTCAAACCAACATAGCGGGGTCCTACATTTTCTTCCATATAATGCTTCAAAAGGTGCCATGCCAATGCTAGCATAGAAACTGTTGTTGTAGGTAAACTCCACATATGGTAAGAATTGATTCCAACTTCCTTTATGCTCTAACACACAAGCTCGTAACAAGTCCTCTAGAGATTGGATTGTTCTTTCTGATTGTCCATCCGTCTGAGGATGATATGCTGAACTCAGACACAGTCTTGTTCCCAAAGCCTTGTGCAAGCTCTTCCAGAATTGTGATGTAAAACGAGGGTCCCGATCAGAAATGATACTTGAAGGAATTCCATGCAATCTCACAATCTCCTCGATGTATAATTTTGCCAGCTTCTCCATAGAGTAACGAATATTGATGGGAATAAAGTGGGCAGACTTTGTTAGTCTATCAACTATTACCCATATTGAATCATGTCCTAATGGAGTTTTGGGTAAAGAAGTCACAAAATCCATGGTAATGTTATCCCATTTTCATTCTGGTATTTCCATTGATTGTAGCATTCCAGGGGGTTTTTGATGTTCCACTTTAACCTTCTGGCAAATTAGACACGCAGCCACATACTCTGCCGCCGCTTTCTTCATTCCAGGCCACCAAAATAACTTCTTCAAATCTTGATACATTTTAGTAGCTCCGGGATGAATGCTCATATAACTTTTGTGTCCTTCTTCCAGAATTGCTTTCCTCAACTCCTCTTGATCAGGGATACACACTCGATCCTTATACCTCAATAATTGGTCGTTTCGCACATTGAACTCGACTTCTTTTCCTTATTTCAAGAGTTCTTTCTTCTCTTGCAGGAATTCATCCTCTCGTTGAGCCTCCAGAACTTGTCTCAGGAATTCACTTGTCACTTGCAACGCTCCTAGTCTGTAGCTGTTAGCATTAACCTTTACTGCTAGGTTAAGATCTCTGAAGTTCTCTATCAATTCCAGCTCTTTAATCATCATCGTGGATGCATGTAGAGACTTTCGACTTAAAGCATCAGCTACTACGTTCGCTTTTCCAGGATGGTACTGTAACTCAAAGTTGTAATCCTTTAAGAACTCCATCCATCTCCTTTGCCTCATGTTTAACTCCTTTTGGTCGAATAAATACTTGAGACTTTTATGATCGCTAAACACATCGAATGTTACACCGTATAGATAATGCCTCCAAATCTTTAAGGCAAAAACTATAGCGGCTAACTCTAAGTCATGGGTAGGGTAGTTAATCTCATGTTGCCTTAATTGGCGCGACGCATAGGCTACAACCTTCTTGTCTTGCATGAGTACACTTCCTAGTCCTTGTTTAGACGCATCACATTAAACTTCAAAACTTCGATGTGGATCGGGTAGTACTAACACCGACGCAGAAGTAAGTCGATCTTTCAGCTCTTGAAAACTATTCTCGCATTGTGTTGTCCACACAAAAGGTTGTGCTTTCCGTGTTAACTTGGTCAGTGGGTATCCTAACTTTGAAAATCCTTCAATGAATCTCCTATAGTATCTAGCCAAGCTCAAGAAACTTCCAATCTCAGTGATTGTGGTTGGTCTCTCCCATTTTAAAACTGCTTCCACCTTGGAAGGGTCTACAGCTATTCCTCCTTGACTAATTACATGTCCTAAAAAGTTCACTTCTTCCAACCAGAATTCACATTTTGACAGCTTTGCATACAATTGTTTCTTTTTCAGGATTTCCAACACAACCTTCAAGTGTTCAACATGTTCTTCTCTGTTTTTAGAGTACACTAATATATCATCAATGAACACCACTACAAATTTATCTAGATATGGATGAAAAATCCTATTCATGTAATCCATGAATACGGCAGGTGCATTAGTTACACCAAAAGGCATTACTAGATATTCGTAATAGCCATAGCGTGTTCTAAAAGCAGTTTTTTGTACATCTTCTTTCTTCACCCTTATTTGATGGTATCTAGACCTCAAATCAATTTTGGAGAACACCGTGGCACCACGCAGCTGATCCATCAAGTCATCAATCCTTGGCAGAGGATATCTGTTCTTGATCGTCACCTTGTTCAGTTGTCGATAATCTACACACAACCTCATGCTACCATCCTTCTTCTTAACCAACAACACTGGTGCACCCCAGGGGGATACGCTGGGTCGTATAAACTGCTTTTCTATCATCTCTTCAAGTTGTTTCTTCAACTCTGCTAATTCTAGAGGTGACATTCGGTATGGTGCAATTGAAATGGGTCCAACTCAAGGTACTAGATCAATGGCGAATTCCACATCTCTTTCTGGGGGTAAACCAGGGATATCTTCAGGAAAAATGTCAGGAAATTCACACACAACCGGCAGATTTTTGATTTTTGATTCTTGCTCTCCTTTCGTTGAAAGCAATAGCATGAATCCTTGAACTCCTCATTTTAAAGAGGCACTCACTTGGTTGGCGGTTAGAAATCTCGAATCCTCAGGATTCAAATTCACTGGTTTTTTAAACATTATGGTTTTATTATGACAATCTATTAGAACATGATTGTCAGACAACCAATCTAGCCCAATAATAACTTCTAAGCCAGAAATGGGTAAACAGAAAAGATTAGCCTTAAAGTCCCTACCATCTATGACAATAGGGCATTTCCAACAGGCTTTAGAAGTGACAATGGGATTGTTTCTAGGAGTATGTACAGATAAGTCAAATGGCAGTTCTATCACAGGTAATTTTAGTTTTTCTACACAGTCATTGGCAATAAAGGAATGTGATGCACCTGAGTCATACATAACAGTTAAAGGAATCTTATTAATGATACACTTACCTTCCACCATGGAATCAGAATGAGATGCTTCTTCTCCAGTGATTGCAAAAACCTTTCCTTTTGCCTTCGGCCTTCCGACTGCACTATGCGCGCCTCCTTGAGTATTTATACTTGTACTTGCACCTTCAGGGTTTTCCCTCTTCATCTCTGGATAATCCTTGATGTGATGACCTGGTTTGTTACACTTAAAACAAACATATGTGTTTTTAGGACAATCCCTTTTCAAATGGGGTCCTCCATAGATAAAACATTTAAAATTTGGTGCAGATGTCGGGTAATAGCTTCCAATTGAAGCTTAGGGTCTGTTAGGAACAGATGCTGCTCCAAATCGGCGAAATAGCGCTTGGTAAGGCTTATTTCTCCTGAAGTCTCTTCTTTGGTGATGTTGAGGTCCTCCACTTCTCATTTCTCCTGCCTTGAGAATGTGCTCACGACTTTTGGTCATTCTATCCTTATGATCATCTTCAAAGATCCTGCAGCGATTTACCAATACAGAAAATTCACGGATTTCCTGCATTCGTATAGCTTCCTTAATTTCTGGCCGCAGTCCATTTACAAACTTTGCACACTGATCTCTTTCATTAGTAGCATCATTATAATGAGAATGAAAACGAGATAGCTCTTCAAACCTGGATGCGTACTCTCCAACGGTCATATTTCCTTGGGTCAGCGACAGGAATTCGAATTGTCTTTTCTCTTTAACATCAGCTGGAAAGTATTTCTCCAGAAACATATCCTTGAAATAATCCCAAGTGATCTCCACGTCGTTGACTTCGAATTGTCTACGCATGCTATCCCACCAATGTTCGGCATCCTCAGATAAGGCATAAGTAGCGAAGACTACCTTATCAGCTTCATTACATTGCAATGCTCGAAAGATCTTCTCTATCTCTCGAATCCAAATTTGTGCTCCATCAGGGTTATATCCTCCCTTGAAATGAGGTGGATTGCATTTTTCGAAAAGGTCCAACCTTCTCAAGGCATCATTACCTTGACCTTCATGTACTCCCATTGCATTGATTAAGCGTTCTACAACTCCAGTAAGATCGTTTCCAGCCATTAGTTTCCTGTTTCACAGTAACTGAGATTTGTCACATCAATCACAGTTACTACCATTCTATTCTTTATCACCTATACAGAGTTTACAGACAAAGCAAGATAGACCTTTTACCCAGGCCTATTGGATTAACTGCTCTGATACCACTTTGTAACACCCTCAGTTACACCTTAATAAATTCTATGAAAATTTGTAAAATTTTTTTTTTTACCAAAGATATGATTGTTAAAAGGAAACTATCGGAATAAATTAAATACATCATTTCTGAAATACCTCATAAGTATTATTAAAACTTTATAAAGTATTTGTACATTCATCCGAAGAAAATAAACATTAAACATTATAAGAAAGAGAGGAAACTCCATGACCCAGAAGCAGTTACTTATTAACATTATTTATTCATTGGACCACGGTATTCATACCGAGCTCCCTTTCTAGAACGTGCTATATTTACTGTCGAGATTCTTCGATCCTTCCCTCTGAACCATCAATTTAAAACATGTGAAACAAAAACACGGAGAAAGGAGTGAGAAACAGAATATAATATTCTTGATTAAGACATAAGCAACAAAGGGTTTTCACAAACCAATACATAATAATATCAATCACAATCACATACACAATCAATTATGAATGCATGAATGTTATGCAATATCTTCATCATAACTTACCTATATATGTGGGCCCTTAAATTTTAATTTGCACTGGGCCAACCAGGAGTTTACACTGTTCCATAAGTCCGGATAATATTAATATGAACAGCTCAACTGGCATGAAAACACTTAGAGACTAGTCAGATTGAGAAAGTTTTTATTGTGAAAGTACCCGACACTAGGGAGCTACCCTAGGTCCCCTGAAGCACCCTTTCATACCCTCTCATCCCAAGGCTCGTAATTAAGCCTCCTCTAATGTATCCTCGGTTTCTATAATCCGTCCCTAGACAATATCATTTCCTTTCACTTTAATGATTCATGATGCATGAACTACTCGTGTATTGTGTTGGTTAAGGCTTTTAGAAACTCAATTATTAAATCCCTTAAAGGTTTACAATATCATTTCAATAAACTGTACATTTTCTCAATTCTCTGAATTTCTGTCCCACAGAAATAAATTTGGTACAGTTTTCGAATCTCACTGAAATTTGAGTTTCTAAGCCTTAAATATCTAAAAACTTTCTCAAATAAAACTTTACATAATCTTTCTCAAATTAAATCTTAACAAAATCAAATTTAGAAATCTCAGTTATTTCCAAATATCTTTAGTTATTAAGTTGGAAAATAAAATAATTTTCTTTTGAAAATTTTGTTTTATTAAAAGAGAATAATCTTTAAGTTATTAACCAAAAATACATAAAATTACAAAATTTTTCTTTATCTCAAGATTTAATTATTTCAATTTATTATTAATTTTCATAAAATATTTTCTTTCTAAAATAAATACTAATTTTTTTATTCTAAATATTGAAAATAAAGTTAATATGAATAATTTCTAAGAAGAGAAGATTTAAAGTAAAAATGTAAAGAGTAAGGTAAGAAAATTCTTACTGAGTTTTAGCTTTCCGTCATGCTCGCTATATGCTCAAACTCCATATCACAAAATCATCAATCAAAATCAAGCATTATCAATTATAACTAAATATCATCAATCAGTCAATCATAATCAAATCAATTAAATATCATTAATACATATCATAATGTAAAATTTAATGATTATTAATATAGTCAATTTAAGTCCTTTTGGTCAATTCCTCGCATAGGTATATGTAAGTCCATATAATTCAGTCCTTGCATAGGTATTGTTCAGTTCATATGGGTCATAATGGTCCAAGTCCTTGCATAGGTATAGTCCAGTCCATATAGGTCATAATGGTCCAAGTCCTTGCATAGGTATGTTAGAGTTAGTTAAACCGGATATTTAATTTAAAATTATTAAAAATTTTAAGTTAAAAAGTTAATATTTTAAAATAATAATATTATTAAATTTAAAAGGAGTAGGGGACTCCTCCCATTATTCTTATGTCTTTTCATATTATACTCTTATCTCACTCCCCCTTACCTTGAGTTGTTACCAAAAGAGAGTTTGCTTTGCGCCTCCGACTTCTAAAATTATTAATACCAATCTTATTTCAGTATAGGTATAAGACGAAGATTAAGATTAATACTTAAAACAGAAATGGTAAATTTTGAATAATGAATAGTAAATAGTGAATATTGAATCATGAATAGTAACAGTAAATAGTAAAACATGAATAGTAACGGTAAATAGTAAATTGTGAATAGTAATGGTAAATAGTAAATCGTAAATAGTAACTGTAAATAATAATAGTAAATAGTAATTTACTATTTGAATAGTAATTTACTATTGAAATAGTGTTTACTATGCAGAATAGTAACTTAAAATAATATTATTTCTAGTATAATAACAGATTTCTAAAAACGATATGAAAATAACCTAAAAAATATAAAAGAGAAGTATTCTTACCTTAGGATTTTGGCAGAACCTTCTCTCCAAAAACTTTTCTTCTCTCCCTCACTTCTACCACTATCTCACTAGCACTACTATATTAAGAAAACTTAATCTGAAATTGTGAATTCTAAAGAAGAAATCTTTCGGTATTTATAGGAAAAAATTTACTATGCATTCCATTATTTTAATATAAAAGTACTATGCATTTTTGAATTTTTTATTCCAGGTTACTGTGCACCTTTTGAAAATTTCGTACATGCACAGTATTTTGCATAGTAACTGTCGGCAGAATTATTAAGCCAAATAGTAACCTTTCACTCGGTATATTTTAAATATTCAAAATGAGTCCTTTTTGAAATTTAGTGATATTATATCAATCCTTACTAATTTTATAACATGTAATATAAAGTTGAAATTTTAAAAATCTAAAATTTTCTGTTAATAAAAATTTATTAATACGTTTCCAATTTTTTTAACGATTGGAAAAAATCAAGATTTTTCTCAAACCGATAATTTTTAGATAAGTCTACTTGAAACGGATTTTAGAAAATTTTCTTATAATTTACATTCACTTTCTTATAAATATTTTTAATTTAAGTCACTTATATGAATTTAAAATTATTTAAAAAGTATTATTTTATTAAAAAAAATTCCAAAATTCCAAAAAATTCCAAAAAATCATAAATAATACGTAGATTAAAAAGTTCTAAAGAACCATAATTTAATTACTTCAAAATTTTAATATAAAAATAAAAATAGGGGTGTTACACCACACACTGATTCATCATGCAAAAATGTCATGTCTTGGAACCTTTGCCTCATACTTTGACTCAGGGACGGATCCACTTCTAGGTAGATAGGGGCAAATGACCCCATATGGATATATTTTTTTATCATATATTCCTATAATTTATAAATGTCTCCACGCCTAAAGTAACCAGAAAAACTTAAAACCACCCACAATGCTTTGCAACAACCTATTATCTAATATTCAAATTGACAATTGCAATCACATCAACGTGGGTGTATGCAGTATAAGCCAATAATTTGTTGCTAATTACCATGGCCCACGGGCCCATTACTAACTTTATAGAGCATTATTATTTCTTAAATTTAAAATATATGAAGTGATAAAAAAGGAAACACCACACGGCAACATTAAAATTCTAAAACACAAACCAATTCTTTTCTTTATCTTCTTTAGATTGACATTTCCTTTCTTTTTCTTCTTCAACGTGAAATCTTCTTCACCCAGTCACACAGATTATAGATAAAAAAATAATCAATTTTTTATATTCAAATTCCATGGTTTCTATTTATTTATTTATTTATTTTCTTATATGAGATTATGAACAATTATTTAATAATTAATTTTTTGTTTAATCAGGCTAAAACTTAAAGCTATTAATAAAGATTTCAAGGACATTGACAAAGAAAGAAGACAACACAAGTTACACAATCTTTGAAGAAATTTATTGTGAGTATTACTTTAGTCTTGTTTTTCCTATTTATGCAATCACTTTTAATATATCTATTTTCTATTTATTTTTAGAATTATGACATTGTTTTATAAGAAAATGGGTGTATGAAGATAAAATTAAATATAGTTATTTGGTTTTAATTTTAGAGATGGAAAAGTATTGCAAAAGAAAAACCACTTCAAAGCAAACATCTACTACTCAGTTTCAAGGACAAGTTGATGAATATAGAGATAAAATATTAGGTCCAATCTTGAAAAAAAGATTTTTAGAATTTGATTTGGAAATTCCTAATGATCTTGGATTAAGGCCACAAATTTCTGATTATCATCCAAGTGATAGGGATGAAATTAGGAGATATTATCTACAAAAGGGTCCTTGTCAACCAAAAGAGATTAATTTTCCACAAAGGCGATTTGGAAATACCTTTCATAGATTTAATCCAGATTGATATTTAAAATATGGCAACTGGTTAGAATATAGTCAAAAGAAGATGTAGCATTTTGTTTATGTTGTTATCTAATGAGATCAGATCTTGGTGAGCATAAGTTAAATGGTGAAGCATTTATTACACAAGGTTTTGTAAATTGGAAAAAGAATGATAGGTTTCAAGTTCATGTTAGAGCTCCAAATATTCCTCATAATCAAGCATGGAAAAGTTGTCAAACTCTAATGAAACAAAAATAACATATTGATGTTGCTTTGTGTAAATAGTCTGATCAAGCTAAAGAAGATTATCAAACTCATTTAACTACAATAGTTGATTGAATTTGATTTTTATTGCATCAAGGCTTAGCTTTTTGTGGGAATGATGAGTCAACAACTTCATGTAATAAAGGGAATTTTCTTGAGCTTTTGGATTTTCTTGCAAATCACAATGAAGTTATTCACAAAGTTTTGAAAAATCCCCATGGAAATCTCAAACTAGTAGCTCCCACAATACAAAAGGATATTATTATAGCCTTATCTAATGAGACCACTAAAGCCATACTTTATAATTTGGGAGATAAGTTATTTCATTTTGATTGATGAATCTAGAGATATTTCTGTTGAGGAACAAATGGTTGTGTTTTACATTATGTTGATAAAAAAAAGGGCAAGTTATAGAGCGCTTTCTTGGAATAATTCATGTATTTGATAAAAGTGCTTTATCATTGAAATTAGCTTTGGAGTTATTATTTGTAAAATATGGCTTGAGTCTGTCAAGATTGCATGGACAAGGATATGATGGAGAAAGTAATATGCAAGGTGAATTTAATGGTCTCAAAAGCTTAATATTAAAAGAGAACAATTTTGCATTTTATATCCATTACTTTGCTCATCAACTTCAATTAGCTCTTGTCACAGTGGCAAAAAAAATGTTGGAATTGCATTTTTTTTAATATTGTTGCTAACTTGTCTAATGTTGTTGAAGCATCATATAAGCGTCGAGATATTCTTCGTGAAAGTCAAATTGTAAAGGTGAAAGAGGCATTGAAAAAAAGAGAAATAATTAGTGGTCGTGGCTTGAATCAAGAAACCACAATAAAGCAGGTAGACGAAACTAGATGGGGCTCACATTGTTGTACATTTTAGTTTAATTTCTTTGTTCTCTTCCATGATTAATGTGCTTGAAATTATTGAAGAAGATGACACAAGTTTAGATTAAAAAGCTAAAACATGTGTTTTATTAAATTCTCTATAGTCTTTTCACTTTGTTTTCACCCTACATTTCATGAAAAACATTTTGAGGATTACTCATGAGTTATCTCAAACATTACAGAGAAGTGGTCAAGATATTGTAAATATTATAAAATTAGTTATAATGTCCAAGCAAAGGTTACAGGATATGAGAGATGATGGTTGGGATTCTTTGCTTAATGAGGTTTTATTATATTGTGAATATAATAATTTTGTTATTCCAAATATGAATGAAACCTTTCAAATGCAAGGAAGATCAAGGCGCAAAATGAAGAAAGTTTCTAATTTGCATCATTTTCAAGTTGAATTATTTTAACAAGTGATTGACTAGCAACTTCAAAAGTTGAACAATCGTTTTACAGAAGTGAATAGTGAATTACTTTTTTGTGTAGCATGATTATGTAACACCCTAGGTATTTTTTACTTAAAAGAATAAAAAAGGCATAATTAAACTTAAAATAGGGATAATATAAGTATATAAGGTAAATATCTAATTTAAAAATGAATTTAAATGGAGATGGTGGATCTTGCCTGATGCATAGCGTAAGAATGACGTGTAGCGTCAGATTTAAAATTAAGACTTGACGCATAGCGCCAGTATGACGTGTAGCGTCAGTGTCACGGATTGATTTAAAACATTACAGTGGCTGAAAAAAGAAACGCATGTAAAACAGGACTTTAGACCATTTCCTTTCTCCTCTTCTTCCTCTTGCAACTTTAGACCAAAATCTAAGTGGGTTTTTAGTGGGAACTTGTGATTAATTATATTTTGGACTTCGGGAACCAAGGTATGCTTTGGAGGGACCTTTAATTTTGAGTTTCTTTCTACCTTTTTCTCTTTCTTTCTCTATCCGAATTTACAGGTGATGCGGAGGGTTATGGTTTCATATTTTATGGCAAAAAGAAGGTTGGATATTGCTTCTAGGATGGTAAGGATGATAATTTACTAATAGGTTTGCGTTTCGGTGGTCGTAGGTGTCGAAAAGAGTATCGGAGGACCGAATGGTGACGTGGGGTTGGAATCAAAAGCAAAAAAGTAAACCAACTAATCGTGGGACACAACCGACACCAAGAGCAACTCGAAGAAGCGTGGAACTGAGGTAAGGGGGTGTTCGGGTTGTAATTGATTAGAATTGGTATGTATCTTAGGCTCAGAGGGATTTTAAAATAAGAATAGGGTGTGAGAAATTTAAGAAATTGGCTAGATGATAATTACATATAGATAAATATGCGTATGTATGATTATATGAATATTTTGGTAATTAAGGACTTAAAAAGAGAATGTATGATATAAAAGTGTGATGAATGTGTGTGATTATTTCATAAGAAATGGATGAATTGCGTTATGTAAATTATGTATATGTAGTGTGTTGTGAGTCATGAATTAAAATGGATAATGATGATGTTTCGTAATGTATATGTAGTGATGGTTGTGGATGACATGTTGTAATTGGTGAATTAATGGTGATTTGAAATATGGTGACATGATGTTTAAGGGTCAGGTCTGTGTAGCCGCCCTACGTGATTGGCGAATGTCAGTTTCTGACAGTTGAGTATGAGATTATTGATGATGAACCATGTGTTGTATGCATGTATATGTGATTATGTGGTGTGCAATAGCCGACGATATGATTTTCCCCTCATTTTCGACTCCCGTGATCTTTTGTGATCCAGTTGAGCTACCCAATGGTCAAGTAAAACCTAGTCGTTGAGTGGAGAGCGAAGTAAGGCTTGGTTGACCAAGCAGGGTTCACGAGGTGTCAAGTAGGACCCTCAGTTGAAGGTCGATTCTTTTAGTATCTGGATACTAGGTGTTAAATGTTATATTAGAGTAAGTTGTGATAACTTTGATATGATGTTAATGATGTTTTATTATGAAATTAATGATTGATGACAAATATGATATGAAATATGGATATTGATGATGATTGATGTAATATATGTGACTTATATGGTTCTTGAAATTGTATTGAGCATTAGACAAGTGTGAGTTATTGTGAAATGGAAGATACAATTATATATAATTATAATGAAATTGTTAAGTTGCGTAATACTAATATTAAGTTATTGGAATTGTTGTTTCTGTTATAATAGCCATTCTAGATTAATTATGATTCTCCAAACACTCACCTTTGCTATAATTTCTTTCTTTTAGTAACCAATGTCAGGGAAGGTGCGAATGCCCCGAAGGATGCTATCGAGTAAAGAGTGAATGCCAAGAAAGCTGTGGAAATGAAATTTTGTAATAGTTTAATGATTAATTATTTTTATTATTAGTTGATGCGTGTTATGATTCATGATGATTATAATAGTGCTTTGGGTGACTTGGAGTCCCTTGGATTAATTGTGACGTGTTGTTGGTATTTAATATATTTTTATGCATGAGGAATTGATAATGATGAAGTGAATCTGCAATGTGGATTGATGAATTTAGCATGTGTAATTAATGGCAGAGAGCCACATTTGATTGATGAATGGATACGGGTAGGTTCTGCACCGTGTATGTGAATTGTGTGTGATGTGATGTGAAAGTTGATTGATGTGTTAGTGTTTTGATGCATCTTATGCATATAGTGAAAATATGTGACAATATGTGAATTTAGGAACTAAACAGGTGATTTAAAGATCCTGTAGGTTTAAGGACCCCCGAAAAGGACCAATAGGTTCCCTATAACATTTAGAAACTGTGTATATAGGTCTTGGATGGTTTAGAACCTATTTGGGTAGTTTGGCGCATAGGTTTTGCACATAATTGGTTTAAATACATTTATGCGCATAACTTGCACATATGATAGAATTTTGGCAAATGGACTGTGCCAGCAATTCTGGAATAGGGGTAATATAGTGCCCATGAAGTTTGGTGAGGATTAAAGTTGAAATGGGTAATTTAAGACCCTTAGCTGGTTTTTATGCATTACAATGGAACTTTAGGCTATTTAAAAGTTGTCTAGAAATGGTTTTTTAGACCTCTAGGGTGAAATAACTAGTTTAGGATTTAATCGCTAATTAATTAAATATTTTGTGAAAATTTTTATGTGAATTTTACATAAAACAATTAAAAATAAAGGTAATAAATTAGGGGACGCTACAACTTAAATCCAAGAGAGTCATTTCTTACATTTGACAAGGAGAAATTGATTTGTTTAACTCAATTTTATCCTTCAGAATTTTCTCCGGTGGATCTTTTGGCACTAGATAGTAAACTTGAAAATTATATCAAGAATATGCGTTCAGAGTGTATTTTCAAACTTGGGAGGAATCCATAATCTTTCTATAAAGCTTGTAGAGACAATGAAACATATTGTATATCCATTATTGTATTCACTTTTAGAGTTAGCTTTGATACTACCAGTGGCAACCGTATCCATTGAAAGAACTTTCTCTAGTATGAATATCATCAAGAATCAGGTGCGAAATCGTATAGGGGATGAATGGTTGAATGATTATTTGGTTACTTATATAGAAAGAGAATTTTTTGATAACATTGAAAATGAGAAGATCATTTAATTTTTTCAAAATATGACAAATTGAAGAGAACATTATGATGTATATTTATACTTTTTAAGAGTTTTATATTATCTTTTCTATGTTATATGTGCATATTGCCCTCATGGTTTTAAATTTTTGGATCTGTCACTGCTTTGACTAGGACTTTTTAGCACACACCTTACTCAAGTAATTCTTTGCATTTTAACATGGAAACCTTTTCTAATATATCATGCTTATGACCTATCAATCATTCATCTCGTTATATAACATGTTAGACTTGAAACAAGCCATTATGTAGAATTTTCTGTAGAATTTTGGTTTGGGTCAACTTCCGCGTGCCCTAACTTATTCGTTCTATCTCTGAATGTTGCCAAATTTTAACACAAGGTTATTCATACTATTTGTAAACTATTGTCACCAATCACACCTAAAAATTCTTAGAAATGAGGAAGTTATGTAGAAAATACAATTTGGCCACATATGGATTAATGACACTGGAACGTCCATGTATTTTATCATCAACTTGGTGAATTAATTTCAAGATATAAGGCTTTCCCATTATAACAGGTTGTTGAAAAGAATCCCCTGTTCTTCCATTAAATATTCTGCTTTTTCCTAGATACTCGGGTTCAAATATCTATGGATTCAATGTTTGTTTACTGGCTTCATATAATTCATAATCATTTTAATTCAAACAATTTCAGGACATATGGTGGATTACATTCTCAACACAATACCATTACAAAGCACAATCTAAACCTCTAGTGAGGTGTGAGTTACCTATCCACTACAGTTATATAAATATATTTCCACATATCAACGTACATATAAAAACTCATCATTTGGCATCACATACATATGGTTGCCAAGTCAATCAAAGGGCTATGACACAATCTCCATACATCATAAAATGATACTATATGACCACACTATTAACATATTCATATCAAGTACTACCACAAAAATAATTAAATACAATTTTCTCATTTTCCATTGCATTACTCTATCTCTGAGCTCACCAAGCAACATCATTACCCTGAAAACTTACTAAAATAAAGGTTGAAGGGTGAGTCTCACTCATAGTAATAAATAGTAATTACAACAATAGTTATAAGATAACTCATCAAACCATACATATATTTATCAATCATCTTTTCAATCCCAAACATCACTAGGCACCTCCAATTCTTCCAATGTATATATATATACATATATATATTCTCTTGATGCAAATGGTCGAATGCCATGGACTTTCAAAAATCATATTTTTTTTCAAATGCATAAAAGCATGCAATGCATATCTGACTTAATAAATGGTAAATTTGAGTGCCAAAACGAATAATCCACACAGCAAATCTAAGTGCTATAGATTAGTGAATATCCTGGTAACTAGACAGCAAATCTAAGTTCTATAAATAGTGGTACCTTGGGAACTGTATGACAAATCTGAGTGCTATAATCGAGGACCCATGCAACAAATCTGAGTGTTCAGCGAATCAAAGCGTTGTATACATAAATACATATGATGCCATGAGATAATTATACATTATGCATAGATGCAAATCCAGGTGCAACTTCATATTCTTGACATCATAGCCTAGCTCCATTATCCTCAATACTCCTTAATTCATCATTCATCAATTCACATATATACAATTTAAAATAGTTGGAGCCATACCAATTCATACTATAACACAATCAACAACAACATTATCATACATCATCCATAACAAAATGGGCCAATCATGACATATTCATATTTTGATTCAATTCATATGGTCCACATGTTAGGCATAATTTATAGCACTCTAATGAATGCCTAAAATACAATATATCAACAATGATAGGCAATAACATAATTGATTAGCAATTTCCCTTATTTAATTGATTTATTCCTATTATTTTAGATTCATTCATTCTTTGATTGATTAGGTTAATCTTAAACTATAGGATCCAATTATGATATAAACATCTATATATTGTAAATTACTTACTCATGAAAATACAAGGAAAACACATTATACATATTCTCACATGGTGTCAGCCTAACTTCGATCTCACACACTCAAATTGTGTTTTCTCTTCCCCTGCCTCATGGCCACCGACGCTACTTCCTCCTTTGGTGCTCTCTCCTTTAATACCATGATCCATATGCTAACCGTTCGACTCACCTCCACCAACTTTATCTTATGGCGTCAACAACTTTTCCCACCCCTCGAAGGACAATCTTTATTTGGCTATATTGATGGCTCCATTCCCATCCCTCCTACCAAGATCAACTCCACTGAAAATGGTATTCAAACCACTACAGTAAATCCCGCTTTCATATCCTGGAAACAACAGGCCCAATGTTTGGTGAGTCTCCTCCAATCATCCCTGATAGAAGAAACTTTAGCCGAAGTAATTCATTGTGAAACCTCTCAAGAAATTTGGAAAACTCTTGAATCTCTTCTTGGCAGCGACTCCAAACAACGTGAAATCAGCATTCGTGACCAACTCCTCCATCTCAAAAAAGGTACAACCTCTGTCCGTGATTTCTCTAAAGCTTTTCGTGATCTCTCTAATCAGCTAAGCACCATGGGTAGACCTGTTGATGATCTTGATAAATTACACTGGTTCCTACGCGGTTTGGGCCAACATTTACCAGCTTCAGTAGTGCCTCGCAACTGGCCATGCACTTACTCCCCTTTTTTGAGATCTACTTTTTGCAGCAAAAAGTTTTGAGCTCTGCTTGAATGCGGTGGAGGATACACCGACTTAGGATGCTTTCTACACCCCACTACCTATCGTCAATCCTTTGGGTATCATTCTGCCTTTGGTTCTCGTGCTCCTTTCAACAGACGACGAGGTTGAGTCAACAAAACTTTGTACAAGGTGGTCATGGACGTCGAATTTGTGGTCCCATTTACTGTCAGATCTGTCGAAATAAAGGCCACTATGTCACTTTCTGTCACCAACTTTACAATGGTGCACCCTCATCCTCTGCTAACATTGCTGAATCCTTTGCGTCAGCCTGCAATATTGCTACTATCACTCCCTCTAATTGGTACCTTAACACTGAAGCTTCTGCACATATGACACCAATTCATTACACTCTAGACTCCATTGAACCATATTCTGGTAATCACATTATTCTTGTTGGTAATGGTAATGCTCTACATATATCTCATATCGGTTCTCGTTGATTAACATCTAATCTGCATCTCTTAGACATTTTGGTTGTGCCTGGCCTGCAAAAAATCTTATTTCCATCAACAAACTCATTCATGATTTTCCAGTTGATGCTCTATTCACTGATAACTTATTTTTTCCTCAGAGAAAGGACATAGGACAAACTCTAGCAAAAAGGAAATGTGAGCATGATTTATATGTGCTAGAGCATGGGCAACTTGCCCTTATGGCTATTTTAAATTCTAATAAATTACAAGGATCTTTTGAACTTTGGCATTCTCATCTAGGCCATGTTAATTATGATACTATTATTTATTTGAAAAACATTGGTCATTTATCTTTAACTTCTGTTTTACCAAAACCTACCATATGTGCTTCTTGTGAATTGGCAAAAACTAAATGTTTGTCCTATTCTGTTAATGAAAAATGCTCTTTGCACACATTGGATCTCATTCACTATGACTTGTAGGGACCTGCACCTATTTCATCCACTTCAGGATTTCGATATTATGGTATTTTTGTTGATGATTATTCACGATTTACATGGCTTTATCCCCTGCGTTTCAAATCAGACTTCTTTGGCACATTTGTAAAATTCAAAAGCCTTGTGGAAAATCAGTTAAATAGTCCAATCAAAGTACTTCATAGTGATGGGGCATTGAATTCACAAATAAAAGAGTATAAGAGTTTTTTCAGGAACATAGAATTCTCCACACCATGTCCTGTTCTCATATACCTACTCAAAATGGATGAGCCGAACACAAGCATCGCCACATTGTTGAAACAGGACTTGCCATGCTTTTTCACTCACATCTCCCCACCACCTATTAGCTTGATGCATTTAGTTATGCCGTATATACTATAAATCAGCTACCAACTCCTTTACTTAAAGGCGCGTCTCCTTTTGAGCTCTTATATAATGCATTCCCAAATTATGCACATTTTCATCCTTTTGGCTATCGTGTTTATCCTTGCTTGCATGATTATGCTTCATATAAACTATCACCCTCCAGTGCTCCTTATATTTTCCTTGGTTACAACAGCATGCACAAAGGCTTCTGATGCCTAGACACCTCCAGTTCACGCACCTACATTACTCGGCATGCAAGGTTCGATGAAACTTTCTTTCCTCTGTCAGTAACAGGATCTGCTTTTTCAATATCTACCTTGGCACAGTCTTTGTTTGACAAACCATCAAGGACCATAATGGTTCCTCCTTAACCTGCTTCACCGCCAGCTCCTCTAGCCCCCACATCAACACCATCTCACCTCTATGGGTTGTGTCCTTCAGATGACGTTACTCAAACTCTACTAGAATCTCCTGCAGAGCCTCCATCTGAGGCATCCTCTCATGCTCCTCCATATCATCCTATGGTCACTTGTGCCAAGACAGGTATCTTTAAACCTCATCACTTTGCGGATATTACTGTTTACAAGCCATCTTCTCTTTTGTATTCCTTGATAGCTCATTATGATCCTAAAAGCTTTAAATCTGTCACCAAATATCCTGGTTGGCTTGCTGCAATAAATGGGGAGATCTTAGCTCTGTATTCAAATAAAACTTGGGACCTTGTTCCTTGTCCTCCACATTCAAACATTGTTTACTCCAAATGGGTGTTTCGCACCAAGTATCTCTTAGATGGCTCAGTTGATCGATTAAAAGCTTGTCTAGTTGCACAAGGTTTCACTCAAACACCAGGTCTTGACTACACTCACACATTCAACCCTATGATCAAGGCAGCTACTATTCGTGTAATTTTATCTCTTGTTGTGATGAAAAATTAGCCATTACATCAGCTAGATGTCCATAATGCATTCTTACATGGTCATCTATCACAGCCCATATACATGGAACAACCCCCTGGTTTTATTGATCCTAAACATTCTAACCATGTTTGTCTCCTTCAAAAAGCTCTTTATAGTCTTAAGCAAGCCCCTCTTGCATGGTTTCAAAGGTTCAGTTCATTCTTATCGCACCTAGGTTTTCTTGGTAGTAAAGCAGATTCGTCTCTTTTTACATATCAGCATAAGGGAGTCATTCTATATCTTCTTGTCTATGTTGATGGCATAATTTTAACTGTAAATAACTCCTCTACACTACAGAAAATAATGACTAAAATTAATTCGGAATTTGCAATTAAAGATCTTGGTAAACTAAGTTATTTTCTTAGGTTTGAAGTACACTATGTCTCCAATGGCATTTTTCTTAGCCAAGCAAAATATGCCCATGGCCTATTGAGCAAGGCAAACTTACTCAATACCAAACCCATTGGCATGCCCCTTGCCGCTAACATCAAGTTCACCACTACAAGGGATCCCTTTCCTAATCCCACTCTCTATTGCTCCCTTATAGGTGGTCTCCAGTATCTCACCATCATCCACCCGGATCTATCTTTTGCAATCAACTCGGTTAGTCAGTTCCTACAAGCACCCATAATTAATCACTTCCAAGCAGTAAAACGTATCCTGCACTATGTTAAAGGCACCTCCACTTTTGGTTTGTCTTTTACCAAGGGGACTTCTACCGACATTCTTGGATATTCAGATGTTGATTGGGATTGTTGCATTGAGACACGTCAATCAACCTATGGATACTCTATATTTCTAGGAGGAAATCTTATTTCATGGAGTGCTAAAAAGCAACCAACTGTTGCCCGTTCTAGCTATGAATCAGAGTATCGAGCAATGGCCAATGCTGCTTCTGAACTAATTGGTTACCCATTTATTGAGAGACCTTCACATCTCCACTCACTCTCCAACACTTCTTTGTGACAACAACAGTGCTATCTTTCTCACTTAAAACCTAGTTGCTCATAATCATGCTAAACATATCGACATAGATTATCATTTTATACATGAATTGGTCTTATCAAAAGAGCTCTTCACTCAATTCATACCATCAAATCTTCAAATTACAGATGTCTTCACCAAGAGCTTGCCCAGACTATTGTTTGAATTCTTCAGAACCAAGCTCCGCGTAGGACCAAACCCAACATTGTGCTTGAAGGGGAATAATAGGCAACAACATATTTGATTAACAATTTCCCTTATTTAATTGATTTATTCCTGTTATTTCATATTCATTCACTCTTTGATTGATTTGGTTAATCCTAAATTATAGGATCCAATCATGTTGTAAACATCTATATATTGTAAATCACTTACTTATGAAAATACAAGGAAAACACATTATACATATTCTCACAAACTATTTAATCATGTCCTAAGGAATCTCACAATTCAACAACCAAATAAACATATTGTAAATTAAATATTTTTGGCATTACACTTCAAATTAGATATTTAAATGAAAGACCCGTTTCTGGTATAATAGTTCTTATTTGCTACTCAAATAGTAAACCCCTTGTACGTCAACACATACCTTATAATTGTAACATCCCTATTTTTAGTAAGCAGTCTTAACCTTATAAATTTTCAAGTATGGAGTACTGTAAGTGATAATAAGTAAATAAAATACCCTGCAGGTAGTCTGTAACATCCCAAAAAAAAAATTTCATTCTCATGTATAATCATTTTTAAATAGACCATTAATGATATTATCCATTTTATCTCAACTTTCTACACAAATTTGGTTAGGAAAACATTTTTGTGAACACCTCTTTTGGTCCGGCTCAAATACCTTCTTTGATACTAACTTCCGGTAGCGCTCTGATTGAGACATTACCGAGTAAAATATTATTGAGCAAGCAATTTCCGAGTGGATCATGTCTGAGATAAGAGTGTCTGAGTGTAGAAAGGAATCTGATTTCGAGTAAGATGTTTCCGAGTGAGTCATGACCGAGAGAATCACTTCCGAGTGAAGGGAGTCCTGGCCTCGGAGATATTTCTGAGTGAAGCGGGTCCAAGAGAACCACTTCTGAGTGAAAGGGGCTCTGACTTCAAATGAGCACCTTTCGGACAAAGACGTTTCCAAGTTCCATACTTCTGGGTGGAGTGTCTCCAAGTGACTAGTTTCCGAATGAAACGTCTCCGAGTGAAACGTTTCCGAGTGAAACGTCTCCGAATGAAATGTTTCCGAGTCAAACGTCTTCGAGTGACTCGTCTCCGAGTAAAACGTCTCTAAGTGAAACGTTTCCGAGTGAAACGTCTCCAAATGAAACGTCTCTGAGTGAAACGTTTCCGAGTCAAACGTCTTCGAGTGACTCGTTCCCGAATGAAACGTCACTGAGTGAAACGTTTCTGAGAGAAGTACTTCTGAACGAAGAAAAACTTTGATTTCGAATGAGTACTTCTTGGGCCGAGATATTTCCGAGCAGTGAATTCCCGAGTGGGGTATCTCCGAGTTGAGTGTAACTTTCCCAAAAAGGGTGTCTCCGAGTGCGACACTTCCATGTAGGATGGCACCGAGTGAGACATTTTCAAGTGGGATAACACCAAGTGAGATTTCTGATTTCCACGTAGTATGGCTCCGATTGAAATATACCGAGTGAGTTATTTTTAGGGGAAGTACTTCTGGACAGAGAAAGGTTTTGATTTCGAATAAGTATGTTTCCGAGTGAATAGTTCCCGGGGGAAGTAAATATCCGAGTGGTGAACCCCTTCATTCTATTCGTGCTCGGGTGTCTTAAAGATTGCCTAGAGCCTGTGCTCGGGTCCATATTCAAAGTTGCCGAGAGCTTATGCTTGGTTTGTCTTCGAGATTGCCTTCGACTCCGAGTGATACTCCTAAGTGGAAAGATTTCAAGAGAGGACTGAACTTCGACTCTGAATGATCCTTTCGGTTGAAAGATTTTCGAGTGATGCACTTTTGAGAGAAATATTTTTGAGTGAAGAAAGACTTTGACTTCGAATAAGTACTTTTCAGGCAGAGATATATCCAAGTGGAGAATTCCCGAGTGAATCAACTCTGAACGAAAAGTGGCTGACTTTGAAAGAACACTTTTCAGGAAGATATATCCAAGTGAGATATTTCTGAATGAGCCCGGGTGAGACATTTTCGAGTGAGTCATTTCCGAAGAAGAAAAAGCTATGACCGAGTGTTTCAAGCAGAAACATTTCCGAGCGGATTCCCTCCGAGTGAAGTAATTCTGAACGAAAAGAGGCTCTGATGAATCCTTCTCGGAAAGAGACATTCCCGAGTATTTTCAATTTAATCTTTTACCATCAAGGTGCCAAAGCTTCCCATCGATGTGAGCTCTAGGAGAAGATCAGCCTGTTATCCCTAGAGTAACTTTTATCCATTGAGCAACGGCCCTTCCACTCAGCACCATCGGATAACTAAGTTATTAATTTCTTAGGCTCTTCCAATTCCTCTCGTCAAAGTACCACTCAAAATACGTTATCCTGTACACATTTTAATTGTTAGTTAGAGTCCGAATTTGAGAATATGGTCAACTACAAAGTTATTCCTCGTTGTCTTAGTCTTCTAACAAGACCAAATTTGTTAAAATCCATTAAGATATGAGAGAGATATGTCCAAAATACCTAAGCAGTGTCAGAATTAATATTTTACTTCAGTCATGCAAGCTCCATTATGTAAGCTGCGGAAATGATCAACAATACAGCTCATTTTCTTATCTAAAACCTCCATTATTACCACAATTAACGCACCTAACATTCTACTACAATCCTATTATGAAAAGCTTGTCCCCCACTTGTCATTTGCATCAAAAAATTGATACCACATCTTGTTCCCAAGTCTGAATTCTTAGAACAAGCTAAAGTTAGTAAAGTTTCTCTCTCAGTTCCTTTTCTCCATCAAGTCACTCTTGATCTGAAGCTAGGACAATAAGAGAACATTTTCAACTACTCTAGGATCCTCCATCAAGGTAAGGGTGGTATATTCTCTGGTATCCTGGGGGGGACAGTGTGTTTGGAAAGACTAAGGTACTTTTGGTCCTTACCTTTTCGAGGGCAGGTTCGGGAATTGTTGTTAAATTAAGATGCTTTAATTTTTATATATTTGTTTTATATAATTTTTATTGCTATGTATATGATTAATTGGCTGTGTTGATTATTACTAACCATGATGATTAAATGGATATGTTAAGTATTGAATTGTGAAAATATTAAGAACCATGGGTGTCTATGTGGATTCTAGTGAGGAAGTTTTGAAAGATGAGATAAACAAGGAAATAAGGATGAAGGGTCACCATTTATATCATTGTTACTATTATTATGATTATGATTACGATTATAATTATAATTATGAATATGATTATTATTATTATTATCATTATTATGATTATTATTATTATTATTATTATTATTATTATTATTATTATTATTTACTATTAAGCTTAAAGGCTGGCTTTGCCGCCTTACTCCCTACATTTATCTTTCTTTCTATTTCTGCTTATTTATATTATAATGGACGGCTCTGCCGCCTTATTCTTAACATTGTTTTTATTTTATTTAAATTTTGTCATTTATTTTATGGAATATACAATGGCCAGCCTTGCCGCCTTATTCTCTACATTTATTTTTCCTTTTATATTTTTTTTATAAAACAGACGATGCCTTATTATTATTATTATTATTATTATTATTATTATTACTAATATTATTACTGTTTTAGTTATGAATAATGAAATAAGGAACATACTACTTACTCTTTAAACGAAGCATTATTTTAGCCAAGATATAACTGATATATTTTTTTAGAATAAGAATAAATAAAATAATAAAAATAACCTATAACGTCTGAAAAATAGGTGGGACCTAAGAACATGAGAACAAATATTACGAGGCTGGAAACACATAGATACCCATGGATCAAAGTAATGATAAAACTTAAATAATGCATTTTGCATCATGAAGATATTTTTGAAGAATTAAAACTAGAGCATACACCAGGTACGCTGGAGGACATTCACGTCCGATCTCTGAGGAGAATCTTGGGAGTACAACCGGGACGGAAACCCAATGGCATCAGAGTCGTGCCTGAAGCCGGGTCAGACGATGCAAGTCTGGTGTACTTTGACTAAATGACGGAATGTAACTATGATCGTGTAGAGCCAAGTCCAAGGATAATATAATGATTAGAACCTGTGAGTTCATTCGTACCTTATAATGATTAAATAATGATTGGGGGACTTGGTGGGCTCTGATCGCTCTAGTATGGGAACGTTGTGCCCAGGGGCAACTTGAGCAGGACGACTTCCAAAGAATGAGATAATGGTGATGGTGGATTGGTTTATTGGGCCCACATGCATCATGAGACTTAAACTTAAGATAAATTATAATAAACCTAACTCATGCATTCCATAACAACATTATTGATTGTGATAGTTGTAAATATGTTAACTGTATTATTTATGTTATATTATCTATTGACTGGATATGTCCGCACCGGGAACCTTCAGGGTCTGGGGTATATACTCACCATTTCTGATTAATAATAACAAAGGAGCTAGGAAACCAAGAACTGGAGTACGAAGAATAGCAATGGACCAACTGGGAGCACTCAATAAAAGTAGGATATATGTAGTTGAATATTTATAAATAAATAATAAGACAATGGATGACTGTATATATTTAAGGGTGCCTATGTGCCCCATTCTGTTAAGAGAACAATTGCTTATGGTTTGTGAATGACTATGTGAATTACCTACTATTTGCTTCCACTGATCTGCCATTATTTTACTTTAAAAAAAATTTACTTTTTCTAAAAACTTTTAACCTCTTAGTTAAATAGGATGAACCTATAGAAGGGTCTGTCTTATTTAATCGATGGTGTTACAATAATGATACCTGACTTTCTGAATTTAGTTTCGATACTAATTCAACTTTGAACATCAAAACCCTACATTCAAATAATTCTGAAAACTTAGCTAAAGGCATTCTCTTAATCTATAAACCACCAAAATACAATAATTGATGCTAGAACCTTAAATCAATGGAGTTTCAAAAATAGTTTTACTTACTGTAGGTTATGAAACTTGCCGACGGAGCGTTGAAACTGCCTTAGAGCTTCAAAATCTGTCTGACGATCTCTGAAAGTGAACCCTGACCACTCTTTGACGATTACCCAAAGAAAACTACCAAAAATAGAACAACAAGTTTATGATTTTCATCACCAAAAAAGGAATAAAAAAAGGCATAAGCTAGGGTCTTTACCTCGGGGCTTCAAAATGGAGTTTTTGTAAATATTCAAACATCACCCACCCTTTCCAATGGAGGCCATGACCAAGCTAGAGGGAGAAAAAGGAAACCCACCATTAATGCATGCCAAGGAGAAAAGGACATGGAAATGAAGTCATGCATAGCTTTACCTTTGAGAAACAGAAATTAAGAGGAGAAGATAAGGGAGGGTGCAGTTTGGTGGTGATAAGGAAAGGATAATGATGGAAGAGAGAAGGGCACAGGAAGGATGATGATGAGAAGGAAAAAATAGTGGAGGGCGTGAATGAGAAAGAGAGAAAATAGAGAGCATGTGAGGGAGAATGAAGAGTGACATGAATTTTGAGGGGAAAAAGAGAAAAGGGAAAATTAATTGAATTAGTTAGTTTAGGTTGGTTAGGGGTAGTTCAGTCTTTTAACTTGATGGTTTGAAGAACAGACTTAGAAGGGAGGTTGAATAAGTCTGTTCACTCTTTGATACCAATTTCTTCATTTAAAATAAGTAAGGCTTTTTCATAATTGATTTAGCAGTAGATTTTTATACGTAAAGAAAAGGCTACAAGTGCATCAAACTCTTGTAAGGATAAGGATAGAGAGAAAGCACACAAGAGATTTATACTGGTTCACTTCCAATGTAGAAGCTGTTAGGAATCCCTAAGCATGAGCAGCGGAAAAATAAAAGGGATTCCATAGGATTTGCAAGGTTCCGTGTTTCAAAGCACAAAACAATTTCGAATTATTTTAGGTTACCTCTTGAAGAACTCCGAAGCAGTCGTAGCCTCGTCCTTTAGGAGTCCACACGAGCACTCCCACCAGAATCGCAACACTTGCCAACTGCTAGTTTGACGGCGTGTAGCTCTTGCAACTTTTTGCGAATTTGTGTCTCACTTGAGTGAACGGCCTATGAGCATCTTATGCTCTATTTATAGGCTTAGGTTTGACCTAATTTGTTCTCTCTAAAAGTGGGCTCCTTACTCATTCCAAATGAGTTAGGCCCAATAGCTTTATTTTAGTCCAACTAAAATAAGACAACATTTTCTGATGGGCTTACTCTATGTGTGTGACCCTATAGGTAAAATACCCGGTCATATTAATAATAAACTATTTTATTATTAATATAAAATAAGAGCGGCATCTAGCAATGCATCATTATGTCCGAATATTATCAACATAACCTATAAGTGATAATTATTTAATACGTTTATTCCTTTTGTCACGATATCCTAATTGGGCCTAAGGCATGGTCGCGTCATCCTTGTACGGCCCAATTTATTTTACTTGATACCGGAGTAGACTGGATCCGAATAAATATCTAATATTTATTCTTTCTAGCATGGCCATGCGTTTTCTTAGTCTTACTCCATCAAGTGGCCTATGGATATCACTCCTGTCACATAGGAGAGACAAATCCCATCTACATCACTCACATCCCTCTGCATAATTTGTTCATTGTCTAATCACAACCTTTATAGTCCTTTTGTTACAGAAGACGTTTAATTGTATTAAAACAATAAACTCCTCATGTAGGAATCGTAGTGACTTCAGGTCGAAGGACTACATATACCATTATCACATTGAGAATCGTTTATGACAATCATGTAACGATCCATGCAACGTTCTCATGGTGGGTCTGTCCAGTACATCATTACTCTTAATGTGTACCCGTGTGAAGACTCGATATCATCTATATCTATGATCTGTGAGATCAGGTCATCAGTACACTCACACACTAGTCTCAGTGTATTTACATGTCCCCATGTAAATACTTAACTAGGGACATTTTAGGAATAATTTTTATATGACCTATTACTCCAAGGATAAATATGTTTTAAAACAATTTTAAACTGAAATATTTATTCTATTGATAAGTAGAAAAATGATACAAATGAAAAAACATAAAAGCTCATAGTGCATACACCAACAGAAGCTACATCCAATACCTTCAGACTTGAAAGGTTTTTCACTATGTAAAATTTTCCTTTTACATATACTGCATAGACCGCACCTTTGAGTATTATTGACTCCAGCCACTCCTGGTTTAGGCATAACCACATGCTACTGAGTATTCTTGACACCTGCCACTCCTGGCTCAGAATGAGTATTCTTTTGCAGCACCCACTCCTGGGGCAGACCCAAGTATTCTTTCACAAGCCATTCCTGGCTTAAACCTAAGTATTCTTACAAAAAGCCTCTTAAGGCCAAAACTATTTCCCAATAAATTACAACAGATCTCATAGACCTGAGCTAAACAGGATTGAAGATAGTGGTTCTGTGAGGATAAGCTAGCCTTTAGAGGTTAGTTTGTACTACAGACTTTATACAATAAGAGAAAAGGCTTAGCTTAGGAAATGACTTAGTTTACATGAAAGATATGAATGAATAAAGGTACATACTAAGTCAGAAAGCTAATCAGAGACTGTTGGCTCATAAGTTGAAGGCATGTTTCTGATTTACATTGTTATGGCTTCTGTATGATAAGTTGAATATGCATATAGCGAGCTTTCTTCTTCTTTGGCAATTTTAGGATCTCTCTTATTTTCTATGAGCTTTTGCCATTTTTTATTTTCATGGGCTTTAGGTATTCTATCATTTAGATTATGCCCATATTTTTCTTTCTCTTGTTCACACTTTTTAGTGTGTCTTTCACTATTTTTTAAGTGCTTTCTCTATCTATATTTTTTAGAGAAGGTTGTTGTGTATATATATAATATATATATAATTTCTTTGATTTGTCTCTCAAAGGGAGGAGATAGCTAATAGATGACCGTTGAGAGAGAATATAACCGTTGAAAGGTGTTTTACATAACAGATAAAGGCTTTTGGTTAGAGAGAGTCGTTCTGCACATGGAGCATAGGGTAAAGAGCTTTGAGACGTGCATACAGAGGTAGAGTAGGATTAGCATAAGTTTCTCAAAAAGGAAAGTTCCTATTCAAAGGCTTTCTGAAGGAGAAATTGGATGCTTTAAGATGGATCTTGATCTACCTTATTTGGATTCTCTTTTTTACGTGAATATCTCTTTCAAACTTTTGATGAAATCTACCTTTAAACAAACACTTTTAAGACCATACTTGTAAGGCAGGCTTCTGAAATAATTCTGGGTTTGATGATCCATAAGGTGTTGATGATGAGACTCAAGAACAAAGTGTAAATCTTGTTCAGGTTTATGCTTGAGATACTTCATAAATTCTCGATAAGTCATAGCTTGGTGATGCAAGAAGATAGAGTCTAGTTACTGAAGAGTTTTTCTTGAGAAGAGAAAACTCTTGTATTGATTGTTGCATGAAGCATGACTCAGCAGGTATGGGTTTGGTAAGAACCAGATGTGATGTACTACTCTTTAGAGCATGATCCCAGACTCCATTTCTTCAAGCCAATTGATGCTATTTTTGTCTTGATATGAGAAGCCTTATCATGGAGTGAACATTAGCCTTGATCTTCAGACTTCAACTTGAGAGATACATAAGTTTTTACGTTGTTGCGATTTATGATCATGAGTCTTTTATACCAGACTTTTGGTTCCTGAAACACATAGACAAACTTTCAGATTTTAACAAAATATGACTTGATTTAAATCAAAATCTATAATGTTAGTTATTAACAAATCTAAGGTTTCTCCAAAGTCTTCAAGAGCAAACTTGGTTCTAACACAACCCTTTTAGTTAACCATCGAAATAAAATACCCCTCGATGTAAATCCCAAGGTTAACCAGGTTAATTCCTTAATTTAATGGGTTATCTTAAAATTTTAATTTATCAATTCTCAATTAATTAATTACTTAATAACTGTTAAATTTTTTAATTAATTAAAATCAGGATGTTATAGTGTTAGGGTAAAACGTCATTTAATATGATTATAAAAATAGAGTGTGTTTTGGATTGGATCTTTGAATACTTTTTTAAAATCTAGTATAATATAATCCAATTAAAAGTTGTTTAGATTAAATTGGATTGTTTGTTTTTTATATTTTATATTTTTGTTTTTAAAGCATAAAACTATATAAAATCCAAAACCTAAATAGTAAAAAAATAAGACACGAAATTAAGTTTGCATTAGTGTTATAACTAATAAACTAGTAAATACATCAAATTATTAAGACATGTATCTCATTAAAATAATAATTAGGTATAAATTTTAAAAAATAAAAGAAAATATAATTAAAAAAGAAATTTTATAAAGATTTATATAAATGTGTGACAAGTTAATTTTATAAATAATATATATAAGTATTTTAAAAAATGGATCTAAAATCTTATCCAATTTAATAAAGAAATTTTGATTTTCGTGGTTTTTTACTTTCAATTTTTTTTAGTTTGATTTAACGATTTATGTTAGATTAAATCAGTTGTTGAACACCTTTAATTAAAACTAACCACCTCAACATTATAAAAAATGCGGAGAATGTGGTTAGTAGCCTAAACTAAGTTTTTGTTTGACCATTAAAAAAAGATTCATTGATTCAACAGAATTTTGATTGTTTTAAGCGACATGAAGAATCAATATTAACCATTAGATTTTTTTTATTTTCATAATTTTGTTTCCCTAACTAGATTTCAAATGGGCTTTTAACAAGGACATGAATAAGCTCAATAGGGAAAATGGTCTTGGAAAAATCTTTTATGTCATGAAAAACTTGAAGACTATCCCCTTAGGCTCTATTTGAAAAAAAAACTTATATAACTTATGACTTGTGCCTTATGGTTTGTGACTTATGACTTATGGTTATAGCTTGTAACTTATAGCTTTTCAAGTAGCTTATTGAAATCGAGCTATTTGAAAAAGACAAGTTTAAATTATGTTAAATCCTTTTAAAGAACATAAAATATTATAATTATGTGAGATGTCAAAAATGTAGTTTTAAAAAACCATATGGGTAAAAATGATAATAAACCATTATTAATAAGAGGGTTTATAACTTTTAAAAAGTTATAAGTTATAATAGTTTTTCAAAAACGAAGAGCTTATAACTTTTCAAAAGTTATAAAATTTTTTCTATTTGTATTCATCAAACAACTCTAATAACTTTTAAAAATTTATGTTGTGTTTAGTTCATAAGTTTTCTTAGAAAAATAGAAAATTATTTTTAGAAAAATAAAAAAATTATTTATTTATAAATTATTTAAATTTTTTTACAAAAAGTAGAAAACTATTTTTCTATTTTTTAAGAAAATCAGAAAATTCTTTTAAAAGGTTTTCTAAGAAAAGTAAAAAAAATAGAAAATGCAGTAACTGAATTACAAGATAAGATAACTGAATTACAATATAAAGATTGTTGCCAAATGGGAATATGAAACAAGCTGCTATTAATTTGAAAAGTTCTACTGCTACTATTTTGAAATATATTTAAATACAAACTCATTTACTCTCATTTTAATATTACTTTAAATTTTTGTCATAATTTTTATGTGATACATATACTATACAATATTATCATAAATAATATATATATATATATATATATATATATATGACATATCTCAATTAATTTGAATTGAAGAATGTTTGAAAAAATTTGGAAAACTAATTATACTTGAACAACTTTTTTAGTTTTCTAGTTTTTTAAATTGAAAAACTATCACATTATTTAAATGGGTTTTCAAAATTTTTCTAACTATTCTAATAGATAAAAATTTTAGAAAACAAACAGAAAACTTTTCTCGGAAAACTAGAATAATTTTCTGTAACTAAAAGTAGTCTTATAAACTTCTAAAAAAACCATAACTACCATTTCTAAACCGATAGTTAGAATATTTTGGTAAGAGTTAAGATAAGGACTCAAATGGGCAAAGACAACCAATTCTTAATTAATTAACCCACACGTTTCGAAAAGGCTTATTAAAATTGTTAATTAATGTTTCATCCAATAAAGTTCAAGTTAAAATAAATGCGTCTTGAAAAAGGATATTTTTCTGGTATAAGTAAGAATTGATTTATTGTTTGATCAAAGAGCTATCTACAAAAACGATCGAACATGTAATCGACTAACTAATCTATCAATTGATTGATTATGGCACATTTGCTTCTTTAACTCGATTTTTTTATCGATCTCCAGATCTATTATTTGTGCCTTTTATTGCAGATTGATTATTTGTGCCTCTTGCTGCCGATCGATTCCTGCATTAATTAATATGGTTTATGTTTTGCAAATTGATCATCATTGAACATTTATATCAAAAGAGAAACTAAGTATATTTTTTATTAATTGTTTCCTTAATTAAGGACAACCTTCTCTAGGCTTAAGTCTTTGAAAAAGGTGTTTACATTCTTAAAATCAACTTGTCTTGCTAGCTTAAATTTCTTATCATAACCATAAACTTCAATTTGTTTTATCTACTCAATTCTATCTTTTTATTGTTACTCTTGAGTTAAAGTGTTTTGAGATTGAAGTAAGAGAAAGTAAAGTAACCGTTTTCATTGGTTGTCTCATAATTCGAGTTTTAGAATCTTTAGATGTGAGGGTGAGTTACACTTTGAACGAGAGTTCCAATAAAGTTGAAATCAATCTTTATAATCAAATTTTGACATAATGAAAATTTAAAGCGGTTAGCTAGGGGCTTGAAGGTAGTCACCATGATAATGAATGAAGTATGATAAATTTAGTTTATATTTCTCTATCTCTAAACTTTAAATTTCATTATATCTTTTCTCATCTATTTATTCTTAATCAAATAATTTAATCATCATCAACCAAAGTTACAAATATTTTGGACATTTCGATCACATGACATTTTTCATGAGTTAATAACTTTTTCAAAACATAAATTTTGATCAAACTTAATTCACAGCCCCCTAAGTTTCAGACACTTATTAACATCAACGACGTTCTCATAATATAGACATTTAAGATTTTACTCAAATCCAATGTGACTATTTTACCATACATTCATATTGTATTTATACATTGAATTTTCTTTATAAATTCTACCAAGGCTTAAATATGCATTAACAATTATTAACTCAACTAACTCTTAAATGACTTCACTAGTGATTAATAGTTCTACTAATGATATACGATCTCATTAACAATAAAACCAGAATACTCATAAAAACATTCAGGTCGTATTCTACAACAAAATAATGTCATTCTACCATAACATGTTTGCGCTCTCAGAAAAAAAAAATAGTAATATATATACAACTGCATTAAGTGGGTAATGTCCACATTATAACCACAATAATAGATCATTACAGCACATATTGTAATTATAGTTGGAATCACAATAAAAGGAAAAATAACCGTACTAATAGTTATTTTTGTGGTAGACGCAATCGGGTATTAATATTTTATTCTATGTTTGTTAAATTTTTGAGATGGAACAAAACAATACAAAAATTTAAAAAGTAGAACAAATACATGCCTTTGAAATAGGTTGGATGCAACAGAACATAACTGAATAATTTCAAATAATATTTTTAAATTACCAAATTACCTTAGTAATAAATGTATGATGATGACGTTGATAATGATTTATTTTATTAATAATATTGATCTGTCCTGGACCGGGGTCAAGAGATCCGATCTCAAGCCAGTCACGAATAGTATGTCAATACCGTCTAGTAGACCGGATATATGTGTATCCGGTGTAGGTATCCGTTGTCCTTGAATGAGGAGAGCGGATTGGGCGTTCTGGAGATCCTTCACACCGACCTAACGCGTTGAAGTGGGCGAATGGTGGTGTCACCTGCAAAGATTCTCCGACGCTCAAGTCAGTGATTATATTCCAAGTAAGGAATGTATTCAGAGAGGAATCAGTCGTAAAAGAGCTGAAGAAGAAGATCCCCAACTTCAATCATGAAGTTAGTTCATATACCTGATTGGCTCGATTAACGAGGACTCGTTGGTGGGGAACCACCAACTCCCATTAGCATTATTATATTGCGCACTTACCTCCATGATTGGGTCAAGTGGCTATTGTATATTGAGCATAGAGAATGTAGACTAGGATTAGGGAACAAGTTGACCATTCCCGTGAGCAGAATTTGGCTCGTAGTGCAGGGAATTATTGATCGATCCCTGTAGCAACAATCCTTGTCTTTTGCACAGTGACGTGTGTATTATCCGATGTCATGGTGTTATCCTGAACAACCGGTATAGGGAGAACGCCTGATACGGAATTATAGTTCGGATGTATACCGATGACACCGGTTACACGTAGATGTCTTATCAAAGACGTTGAGGTATGCATAGCAGATCGGATACCGGTATTGAGACCGGATCATATGTCCCCTAGCTTGTGTGAGGGACTGAATAGTTGTTCACATAAGCTACTCAACCTGCGAGAGGTCTTAATATCGGTAAGCTTACGTGTGTAACAGTTCCTTAGCATCTGTTGTCATTCGTAAAGAACCGCTCTGAATTTAATAGAAAAGACCTTTCGGTACTGTCACAACGGATTCAGACAAAGATTCGGTGTGTGAGAATTTCAAGAGTTTATTGGAATTTAAAGCTCTTGAAGTTTGTGTAACGGCTGTAAAGCGTAAATTGCGTTGCATGATTAGACATTAATGCTTTTAATCACGTGGGCAGGCAATTATTGCGTCTGAGATGAAAATCTCATTAACCGTCGTTTTGGGTTTAATGGGCCTGAAGTTTTCAAAACTTTTGGGCCCAGTGGATAGCCCTTTGCTGAGTTGCTATCGTTTTGGCGCCCAAGAATTTGGAACGGTTGTGTCGTTTCGCTTGTGAACAGGTGCGTTTTATCGAGAACGACACAACTTCAAGAGGAGGTAACCGGTCCTCTTTGTTTCCTATAAAAGGAATACTTAGTGGATTCTGGGTTCCACTTGCTTTTGCTTTCTCAACGAAACTCTGCAGAAATTTTGCAAGGAAGTTTATCACCTACATTGCGAGGGTTTCTTCGTTCCTCAAATTCATCACTGTCATCTGAGGTAACTATCTTTTCCTTGTCGCTTTAGTTTCGCTTTGACTTGCTACTCATAGTTATAGAAAGTAGGCTTTATCAAAAAAGGGGGGGGGAATCAGTTTCCCTCAACCCTAATAGTTGTGGGGAAGAATCCTTGTGATTCTTCCTAAGACTGAACTGCGTCGCTCAGAAAGGGGATCTTACTCACTGCGGGAAGTGACCTTTCCCTTCTCAGAGTCGTCCTCTGATTGTAATTGCTTTTAAAATGCAGTGAGTAATGATTGCAACTTTCTGACGACATTTTATTTCTTATCATAGATTAAGGAGTTCGGTCTAGATATTTCCAATGGCAACTGGAGAAGGATCTTCTGGAGATAGTGCCATTTCGAAGACAGCTGAAGGTCTCTTCAGCGTAGTTGCTTCGAGGCTGAATTGGGAGGAGGTTCAGGCTAAATGGCCTTTCTGTTGGGTGTCCAGCGAATTTAAGGACTTGGCCTCTCGTCATGCGGATGAGGAGGGATCTCGGATTCAACCGAGGTTCACGCTGAGTACGGATGAAGAGATAAAAAAGTGGTATAGGGTTTACGCACCACTTCCGACAGAGCGGATATGTCATGTCGTCCCCAACGATCGTTCAGTGTACATGTACGACTTCATCTTTCATTATTTGGGTGTCCGCTTCCCATTAACCGAACTCCAGATGGGTGTTTTGAGGTTTTTGAACTGTGCACCCTCTCAACTTCATCCCAACGGTTGGGGCCTCATCCGAGCTCTCGAAGTGCTTGGGGAGCACTTCAATTTCACGCCAACTGTAGCGATGCTGTTCTACTACACTCAGGTAGTTCGAAGGGCGAATAAGCAGGGCGGAGTTGGTCTGGTGACACTCCGGACTCTCTGTTCTTTTGTGAACTTTGAGTCTTATACTGATTCGGCCAAGGTTGATGGGAAGTCGTTTAAGACCTACTTCACTCGCATCTCCATTAAGAAGGGCAAACCGAAATTTTGGAAGGACGAAGAGGATGTCGACAAATTTCCCCTGAGCTGGACACACAAACATTTCCTCTTGAGCTCACACGCGTACTACACTGATCAATCCGATCTGTCTCGTGAGACGTCGAGAGTGTTGTTCGCACTTGAATCGCACACTACAGGTCGTCACGTCTTCTCGTGTAGGCTTTTGCTAAGTAGCTCAAGCGGAGTCCGGGAGGAATATTTGCGTACTTCTCGTTTTATTTCATCTTTCCTCCTTTACCAAATATATATAGAATATTTATAGTTGCTGACATCTTGTGTTTGTTCATGCAGGTGAAATAGAACAAGAGACTCCGGAGATGGACAAATTAAAGAAATTCAAGGCGGCTGGTAAATCCGTTTCCCGTGAGAATGAAGTGAAGCCCAGGCCCTCAACCAAGGATCGTCCTGAGTTAATAATACTGACCTCGGATGCTGAAGGGGACGTTCCGTTGGTTGAGGGCGGTTCTTCTGCCGCTGATGAATCCACGGGTCATCCTCCAGTTTCTGAGAGGAGAAGAAAAATCAAGAATGACTCAGTGGGAGGCCCGTCCAAAAAGCGCAAAACTTCGGAGGGTAAGCTTGTTGAAACCTCGGAAGCAGCTGGTGCTCCCTCTAGTCTTAATAAAGAAACTGCTGCTGGGGCTTCTGGGTCAAATCCGACCTCCTTCCCAACGACCTCGTTTCTCACCCCCTTCCTCTCCTACGAAGGTTCTACTCCTGCCACTCTTCCACCACCGATGTACAAACTCCGGCCTACGCTTAGTGTTAAAGAAATTGAAGAAGCGTGTGAGGCCGGAAGGTGGCAGCTAGCCGAACTTGCTGGATTGCTATCTTCCGTCAGCGAGTTGGCTAAGAACGTCGACAAGGTTGAGGAGCTAAGTGAAAAATTAGAAGAGCTCAACCTTTCCTCAGACAAGGACAAAGCCGCCATGAAGTTAATGGAAGATCGTCTTAACAAGTCTAAGGAGTTTGGGGATCTCGTAACTAAAGAGAATCTCAAGCTCAAAGGCGATCTTAAAAACTTGGAAGGCAAGGTGGCAGAGAAGGAGGAAGAACTCCGTAGCAGCCAGGATAAACATAAAGCTGATGCTGAGGAGTGGTCTCAAAGGGAGAAGAAGCTCCTTCATGAGATAGAGGGACTGAAGGCTAGGAATGCGGAGTTCGAGGTGTCTAGTGAGGAGCTGTCCAAGTTGCGGGGAGAATTGGCTACAGCGAAGGCTGAGAGAGAAGAAGCTGTTGACATATGCAGCCGGGCTGTTGAAGAGTCCTTCGGCCTAGCCATACGCCAAGTCTTCTACCGCAACCCCACTGTGAAACTTAACCTTTATGGAATGGATCCGTACTATGAATTCCATGGGGGAAAGTTAGTCGCAGTGGTGGATGGTCGTCACGAGGATCCACCGACGTCCTTGTATGGTTTGGCTCCTCTTCCTGAGGGTCAATCTATGGGACCTGATTACGTCTTTCCTGTGTCCGAGGTTCCCTCTTCTGAAGAAAGGGCTGAGGCTCCTGGAGGTGAGACTCCTGCGGAGGTTCCAAAGGAAGGGGGACAAGAGCCTTGTGCTGAGGAGGCGCAAAAAACTGAAGAACAGATTCCTCCTCTGTAATTTTGTTTTCATTTACATGTATAGTTGTGTACCGGGATCAACTCCGGATTTTGAACTATTGTATGTAATTTCATTTCAATGAATGAATTTTGGTTGAAGAAATTTGTCTTCATTGTTTCATGTATATATAAATCGTTACTAATCCGTTCATTGTAATTAATCTTAAGGCCGGATTGAAATAATAGCCTCGGAAGATTAAATAACAAATAAAATTTAGAACGGATAAATATATACATGTCCCCAAGTGCGTATTAAGAAGAAGGTGCCTGTCTCTGGGGCATGATCCTTAATTCTTTTGGGGAAAGATGGGTCGATCCGCTGTTTAGCAAAGTAGTGTAACAGGACGGATGACTGCTTCTAACCCGTAATATTCTTACAGGAGATGATAATATTGTTCCAAGTTTAGGGAACTGCAAGGAAGTGGTGTTTGAGTCCTTTATCATAAGGATGATGATGGGAGTTTTTTCTACGCCAGGAGTTACGTCGTTGTATCACAGAATAGGTGATAAAGAGTATCCGTCCTGGGAGAATACCACTAGAAAGCGAAAGTGCAGATTGACTTTCGGAATTTTCCATCATAAAGATGATTATGAGTATTGATCATGCCAGGTGTTTTATCATTAAATCACTTCATAAGTGATTGAGATCATCCGTCTTGGGGATGTGTACGATACCAGGAACTACATCATCAGGTCGCATATTAGGTGATTGAGATCATCCGTCCTTTGGGTGTGTATGGCACCAGGAGTTACATCGTCAGATCACAGCATGGGTGATTGAGATCATCCGTCCTGGGCAGGTACACCGCGTTAGGAGTTACATCGTCATATCACATAATGGGTGACTGAGGTTATCCGTTCTGGAAAAGTACACATCGTCAAGAGTTACATCGTCAGATCACAGATTAAGTGATTTAGATAATCCATCCTGGAGACATTTTTCAATCGTAGGAGTACGGATTGAGTGAATACTTTCATCGTAAGAATGATGATGAGAATTGTTCATACCAGGAGTTACATCGTCGAATCACTTTATAGGTGATTGGGATCATCCGTCCTGGAATGATTCACACCAGGAGTTACATCATCGAATCACAAAATATGTGATTGAGATCATCCGTCCTGGAATGATTAGTGGAGCTCTTCGTACCAGGAGTTACATCATTGAATCACTGAATAAGTGATTGAGATCATCCGTCCTGGTGTGATTATTGGAGTCCTTCGTACCAGGAGTTACATCATCGAATCACTGAATAAGTGATTGAGATCATCCAATCAAGGGAGTGCGGATTCAATTTCCAATTTTCGCTCCATCCGAAATCCGAGTCTTACCTCTACTAGCCCCCTAGCTGATGTGAGGAAGCAGTTGACTTGCTCATATGAGCTATATTGATCATAGTACGTCTGGATTTCGGATTTGCACCGAAGTGTAAATATCCGTTCTGGGAACCATGTTCCGTAGTGATGAAATTTTAAGGGCGGATTCCACAATGGAAATATCAGAAGTTTATCGAATTTCGCAACCCTTGGTATTCGGGTAATGGTGGCCACGTTTCTAATGATTGGACATTTAATGCCTTAATTCACGTGGGCGCGCCATTATTGCATTAAGTGCGCATGTCTTAGTAACTGTCACGCATAGTTTTGTTGGGCCTAATATTTGGTTTTAATAGGCCCATTTCGATGGCTCTATGACAAAATGATGGCATTTTCGCGCCATGAGGTACTAAACGACAATTTTGGACCACTAAACGGGAAGTCGTTTGGGGGTAAACGACAGATTGTGTTTAGTGGGTATTTGAAAAATTTTTGTGCCCTGATACAGGCATATTTGGCAATCTCAGTTACCATTTCTTCTTGCTTCCTCGACGAACCTCTGCAAAAGTCCAAAGAAGTTCTTCGTGTCCGCCTCTGTGAATTTCAATTCACTATCCTTAGGTAACCACTTTCCCTTCGTTTTTTGCATCTCTTTTCAATATTTGAGAATGGCTAGGAAGGGTGTTAGCTTCAGTGGCGTTAGCCCTAGAGGAAGAGGAGGAAGGGCTTTGGTTCAAAACCCTAATGTTCGTGGTGGGAGGATCCCAGTGATCTTCCAATCGAGGCCACAGTATACAGGGGGGGAGGAGTCGCAATATCAAAAGCGAAGGGTGATTATACCCTCCTCAGAGTCTTCCTCCTCCAGTGAGAGTGTCGAAAGTGGGGATTTGTATCTCTCTGATGATGTGAAATTCTATCGCAGCATCAAAGCTTTCACAATGGTGACAAAGAAAGCCACTGGGAGAAAATCGTCTGAAGGGGAATCCCCTTCCGAGAAGTATATCTTGAAGACCCAATCCGGCCTCTGCAATGTGGTTGCACACCGGATAGACTGGGTGAAATTCCAACAAAAACGCCCATTCAGCTGGGTGGCTGAGGAATTTCGTGAGACACCGTCCGTCCACGCTCGGGAGGATGAAGGGGAGCTGGAGCCGCGGTTTACCGTTTGGAAGAAGGACAAATACAAATGGTGTTTTAATGTATTCGCTCCCCTTCCATCGGTACGGATATGCCACACACCGGACGAGAAGTCCTTGTTCATGTATGATTTTCTATTTCTGAACTTGGGTGTGCGTTTCCCCTTGACGAAGTTTGAGATGGGAGTCCTGAGATTCTTGGACTGCGCCCCCTCGCAACTTCACCCTAATGGATGGGGATTGGTCCGCTCTCTTGAAGTGCTTGGGGAGCATTTCAACTTTAAACCTACGGTGGCCATGCTTTTCTACTTCACTCAAGTGGTCCGTCGTGCGAATAAGGAGAAAGGAGGAGTGAGCTTGATATCCCTCCGGACTATCTCCAAGATCATCAACTTCGAGGCGTACACTGACTCCGCCAAAGTTGATGGGCGTTTATTCAAGTCCTATTTCACGAAAATTAGCGTCCATCCGAATGAACCAATTTTTTGGTTAACTGAAGATGGGATTCCAAAATTCCCAGTGACTTGGACGCACGAACATTTTTTGTTGACCTCCCAAGCGTACTATACCGAGGAGGACGAACTGAGCCCAACTTCGATCTCTGTTCTTTCGGCTCTGCAGTCCTACACAGCCTCACATCAATTTTTCTCCTGCAGGCGTTTGTTAGGACCAAAGTCTACTCGCGAGGAGTATTTACGTAATTTCCCTGCCATTCTTTATGCGTTATTATGTCATTTGCCTTGAAAATTTTACGTCTCTGATTGTGTCTTTTGATTGTGCAGGTGAAATTCAGGGCGAGTCACCAGAGATGAATAGGCTAAAAGGACTTAAGGCCAGAGAGACTTCCGTTGCGGCTGAAAATGACATTCAGGCAAAGCGGAATTCTAAGAAGGCCACTGCTGAGACAATAATATTAACTTCATCTGCTGGTGACGATATTCCTCTGATCGAGGGCGGATCTGAGAAGGTGGTCGAGAAAAAGAAGAGGACGAAGCGTGATCCTTCGAAGACCTCAGACCGTCAATCCTCGCCCAAAAAGTCAAAAACTTCAAGAGGGGCTGCTGAGCCAGGGCCTGCTAAGGAAAAGAGAGCGGAAGGGTCTATTCCGGATACTCCAAGTGGTGTTATAACATATGGGGCGAAGCCAATAACGACTTATTTCACGCCCAAAGCCTCTTGCCCTCTTGAAGATACTTCCGGTCTTGTTCAACATCCGGTGTATGAGAGCTCCGTTCCTGAGGGCGTTCCCGAATCCTCACCCAAGGTGAAACCCTCGTTGAAGAGTGAAGAAATGATCAGAGCTTGCGACGACGGACAGAAGCACTTGGCTGAGTTATCCGAGCTCCTCAAGTCGGTTCGCGAGCTCACAGAAGAAAACGAGAGGCTCACCTCAGTGGTTGGCAAGGACAAGGCAATCATCCTCCAATTAGAAGGAAAATTAAAAACTTCCAAAGAAGAAACTCAGAAGAAGGATGAAGAAATTGCCAAACTGAAAAATCTTGCCAAGGAGCTAGAGGGTCAAGTTTCTGATCAGAAGAAAATAAATGCTGACCTCAATGCTCATCTCTGCACGGAGAAGGAACGCTCTTCAAAGCTGGAAAAGGGGTTGAAGGAGGCTAAGGTCGTCCATTCTCTAGGAGTGGATGATTGGACACGTAAGGAAAAGGAGCTGCTATTAAAGCTGGCGGATTCGAATGGCGAGGTCAAGACCCTGAAAGCAGACTTGGACGATGCTGTAAACATGTGTGACCAAGCAGTCAAGGAGGCTTTCGGGTTGGCAGTTCGTCAAGTGCTATACCGGAATCCCAAGGTGTCAATTAATTTGAACGGTATTGATCCGTTCTATGAGTTTCACCAAGGGAAACTGGTGGCTGTCGTTGACAATCGTCATGAGAGTCCGCCTAACAGTCCTTATAAGTTTGCTCCTTTACCTAAAGGTCAATCAATGGGACCTTCCCTCCTGAAGCCCAAAAGTACAGGATCAAGCTCTCGCACTGAAGGAGGCAAGTCCGGAGACAAAGGCAAAGGGAAGGAGGGAGACTCAAGCCAAAAAGAGTAGCGCCTTCCTTATTTCCTTTTTCGTTTTATTGATTCGAATCCGCTGTGTTCCGGGATCAGCTCCGGATTATTACACGAATTGTAATTCTTATTGAATCAATAAAAGAGTTTTTTACCTCCATTCTTGTTTAGTGAAAAACAACTTTAATAGAGGGACTGCATGTGTATTGTATTATTCCGGATTTAAGTAATGAAGATCGGATTGTAAAACAAAATCTCCATACCGGACATATACATGCGAAATGAATTTCATAATAAAACCACCGCTTGTGAGGGAACACATCAGTGCCTCAAGAACGGCTTAAGGGGAATGATTGTGAGATCGTTTAGACGAGAGTTCATTCCTCAAATTATTCGTTAAACCGTTGATGTTGTCCCCCAGTATCATTTGGTGATTATCACTTTGAATAAACTCTGAGTGAGATTTTCACGTGAGAGATCTTGAGAATGAGGATTTAAAATAGAAATTCCTCTTCAAATATTTCCGACTGAGGAATTTCGGGTGAAAATGCCTTAGATTGTGGCGTACCCGAGTGAATTGTTTGTGTCGGAGTTTATGAGTCAGATCTCAATTGAAGAATTGATGACTCAGAATTATAAGCTATAAAACTCCCAAATAAAGAACTTCACGAGAGTATTAATTTGGAGTTCAGTATAACTTACTTGTTGTGTTTGGAGTTCGGTTTGATCCTACTGTCCATGTCATATTTGGTGTTCGGTTGAATCCTACTAGCCATTCTTCAATTGGTCTTTGGTTTTACCCAATGACGATTCTTCACCGACGTTCGGTTAATCCTACTAGTCGTACTCAGAGTTCGGTTTAATCCTACAATCCGAGCCTTCGATACGGGGTTCAGATCAGGGTTAATCCTGAACCTACTGCGCCCGTCACTTGGGGTTCAGCGTGGTCTTGAAGAAGAACCAGCTTACTGCGCCCAAGCCTTCGCATGGGGTTCGGTTTGTGGCCTCGAAAGAGGACCAGCCCTACAACCCATGTAGTCTTCGAATGGGGTTCGGTTTGTGGCCTTGAGAGAGGACCAGCCCTACAACCCATGTAGTCTTCGAATGGGGTTCGGTTTGTGGCCTTGAGGAAGGACCAGCCCTACAACCCATGTCCTGAGGTTCGGTTTAATCCTACAACTCAGGTCTTCACCGACGTTCGGTTAATCCTACTAGTCGTACTCAGAGTTCGGTTTAATCCTACAATCTGAGCCTTCACCGGTGTTCAGCCAAACTTACTAACCGTACCCAGAGTTCGGTTTAATCCTACAATCTGGGCCTTCAATATTTACACACTCGAGGAGTTACATCGTCAATTACAGAATGGGTAATTGAGATCATCCGTCCTGAGTATGTTCTTGTGCGTTGCGCATATTCGAAGAGTTACATCGTCAACTACAGAATAAGTAGCTGAGATCATCCATCCTGAATATGCTTTTGTACACCGGATAAACTGAAAATCACAACATAAGAAAAACTCGAAAGAGTTAAATTGTTATGAGAGATTCTTATTAAATCAAAAATAAGAATTACAAGGAGAGCGTAGCTGTGAAAATAAATTCTCCAGTATTCAATCCAAGATAAGGATAGGAGAGTGTAGAAACAGCTAGCTATAGTAGATGCGTAAGTTTTGGGTGTTCCATTTGTTTCGGATTGGAGTGCCATCAAGGTTTTCAAGGCGATAAGAGCCTTTGCCAGTGACCTCGGATACCCTGTATGGGCCTTCCCAGTTTGGGGCTAATTTGCCTTGATGGGCGAATTTGTTCCCTATACTTGCTTTCCTCAAAACCAAATCTCCAACATTGAAAGTCCTTGATTGGACTCGTTTGTTGTACCGGAGAGCAACTTTGGCTTTGATGGCTTGATCTCTGATGAAAGCGTCTTCTCTGAGTTCTTGTATGACATCCATTTCAGATGCCAAGTTAGCATTGTTGGTTTCTTCAGAGAAGTACTTAACTCTTGTGGAAGCAATTTGCAGTTCCACAGGTATCATTGCCTCGACCCCGTACGTTAGGCGATATGGGGATTCGTTGGTGGATGAATGAGGCGTTGTCCGATATGCCCATAGGACATGACACAGCTGGTCTGTCCATCCGCCCTTGGCTTCACCAAGGCGCTTCTTTAGTCCCTTAAGCACCTCCCTGTTGGCCACTTCAGCTTGACCATTAGTTTAGGGATGTTCGACGGATGAGAATATTTGGGTTATTCCTAACCCTTCAAGTAAATCTGTGAATTTTCTATCCGTGAACTGGGTGCCATTATCTGTGACAATCCGTGCTGGGACCCCGAACCGTGTTATGATGTTTTCATACATGAAACGACGAGTTCGGGCTGAAGTAATATGCACCATCGGCTCTGCTTCTATCCACTTAGTGAAATAATCGACCCCTACAATGAGATATTTGATGCCCCCAGGAGCAGTTGGAAAGGGGCCCAGAATATCCAATCCCCATTGGTAGAAAGGCCATGGAACAGCGGATGTGAAGAGTTCTTCCGCCGGTGTATGGTGTAGGTTAGAGAATTTTTGGCAAGCGTCGCATTTTTTGACGAAGTCAATGGAGTCTTGCTTCATTGTGGGCCACCAGTATCCAGCTCTGAGGATTTTTCGCATTAAGCTCCTTCCTCCGGCGTGGTGTCCACTTTGTCCTCCATGCACTTCTTCCATTACACCTTGCACCTCATCCTCTTTGAGACAAATTAAATAGGGCACAGAGAGTGCCCTTCTGTAGAGATTACCATCAATCATGGTGAAATACGGTAATTCTCTCCTTAACCTCGTCTTTTCCTTCTCATCTGTGGGTAGCTGTCCATCAGCCAAATAACGGATGTAAGGAGCCATCCATGTATCTCCGTAAAGGGAGTCAGTCATTATGGCGTTTAGAGAAGGGAAAAGAGGGATGCTGGGCGACGTTAGCGTGCTTTGAACCAGAGTAGTGGTGCTACCCGGTCGTTTAGTGCTTGCTAACCTGGAGAGTATATCCGCTCTCGTATTCTCTTCACGTGGAACATGTTTGAACTCCACCTTTGAGAATTTCTCAGTCAACTCCTTGACACAGTTCAAGTATAATTGGAGTTGGGGTTCGCGAGCTTGATAATCTCCTAAGATCTGCGAAATCACCAGCTGTGAATCGCTACAGAGTGTCGCCTCAGAAGCTCCGATGTCAATTGCAGCTCTTAGCCCGGCCAAGCAAGCTTCGTACTCAGCCTGGTTGTTGGATGTTTTGAAATTGAAACGAAGGGAGATCTCCAGGTGTACTCCGTCATCACTTTCGAGAACTACACCTGCTCCAGAGCCTCTTTGATTTGATGAACCATCAACGTATATGGTCCAATGGACTCAAGGGTAATCTGGATCAGTCCCTGTCATTTCCACAATAAAGTCAGCCAGGACTTGAGCTTTAATAGCGCTGCGGGGTTCGTAGGATATATCAAACTCGGAGAGTTCAATAGACCATTTGATCATCCTCCCAGCAAGATCGGGCTTGATTAAGACAGAACGGAGTGGCAAATCCGTTCTCACTATGATTGGATGGGCGTGAAAGTACGGACGCAACCGTCGTGAGGCCCAAACAACAGCGAGGGCGGCCTTTTCAATTTTCTGATACCGGATCTCAGCACCTTGCAAGGTCTTGCTAGTGAAATAGACTGGTCTTTGTCCATCAGGAGTTTCTTTTATCAAGGCAACGCCCAAAGCTTCATCTGAAATAGCCAAGTACAGAATGAGTATGTCTTCGGGGTCAGGCTTTGTGAGAATGGGAGGTTTGGACAACACCTCCTTAAGCTCTTGGAAAGCTTTTTCTTGTTCCTGTCCCCACTCGAATTTCTTGGACTTTTTCAGTATTTTGTACAGGGGGAGCGACCTGTGAGCCATCTTCGGCATGAATCGTGCCAAAGCTGCTACCTTGCCATTCAGGGATTGGACTTCTTTGAGATTCTTAGGACTTTGCATGTCTAGAATCGTTTGGCACTTCCCTGGATTGGCTTCTATACCACGTTGAGTTAACATGAAACCCAAAAATTTCCCAGCAGGGACAGCAAATGTGCACTTCATTGGGTTCAGCCTCATGTTAAATTGTCTCAAACGGGTGAATACTTGGCGCAGGTCTTCAATATGATCGCCACCAACCGGTGTCTTTGCTATTATGTCGTCAATGTATACTTCAACAAGTTTGGTGTGCATACCTTCGAAAACCTTGTTGATCATGCGCTGATATGTCGCCCCAGCGTTTTTCAGGCCAAAGGGCATGACTGTATAGCAAAAGACACCACGATCATTTATGAAAGCTGTCTTCTCTTGATCCTCTTCGCACATCGGAATTTGGTTGTAACCAGAATAAGCGTCCATGAAGCTCAGGTATTGATATCCAGAGGAATCGTCCACCATCCGATCTATATTAGGAAGAGGATAAGGATCTTTTGGACAGCAGCGGTTAAGGTCCACGTAATCAATGCACATTCTCCATTTACCATTGGATTTAGGGACCATCACCACATTCGAAAGCCAAGAGGAATATCGGATTTCCTTGATAAATCCGGCCTTCAGCAATTCCTCAGTTTGCTGACAAGCTGCCTTCTGTTTCTCTGGGCCTAATCGTCTTTTCTTTTGGGCCACAGGTTTCGTTTCTGGATAGACAGAAAGTTTATGACAGCAGAATTCAGGGTCTATGCCTGGCATATCGGCTGCAGTCCATGCAAAGAGGTCTTTAAACTCTTGTAAGAGAGCCAGCAGTCGCTGCTCTATTTCAGCATCTAGCTTGTCATTGATATGGGTGATCTTTTCTGGAGAATCTCCCAAGACAATGTCCCTGGAACTTCCATCCGGTGTGGGCTTTGATGGGTTGAACGGATCAATGTTCAAATCCGCTCTAGGATCCAGGTCGACAAGACTTACAGATCCAGCCGATGTTCCAGCATCATTAAGTTTCCTCTTTTTATTGGAGGCGTCCAGCTTTGTCATGTTGAGGCTAAGGTTGTAGCAGTACCTAGCCATCTCTTGATCACCCCGGATAGATGACACAGCATTATCCTTGTCAATGAACTTGATAAGGAGATGTGGGGTTGATACAACTGCCTCCATTGTATTCAGAGTAGGACGGCCTATGATGCCATTAAATGGTGATTTGACATCAATCACTAGCACCCGAGATCTAACCGTCCTGGCTCCTGGCTCGCCTTCAAACGAGATAAGGGTATCAAGATACCCTCTAGTTAGTTGCTTTGCGCCATTGAAAGCTGTTAGTTCCTGCGTGTAAGGCTGTAAGTCTGAGTCTTTAAAACCCATTCTTTCAAAGCAATTATAAAAAATAACATCGCAGGAACTTCCCTGGTCAACAAGGATTCTTCGGACGTCCTTGTTGGCGATCACAACAGTGATGACTACAGCATCGTCACCACCAAGAACGGTTGGGCCAAAATCCTCGTCAGAGAAAGAGATTATGGGAGCCTCAATTCCTCCTCTGTAAGGGCGATTGTCTTTGACTTTCCCTTGCACGGATAGAATCATTCTGTGATGATTCTTTCGGGCTGTAATTGAAGCTCCTCCTCCAGCGAACCCTCCAGCAATCATGTCAATAACTTCTCGTCGGCCCTGACGTTGTTGCTGGGGCATGCTGTCTTTCTGTGCTGCATTATCGGTCATTACACCTTTTTGTTTCTCTGCAGCAGAGAACTTTCGAACCGGACTGGGGTTGTTGTCATCCCCATCGTCGGGATCTCTTTCTCTTTTCTCATTCCGTTCTGCCCTGTCAAAGGATTTTTCTTTGAATAGGTATTGTTTCAATTTGCCTTCTCTAATCAGCGTCTCAACCGCGTTCTTTAGAGCTTGGCATTCATCAGTGGAATGACCATTTTGTTCATGAAAATCACAGTACTTTCGTGAATTTCCTGGTCTTTTCATAGGGGCTGGTCTCCTGATGCCATATGTGCTGAAAACTGGCCATCCGACCTCTCTCAAAATCTGAGATGGTCTGGCAGATAACTGTGCATAATGGCTGAAGGAATTGACATGCCTTTCTCGAGGTCGAGGAGGGTGGTTATCCACCTTAGGATTGGTGAATGGCCTCTCCATGCGTTCTGACCTCGTCTTTTCCTTACCCTTCTGGGTTTGGGGAGATGATATTGGTGGCTTTTTCTTTGCAGCCATTGCCTCCAAGTGCATCTCTATGCTCACATACTTTGAGGCTTTTTTCCTGAACTCCTCAAAAGTTGCTGGGGGGCTCTTTGCTAATGAAAGAGCGAAAGCTGATCCTGGCTGCAATGCCTCAATTACGATATGCAGCTTGATAGATTCTGTGAGGTTAGGAATCAGGGCTGCTTCCTTATAAAACCTCTTCAAAAAATCTTTTAAGCCCTCAGTTTCACCTTGCTTAATCTGAGCCAAGGTATGAGACGTCTTGGGTACGTCTCTGGAGATGACAAAGTGGGTTTCAAAGGCAGCTGCTATTTCCGTCCAAGAATCTATGGATCCAGAAGGCAGGCCTTTAAACCACCCGAGGGCTTCCTCAGACAATGTTCGAGGGAACATTCGGCACATCACGTCTTCATCAGCCCCCAAGTACATGGCTTCAAACACATAAGCATCAAGGTGCTTAGTTGGATCAGTTTCACCATTATACTTTCCGATGGAAAGTGGTTGAGTGGTTTGAAGGTGCTTGGGGATGCTGATGCCCATAAGTCTCCTTGAAAAAGGAACCTTCAGATTGTAAGACAATGGGGGTGCTGTTGTTGAATCTCTCTTCCTTCGGGAAGCTGCATCCTCAGAATCGCGAGTTTGTTCTCCCTCCTCAAACGTTGGGATCTTTGAGTACTGAAGAGTGGTGGACTTTTCACCATCAGTGGTGTGGGGAGTGTTTCGCGTGCGAGATGACTCTTTATCCTCGCTTTGCCTTTTTTCTCTTCGCAATTCAGCGAGTTCCCTCTGAAGTTGTTTGATCAACTCATCACGAGGATCAGGATCAGACACTGTTACTATCTTCTTTGAGTTGCCCCCATGAGAATCAAAGTTGAGTTTTCTAAAGGCGTTAGGATTGGTTCTGCCTTCAGCTTGATTCTCCACGAAGTCTTGTGCTTCGCCTTCCATGGTGGATTACCTGCTCTGTCAAAGGATATGGGAATAACTTTATCGTGTCCCACCGGGCGTGCCAATGATCTGTCCTGGACCGGGGTCAAGAGATCCGATCTCAAGCCAGTCACGAATAGTATGTCAATACCGTCTAGTAGACCGGATATATGTGTATCCGGTGTAGGTATCCGTTGTCCTTGAATGAGGAGAGCGGATTGGGCGTTCTGGAGATCCTTCACACCGACCTAACGCGTTGAAGTGGGCGAATGGTGGTGTCACCTGCAAAGATTCTCCGACGCTCAAGTCAGTGATTATATTCCAAGTAAGGAATGTATTCAGAGAGGAATCAGTCGTAAAAGAGCTGAAGAAGAAGATCCCCAACTTCAATCATGAAGTTAGTTCATATACCTGATTGGCTCGATTAACGAGGACTCGTTGGTGGGGAACCACCAACTCCCATTAGCATTATTATATTGCGCACTTACCTCCATGATTGGGTCAAGTGGCTATTGTATATTGAGCATAGAGAATGTAGACTAGGATTAGGGAACAAGTTGACCATTCCCGTGAGCAGAATTTGGCTCGTAGTGCAGGGAATTATTGATCGATCCCTGTAGCAACAATCCTTGTCTTTTGCACAGTGACGTGTGTATTATCCGATGTCATGGTGTTATCCTGAACAACCGGTATAGGGAGAACGCCTGATACGGAATTATAGTTCGGATGTATACCGATGACACCGGTTACACGTAGATGTCTTATCAAAGACGTTGAGGTATGCATAGCAGATCGGATACCGGTATTGAGACCGGATCAAATATTATTATCAATATATGATTATAACATGCCTAATTTTATTAATTATTTAGTCCTACAATTTCTAATATAATAATAATAATAATAATAATAATAATAATAATAATAATAACTTTATATACTGTTGTTATTAGCTAATTTTTTATTTTTTAAATAATTAACTAAACATTAAACAATATCATAAGCATCAAAAATTAAAACGAAGTAAGTAAAAAGATTATGGTTTATAAGTAATTAAAAGTGATGTTTTGTTCTCTTTTAATACATGTCAAACACATAATGAAACATCTTGTCTTATTCAATTTTATAGTTATCAAATATTGTATATAACAATTTTATAGTTATTAAATTTTATAGTCTTATTCAATTTTATAGTTATCAAATATTCTGTTCTGATAGTTCTTGTGGTGTTTCGTTCCGTTCATCTTCCAAGCTCTGCCTAAAAAGCAACCTATGGGAATACAAAAAGTCATTAGAAAATTCATCCTAAATATCCATAAAGTTGACTCCTTTCAACTGTTATCAATATAAGTGTCTTTTCGTGATGAATCTAAGAACTCATAGTAGAATAGGGGTGCCCATAGTACTCCAATTCATATATTTTCAACACATTTTCATCCTTACTTATGTTTGTTAATTAAGACTTTGACATAAACACCACAATTTACTGGTTTTTGATTATTGCTGCACAACTTCATGCGGACTAGAATTTGTATGTAGATTACATTTTAAAAAGTTCAAACGGCTTTGCGTAAAAGGAGATGGAAATAGTTAGAGGAAAGCTCTCATATCTCCCTTTTAGAGAATCCACGAATTAATTGAAACATTATGGATTATAGTTCATGTGCACCTATAGAAGTACTAGTGCCTAAAAAAAACTTCTAGCTATTCTCATCCATTTTTAATTTGTACTCATGTGCATCTATAGTTCATTATGTTCTGGGGGTGTTTGGTTCCTCGTTAGGGTTGGTCAAACCTTAGTTTGACTAATCCTAAAAAAGATTTAATGGTTAAATAGAGTTTTGACTATCCCAAATGATATGAAGAATCAATATTAACTGAACTGGTCTAGGTCGGGGTGCTAGATCCAGCCTTGCGGCAGTCCTTAAAATGATGATTTAGGTGCAAGTTGGTCCAGTGGGGATCCGGTATTATATCCTTAATTCCAGTGGGGAATAGAGGTGTTAGAGTGATTCCTCGTACCAACCTTACGCGTTGTGGGGCGAAAGTGTGTCATTTGTAAGGACACTCCAACGCTCTAGTCAATAAAAGTTCAAGGGAATTTCAGAGTTCAAGCGTAAGTTTTAGATAGAATATTCTACTTGTTATGTTGATGCATCAGAATTTATACCTAGAGGTAGTGGAAACGTTTCCATGTTCATCAAGCTTTCCATGCATGGCGTCAAGACTTTTCTGATGCCCTGCATAAAGGGTGACACATGAAAGGGACATGACCAAACGACTCTACCTACTAGTCAGGTTGCTTATTTAACATGTTGATGCATAGGTCAACCATGACTTTCCGATGTTGAGAGAATAACTCACATCGGGGTTGGTTTAAAGACCCTGCACTTAATTCTGGATACACTACTAGAAAAATGACTAATAGCTACACACCAGTAGCGACCGCCAAACGCCGTCGCTAATCAGTGACCGCATTAGCGACGGCCAAAAGAAGAGGGACCTTGAATACAAAAATAGTGACCATATTAGCGACCCACAATATACCGTCGCTGAATTTGGCAAATAACCATCGCTAACTCATACACCGTCCCTGACACGGTCGCTAAAGTTATTTCCCTCCATTTTTTTGGTTTCTCTCCAAGTTATATATGGCGCCAAGTAATAGCGACGGTGACACTGCAGTCGCTATATCTTGGGACAAATCAGCGACGCGGGCATGTCGTCGCTATGAAGAAGGTAGTGACGGCGACAAACCACCGTCGCTATTTTTGGATACTTCAGTGACGGAACGTGTCTGTCACTAAGGTTCCAGAAGGGTTTCAAAATTTTGGAGGGATTTCTAAATTTAGCAACGGATAGAGTCGTCGCTAGTGGTTGTATAGTAGCAACACATGTCATCAGCCGTCGTTATATTATTAATTTTTTTAATTCAGTGACCTTTATAATCCGTCACTAAGTATCACAACTTACTCGATGCAGACCTTCCTTGTCAATCAGTTCTACTATCCCCCAAGCCCTAAACCCTTTCCCCTCTTCTCTGCCCACCGAACCTTCATCTCCACCGCCTCCGTCACTCCTTCTCACGAAGCCAGCTTCTTCTCCGTTGTCTCCCTCTCACGAGCCACCGTCTCACCTCCGTCGTCTGCTCCACCGTCTCCCTCTCCGTCCTCTCACGAGCCACCGTCTCCCTAAACCCCATTTCACTTTCCCTTTCCCTCTCCCTCTTCCTTGATTGCGTTCTCCGTCTCTTCTCCATCGAAGCCATTAAAGCCCCTTCCCTTTCTCTTTATCCCTCGAAGCCCCCTCTCCTTCTCCCTCTGACGGTGTTCCTGACCGGTGCGGCGGTGCCCCTCTTCCCTCACTCCCTCAGTCGGCTCTTACTCTCTCAGGTAAGTTTAGTTGTCTTCTCTTTTGTCTGTTGTGCTATAAAAAATTTTTGTCATCTCTGCTCTCCTTTGGCTGGTAAAACTGTGTCTTCATATGAAAAAAAGAGGAATGGGATTTTAGAAATTCATGTGTGTAGGGTTATAGCAATGATGAGATTAGGAATGGGATTGATAGCAAAGTTGATTTGATGTAAGTGATAACATCTCAGACATTAATTTAGATCTCTCAAGAACACTAGTTTTGAACAGTCCTGTATCTGTTCATCAGAATTGTAAAAGCCTTCTACCCACTTCCTTAAAGCCCACCAGCATAACCCAGCTCTCACAAGATGAAGGATTTTACAACATGTTTCACAACATTGATGAACAACAAGACTTTTGGCTCTGGCCTGATCAGCAGAAACATTTCCATTGAACCAATAAATGGTTTAGGACATCAACGAATGAGGATATATAATAAAGTTAAACTAGGCATTATACAACCTTTAAATATGTCAATATTATACACGTTTTTTTCTGTAGATCGGTGTGTAAATTTTGAGCAAATTAAATCTACTTGAGTCACGAGGAGTTGATGAATTTCAGCAGTGCAATTTCTTTTCCATACATGATTGTATAAAATAATGTTTTCTATATGCTGACGTTAAAAATTATTAATTCTTGTTATGGTATGTACATGTGCCCCCAAAGTGGATTTCCAGCTCTGCCATGCAGTATGGGCCATGAATAAAAATGAGATTCTTTGTTTGCATTCTTTAACCATATATTTTATTTCATGTTGGTACTTTGGAATCATGAGAATGAGGTCATGTGTCATGGATTTTTATTGTTGTGTGTCTTGTTTGTGTATGATATGTAGTTTTATATCTTTGTTATAATCATTTAAAGAGAGGCATTCTAACCCAACTTGGTGCTTTGAAAAGGTTGAGTGTTTTTAGAAATTCATGTGTGTAGGGTTATAGCAATGATGAGATTAGGAATGGGATTGATAGCAAAGTTGATTTGATGTTAGTAGTAGTTAATTTATCGATTGGTGTAATATGTTTTCCTTTTATATGTGTGGCTGTTGATATAATTAACAATATAGATAAATAATAGTTATGTAAGATTACTCTCTTAATATAAGAATATTTTATGAGATTTAATTGGTTTTTAATATAAGAAACTCATAAAAAAAATTAATAGCATTAATTAATTTTTCATTCATAACTCAAACAATAATACTAATGTAAAATGATTGAATAGAAATTTCAAACACCTCCACATGAATGGACTAAAATTAAGTTGATTATAACACTTCCAACATGTTTACAACTATAGTAGTCAATAGCGGCCGTAGCGGCCGCTATCACGGCGGAGCGGGGCAGGGGCGCGACGCAGTGGCCTGTCGAGGGATGCATTCGATCGCGGCTATCGCGGGAGGAATCGCGGCGTCGCGGGTGCGCCAGATCGCGGCGCGATTCGCCCGCACCTCCTTCCTCCCGGTTTTACCCCTGTGTGAAACGGATTTTTTAAGGGTATTTTAGCCCTTTTGATTTCTTTTCCCTCCCATTTCTAAACCCTAATACTTCCGCAGCAACTTTCCCACTTCTTCAAGTCCATTTCCACGACACCCACCCCGTTTCCGCGACACCCACTCATTCTCCGGTGTTCCTCACAGGTTTTCCGGCGTTTCCCTCCCATTTCCGGCCTGTCCCATCCATTTCCGATGAGTCCATGTCTTTTCCGGCGAGCCCCTATCTTCTCCGGTGAACCTGTGTCTTCTCCGGCGAGTTTCTGGTGCTGTTCTTCTTCACCTCTTCTTCTCTACTTCAGTTCTTCTTCTTTTCTTCTCCGGTGGGGTGTTGAAATACTGTTGGGGGCTGTTGAAGGTTGTTGAAGGCTGTTGGAGAGGCTGTTTGAAGGCTTGGAAGGCTGTTGGAGGCTGTTTAAAGAGGCTGTTGGAGGCTATTTGTTTGGAAGGGCTGTTGGGAGGCTGTTTCTACAATGGCTGAAGAAAATACAGCAAGAGCTATTGAAGGGAATGCTGTCAGGTTTAGGCCCTCACCACTTCCTGGACATGTGAAGCCTAATGCACCAAACCAAGACATTGCTTGGGATTGGAACAACTTGAAAGACATCAATAATCGGAAGCAAGTCACTTGTGATTTTTGTGGCAAGATCACAACTGGAGGAATTACCTGGGCTAAAAGACATCAAATGGGTGTGAGGGGGACTGCGGTAGTTGTCATAAGTGCCCAGAAGATGTTAAAGAAACTCTTAAGGCTGCATTTATAAACAAGAAAAATGAAAGAGATG